>JAKSZT010053887.1:49465857-49767432 GCA_026826555.1 Tolypeutes matacus
CTGAGTGGGAGAGAGTGTGGTCTACAGTGTGAACTGTGGTCTATGGTTGGTGGCAAGGCTCCAGGATGTGTAAGTTCATTGAGGGTGGTGGGCCACACTGTGAGAGATGTTTGTGTGGGATGTGATGGGAGGTGTGGGAGGTGGGTAACATGGGAATCCCAGTGGGTTCCGTGTAATATTTTGGGTAATCTAAGCACCTCTTAAAATATATGTATATATATATATAAACAACATTTTTGTAAGCAAATACACATATATGCATATATATTTATATATCATTTTGCAAATGTTTGTATGTATTGTGAGAATTTTGATTTTTACCCATAATAATAATAATTTAAAAAAAAAGAGTTGATTTAAGCATCTGCAATGTGACTTCAGCCTCTATCCTGGCTTAATACTGATGGTGTAACCTGTTTAATACTCTCAGAAGGACTGTGCAGGTCAATGAGTTGCTTGTGGATTCTCATCTGGAAGTGATCCCAAGTTTTACAACCTTTACCATAAGGAGTTTTCCCTGTAGAATATCCAAGATTATCAGAGTCTTGGACATTCAAACCAGTCCCATCACTTTGAGATTCTTTCCGTTTGTGCCTTTAATCAAGTTACCAGACACCTTCTCCAAAGACTTCATGCTGTTGTTGGTTAGGGTAATTCTAAAGTAGTGAATCGCCAACTCTTGTTCCATGTGTGATTTTCTGGTGTCCTTAAAAACCATAGCTTCCTGACCGTCTTGTTCCTTGCCATAGTAAACAGCAGTGAGTCAGAGAAACAGCCCAAGTGAAGCAGAAGCAGTGACCACATTTCCTTCAAAGAGACTTTTGATAGATAAGTTTAAATTCTACAAATATGTATATTGAAACTTTACCAGGTGCAAGATCGTGCGCTGGTTCTTATTCATCTCAATAGCCTTGTCTTTGACAGTTTTGCAATGTAGTTCAATCGGGGAGACAAGGCAATCAAAGAAAGAAGTCAAGACAACAAAATATGTACATAATAGTTTAAGACAATAGGGAATAAAAGACGAGAGGTAGCAAAGGCAAACTTAATTCATTTCCACCTTAGAAATGTTTCTTGGCCTGAAATGCGCTCCCCACCTCATGTCTCCAAAATTTATGTAATTTTTAAAATTCTGGAATACTGTAATTTCAAACTTAGATAAAAGTTGCAAGAACAGTACAAAAACTTCCCATATGTATTTTGCCCAGATTCACCAATTTAAACATTTCCACATTTACTTCATCATTCTGTATATGTAAATAAATGCATATTAGTTTTTTTCCGAACCTTTTAAGAGGGGGTTGCATACATCATGTTTCCTTTACTTCTTAATACTTGAGTGAGTGTTTCTTAAGAACAAGGATACTCTCTTACATAATCAAAATTTAGTTATCATTTTCAGGAAATTTAATATCGAGGAGATCCTTTCATATATAGTCCATATTCCAATTTCATCAATTGTTCCAATGTATTCTTTTATAACAATCTTTATTTCGTTATATAGAATCTAGTGAAGAATCATGTATTATATTCACTTGTCAGATCTCTTTAATTTCCTTTAATTTAGGGCAGTTCCTCAACATTTCCTTGTCTATCATGATATTGACGATTTTAAGAACAAAGATCAATTATTTTACAGTTATCCCTCAATTTAGGTTTATCTGATATTTCCTCTTGATTAGATTCAGACTATGCATTTTTGGCAGGAATGCCACAGAAGTGATGCTGTGTCCTGAGAAGTGGAGGACATCCAGAGCCACATGATGTTCTTTTGTCTCTTAGTGGTGATATTAATTTTGATTACTTGATTAAGATACTATATGGTTTTTTCCACTGTATACTTATTGTTTTTCCTTTCGTATTAAATAAATAGTTTATGGGGAGATAGTTTAAGACTAAGTGTTCCCTTCCTCATCAACATCACCCCAGATTTAGCATCCATTGATGAATTTTGCCTGAAACAATTTTTACCTATATCATGATTGCAAAAAGGGTTTTTTTCTAGCACCATTGTCCCTTTATATTTTTTAGTTAGCATTCTATTGTAATGAACAGCTTTTCCTCCTCACCCATCTATTTGTCTTCCTATCTGTCTCTACCTCTCTCTCTATCATCTATATGGGTTCATGAATTCTTATTTTGTTCAGTGCATTATTTTCTCTATTTATTTTTATTTTATTTTTAATTGTGATAAAATAGACATAACAAAAATCATTTTAACCATTTTAAAAGGAAAATTCTTTGACAAGTATTTTGACAATACTGTGTAACTTTCACCACTATTTCCAGACTATCTTCATCATCCTAAATCACAACTCATACTTATTTAGCAATAACTCCCCATTTCTGCCCTCCTGCCACCCCTGGTAAATGCTATTTTGCTTTATGTCTTTATGAATTTGCTTATTCTAAGTATTTCACATAAAATAAATCATACAATATTTGTCCTTTTGTGTCTGGCTTATTTTATTCAATATGATGTCTTCAGGGTTCATCTATGTTGTAGCATGTACACCAATACTTCACTTCTTTGTTTGCCTGAATTACATTCCACTGTATGGATATACCACATTTTGTTTATCCATTCATCGTTAATGGACACTTAGTTTGCTTCCACCTTTTGGATATTGTGAATAATGCTGCAATGGACACTGCTGCACAATTATCTGTCTGAGTGCCTGCTTTTAATTCTTTTGGAAATATATCTAAAAGTGGGATTTCTGGGTCATTTAGTAATTCCATGTTTAATTTTCTAAGGAACAGCCAAACTGCTTTCCACAGTGGCTATGCCATTTTACATTTACATTTACGTTTACCAATACTGTACAATGTTTCCTACTTCTCCACAACCTTGTCAACACTTTCTATTTTCAGTTTTTAAAAAAATAATTGCCATCCTAGTGGGAGTGAAGTGGTATCTCATTGTGGTTTTAATTTGCATTTCTCTAAAGGCTAATGATGCTGGGCATCTTTTCACATACTTATTGGCTATTTGAATATAATCTTTGGAGAAATGTCTTTTCAAATCCTTGGCCCATTTTTGTATTGGATTGTCTTTGGTTGTTGAGTTGAAGGAGTTCTTTATATATTCTGGATATTAAGCCTTATCAGATGTATGGCTTTCAAATATTTTCTTCCATTCTGTAGGTTGTCTTTTTTTTTTTTTTTCAGTTTAAATGTCACTTCCTTATGGAGGCCTTTATAAACTCTCCATGTTAGGTTTGAGCTGTCTGTTATGTGGTTTCATAGCATCCTTTTCTTTTCCTTATAGAATTTTTCCTTTTTAATATGTATTGTCATTTACTGACTGTCTTCTCCAATATGCCATAAATCAAAAAGACAGATCTTGTCTTTCTTATGACCTCTTATTACTCTCTGAACACATGGTAGGTGTTCAATAAATGTTTATGGAATAAATAAATTATATTTCATAGCTGCTATAGGAGCTTAGAAAAAAGAGAAATTATAAAAGGGTAATTTGTTACCTTCCTTCCTGCCCTCATTACTCTATCCCTTTGCTTTCCTCTTCCATAGGCAGAGGCTATTGTTTTCAATAGATGATAAACATTTGTTAAGAAACATTTATTAAGTATCTACTGCACATTTCCTGGGCACTGAAATATAGAGGTGCTTAAGTTCTAGTGGAAAATGTATTATATAATGACATAAACAATCTATTGGGGTTTCTCAAAATCCCCACAAGGATTTGGGCAAAGAGGTTTAATTTCTACATTTATCTTCCTTAAACCACAGAAGATGTTCTCATCTGACTTATGATCAGTACATTTCTATGTTCGTTTTTAAAGATATCCTTGCCAAGTTTGCTTTTTCTTCGGTGGTTAAATGTAAAAATAGAACTTCTCACTTGGGGAGCCTCTGATTTAGGTTCTGTATATGAGTGTGAAAATCCATTACTGACAGGATTGCAGTGTAAATAATTGTAAATAATTTTTAAGGTGGGGACAGAGCTATGTGACTTCTAATTTGGACCCTTCAAATAAAAATCATGTGGCCCATGATGGTATTTAATTTTTTCATTATGAGTTAGAAAACAATAAAGAGTAAGGAGTTGTTCGAACAATGGTGAGAACCTCTTCTCAAGGAATTTAAATGAGTCAGGAAAGAAGTTAATACCAACTGATTTCTGCCAATGCTTTTTCTTCCTCTGTTGCTGCTAGATCCCAGGACGCTGTGCCATTTTCCTCTATCCCCTAAATCAGGCCATATCTCATTTCTGTTGAGTTTTCAACACTCCATTGACAAAGTTCCTTTACTTTACCTTAAGTTCTGGAGATAAGTGGGAGGTAATCAAGGGCAAATGTGGGCCTTGAAGTCAGAAAGGCCAGTCTCGAATCACAGCATTACTGGCTAGAAAGCTTGGGACAAAGTTAATGTTTCTAAGTATCATTTTCTTCATTACTAAAAGGGGGACAATAATGGCCCCCTTCAGAATTTTGGGGGGAATTTATAATTATCAACAGTAAAATTCCTTATACTGTGCCTGGTGCATACTGAGTATAGATAATTTGCAATCATTAATCAGGTTCTTTATCTTCTCTCTATCCACAGGCAATTATTGAGTATCTGTTTCATATTCTGTGGACCAGGTGGAATATAAATTAACAGTAGGATATAATCCTTGTCACATATTAGGGCATGCCAGAGGCAGATTAAGAAAGGGCTGAACCTGGAATTACCCTTATGAGCTAAGTGGGAAGAAAGCCAGCCACCCTTGTGTGAAGATCAACAGAGAAAGCAGAACAGAGTGTCTACAGTTTTGGTAGAGTCCTCTGGAGGATTTGATGCACAAGGTATCCAATGTGGATGAAACATGGGATACAAAGGATAGGCAGCATCCACAAACTCCGGGAGAGGGTGCCATTCTTAGATCCATGCATGTAAGCCAAATAGTCATGTATCTCCACAGGAAGTCCATAGTCATTGTGCTGTATCTCAGAGCAAGAGACTCAGATCTCTGGAAAAGACTTGTATGAAAATGCAGGGCCTTGGTCTTAGGAAATCTGAGGTTCCCAACAGGTTTATCAGGAGAATGTTTCAGATATAGGAGACCAGAAAGGAGTGAGTTAGCAGAACTGGGATATAGAACAGGGACTGAATGCTGAGAGTAAAGCAGAATAGTTGACGAAAGGCTAGAAACAGAGAAACAAAAAGTATGATTGGATCGTGAGATAATACAAAGGATTGGTGTATCAAATCAGATTCATAGGAATCATAGATTTTTGCCTAGAACCAAGCTTTATTAATGATTGCAGGAATGCAAATAACAATGAGGCACAGGTGAAGCAGGGAGATATCAGGATATTCAGTGCAACATCACCGGGTCCTTTTATTGCTGCATCAAGATGCACCCTGGTCCCAGATTAACATATGAGGCTCCTAATGAGGTATGCAGTCGTAGGTGTACATTTACAGAGAAAGAGATTTTTGGGTCATGGAAAATCTTCTTTTTATATTCAGATAGTTACATAGTTTATATATTTACTAGGAAGCCATGTCTATAAATCCATAGACTCCAGGTTTGTTTACCGTAAAGAATCGACAGGTACATCCTGCTATATATAGAATTTTCCCACTAACAAATACCATTCATTTGTTTGCTAGAAGGTATTAGCATTCGGATATTTGACCAGGTCACCTTTTTTTTCTTTCCTGGAGGTGTTCCTCCTTAACGGGAGGGAATGAATTGCAGAACTTCTAGTTAACTATTTACTTCCCAGACAGTGAAACCCTGAGAGTTGGAATAAGCTAAATTCTCTCCTTACTGATATTTGGATCACTTTTGTAACTTGATTTAGCAGATGGGTGGCATACGGAACTGGGGGAAAATTCAAGAAAATTTTGTGCTTGTCCTATACTCAACTAGTGAATAACTATATTCCATATCATTAAAAATTAAAAAGAATAAATAGAACATATAACAGATAAGAAGAGCCTTGATTATCTAGAGAAAAGGAGATCAAGATGATTTGGAACATCCAGGGCAGGCTTCGTGACTGTTTTGTTTTATTCTCCTCTTTCAATTAAACCCTTTTTCTCAGCTTATGATGTATTGAGGGTGACTTTTGGAGTCCACTAATGGGATGAAGTTCTGTCCATAAAGGCAAGCCTTACTCAACCATAATTCCAAAATAGAAATATTAAAGGTAAAAGTGAAATTAATGATGATAGACTCTATTGAAAGGAGTAGGTGGTTTCTGTGTCTTGAACAAACCTGGCTTAATTTATCATTGACATAAGGCCCATTGTCAAGTGTGGAGACCACTCCTAACACATCTCATACCAGTTAGAAATATTTGGTAAGGAGATCATAATTCCTCAACCATGGCTTCTTATGAAATATTTAACAACCAAACTAACGTAAACAGATTAATTTCTTTCTGTGTTTGTAGTTGAGGTTTCTTTTCTGTTCACCCTGTAGTTGAAAACTAAATAACAACTGAAGAGTCTGTAAGAGATATTCTTACAAAAGGCACAGAAAGAGAGGAAAATTAGGCAAGAAAAAGTTGATCATCTCATTATCTAACAATTAGTATAATGAGTCTGGCTGGGCTTGGATTTTCCAGCACACTGGGCTTTGCTAGTACGCTAGACGCTGAGCAGACTTTTAAAGATGGGCCAGAGCTGATGATTTCAAGGCAGGAGAAACGTATATGGAAAGACCCTACAGCTTCTGTGAGTGTTCTGGCAAGTAATGTCCGCAATGAATCATACATTATCTTGCAACATTTAATTTACTGTTATCTTGAATTATTATTTACATGTTTTATTTTCTACATTTCTATGCTTGTATTTTTTTCCCCAACTGAATTACAGGTTTCTAGAGAGCAAGAACAGTGCATAAGTGCTCAATATACAGCTCTTGATTTAGTTTGCTTTTTTAAGGGACCTTGGGAAAACATTTGAAAAATTAGTCTTTGGGGTTCCCCATCTCTGCTAAGGCACCTATAAGAGTCTGTAAAGACAAGCCAAATACAATTTACAAAAGATCATTTTAATTTTATATTGGTGCACATTCTTTATTTCCAACTTCACTTTATGAGTCTATACAATGGTTCAAAAATAACATTAGGCTTAAAGAAAAAGAAAGATAAAGAAAGAACATTATATAGAATAAAAATGGAACTAAACTGCAATCAAATTAAAGTTCTCGAGTATAGTTTAAAACGGATACTAAGAGAAAGGGTTAAGAATTTTCTAATCTTTTAATAAGTTTTAATTTTTTATTCCAAATCTATTGTTATAAGTAGTTCTTAAAATAATCTTAGATTCTTCATTAATATTAAAAATACTATCTATATCAGTCAGGTTTCCATGAGGGAGATAGAAGTCATTTCTAATATCCCAACTGGGTCTCAAAGTGGATGATTCTCAGGGGCTTGCCTTGAGGTCCCAGCCAGCCTCCAGTGTCTGCTCACACTGCCATCTGACACTAATAGCCTCTTATATTTCACTTTCCAAATCTAGCCTAAGTGTCGCTCATCATCAGAATCTAACTCCATTAAATGAAGGCTTCTGGGAAATGTAGTTTCCCCTTTTTACCTGCAATTCAGAGGAGATGTAGAAAGGGGGAGGAAATGATGTCTGGTAGACAACAGATAATCTTGCACACTATCTGTCCAACATTTAAACCTGTTTAAAAACAATGATGTAATACCTCATTGGCATATTTATACTTACATTTTACCTCAAAGATACAATTAATTTCCTCTTCAGCTAGAAACCAGGCAGTTGTAGATATATTCAAAGAAATGAAAAATGACTCTATGTCTCAGCGTTGGGAGTAACCCTCGGGGAAAAAGTTTTGTTATTCTTTGTTTTTGTTTGCTAAAAGCTGCCAAAAGCAAGATACCAGAAATGGGTTAGCTTTTACAATGGGGATTTATTAGGCTATAAACTTACAGATCTGAGACTGCGAAAATGTCCAAGTCAAGGCTTCATCAGGCAATGCTCTTCTCCCCGAAGACCAGCTGCCAGTGACCCCGAACTTCTCTGTCACATGGCAAGGCACATGGCGGCATCTGCTGGGGCTCCCCTTCTTCCTCCAGGCTCCTTAGCCTTCAGCTTCTGGCTTTCTGTGCTTTCTCTCTCAGCTTCTGGGGGTTTCTCTTTGTGTCTTGGTACTCATCCCACTTATAAAGGACTCCTGTAAAGAATTAAGACTCACCCTCGGTCACGCCTCACTGAAGTAACCTAACCAAAAGGCCCTTGGGTGAAGTAATCTAATCAAAAGTACCCACCTACAATAGATTCACACCACAAGAATGGATTAGCACCAGGGACATGGTCTTCTGGGGTCCATCCAGCATCAAATTGTTGCATTCCTTTTTAGCTTCAAAGTCAGTACTGACACTACAGAACACCCCAGAGGAACATGATTTGCTCTTTCCTTTGTGCTTTGAGAGTTTCATGAACTAAGGTGAACTGTTTTCTCATTTTGTGGTGTCAAGTATGACTGCAGCACAATAATGGAGGGGCCAATTTTATTACCTTTCTTTCTTAGGAAATAGTTTAAGAATGGTGGCTATAAATAGACACTTACTACAATTAATAATGCCATTATTGAGTAAAGAATGTTAAGAAAATTTACAACTGATTTGTGAACTTCTTTTAACAGTATTCCTATTATGGATGTAATTATTAATTGTTAACTTTTCAAACTCTATCTTCCAGGCTTAGTGCTTTACATGGGTGATTTTAAAGCATGATGCTCTGTGTCAGGCATTAATATCCTCATTTTAGGGATAAAGAAAATAGAGGCTAATGTCATAGAGAGCAAGTGACATAGCTGGGCATTGACCTACAGTGCCCATGTTCTTATCCAATTACATGAGCATTTATAGTTAAGGGAAACTTAGAGACTGCTAGTCTAAACCATGTATTTTAAATATGAGTAAATTAAAAACTGAAGAGCTGAAGCATCTTGCCTTTAGTTACTCTGCTTATCACAGAGTTGGCACTGTGACCCAGGTACAATAATCAGGCAAGGCTAAGCTAGGCTGTAACAAATAAGCTGAAATCTCAGTTGCCTTAATATGTTAACAGTTTGTTTTACTCTCTTATTATAAAGTCCAGGAAGGGTCGGCCTGTCCCACACTATGGAACACATAGCCTCCACCCACTTTTTTTTTTTTTTTTTGCACCACTCCTGGAAGTACTGCAATACCAGGTTGATGCATGGAGTGGATGGAGCAAGCCCCTTTTCCACATCCCTGTTCCAAAAATCAATTTAATATGCTGTCCTCACATCGAGGACATATCAGATATTAAACTGATAAGAACAGATACTACACTTGATCTTAGCCAAAAGGCCGAGAAGCAATCCACCCACTCTTAACTGCTTTAGACTGGAAGTAACACAGTAGATTCCATTTGAAACAATTAATCAATGAACTTAATCTAACAAGCAGAGAAATGTAATCTTCTTACAGGTGTGGTGAACAAACAACATTGTCGCTGTCATAGCAGGAGTCCTCACACCCAGTCCATGACCTTTTCTTGACTCTAATCTGCTTCTCACTTCAGTTATCCTTCACATTTTGAAGCTGGTTTGATATACTTCAATAATTAGTTTCCTTAACTAAAGCATTTTAATATCTACAGGGATAGTCATTCCATTTGTTTTATTTTTACTTTAAAAAAAAATTAACTCTGGTTGCTTATAAAGGGGGTGGTTTTTTTCCCACAAATCTCCACTTGACACAAGTAACAAAATACATATGCAACATTCCACATTAAATATTTATCCAAGATAGACTCATCAGGCCTCATAGAAGCAGCTCAGGTTTCAAATTTATTTCTTCTAGTTTTACAATGCAAATGGGCACTGTACACATTTCATATCCTCATTCTTGAAAACTGTCACCCTAGAACAAACTGCATAGTCAGAGATGAAGTATCTATGGAATATGTCTTTGTGATAAAGACAGAGAAATTGGCAAAGCATCAATATTCTTCTTGTTCCTGTGCAGAGTAAAACGGAAACAAAAGCTGAACGATATATTGGGTATATGTAGTGAGATGAATAGAAGATACATAATGGTGCAATAAAATTCAAATATTTATTGAGTAGTGACTAAATCCCAGGGCAAAAACATGGACCCTGTTCCACAATGACACCCCAAGGACTGTAAAATCTGGCTGGAGAGCTATCACCAAATGAGGTAAATAAAAGTTCATAAATGGAAAAATATTTCCAACCAAATTGTGAGACACTATGTCATAATAATATTTTAAGCATATGTGAAGAAGAGTTACCACTTACAAAGCATTTCCCATAATTTACCTTATTTACTATAGGAGCCCAGAAGTGGTAGGAATCACTTTAAGTTATTGAAGTCAAGTAAAGTTTTATGGAAGAAGAGTCTGGATGTTGAGCTGGCTCTCAAAAGACCCAGATGAGGAGAAAAGGGGGACAGAATAGGGTGAAGAAGAAGCAGTCCAAGATCAGAGGGCAGTAAGTAGACCCTGTGGGCTGAAGGATGAGTTTGAGGAAAGTAAATAAGGAATAAAGACTGGAAAATGTAGACCAGGAACAAGTTCTGGAGTGTTTTTATGCTGCTGTTGTTTATCATGAAACGAAAAGCTATGCATTCAGTAAATTAAGCTAATCAAATTTCACAAAATTTCTGTGTGGGGAGAGCTTCCTATAGGGGGGTCTCCATATGCTGCTAAATTCTAATTTTCAAGTGAGTTTTACAGGCAGAAAAAGCCACTATAATAATAACCTAGTGGAGTTCCACATGAATCCTCTTACTGTGATGTCCACATCAAATTTGCACAATTTATAACTGCAAAATTGAGTTGTCTTCAGCCAGAAATTGCAAACTCCACCTGTCCTCTGAAAACCCAGCTGTGTTCTTTTGTATTGTTATAACATCACAGTAATAAAGATTTTGCAATTAGAACTTAGCTTACAATTTTGGTAATGATTCATGATGCAAAACGGTCTCTAGCTCAACTTCCCTGTGGTTTCATTGACCCTAAAGGCCCCCAAACTGCTGTTTTCAGGAAGACACACAAGTATTAATTAATTGTAATTTGCTGAGTGCCCTAAATACAGACTGTTTTCTTTGGCATTAGTTCTGGAGGATGGGTTGGAACAGGATGGACTTTTAAGCAGGAAGTGTTGGTTGACTTCAAGGTTTGGATTAAAGAAGGTTGAGGTGGGGAAGAGCACTGTTACTTCATTGCAAAAGGGCATGAAACTTCATGAAAGTGTTAAAAGAGTATAGCTTTGGACAGACCACCTCACATCTTTATTTCTATAACAAAATTTTTTACCAACCAGCTCACTTTCTTTTTCCCAGCCATAAAGGGACAATGTTGTGAGAATGACCTGTGCTGTTTTGTTCCAAGAGTGTTTCCTTCGATGAAGAGCAGGAAGCAGAGGCACACTATATATAATGGTCTTTATTTTAGTTCAATGCAAAATTCAAGCCCTCCAGCATTATTATGCAGGCTGATTTTCTTCATAGCTACAGACTCTCTTTCATATTTTAAAAAATTATCATAAACTTGAAATATGATCGAAAATGAATCTCTTAACCTTTCTCCAAAACTGTATGCTTTCCATTTATTTATTTATTTGCTGTCTCAATGCCACCAGTATCCACCCAGGCTCCTAAGTCAGAATCTGAAGTCATCTTGAATTGCTCTATTCCTTCACTCTTTCCATCTAATCAGCTGCCAAGTACTGGTTAATTACCACCTGAGAACATCGCTATCTTGTCCACTTTTTTCTATTCCTACTGCTATGTCTTTTCTATTCTTGCTGTTATTAGGTCACCATTATTCTTCACATGAATTATGGAAATAACCTTTTGGCTAGCTCCTCTCTTTCTGTTCTTCCACCCGTAAATCATTTCCTTTTTGAAAATTTATCATGAAATATCATACAAAATTTTCTGAATACATGTCAAGAGATACATGATGGCAAAGGTAGACCTTTTGTTTGCTTTCCTCTAGTCCTGCTTAATCCTGAAGTGGAGGATGGAGGAGTTAGAGACTGAGGAGGAGGTAGAATGGGGAAAGGAAAGAAGCCAAGTGTATCTCTCCTTCTTCCAAGCAGGACTGTACTTGAGAAGAGGAAAAGCTTTAATTAGAGCATCTTTGGGGAGGGGGAGGAGCTCTGATATTGACATGTTACCTTTGAGATGTCTATTAGGCATCCAGGTAGCGATGTTGAATAGGCAGTTGGATTTATGAGTCTAAAATTTAAGGCTGAAGATACATATTTGGGAGTCTTCAGCGTATTAGTGATATCAAAAGTCATGAGATTGGATAGAGATCACAAGGGAGTGAAGGTAAATAGAAAAAAGAAGAGATTCAAAGACTGAGATCTGGGGCCTTACAATGCTTAGAGGATGAAAGAATAAGGATAAAACAGCAAAGGAGACTGAGAAGGAGTTTCCATAGTGGTGAAAGGAAATCCAAGCTTAGTATGTTGTCCTGAAAGCCAAGTGAAGAAACTGTTTCAAGGAGGTGGAACAATGACCTCTGTGAAATTGTGTGAGCGGGGAAGTAAAATAAGGATGGAGAATTAACCATGTTGTATTTAGCAACATGAAGTTGTTGGTGACCTTTATATGAGCATTTACAGAAAAGTGGGCAGTGGGGCAAAATCCGGATCAGAATGGGCTCTAGAGGAATTATGAGGAGAGTCATTGAGGTTAGAGAATACAGGCAACAAATTTTACACTAAAAGGAAGGTAAGAAATGGGGTGGTTTCTGAAAGCAGAAATGGATGCTAAGAGGATTTTTTAAAGATGGGATATGTTTTCATTCTGAGCAAGAAAAAGTTAATGACACAAGAAAGAGGAGAGTGACTGAAGCAATACTCTTGAGTAGTCCACAGGTGCATAAGTAGAGGGGTTGGATTTATCTAAGAACATGGATAATTCTTCCAAATTAATAGGAGAGAAGGCAGAGTATACGGGGAAAGATACTGATATATAGGTAATGGCAGTGGTGGGAGCTTGTGGATGTTATCTTCTGATTCCATCAATTTTCTCAGTAAAATAGAAAGCAAGGTCATCAGCTGGGAGTGAGGATGGAGGAAGAGATATAGAAGACTTTTAAAAGTCCTCTTCTCAATTAGGCCTTCCCTCATCAACCTATCTAACATTCAGCACACTTAGCACTTATTGCTAACATATTACATATTTTGCTTCTGTATCATGTTTATTGTCTGTCCTTCTACCAGAAAGTGCAGTTTTTGAATGTAACTTTTTGTGTTTGATTTATTTACTGCTATTACTCTAGATCCTAGAACACTGGCCAGGTAAATAGGTATTCAGTCAATATTTGTTAAGTTAATGAATGGAAGCATTTTGTGATGATTAGACCAGATTGTACTGTATTTTTTAAAAATGTAAATACAAATGGCTATCTGTTTATCATATAAGAATGACTGAAGAAGCTATGGGACTTGTGGAACATATCATCCCAAGAGTGGGAGAAAACCATTCTTTTGTATGGGTTTGAAGAATAGGAAGAGAAAAATAAGGTTAGTTTTACCTGCACCCTCTGAGTCCAACTCATATTTTACATCTGTCTCAGGAAAAGAGCATCTTCACATACCTGAAAGCTTCCAAAGCTTGGAGAAAATAGTTTAAACTACTTGTGGGTTGGGCAATTTTTAATATTGAGTTTCCTTCCTTTTCTCAACATGTTGCAAAAGTTTCAGGTTCAGCAGCTGACAATGTGACAAATTACAGGACTGGTGGACAAAGGGAAATGAGTTTTAAATATTAAAATCCATGGTTGTGTGGCATACTTTTCAGATTCCATATGCTTCTCTGCCAAAATCCAGCCCACCCTGCAGTAGCTAACATATATGTAACATATGTTCTGAACATAAATGTATCAATAATACTTTCCTATTACAGAAAACTATGTTTTTACAAAGGAAAGATATGCATAAAGTAACAAGACACCATGTAGTAAGGGATATATGAAATGAAGTCAGAGACATAAATTCTTGTCATTGTTGATGTATCCTTAAAAAAAAAACAACTATCACCTTTTTGTCGGAAGTGTGCTATCATAGATCAATAGAAAGAGCTACGCACAGGAATCAAACAGACTCAAATTTAAATCTTTATCAGTCAGGAACTCAGAAACCAATCCAGGTGATTTAATTCCTTTTTTAATTCTAGGGAGTCTGAATGCAAGGAATTGATTATATAGCTGCTGAAGTTGCTGAGAAGCCAAACAGGCTAAGACAGGGGTCAGGGGGATGGCAATGCAGTGTTAGGCAATTCAGAGATTAGCAGATTAGGAAGAGGTAGAAGCTACGACCACTCAGAGGGTTGAAGAGACCGGGAGGAGGTGGCTTATCAGAGTCCTGATCCAATGGGAGCTGGAACCATAGCTAGACCCATGAGGCCTGGAGCTATGAGAGACCTGGAGCTGCTGCCGGAGAGGTCAGCCCTGGCAAAGCAAGAGAGGGAGGAGTATCTTTTCTTCTCCTCTTGCGTCCCAGTCTCCAGTAGGTCCCACCCTTCCTACTCCTTGGCAGAACCTATCTGGAACTCATAATGAGGGAATTATAGTTTCCTACAATAGGGAGCAGGCCAGGGAGGGGGCAGAGAATGGATCTGAGAGAAAAGAGCTCAGAAACTCTCTTTGGCCTTTATTGGCTCTGAGTCTTTGAGTGATTGCTTTAACATTTAGTGTCTCTGTTTCTTCACCTGCAATATGAGAAGAAGCATATCTCCCTCAAAGGGGTTTTATAATTCCAAATGTGATGATGTACGTAAGGCCTGGTTCATAGTGGGCACTCAAAAAATGTTTTCTCCCCCTTCCCTATTTATAAACTTTCCTCAAAGCATTGTTTTCCTAGAGAGGTAAGTGACTAATGACTCTGAAGAAAGTTTAGCCATCAAATCTTTTCTCTGACTAATGCTTTTATTTTAGAAATCTTCATCAAAAGCAGCAGAGAACCCAACGATGACTCAGAAAGGCAGTTACTGAAATCTTACGTTTATATAGAATTATTTCTTTGAAATCTCATCACTTCCAGGAGCCCCTGACAAGAGATTCTGTTGCAAAGGCCAAAGAAATCAGTCACCGTACATTTCTAGATGAGACTTAAGTTAATAGCGCTTCATCCTTTCTACTAAAATAAGATTTGTAATTTTTTCATAGCTTTAGAAAGAGAGAGATCTTAATGGCTGCACTAAAATCTTAAGGGAGACATGTCTCTTGATGGTTAACCTTCTCTCAAGGTTGAGAAAAGTACTCACAAGCATGCATGAAGAGACACAATAAAACTTGATGTATTTAGTTTGCCCTAATTTGAAATTTGGGGTTACTTTGTCTTGGAAATATTTAAGTTTCTGATGAAGATCTAATTAATTCAATCAACAAGCTCATACTGAGCCCATAAAGTTGCTTGTGGCCCACGGCTGGGTTCAGCAGGACAAACCCATAGGAAAACAGTCACTGCTTTCAAGGTGTTCCTTGTCCAGGAGTGTTTCCCTAGATGAAAATGTGCAAATTATGATGCAGAGAACAAACTTAATCTATTTAATCAAAAGTTTTAAGCAAATTTTATGATTCACTATAAATGATTTTTATCTCCTCATTAAAGCAGGTTATGCAGAGCTCTTATTTTGCTTGGAGAATAATTTAATTGTAATAGAAAGTGAGAATTTTCTTAGGCCTGGGATAAAAATCTGACTTTGCCACATACTTGAGTGACACATACTTGTAGACAAGCCACCAGTTTATGGATAATACCTGCTCTGTAGTATTTCCATGAGAGTTCATTAAGGAGATACGTGAGAAGGTTTGGTCCACCATTTGGTTCCACATTCTTCAAGAAATGTTTGATGATTCCCTTTCTTCCCTTCTTTTAGACATGCTTCATCTTTTAGCAACAAATTCCGATTATCCAGTTAATGGAAAGTAATAAAAAATCATCTTAAAATAGTTTCTGCATTTCAGAATTATTAATAATTAGACATGCCCTATGCAAGATTTACTTGAATGAAAAAGGGTTTTGTTTTATGTTTTATGTTTTTCTTATATATAAAACATGTATACAATTTGTGGAAGGACATTTTCTTCCTGATTACCAGAGTAATTCATGCTTATTGCAGAAATTTAGAAAATAGAGAAAAGTATAAAGAAGCATAAAATAAATTTCTTAACTTCATTCCCCAGAGACACCGCTGCTAACTTTTTGGCATTTAAATTAAACTTTTTGAAGGCTATTTTCTTTACTTAAAATTATACTATATATGCATTTTGGTATCCTACTTTTTTGGGTAACTCTATATTATAAGCATTTTCCATGCCATTAAACACTCTTTACAGCACAACATTCCTTTGTACAGATGAATCACAATTATTTAAGTATTCCCTAATATTGGGCCCTTTGCTTAAATTCTGTTTTCTTTATTATAAATAAAATTGTAAATATATCTTGGTGTATAAATATATAACTACATTGTTGGATTTTTTCCTTCGTATAGACATCTAGTCATATATTTACAAGTCAGTTTATAAACAATTCTAAAGCACTTGACATAAAAAGCAAATGGAAAAGCAAATGAAAATTTCATTTTTATAAAGGTATACATTGTTTATATGTTTGTATGTGGAGACATCATATGTGCATGATACAGCTTTACATTCATATAGGTGATTGATATATATTCTAAAAGATATGTACAAAATAAGTTATCAGTGGTTATAAATCTCTGGGTAGGAAGATTACGGATCATTTTTTAAAATATGTATTTTCTCATTTTTATTCAATTACTACAGATTACTATGCAATATAAAGTATTTAAAAATTAAATTAACTGGATTTACACAAAAAGAATATTGTAAGAAAATCATCTTTATTAGTAATGTGTCATTTAAAAATGTAGCAATATCAAGGTTACCACACTTATCCAGTATTGTATGCAATAAAGATTTTACATGTCATTTCTGTTTTTATTTGACTTACATTAATATTTGTTTGACCTCAAATAAACAAATCCATAAATTTAAAAAAACAAAACAAATAAAAAAGCATTTGATAAGTACCAAAGAGTACACCATCATCATTCTTGGGGATTATAATTTTTTTAAGGAATAAAATAATGTATATTATTATATCAACTTTAAATTGTTTAAACAATAAGATTGGAGATTTTTTTCATATACTTACTGGCCATTTTAATTTATTCTTCAGCAAATTGCTTGTAAAGAACAAATTTTTTCAATTCCATTCAGTAAGTATTCCTGAGCATTTCCCATGCTCCATACATTAGAACAATGGGAGTTAGTTGGATAGAGATGAATAAGACATAATTCTTATTTTCAAGAAATTCTAAACATCAAAGGAGATCAACAATGGAAAGATGCAAACTTTTTGCAGTTAGAATAGAGGAATGAGTATTTAATCTCACTTGAGACTGAGTAGAGTTTTGAAGAGGAATGGGAATTTTCAGACAGATAATTGAGGAAAGGGCTTTCAATGTGGTGTGAAGAGCTTGCACAAAGGATGCAAGTTTGAAGAAGCAAAGTATGCAGTAACTAGATGTGGTTAGCTACGGCTAGAGTATGAAATGGGCTCAGAAAGGATGGAGTGGGAAGAGATGAAAGTAGAAGGATGGAGAAGTTTGCAAGAATGAGATAGTGGTTCTATTGCATGTTAAGAACAAGATTGTGATTTTATTCCATGCTAAATATAATGGACTTCGCCTTGAAGGTGACATGGAGTTATTGAATTCAGCCTTTTTATCTAATAATCTAAGATTTCAAAACAAAATGAGTAAATGACTATTTAAGCTTTTTAAATGTCTCATCTGTAAGCCAGAACGATCTGTCTGTTTATATTTTTGCTATGCTAAACATGCTATGGAAAAACCAACACTGATTATGTGGTGTTACCTTGGAGACATGAAAGCTATTTTAGGAAGCAGGCTGATTGCCTTGTCCATGGCTCAATCCCACCAGGGCCCAATTATTTCCCTGATATCATACACATCTTTTATCAGCTTAGTTCTGGGAAATTGTGACATTTTTCACGCTACAACAAAATTATATGTATTTTATTATTGTCAAGCAATTTTCATTCTACATGGATTCAACATCCATGTCTTTATAAAGCCATTGCATGCCATTTGGTTTTGGGATGTAATTAAACCATTCTTTCCTTTTTTATATGTTAAGGTTTAAAAATATAGATGTTAATTTGACAGCTAACCATCACCTTCCTCGTGAAAGTTAAGGAGTCCCAACTGGCCTCAGGCCAAACTTAGGTAAGGATCCTCTCTCCTGTACTAGTTCTGTCAGCACTGCGAACACAAGAATATTTGGTAGGTGAGCCCTGGATTGCAGAAGCACAGGGAATGATTTAAATAACAATCAAAGTCAAGCTAGTTCCATGCACTTTTTAAAACTAAACTTTCTAACTAAAGTATAACATATATAGGAAAAAATTACAAGTAGTAAGTATGTAGATAGATGAATTATTACAAAATGAACATACCCATGAAACCACTACCAAGGTCAAGAAATAAAATATTACTAGAAACTTCACTCCTGATTCACCATCACTATCTTTTTTCTTCTACCCAAAGGTAATCACTATTCTAACTTTTAACACCATAAATTAATTTTTCTGCATTTATAAATTATTTTTAATGTTATTTTTTTTTTTGTCTGGCCTTGTCCCCTCAATATAATATTAGTCCAAATGATCTGGGTTGTTGTAAATATACCACAATTTCCAAATTCATTTTATCTTTTTTATAGCCTTTTGGGATGTTTTCAGCTTAGGGCTATTATAAATAATATGGCTATAAACATTCTTTTACATGTTTTTTGGTGTGCATATGTGTGTATTTCTGTTAGATATATATCTAGGAGTGGAATCGTGAGGTCATATAGTGTGCTTTTAGTGGACACTACCAAATGACATTTCAAAATGGTCATACAATTGTTCTCATCAGCAGTATGTGTATTTGCACGACATCCTTACCAACATGTGCTATTATCAGTCTGTTTAATTTTAACTATTCTGGTTGATGTGTTATGGCAACTCATTTTTATTTTAATTTACATTTTTGATGCCTACTGAAGTTGAGTGTCTTTTTATGTTTATTGTTCTTTTGGATGTCCTTTTTAGTGAAGTATCTGTTCAAACTTCTTGTCTATTTTTTTATTTCATAGTTTACCTTTTACATATTTGTTAAAATATTTTATATATTCTCAACACTAGCTCTTTGCCGCTTATATTTTTTGCAAATATCTTCTTCCATTAGGTGGCTTGTTTTTTTTTTCACTTTCATAATTGTGTCATTTGATGAATAGAAACTATTAACATTAAGTAGCCCAATTATCAATGTTTTCCTTTTTAGTTAGTGATTTTTGTACTCTGTAAGAACTCTTTTCACACCCCATCTGGGTACTTTAAAAGAGAGTAATGAATGAATTTTTTTTCTTCAGAAAGTTTACTCACTCTGTTGTTTGTAACCAATGGGAGATTAACATGGACAAGAGTCTTTTGGGGGCCCAAGGACACTTGGGTCTACACAAACTCAGATTGGTTTGTTTCTTTAAAGAATGTTTTGTCTGAGAACCAGAACTCTATTGCCATTTGGCCTATCAATGCCATCTTTTCAACCTGCCTCATGGAGAAACCAAACATCTTTAATCCATATCTGGATTGTCTAATTTTCCTCTCAGGGAAGGAGGGCAGGGGGAAGGGGTTTTGCTTCTCCTGAATAAATCCCATAATTATGTTATCTCTCACCAGTAGTGGGGTACAAGAGACAGCAGCTGCCCTTGCAGCCTCACAGTGACCAGTGCCTCCCACCAACGGTTTTGAATCTCCAATGATGCAGAGTGGGACTGGCTCCTGAGAACTCTGGTTAAAGAAACCCACCTGCCTTGTGTCATCCCTCAGTCTGATGGACTTGAGAGACTCCGGTATCCTCCACCTTCAAACGTATTGTGTGCTGTTGACCTGGTTATTGTGTATTGGTTGTATTGGCAGCTTGCAATGAAGCAAACAAATAAATCCCATTGAGCATCCAAATTACAGTTGTGCAGTTCAACTTGTGATAATTTCTCAGATCACTTTTGACAATATTATGATTCTTATATGGCAATATGTTTCTGGAGATACAACAATGGCTATCTATCAAAGTCTCCCAGAAAAAAGAAAGTACTTTATATTTCTGGGAGTTCTATTTATAGCAAGAGGACATTAGCACTATGTTTCCCTAAGTACAGCAAAGAAATGTATAATCTATCTTTTTTCCTTCATTAGAGATTGCTATTAATAGCCTTCCAGGGGGTACTAACACTATTTCTTGTCAGAGAGAAGGCCAAGGAGTCTGATATAGTTCTGCCTTTCCTTGTCTCCAGCCTTTCCTAGAACATTATTCCTCTTAAGGGAAGTGTGGTTTTGTAATTCTACCTGGTTGTTAGCTGGCAGTCATTCTTCACAATGGTAGTCACATATGTTTACTTCGGTGTCTTTTATCAGGTGAAAGACACAGCCCTTATAAGTCTTGTGGCCCCCCAAAAGAGAAATTGGTGGAGGAGCTATCTGGTAATATTGGTCAGAATCTTTGGTCAACTGCTCCCTGTACTCCTCATTCCCATCACCATAGCTTTCTTCCCCCAGTTTTTAGTCATTTCTTGTCCTCAGTTATAGCTTTGGCACCTCCTGACATCAGCCAGTATCCTCCTGCTTTGGATCTTGGCTGCTCCTAGGACCCTGCCTCTTGGATTAAATGTTGTGTTGTCTACTGTTCCTTTGGATGGTGGAATCTGTCTACTTATGGGTAAGTGAATTTCAAAATTGCTGTCTCCTAGTAATGGTGGGATGGAATCCAAATGTTTCTTTACCATCATTCCTTATGTGTCTCCCCACCATCCACTACCCTCCAATTATACTGAACTACTTATAAGGATCCAAATATTCCCCCGACCCCCATTATCTGCCTCTAGATGTTGGTGACTTAGTTCATGCTACCTCTTCTGCTTGGAATTCTTTATGTCTCCCTCCCTTCTCACCATCTGCTGCTTATATTTATCCTTCACAATTCACTTTGGGCAAGATTCCTTCAAAGAATCTTTCCTAATCACTCTCCCCATCCAACCATAATCACCTAAGTTGTGTTGGGGGCCTTTGCTACAGGTTCCCATACCTCATTTTGTGTACTGCAGCTTGGCATTTCTTTTACTCTGTTTAGTTGTGTGCCTATTCTTCTGTCTCCCAGATTAGACTCTGAATTCCTTGAAATCAGGGATCCCATATTATTACTTGTTGGATTTCTAGCTCCTGAGCCAGTATCTGGCACATAGTTGGTGCTCAATAAAAATAAATGAATCATAAAATGGCCCAAAGGACCCCTGTAAAACAGCAGAATGCCTTACAGGTTAATTTTGAACTCTTTCTACCTAATTTCTATTTTCATTTGGGATCTTTTCAAATATCTCCCCAAAGACTACTAACACATTACTGTACACACCCTAATAGGGGTAGAAATTGTGGTTTTTTTTTAGTCTTTTTATAGAGAAAACCACATTAATTTGATATGTACTAATTTAAAATCTATGAAAATTTAGAAAAGGACTGAGTTGAAGCTAAATATTTTCAAAGATGATACAATTTAATCTTGTATGGTAGGCAAGAAATTTTAAATTATGCAAAGAAACAGATCTTGGTATTAATTTAGAGAAAAGAAATTCAAGTGATTTCAAGTAATTCTTCTATATATTTGAAATTTATAAAATACAAATATAAAACCAAAATTTATAGAAGAAAGAAGGAAGCTGAAAGACTTCTGCTAACTAATACTTTTCTAACTATGGTTTATATCCTTGAAAATAATAGAACAATTCCAGAACATCTCAGACAATATGAACAAATTTCAAATAGTTCATGATAACCAATCTTATTGTAAAGAGTTAACCTTTAAGCTACTACTTTGCTACTAGCTAGCTATGTGACTTTAAGCAACTTACTTACCATCTATAAGCTTCAATTTCTTCATTTGAAAAATGTAATTGCCATAAGAATCACATGGGAAAAAAAGCCATAGATAACAGGCTTAATGTAATAATTGGATGAAACTATATGTTCCCCAGAAAATCATTCTTGAGTGTGTAAACTTATTGTAAGTAAAACCTTTTGATGAGGTTACTTTGGTTAAGGCAGGGTCCAGAGTGGGTCTTAAACCTCTTACTGGAGTCCTTTATAAACAGGACAAATTCAGAGAGAGAGAGAGAGAAAAAGCCATGGAAGCAAGAACCTGAAAGCAATAAAACTCTGAAAAGAAGAGAGAGACCAGCAGACACTGCCATGTGCCTTGCCGAGTGGCAAAGGTACCAAGGATTGCTGGCATCTGGTCAAGAAGGAAGTGTTGCCTTCATGGTGCTTTGATTTAGAAATTTTTCCAGACTTTAACCATAAGCAAATAAATTCCCATTGCTCATGCTGAACTATTTCATGGTATATTGCTTTCAGCAGCCTAGCAAAATAAAATACTGGCCCAGAATGGCATTCAGTGACTAGCAAGTGTTATTATACCAAAACGATCTAATTGGTGAGGGTCTTTTATAACTTCAAAAAAATTTAGTACTTTCTGATAATTAGTGAGATTATATTCTCTATAAGGTATACAAGAGATTAAAAAATGCATTTCTATTTTTAAGTGTTTGATTCTATGAAATAATATTTTGCTTCATGATATCTGATTGTTATTGTTTTGCTTTCTTTTTTGTCTGCCAAGTATTCCTCCCTTTAGAAAATTTCTGTTTTTCATATGGTTTAGGTGAGCATGACCCTGAGCTCATTAAAAAGAATTGGAATAAGAAGGCAAGTGCCAAATCAAAAATAAGGCAGCTTGAATGATATAAGATCTCATGGTGCCCTGACTGGTCTCTCCCCAATCCCTTCACTGGCTCATTACGTGGATCCCTTGTCCTGGTTCCAGAAGGAGCAGAGTAAACTTCATGCGCATTCTGGAAGCATGTATGTCTGTCTGGTAACAGCCTGAGGGACTGAAGCAGGACACTCAACACAGGCTCACTGTCCCAGAACTTGCCTACCATATAGAAGGCAGCTGATCTAGCTTTCTACATAATGCTGTGGGGAGAGAAGTCAAGTCATGGCTGTCCAGAACAAGCGATTGTAGAATATACAGTGCAGTACCAAGGACCATGAGGAAAATGTTTCCTACAGAAGAAAGAACATTCACATCCATGTAAATGGGGGAATTTCTAGGATGTGCAAAGACTGGGAAAGGTGTTTTCATTTTTCCTCCTTCTTTGTCTTTTTTGTTTGTTTATTAGCTCCTGGCATTCAAGGAAAACTCTGTCATAACACTACCTAGATACAAGCTTAAGGAACAGATGCCCCAGTCTAAATTTTAGCAATAACACATTAAATTATCAAAATGTCCAGGCTTCAACAAAAAGATTACAAAACACATAAAGAAACATCAAGTGATGGTCCAGTCAGAGGACAAGATTAAAGCATTCGAAACCATCAATGAGGAGAATCAGAACTGGTGCATAGCAGACGGAGGCTTTTAATAAATGGTCCTAAATATGCACAAAGAGCTAAAGGAAAATATAGACATAGAACCATAGGAAATCAGGAAAATGATAGATGAACACAAAGAGAATATCAATAGAGAGATGGAAATGAAAAGGAACAAAACAGAGCTGAAAACCATGGTAACAGAAATTAAAACTTCCCTAGAGGGGTTCAACAGCAAATTGGAGCTGGCAGAAGAAAGAATCTGTGAATGTGAAGATAAGAAAATTGAAATCTTCCACTCTGAGGAGCAGAAAGAGGAAAGACTAAGGAAAAGTAAACAGAGCCTGAGGAACCTGTGGGGCACCTTCAAGTATACTAATATATGCTTAATGGAAACTCAGAAGGTGAAAAGAGAGAGAAAGGAGCAGAGAGAATATTCAAAGAAGTAATGGCTGAAAACTTCCCAAATTTAATGAAAGACATGAATATATACATCCAAGATGCTCACTGAACTCCAAACAGAATAAAAGCAGATAGAACCACAGTGCAATATATTATCAAACTGTCTAATGCCAAAGATAAAAAGAGAATCCTGAAAGTTGCAAGAGAGAAGCAACATTTTATGTATAATGGAACCTCAATAAGATTAAGTGCCAATATCTCATCAGACACCATGGAGGCAAGAAGGCAGTGGAAGGACATGTTGAAAGTGCTGAGAGGAAAAAATTGTCAAGCCAGAATTCTATATTCAGCAAGACTGTCATTCAAAAATGAAGGAAATATTAAGACATTCCCAGATAAATGAAAACTGAGTGAGTTCACCAATAGACTGGTCTACAAAAGATGCTAAGGAGTGTTCCGTAGGTTGAAAGGAAAGGACAATAGACAATAAATTGAAACCATGTGAACAAATAAAGATCTCCAGTAAGGGTAATAACATGTGTAAATATAAATGCCAGCACTATTGTATATTTGTTTTGTAACTTGACTTTTTACTTCTTACAGGATCTAAAAGGCAAATGCATAAAATGCATTGATAAATCAATGGTTTGGGATGCATAATATATAAATATGTAATTTGTGACAAAATTTAGGATGTTAAATCCTATGGATGTTAGGATATTATAGATTTAGGATGTTATATTTAAGTCCCATGGTAACCGCAAAGAAAATATCAGAGAATATGCTAGCTCATTAGAGATAAAAATTTGAGTACATGTTGCCAGGGGCGGGGATGGGAGCATGCAGGGAGAATAGGGAATTAATGAACAGTGGGTATAAGTGTTCTGTTAAGGAAAGTTTTAGTAATGGAAGGTGGTGAGGGTACCACAATATTGTGGATGTGATTAATCCCACTGAATGGTATGCTTGGAAGTGTTTAAATATATCCACATTTAAAAAGAAATGAGCAACTAAAGAAACAATGACAGTTAAATGCAATACAGGATCCTGGATAGGATCTAATAAGGAAGGAGAAAAGGATCAAAAGGACATTATTGGGACATATGAATGAATTAGAACATAGACTAAAAGTTTTAAGCCAATGTTAAATTTCTTGAACTTGATAATTGTACTTAAAGTGGTTATATAAGTGAATATCCTTGTTCTTAGGAAATATGCATGGCTGCATGGTGTTCAAGGCACATGAAGTATACAATCTACATTCAAGTGTTCAGAAAATGGATTGATGGATAGACAGACAGACTAGATACGTTGATGGATAGATAGAAGGATTGATGGATAGACAGATGGAATGATATGGCAAATGTGGCCAAATGTTAATGTTGGTGGATCTGGATGTCTGGAGGGATAAGGATATGTTGGAGCTCTCTGTACAGGGTTTGTATTATTTTTGCAACTTTATTATAAGTTTGAAAGTATTACAAAATAAAAAAAAAAAATTGAAATACAGTGAAAAACATAGATAGGAGTGTTGAATGTATAGAAACAAAGCACTGGGTTAAGCCATAGATGTTCCATTTATGTGAGGCAAAATATTCTCATTATTTCCTCCCATTTAAACTGTAGGTTTGAGCTTTTACCATTTTCGATAGAAGGATTCCCAACTAATATACCTCAAACAGCAAGGAAAAATAAGCAGCTGTAAGAGATGAAACTAAGACTAAAATCTTGCTGGTCAGTTCAACTGTTTATGATCAAAATGTTCAAGTTCCAGAGTGATTTTCACCTTTATTAATATAAATCCTTCCATAACTATGAAAGAATGCATCTACCCTGGAGAATTTTAAAAATCACAAATATCCATTCTTTTTGTTACAGATTTTAAGTTATGAAAAGTTATAGATATTTATGGTGATAGGAGAAAAAAAGAAATCTTGACTATGTTCTTTATCCTTTAAATTTGGTATTTCCTATCCCAGATTTACATATGGAGAAAATGGATCTTCTCTCTTTCTTCCATTTTATCCCAAATACCCACAACCCTCAAAAGCAGTACCCTGAATATTGCAAAATTAGCAATAGCTTTTGCTTCCAAGTTCAAAGTGAAACTAAAATAGAAGGAACCATATGTTGGGAAGGAGAGAATGTTACTAATATTCTTGCCATGGATAAAAGTAGAGCCTTCCCTCTTCCATTTATGTAAAATGGTTTTCAAATTGGATATTCTGTATTACTGCTTGTTTTAAACATGGTCCAATGCAGGTAAGAACTAATATATTTAGCAGTCTTGCCTTACTTGTATTATAGTTTCACTCACCTTCTAAAATTTTTCTTCTTGCTCATCCTTTTTTTTCTAGGATATTTCCAATGGAGGTTTATGTCTACTCAGAGGTCCTATCAGCTACCACAAGACTAGTGTGCTTACCTTCCTTTCTTTCTCCTTTGTGATACCAGTGGCAGACTCTTTTAATTACCTACAGACCCCACTTCTCCCTTTCTCTCTTGCTAACAGAATTCCAATCTTGTTCAGGATGCCAATATACTCAATATATTCAGCCTCCAGGATGGGTTGTTGATTAGTCTGAACCAATTACAAAAGACTTGTTCCTAGCTCTTTCAACCTTTTGGCATGCAGAGGTAGTCCTGTGACACTGCTATGGTCAATGAAGGCCAAATAGATATCTGCTCTGGGGTGGTTCTGGAAAGCTTTTGTATTTATTTATTTATTATTTTTACAACAGTTTTAGGTTTAAAGAAAAATTACACAGAAAGTGCAGAGTTCCCATATAACCCCCCCACACACACAAACACACATGGTTTCTCCTATTATTAACATCTTACATTAGTGTTGTACATTTGTTAAAATTAATAAACCAATATTGAAGCATTGCTACTAACCAAAGTCTATAGTTTACATTATGCTTTACACTTTGTGTTGTACAATTTTAGAGGTTTTGACAAAAGTATAATGTCATGTATCTGTCATTGCAGTATCATACACAATAGTTTCACTGCTCTAAAAATGCCCTGTGTTCTACCTATTCTCTTCCCTTCCCCTCTGAACCCCTGTCAACCACTATATATCAATGTTACAAGTTACTCTGTTTACACAAGATAATAACCACAATGACAATAAATCTGCTTTGGTCTGTGGTAACACTCCTCCCTTATGTTTGTTCATTCCACAATCTTACGGGATTTAGGATGATGTCCACTCTGATTACTTCAGGCTGAGAGGAGACTTAGATATTATGGGACAGAGGAAAGGAATTTTTTTTCTTGCAGTTGAAAATACTCCCTGTTTTGGGGATGGGACTTGTCCATCATTATCATTTTGTTCATTGTGTAGGGCAGGCCTGAAGAACTGGAAAATAGGAGTTGGCTGGAGCTCTGCTGGGATTCAGGGCTCAACCAGCATTATGACAAATCCAAAGATTTAAGTCTCTGAGACATATATTCAAAGGTATACTGAAAATTATAGGTAGAAGAATCATGATTAGGGGAATTATAAATGAGTATAACTATGTTGTACTGGGGGAAATATTTCCTGTGTTACAGATAGGGCCCGCTGAGGGGATGCTGATTTCATGAGGCTATGTGCCTTGCCTATGATGTCTGGAAGTCCTTAGGGCCCTCGTGAGGTTCTGAAAAGCTTCTTCTTTCTTGATGAAAAGAGACAAACTCTGTCATGATCCCTCCTCTTCTTTCCTCCTGGCTTCAATCTGTATTTGGTATCTAAACAGTAGCAGCCGTTTTGCAGTCATGAGCTATGGGCATGAACATGAAAGCTGGATTGCTAAATCCCAGGTCCCTGAGGGTATTGCTGAGTAGCTGAATCAATGCAGCAGCTGATGGGCTCCATATTTTTATTTCTTGTCGTGTAAGAAAAGTGCACTACTATTTGTTTAAGCTACTGTTAATAGTCAAGTTTTCTCTAACTTGCAGCCAGACCCAATAATAATTTTCATGTATGCAATTGAGGTCTTAGCTTGGAAAACTGGAGGAAGATGGCTTCCCACCTCCTGCTGGATAGCTCCACCTCTGCAGGTCACTGTCATTGCTGGGCACTGCCTTTATGTCCACTGGACACTGCTGTCCTCTCTGAACCTACCTGTTATCATCAGTGGCAGAGTTGCTTAATTATCTACTGATTCCCTTTCTTCCTTTCTCTCTTGCTAAGAGAATTCAAATATTAGTACATCAGTTCTTCCTTGATATAACACTCTTGTTGATGTACTGGTTTTTCATGTTGTTCAAATTAAAAAGCAGGTCCAGTGATAAAGACCATACACCAAAGTGTATATTTCAAAGAGCAGGGTAAATCTAGATTGGAATCAGAAAGTGAAAATGAGTCAGGACTACACAGCAGTGGCTCCCATAAAAATGGAAGTCCAGTTGCCAGAAACGGATCAGGACTGGACTAAGTTATATTAATATGTAGTCCTTCTTCAACCAATGAAATTTATCTATCTATTCAACATTTAGGTAGTGGTGATGAAGAGGAATTGATTTCCCATGAATAAAAATTATACAATAAAAGAGATAATACATGAAATTCACTTTTCATGAACTGGCTAAAGTAGATTTAATCTTCTGAAAATGAAAAATGAGAAAAACATTTCCCCTTTTTTGTAGTCTTGATTTTCTCTTTGATTTTCTTGATCAATTTTCTGAACCAGTAAACTGTTTGTGAAGTATATTAAAGGATTTAGGATTTGTAAAATAAAATAAATCATGTTCACTGTAAATAGCCTTGTGCTATGAAGTTCTAGAGATTAAAAGTCCCTCTGGAACCAATAGGAGAGAATCCTTCTTTGCCTCTTCCTGGCTTGTGGTGTTTTACTGACAATCCTTGGTGTCCCTGGGCTGACAGCTGCAGCACTAAAATCTCTGCCTCCATCGTCACATGGTGTTGTCCCTGGCGTCTGCCTGTACTGTGTCCAAATTTCCTTTTTCTTATAAGGACACCAGTCAGATAGATTAGGACCCACTCTAATCCAGTTTGTCCTCATTTTAACTAATCACATCTTTAAAGACCCTATTTTCAAATAAGGTCACATTCCCAGGACCATGGTTAGGATTGAACATATCTTTTTGGGGAACACAATTCAATCCATAACAGTGCTGTAGTGCTCCTTAAAGACTGCCACCCTAGGAAGTTGTCTAGTTGGCATGTACCTTAATCTAGTTCTAAATGAGTCAAAGTTGGAGGAGGAATACAGAGAGAACAGAACAGGCACCTACCATGCTCAGAAGGAAAGCCCCTGGGCTGCTGGTGTGAAACTTTCTAAATGTGGGTGTTTCTGCCTCCAGGCCTGAAAGGAATGAGCACAGCTCCCAATAGAGTATATCATATCACCACAGGAGTTATTCAGATTTGAGTTTGTTACAAAAACTCAGAATCTTCAACTAAATCAACAATAACAAAAAGTAGATTTCTCCTCCCTCTCTATTCTACTTCATTTTAAAAATTAAGAAAACTAAGCATATTTATTGGGAATCTGTTGTTTCTTAAACACAGTTCTAAAAATCATAGGTTATGTAACAAAGAATTACTGAAAAAATTACCTGGAAATTAGATGTGAATGTGGCAATAACTGGATGGTAGTTATGCCATCATTGATGGCAAAACAAAAATGAAAATCATCACAACCAAATTAAATATGTACATTATCTGTTGTAGTCAACAACATTGATTCCACCCTGTGTGCTATGTTATTTTAAACTTTTAATATAAACCAGTATCAGCCTCTAGCTAATAAGAAAATAAATAAAAAGGATTTGGGTCCACTCAGTATTCTAGCAGAAATAAAAAATAATGTACAATACTTTAAGAAGTGAATTATCAGCAATTTCCTATATCTCAGTTGACATTTAGCATACCAGTCCACATTTATTCAGCCTCAAGAAACTATTGTAACTGGAAGGAAAGCAAAATCAAAGATATACCTTTTTAAACTTGAGTAAAAATCTGAGAAGTGTCAGTTTATTACTAAAATTTGGGGCTGTAGTTTTAAAAATGGATTTTCACCAAACTATTTCTGACTGTATTGGGTCACTAAGAGAGAAATTATAGTTCTATCATTAGTAAAGTTGTTAGGAAGAATGATTTCTTCAGGAACATCAACAGGAACCATGGAGAGAAGGGTATTTGTTCCGTGGAAATAATTAGTTCTTTGAAGTGACATTGTGGAAGACTGTACAAGAGTAGCCTTAACATTTTATAAGAAAAAAAAAATTGTCAATCATATCATTTGGAAGCAATATATGAAATGAATTGGAGATGGGGATAACAAAAATAGCTATTTAGGCACCTTAAGTCATATATGCAGATGATCAATGAACATATAGCCCCATAATAATCTTCACTTTATAGGATAGCTAAGTTGAGTTTAAAGTCCAGAGTAAAAAGTAAAATTTCTGTACAGAGAATCTTAATTTTGCTATTTCTTTAAAATAAGAAGTATATTTCTTTTTGAGGGAAAAACGTCCCTGAAGAGTTGAGTTAAACGCTTTTGTTAAAAATAACAAAACCTAGTAGCCAAGTCTACACTATGCTGGGTATTATGTTTTACTATCAGTAACAGTCTATGGAAAGATAAGCTCTTATGTAGCAACTCACACATATATTTTGAATGAAATTATCTTTTTTCTGTTTGTTCAAAATTCTGAGAGATGCCTTTAGCTACTTTGCTTTCTCTTCTGTTTCCCAATGTGTTTACATGTTCTGCTACAGTGTCTGGGATTCTCTTAGCACTCCAAGTATCTCTGAAATTGTTCCAAGGTTATTTTAGCCAATTTTTGGTTACAGTGTTTCCAATGTATACATACTTAGGTAACTTTAGTGCTAAAGAATTAAATCAGAGAATAGTTTAACACAGTATAACAAAATTATTCTTTGCTCATCTAATAGTCTGGTGTGTATGTTCCTGATTTGTGGGCAGCCTTCTACAGTGTGACTCAAGGATTCAGGCCCATTCATTAGGAAGATCCACTGTCTTCTCAGGTGTAAAAGGTACATTTCCTTTTTCAGTCTTATTTGGAAGTGACTGCTGCTCCCTTTTCACTGACAAGAACTTTTCTTATGGTGCAACCAAAATACAAGGGGTGGCTAGAATAATCCCCAGCTGGGCAACTGCTCCCCAACCATGACTCCCCAACCATGACTCTCCACTCAGGAAGAGGGGACGCACCATATTTAGCAAAGAACTAGATACCTTACTGTAAATTTGCACTAGACTGCAAGAAACATGTGTCAGGAGGTACCATCATTGTCAATGATGGACACCACCCCAAAAGGCCTTTACCCCTGAGAGCCTAAGTTATGTAAAATTAATTAGAGGTGAGGAAATACATTTAAATTTCTTTATAGTATCTCAGCTTTCCCTACTTCAGCAAATCAGTAACTTTGAAAAAAAATGAAGATTCCTATAGTAAATGAAGATGCCTACATTTGTATAAGAAATGTGTTGAGAACTAGGTGACCTAGGGTTGGAGATAATAAATATAAAATCTCATCCATGCTCTTGAATTGTTTTAAAAAATAGGGCAATAGGACAGAGGTTGTTTTGTTTTATTTTTGGAGGGGAGAATTTCTTTGTCCACTTTCTCCCTACAAATTTGTGAAAGGCAAATATTTGACTCTCACTGGCTCCAAACCACTACTTTCTCTATGGAAACTTCATCCCTTAAATCTGGGCATAAGTTCAAACTCAAATTTATGAATCTTGTAGAAAACTGAAATACAATATGATTTGATATTGCTGCTTCTAAATGTCCAGGCTGCCCTGGTAGAGCCAAAGCTAAAAATCAGATATGGCTTGTGGATAGTTAGATGAACTGCAATCTTCTCTTCCATCAGCTCAATGACTTAGAAAAATGAAGCATTTACTCCATGTCTCCCCAAAGTAATGACCTGATGGAATGGAATCCAAGTTGCCAGGAAGATATGGTCTCTCCATCAAAAGGAAAGAAGGGTTAGCATAAGATTTGCTAAACTCAAGAACAGGTCCTGGAAGCTGGAGGGAAGTAGAGGTTAAGAGTTAGACATCATGGTCAGTATTGGAATATGATATTACCCAAATTCCTGAACTGATATGAATGTTAGGAGGAGAGTGGATTCTGTGTGTACCATCTCCCTAAATACCATAACATGCACCTTTGCTTAGGGATCCTTGCTGTGATGGTTAGGCTAATGTGTCAACTCAGCCAGGTAATTGTGTCCAGGTGTTAGGTCCAGCAAGCACTGGGATAATTGTAATACAAAAACATGTATGGACTTCGATCACCAGTGAGTTTGCTGCATGGATGGCTGATTACATCTGCATCAATGAGGGAGAATGCATCAGCAATGGGTGACACTTTTATCCAAACAGTTGAATGCCTTAAAAGGGGAAGTGATTTCAACATTCAGAGAGAATTTCACATCTCATCTTTGGACAGCCAACTTCTCCCAGAAACTCATCAAGGACCTTTCATTGGACTTTCATTGGAGCCCCTGGTTTGCAGCCTGCCTGCAGATCCTGGACTTGTGCATCCCCATGGCCACTTGAAAGACTCTTATAAAATCTCATATTATTGACGGATATCTCCTGTTGATTCTGTTTCCCAAGAAAGCCCTGAGTAGTACACTTGTAAACAAGCCACCCCACCTGACCCACGCTCTGCCACCCAGCTTTCACATTTCCTCTCCTGGAAGGCAAGGGCTCTGATCTCACCATCTGTGATAAGTACCAGTGCTGGCTCTACTTAAATTCCACAATATTCAACAGTTGCTTGCAAAGTAGATGAATGCTTCCTGTTTTTATATAATGCCCAGTTGGTGGAGAAGTCCTACAACACATTTACCAACCTCCTTGGTATTGATACAAACATTGTGCTTAAGATACAACATGTGGAGCACTAGAAGTAGAGTTAGGCCAAGGGGCAAATCCCAGCTCTACTAGCTGCTCCTTGTATGATCTTTGTCTTTCTGAGCCTCAGTTTTCACATATTTAAATAGTTATACCACTAATACCTACCCTACTTCCCTTAGAGGTTTCTTTTAAAGATCAAATGAGATAACATTTATAAAAGTATATTGTAATGCATAAAATATAAAATTTGAATGAATTCTTTTTTATTTGCCATTTTTGTTCATTTGTAAAGGAAAGCAGAAAAAACAATTTTAGGAGAATAAAGGCTCCTTTGAATTCTCATAACTCCAGAGATATTAGTCAAAAGTATTCCAGATGGTTAAGTCATTTTCTTTTCACTAAAACATTAGATATTTGGTGCCTCCGATAAGGAAAAAAGAAGATGATTAAGAGAGAAGCGTTAGTCATGACTGAAAGAGAAAACATAGAGAACTTCCCTGTGTGGGCATTTCTAGGTGAATATTACAGATAAATGCCCCAAAATAATGTGAACTTAGTGGAAAATGCTAATAATTCTTGAAGTGACAGATAATACATTTTGATACAGTATGGTAGGAAATATCTACATTTAAATGAAATGATTTAGAGGTCAATTTTCAAGTTGAGATGAACCCATAATTCAAAGGGGCTCATCATAAATTATTAGCGTTTACAATCTTGTTTGCAACTAATACAGGTAATTGGAGACATTCTTCAAGATCACTTCATATTAAATTGTAATTTCTGTCCTAAACGCACAGAATATGAGTGGCTGAACTACTGGCATGAACTTGGATGTCATCTTTAAATTTGTACCTGATAATTTTAAGACAGAATATACACTTTGAGAAGTCCAAAATGTATCTTAAATTAAAGACAAACTCCTGGAAAAAAATCTATTTCAGCATTACTAGAAAAATGACATTCTAATGGCTAGAAATAGCTAATATAACTATTATTTTGTCATTCTTGAGATTGAACTTATTTCAGATGAGCCTATAGTTTTTATTGATTTGAAGATATTTTTAATGAGATTGAAGTGAGGAGTTTGATCACAATTACATTCTAATCAAGGAGCCAGTTGAAAGAATATGAATGAGTTAACACAAGCCAACACCATAACTAGAAAAACCTTTCAAAATGAACTTCCTACTGATGATGATCAGTAATATGAATTTGTCAAGCACAGATTCACTCTTAAGCCAGATTCTCTTTTCTCTGCATTTATTTTATTTCTTTAATTTCCCAGTGATCAAATCCATTTTTGACAGCTTGTTCCTCAATTTCATGTACATGATCCTGTATAAGTTTTAAAAAGGATTAAAAAAAAAACAACAAAAAAACAGAAGGTAAGTGATTTACAAATATTTACTATTCTTTCTCTGAAACTTACTGAAATTTTTCGGTGATTTAAAGGTGACAATACACAATGTGCAAAATGGGAATGAAGGGGTAAAGGGAAAAACTGCAGATTAATTTCAAATACAACAACACATCCCTCCACACACACCACCAGTTTATCCTGAGGTAGAAATTAAGTAGAGTTTATCAAAGCAAACAAGAAAATCTCATTTTATTAAATTGAGAAATCTCATTAATATCATTTCTGCAAATTTGATAAATTAAATCAAATTTATCCTGCAATTTCCATTGCCCCTCACCCACTTCAATCCTTTATTGAATCTACATAATTATGATAGACTCCTAATGAGTTCCCTTCCTCCTTCTACTATGACTATCCTTCATACAACTATCACATGATGGTGTTTTCATTTCAAACCAAAACCCAACATGAATTCTAGTACCTGGAAGATGAATTATCAATTCCTCACCTGGGTTTTCAAAGTCTTCCATGACAAGACATCTCCCAACTTCCTGAACCAGATGCTCTGCTTGGATTCTAATATCAATAATCTAGATTAGACTTTAGATTTAACAGAAATTAGGATTTGCCTAAATTTATTAAATAGGGTATAATTAGAAAAAATATCTCTAAAGCATCTTGCACAGTTCCTGGATAATAGTAAGTATTAATGAATGATAACTGCTATTGCTGTTTTATTATTTTTATTATCATTATTTACTATCTCTGCCAGGAATGCCTGCTCAAGTCATATACTTTTTTAAAACTCATCAACTCTGTGCCCTCACTCCTTCATAGTACTGTCCACAATGAGACTTCTTTTATAACTCATATCGTTCTATTTTATAGCAGTGTTTGTTTTTTATTTTTTCATCATGATACTGAAAGCCTGGGCAATAAAAACTGTTCCAACTTAGCATTTCTCACAGCTTCTAAAATAATGTCTTGAAGTAGAAAGTGCTTGTTACAAATTATATCTTTGTGCATTATATGTTCAAACCATAAATTTATCATTACTTTTTATCCACTTGCATCTAGTACCATATTTTTAAAATGCAATCATAACCAACTTTCTTTCTGTAACAATGTTGGTTTCATGACATTAAAAGGAAAAGCAGGATATAAATAGGATAATCTGGGTTGTCATGGAGTGTTCTCCTATTTAGGATGACTTTACATTCTCCTGTACGTTGGTTGTCCCATATAACTATCAATAATGTCCTCTTTCACTCTTAAAAGTTTTCCTGTTTGGGAAGGACTGTGAGAAGATGGTATAGTAGGAAACTCCAGGCATCAGTCCCTTCACCAGAATAACTTATAAATAGGCAAGAACTGTCTGAATCATCTATATTATCCAGGAGAACACTGTACAGCATTTAGGGAAGAGGGGTAAGAAAAGGTTAGTAACTTTTCAGTAAGTTGTTCTCTCTGTGTGGTGGTTACTGCTGCCCAGCCCCCACCCCACTCCCCACTCTCACAGCAAGCAGCAGTGGGGTCTGGAACCTGGCTAAGCTTGCTGGGGCTAGAAAGGAACATAAAAATCCACTTCCCCAAGATCCAAGGTTGGCACCGGTTGAGCAGTGATCACGGCTTTTGATTAACTACTTTGGATCACTGGGGACCTGGCTCTGAGAGAGGCCATTATTCTAACCCTTCCCTGACAAGGGTGGCAGAGGAGACTAAAAGACACTACCCTTCCTCAGCTATGCAGAGGACAATTGAATAGCTGCATTTCCTGGGCAGGTCAAGGAAGCACAACTTTGGGGAGATGGATGGTAATACCTTTGTGAGTTCCTGGCCTTGTTCTGGCTATGAAAGGCTGACATGGAAATTCCTCTCTGGTATTCCTCTTAAGCCCAGAATTTATCCTCCAGGCAAAAGCAGCTTCTGACAAAGAAAGCAGTGTAGGAAATAATTGTGGAAGATGGCTGGGGGCAAAGTCTTACCTCCTTTAAATCCAGCAATGGAATGCTCAGGCTACAAAAAAAGCCTATCTCCTGGCCTGAGTAAAGCATTCAAATACCTGTAACAGGGAAATCCCTAAACTGCTAGCAAGGAGAAGCCCAGGAAAAGACAGACCCAGAAAACACAGGGACGATTTTGCACTTTGAATTTGCCTTGGGTGGACCTTCCTGATAAGAGGGCATGCACTCAAGAAAATCTGTCATATCACCAGCTGGTTACAATGTCAAGAAACAGACATCTTAAGGAATAAATTCCAGAGATGACATTTTAAAATATTAAAATGTGCAGTATATAATAAAATATTACAAGAAAAACAAAGAAACAAGAAATGATGGCCCATCCAAAGAAAGAAGATAAAAATTCAGATGAAACCAAAGAAGAACTGACTGTGGACATATCAGATAAAGACTAAGAAGAGTGATCTTCAATATGCTCAAGGAGATGAAGGAAAACACATAGAAAAAACGAATGGATATCAGGAAAAAAAATGAATGAAAATTATGAGAATACTAATAATGAGAAGGAATCTTTAAAAGGAACCAATCAGAATATTGGAGTACTGTACCAAAATAACTGAATTGAAAAATTACCAGGAGGCATTCAACAGCAGATTGGAGCTGGCAGAAGAAAAAATCAGTGAACTTGAAGACAAGACATTTGAAATGCATCAGGCTGACAAGCAGAACTTAGAAAAAATCATAAAAGGTGAAAATAGACTAAGAGACCTCTGGGACACCATGAAGCATACCAATACATACATTATGGGATTTTCAGAAGAAACACAGAAAGGAGCAGAAGCAATATTCAAAGAAATCCAAAAATTGGCAAAAGACATGAATATGCACATCAAAGAAATAGATAAACATGAAGAAAATTATTCCATGTCACATTTTTATCAAACTGCTAAATTCAAAGGACAAGGAAGAGTGAGTTCTGAAAGTTGCAAGAGAAAAGTGTGCTATATACCAATTAGATTAAGGGCTGATTTCTTATGAGAAACCATGGAGACAAAAATGGGTTGAAATACATAAAGTGCTGAAAGAAAACAATTGCCAACCAAGAATTTTATATCTGATGAGACCTTCCTTTAAAACTGAAGGAAAGATGAAGACATTCCTAGATAAACAGAAGCTGGGGGAATTTGTCACCACTAGATCTGTCCTATGAGCAATGCTAAAATGAGTTCTTAAGACTTAAAGTAAAGGACACTATACAATAATTCAAAGCAGAATAAAGAAATAAAGATTTCCAGTAAAGGTGAATATTTAGGTAATTGTAAATGCCAATACTATTGTAATTTTTGGTATGAAACTCCTTCTTACTTCCTACTGGTTCTCAAATGCAAATGCATAAAAAGTAGTGATAAATCTATGGTTTTGGACATACAATGCACAAATGTATAATTTGTAACAAGTGCAAAGAAAGTTGGGGATAGGAGGGGTATAGAACAGTGTATATATATGCTCTTGAAGTCAAACTAGTCTTGGATCAAATATGATTATTATATATTTAGGTTGTTAAATATTAACTCCATGGTAACCACAGGAAAATATATCCAGATAGAAATGAGAAGGGGCACAATGTGGTGCAATACAAAAAAATCAAATAAATATTAAAGTAGGCATTAGAAGAAATGAGGGACAAAAATGTATAAGACTTACAAAGACTAAAAGATCAATAAACATAAAACTAGGAAATAATGGAAGAATTGAGGGGCAAAAAAGGTATAAGACTTAAAAAAGACTAATAGTAAATTGGCAGAAGAAAGTCCTGCATTATCGTTAGGGACTTTAAATGTAAATGGATTAAACTCTCCAGTCAAAAGGTAGAGATTGGCAGAATGGATTTAAAAAGCATGACACAACTATATGGTGGCTACAAGAGACTTGTCTTAAATTTAAAAACATAAGCAGGTTGAAAATGAAAGGTTGGAAAAAATATGCAATGCATGTAGTAAGCAAAATAGAACTGGGGTAGCTATATTAATATCAGATAAAATAGACCTTAAGTCATAAACTATTACAAAGGAAAAAGAAGGCATATTTTCTGATAAAGGGGTCGACTCAATAAGAAGACATAACAATTATAAATATATATGCATATAATAGCAGAGCTGCAAAATATATGAAGGAAATATTGACAGACTTGAAGGGAGAAATTGATGATTTTATATAAATAAGTAGGAGACTTTAATATATCACTTTCAATAATAGAACATCTAGACAGATCAGTAAGAAAATACAAGACATAAAAAAATTCTAAACACATTATCTTAACAGACATTTATAGAACCCTTCACCCAACAACAACAACATGCACATTCTTCCCAAATGCACATGGATCATTCTCCAGGACAGACCATAAGTTAAGTCATAAAACAAATCTCAATGAATTAAAAAGAATTGAAATCATACAAGGTATCTTATCTGATCACAATGGAATAAAACTAGTAATCAATAACAGAGGGGAAATGGAAAATTCTCAAATATGTGGAAATTAAACAACATACTACCAAACCACCAATGGGTCACAGAAGAAATCACAAGGGGCATTAGGAAAATAATCTTGAGGCCAATGAAAATGAAACCACGCATAACAAAACTTAGTGGATGCAGCTGAGTAGTGCTAAGAGGGAAATTTATACCTCTAAATGTTTACATTAAAAAAGAAGAAAGATCTCAAATCAAAGGCCAAACCTCAAAACTGGAAGATCTAGAAAAAGAAGAGCAAACTAAATCCAAAGCAAGTAGAGGGAAGGAAATAACAAAGAATACAATGGAGATAAATGAAATAGAGGAGACAAAATAAAACAGTAGAGAGAATCAACAACACCAAAAGTAGGTTCTTTGAAAAGATCAATAAAATGGACAAACGTTTAACTAGACTGACAAAAAAGAAAGAGCACACAAATTACAATAATTAGAAATGCAAAGGGGGACATTACTACCAACTTCACAGAAATAAAAAAGGAGTATAAGAGGACTCTATGAACAATTGTATACCAACAAATTGGATAACCCCAATGAAATGGACAAATTCCTAGAAACACAAAAACTACCTACACTAACTCAGGAAAAAATAGCAGATCGCAACAAACCAGAAATTAGTAAAGATATTTAATTGAAATAAACAACCTCCCAAAAAAGAAAAACCCAGGACCAGATGGCTTCACAGGGGAACTTTACCAAACATTCCAAGAAGAATTAACACCTACCTTGCTCAAAGTCTTCCAAAACATTGAAGAGGAGGAAATATTCGCTAACTCTATTAGGCCAACATAACTTCCACCCCAAAGCTAAATAAAGATACCACAAGAAAATAAATTACAGATCAATATCTCTTATGAGCATACATGCCAAAATCCTCAACAAAATGCTAGCAAACAGAATCCAACACATATTAAAAGAATTATAGACCATGATCAAGGGGGATTTATCCAAGTTATGCAGAGGTGGTTCAACATAAAATCAATGTAATACTTCACTTTAACAGAATGAAGGAAAAAACCCACATGATCATCTCAATTAGTGCAGAAAAGGCATTTGACAAAATCCAGCACCTCTTCTTGATAAAAACACGTATAAAACTAAGAATAGAAGGAAACTTCCTCAACATGATAAAGGGTATATGAAAAACCCACAGTTAACATCATACTTAATAGTGAAAGACTGAGTTATCCCTCAAAGATCAGGAAGAAGACTGGGATGCTATGGTGGCTTGAGACTGTATGTACTCAAGAAATACATGTTATTAAATTTAATCCATTTTTCTGAGTGCAAAAATCATTGTAAATAGGAACTTTGGATGAGCTTAATTCAGTCAAGTTGTGCCCCACCTCAATCAAGATGAGTGTTAATTATATTACTGGAGTCCTTTATATGACAATGAAATTCACATACAGAGAGAGAAAGCCACAGAAAATAAGAAGCTGAAATTCAAGGGAACTCAGAAGAGAAGAGAGAGACCAGGAGATGCGATCATATGCCTTGCTAGGTGACAGAGGAGCAAGGATCACTAGCAGCCAGTCCCAGAACACCAGTCTTGATGATTCCTTGATTTGGACTTTCTTGTAGCCTCAAAACTATATGTTAATAAATTTCCATTGTTTAATTCAACCTAATGTATGGTATTTACTTAAGCAACCTAGGAAACTAAAACAGATGTCCATTGTCATCACTGTTATTCAAAATGTATAGGAAGTTCTAGCCAAAGCAATTAGGCAAGAAAAACAAATAAAAGGCATCCATATTGGAAAGGAAGAAGTCAAACTTTCACAATTTGCATATAGCATGATCCTATAACTAATACATGAATTCAGCCAAGTGACAGGTTACAAGGTCAACATCCCCAAATCAGTAGAGTTTCTATGTACTACTAATGAACAATATGAAGAAGAAATCAAGAAAAAAGTTCCATTTACAATAGCAACTAAAATAAATAAATATCTAGGAATAAATCTAATCAAGAATGTAAATGACTTATACACAAAAAACTACAAAGCATTGCTAAAAGAAATTAAAGACCTAAATAAATGGAAGGGTTCTCCATGTTCATAGATTGGAAGACTAAATATCATTACTAACTAAAGCAATTTATAGATTTGATGCAATCCCAATAAAAATTCCAACAACCTTTTTTGCAGAAATGGAAAAGCCTGTCATCAAATTTGAATGGAAGGGTAAGGGACCTTGAACAGCCAAAGCCATCTTGAAAAGGAAGAATGAAGTTGGAGGACTCACACTTCCCAATCTTAAAACTTATTACAAAAGCAATAGTAATCAAAACAGCATGGTACTGGCACAAGGACAGACATACAGACTAGTGGAATAGAAATGAGAACTCAGAAATCAGCCCTCATATTTTATGACCAACTGATTTTATGTTAGGTTCCCTAAATTGAGAAGCAATAGTCTCTTCAACAAATGGTGTTGGGAAAACTGCATGTCCATATGCAAATAAATGAAAATGGGCCCTTATCTCATGTTTTTCTTTCCTAGTCTGCTCAAGCAAATACCATGCAAAGGGGTGGCTTAAATAAGGGGAATTTTGTGGCTCACAGTTTTGAGACCAGGAAAAAGTTCAAATCAAAGCATCTTTGTGGCAATGCTTTCTCCTTGAAGACTGTGGCATTCTGGGGCTGGCTGCTGGTGATCAGTGGTCCTGGGCTCTTCTGTCACATGGCAATACACATCAGCCTCTCCTGGCCTCTAAGTTCTCTTTCAAGTTTTTCTGCAATTCAAATTCTTACTTCCTGTGGCTTCCTCTCTCTTTCTGAATTTCATTCTACTTCTAATGATTAAGGATTAAGACCCCTTCTGAGCCACACTTTAACTGAAGTAATATCATCAAAAGACCCTACTTACATAGGTTCACACACACAGAAATGGATTAAGTTTAAGAACATGTTTTTCTGGGGAACTACAGCTCCAAACTACCATAACTCATACTATATACAAAACGCAACTCAAAATGGATCAAAGACATAAAGATAAGAGGTAGAGCAATAAAAGTCGTAGAAGTAAACATAGGGAAGCATTTTCAGGACCTTATGTTAGGCAATGGTGTTTTAGATTTTACACCAAAAGCACAAGCAATGACAACAAAAATCAATAAATGGAACCTCATGAAAATTAAAAACTTTTATGCATCAAAGGACTTTATCATGAAAGTAAAATGACAATCTACACAATGAGAGAAAATATTTGGAAACCACATATATGATAAGGGCTTAATATCCAGAATATATAAAGAAACTCTACAACTCAACAATAAAAAGACAACTCAATTAGAAAATGGTCAAAAGACTTGAATAGGCATCTCTCCAAAGAAGATATACAAATGACCAAAAAAGCGTATGAAAAGATACTCAGTGTCATTAGCCATTAGGGAAATGCAAATCAAATGCACTTGAGACACCATTTCACTCCCACTAGCATGGCTAATATTAAATAAATGGAAAATTACAAAAGTTGGGGAGGATGTGGAAAAATAGGAACACTCATTCATCATTGGTGGGAATGTAAAATATTGCAGACACTGTGGAAGACAGTTTGGTTGTTCCTCAGTAGGTTAATTATAGAATTCCTGTATGACCTGACAATCCTACTTCTAGGTATAGACACAAAAGAATTGAAACCTGGGACTCAGATATTTCCATATTGATGTTGATAGTGACGTTATTCACATATGTCAGAAGATGTAAGCAACTCAAATGTCCATCAATTGATAAATGGATAGACAAATGTGGTAATACACCCAATGGAATATTATTAAGCCTTAAAAATGAAGGAAGTTCTGATACCTGCAACAACATGGATGGATGTTGAAGGCATCATGTTGAGTGAAAAAGCCAGACAGAAAAGGACAAATATTGTATGATCTCACCAATAGGAAATAATTAGAATAAGCAAAGTCATAAAGTCAAAAACTACAACATATCTTACCAGGAGCCAAGGTAAGATAGAGAATGGGGAGTTAATGCTTAAATTATAGAGTTTCTATTTATAATAAAAAATAAAATAAAATAAATATGGAGAAGCTTTTATGGGAGCAATTAGAGTATTTACTTCAGTTGGAAACTCCTTGGAATTAGGCTTAGCTGACCAGATTATTGGGGCTCTGAAGTGACTTCTTTTCTCTTGAGTGCCAGGGATGGAGAGTAAGAGCAGAATGTGTCTTCAGTTTGCCTGCTGTGTTGAACAGGAGCATACTGGAAGGATGACCTTGGGCACAGAGTATGCTGCCTCAAAAGTATAAAACCCTTGCCTTATTTCTGTCCTCTCATTTTAAAATCTCTCAGGCTTTAGCCACTCAATCTGTGGCCTTTATGGCGGTGTGCATCCTTCTGCTTCTCACCTCCTCTCTTCACATCTGTTAATTCTTGATGACATCATCAGGGTACATGTTCCTGGCTTTCAGAAAGGGTCTTCACAGAGCTTGTAGGAAGGGCTTTTTCCTGAGCAGGTAACCCCTGGTGGTCATGGCCTTGTGGTGGTTAGGGCAGGAGGTTAGGTAAGTCAGAAAACTGGCAAGATCCACAGTGGAGTCAGAAAGGCTCTGATGAAGTAGGGACCAATGCTTTCTGCCCCAGTTTGCCTAGAACAGGACTTCAGTGAGGAGTTTAGTGCTACCCCTCATACACAATGGGTCATGACCTGGTCAGGCAGCCAATGCCCAAAAATAAGAACATCAAGTGACCATAATATCACACATTGTTCAATGAAGGGCCATTAGTGTAGTGTAGGAGAAACTCTGAACTGAGAACCATGAGGCCTAGATCCTAGGATCTAATCCAAGCTGGGCCACCAACCTGCTGTGTGACCTTGAACAAGTCACATAACAACCCTGTTTCTTAAGTTGTAAAAGACAGTAGCAATCACTGACTACTTCACAATGAGATCTACCTGAGAGCAGATATGAAATCACTTATAAGAGTGAAATCATTTCAAATGTCTTGTTCCTTCTCACTGGCAATATTAAGGTAGGCTACTCTATTCCCTTTACATTATACAGTGAAGTCTTTGAGATATAATTGTTCCTTTTAAGTACTGTTCTGAGTGCAATTAAGTTGTTTCTTTCCATGACTGCGATTTTTGGCCACATTACCTCAAGACGAGTATTAGTACTTAATGAAAAAACAAGTAAATGATTTTACTTTTCAAATTAAGAAAATTAGCTTGTGATGATCTGGCTTTTGACAGCAATAATGGTTGTGAGCCAAGCTGTCTAATTTGGAATGCAGGAACACTCAACTTTGTAGGGTTTAATTGATTCTGAAAAAACAGTGCATTGTTTTGAAGCACTAGGGTATTTTAATGAATCTGATTTCATTAACAGTTTAAGGGAAAAACACTAGGACTTCGATCCAGTTTTGCTTCTGCCAGTGGGTTGTTCTGTAATCTCTGGCAAGTCGCTTAATATCTCTGGGTCTTAATTTCTTCATTTGTAAATCATTTGAAGTAGATAATATCTGAAGTCCACTCCAGCTCTAAAATCCAGATGATTTCATAACGACTACAATTTTAAAAGCAAGTTTTTGTCCTTTTTTCCCCCTTTTATTAAAACAAATAAATGATTGTTCAGGACTAATTTACTCAGCACCAAACAAATGACAACCCAGTGATGGTATTTATAAAATGAACTCATCCAAATGAAAGAGTAACTTTTCAGAAAGAGAATATTAAAGTTCAATTGACTTTGAAATAAACAGCCTAGGCATAGCTCACAAATTCTATTCAAAGCAACATTCTTGAGACTGTTTGCTTAGTATGCAAATTAAAATCATCATTAAAAGTTCAGTGGCCATGTGGTAGCTCTATGATTAATGATTTCCGTGGCCAAAGGGAGAGATCTCAGTTAATTAGCCTTCTTGATCCCTTGCTCCCTGCTTCTCCTGGAGTAAAGCTGGGCACAGAAATTCTTCCTTGGGGAGAGGGATGGATCCTTAGTTGTGAGCAACAAACTCTTAAGTTGGCCTTGGTGAGCTCATCCACCCCATCACATGGTCCTTTTTAGGGAGTAAGGTCATTCCTTGAAAGACAAAGTGATAATGGTCCCAATGAAGGAACAGGGTTATTAGAGCACTGTACCTGATCCTTGATGGAAATCAAGGTAATACAACATAGAAATAAAAGTCCTTGGCAATAAATAATAAGAAAAAAAAAAGTCCCATACTAGTTTTTTTTTTTTTAAAGACAAAGTCCATACACTTTCCTTTTTGGACACCCTACTCCCTGCTTTTGCCTCTTTTCTCCTACCTTTCTGGTAAACACCTGAGTATAGTAGAAAACATAATCTCATAGCCTTTTCATTAATTTGCTTTATAACCTTGGGAAGTGAATACCTCTCTGGGACTTTTGTCTGCAATTTCTAGGTTTAACAACACTTGACTCTTGACTAACACCTTTTATTTTGCTGAAGAAAAAAGACAAAATGAAAGTTCATGAAGTCTGAAGGCCAGGGCAGTTGTAGGTCAGAAATTTGTGAGACAAAGGATTTAAGAAAAAGCAGAAATGGTTAGGGGTTCAAAGTCTCAGCAAAGTAGTCTGACACCAGGAGGTCAGCAAGATCTGGTGGAGCTGGCAAAGCTGTTTGCACTTTGACCTGCCCACTTTTGTTCCTACTCTGGACGTTTGGATTCTTAAGTTCTGGAAGTTTTCACCTGTCTCATATTATCCCAATCATCTTCTTCTCCACTTCTGCTCTCAGATTGCCAAACTTTGAAGGCAAAAATGATGTTACCCCTGGATTGATATCACCAACAATTTATGGTCTTCTATCCTTCACGAATTACCTAAAACACCCACCCCACCCTTGCCCTCTCTTCCCTGTCTCTGAGAAGAAAACGTCCCTCTGCATCACAGAAAATAGCTGAGATTTTCTTTTTTAAATTTTTTTACTTTTTGAAAGATTTATTTATTTATTTATTTACTTTTATCCATTTTTACCCCTCCCCCCGGTTTTGCTGTTTCTGTGTCCATTCACTGGGCAACTCTCTGTGTCCATTTCCTGCCCTCTCTTCTCGTCCTTCTCCTCCTGTCTTCACAGAACCTCCGATGTAGGAGAGAGGTGTCCTACCACCTGTGCCACCTTAGTTCCTGGTTTTTCTGTGCATCTCATTTTGGCTCTCTCTTGTGTCACTCTCCTGTTATGTCATCATCTTGCTGCATGGCTCGCAGGGCCTGGAGGCGTTCCCGCGCATGGGGCCTCATGGCCCGCGCGCCTTCTATATTTTTATTTTTTTAAATTTTTACCAGGAGGTCCCGGGCATCGAACCCAGGTCCCTCCATATAGGAGACAGATGCCCAACCATTTGAGCCACATCCGCCCCCCTGCTATATCTCTTAAGGTTGACCAAAGATACCTAGAGTTACAGTCATTTCCCATACAGGATGGTCATATAATAAATCAGGTTTAGTTTATCACCAGCATTCTAAAAACCAGACCTAGGGAGAAAAACTAAGTGTGGGGAAACATGCATGGTTTCTAATATAGCAAATGTTTAGCCTACCTGAGATTTTCTTTTTAACCAGGATCTCTTCAATGTTTCTCTTTCTCTTAACTCTTTCCTCTCAGCATGTAAGCCTGGTTGTTTTCCCTTCATAAAAAGTAGCCTTACATTCTCTTGTGATTACTTCCCCATTTATTTCCCTCCTTTCAGAGCCAAACTTCTAAGAAATTGTTGTTCTTCCTCAGTTTCTGTCTGGGTATGGGTTCCTCAGAAGCAAACTGGGACAAAGATTCAAATGCAAGTATTTTATTTGGAAGATGATTCCAGGAAACCCATTAGAGTGGAAGAAGGTAAAACAGGGAAGAGAAGAAAGCCAATACAGGCTATATAATCAAACAATCACTTTTATACTGACAATTCTCCAATCTGTAGCTCCAGATTGCTGTCATAAGTCCCAGGTCCATGTGTATAAATCTACTAAATACCCCTAACTAAAACCCAACATCTACAGATATTGGTGTCATGGATTCAAGACCTGGCTTTCTTATTTCCTGTATGTGTTACATTGAGCAAGTTATTTAACCTCTATAAACCCCAGATAACTCTTCTGTAAAAATAGGAATAATAATAGTACAAACAATATAAGTTGTTTTGAAAGTTAAACAAAGTTGCTTGTGTTAAGCATCAAGTATGGTGACTGATAGATAGAAAATGTTAGCTGCCATTATTATTACATTAATAATTAATAGAAATTTTGGGATCATCCCAGAATGTTTCTTTACTTTCAACAACAGGCCATTTACTCTGCCATTTCCCCCTCCTGAACCTTCTTAAATTTGTCATTTCCTCTTCATCTCTCTTCTTATGCCTTAATTCTGGCTCATAATTTCTTGCTTGGATGAAAATTCCTTAGAGGACAGCTTCTGTTCACAATGTATAGCATGATGCCTGACAAAATAACCACTTAGTAAATGGTTGGATGAATGAATGAATATCATCGAACCTTCTCCATCATACAAAATGGTACTAACATCCACCTGGATGCCCAGGAGTCTTTCTTGTTTCCACTCTTTACTTTATACTCTGCATCTAATTCATGAGTATGCCTATTGCCTCTACTTCCAAAACATCCTACAACTCCAAATATCTCTCAACCTCTCCATTGTTACAGTCCAGGTCCATGACAATGGAAGGCCATGCTCTTCCTTTTGCCTTTCTAAGATGTGTCACACAGTAGGTAGGGTGATCAAAGCATAACTCACCATGCCTGTGCTTAATACTTCCCATGGCTTCTCAATAAATTCTTTAATATCACCTGCAAGGCTTCTGAAGTACACTGTTGACGTCTCCCACCTTATCCCTTCCCACTTACCACTTACTCATTGTTTGGCCACAATGGCCTTTGTGCTGTAGCTGGAACACCAAACCTGCATCTTTTGCAACTGCTTTTTCCCTTCTTGGACTACTCTTTACCTAAGTCTTCACACAGCTACATCCTTCTCAACTTCTCAACATTTCAGTGTCAACTCTTCATCCTTACTGTATGATCTTATTTATATCTTTATATTTTATTGTCTATCTCTTCCACTCAACTCCTAGAATGTAAACTACTGAGGCAAGATTTAAGTCTCATTTATCACTGTCTTCCAGTACCCAAAACAGTGCCTAGCACTTAGTAAAGGGCTCAATAAATATTTGTCAATAAATACTTATTAAATACTCACTCTGTTCAAAATAGAGTGCTAGGCTGTATAGGGCACCAAAAGAGGCAAAAAGAAATTAAAATATATCAACAAGAACAACAAAAACAATAACAAAACCTTACATGCATATGTTAAGGATGTGAAATAAATTTGAAAAACTTGAAATGGCTAATTTGTTAAGATGATGAGATTGTGTGTATTTCCTTTAGAAGAATTCCTTAATTACCATTAAAGTGTGATAAACATAAATGTGGAGGGGGAAATACTAAAGTACTTAATATAAAGCAATAAATGGAAATTGTTAGTTTATTGCTCTGACAAAATTTCCCTTCACCAATTCTAAGAAAGATGAAGTCTTTTAGGGCCAGTGCAGTCTAAGAAACTAACTGCTTCTGCTACCGAAGTACCTTAGTAGACAAAGGGCTATTTGACATTGTAGACAATGAAAATTTTTTCTTTGTTTCCCAATAGTCTATGAAAATTTTTAATTGCAATAATGTTAATATCCTAATGAAACAGAAATTCAAAGTTCTGACTCACTGATGACCTGAGTTGAAAAAAGATTTGTGGTGGTAAGGGACACAATTAGCAGATGCTGGTTTAGGAGCCTCAGGCTGTTCATCAAATTGCAGGTGGCACAGCCACTTGTCACAGCCTCACCATTCCACTTAACCTGGAAATTCTGAACAAGTTTCTAAGGTTCTCTTGATTTCCCTTGAGAATCCCAGTTCCAAAAACAGCTCTTACGGTAAACTTGAGTTGAGAAACAAATTGGTATAGGAACATTCCCATGATTCCCATTACCAGAGAAGGCTGCTTCTTTTAATTATAGCACAAACTTCCAGCGTGAAATTTACATATAAAAAAGAAAAAACCTGTCACGGTATTAAAAATAAATGAAGGGGAAAGAGGATGAGCTCATCAGATTTTGGTACTGTCATGATTGAGGGGACAGTTTCAGTGGTCTACCTATTGAGATAACTTGGTATCATAAACCACTTCTTGAATTCTACTTAGATCAATAATGATACATTGGGATATATGAGAATCACTTTATAAGTTAAAAAAAAAAATTCATGTTTATATGGCTAAGCCAAACTTAAAAAAAAAATCCTGATATCTCTGTCAATAGCAATACAAAGCCTGTGAATGGGTTTTGCTCCATTCCCCAGACCAGATAAGGAAAATCAGAGCACTTAGAAAAATTAGTGTTAGTGGCTTTTTATTTCTTCCACCATAGTACTGGTAAGTGGAAAATTTTCTATTCTTTTAGACTCCAGAATTGGCATTAAGAAGCAAAGCACTTGGCTATTGTGACAAAAATTGCTGGCTTATGTGACCAAATCTTTCCTCTTCTTGATGGTCACACAGCTAGATAATATACCTCAGCCTCCCTTGCAGGTAGATATGGCCATGTACCTGAATTTTGGCCAACAGATTGAGAACAGAAGTGATTTACATTTTTTTCAGATGGGCCCATAAAGCCTCCCATGTACAATTCTTATTGCCCCTTTTCCTTCTGACTTGATATAAATGACGACAATAATCTTGAAAGTAACATGGTGAAATTGTTAGGGCCACAAGATAGAAGAATCTGGGTCTTTGAATCATTTGATGGAAAGCCACTTGTCAATTAAGATTTTACCTCAGTGAGAAATAAACTTCTCTTACGTTAAGCTTCTGAGATTTACGGGTTTATCTCTTATATTAGCTTGCATTACTTTAACAAATACGGCTGTTTAGGATTGTCCCTTAGAGATTAAAGGTACTATTGGTTCTGTTACAAGCTTTTTATATAAAGGGCTGGAAATTTTAACAGTATTTCCAATTGCATAATCTACTTTCTCACTTTATATATAACTTTCCAACAATAATTCTCAATTTGAAAAATTCTGTTTCCACTACTATTATATTACATAACTGTCCAGAAAGTTAAAAGCTTCCCAAATGCACTTTTTCCAAGTTATAGGAATTTGTGCCCTGATGATTTTTTAGGCCAGTTAGTTAACAATGAAAATCAAATACTTATATGGTTCGGGAACTGTGGGCATATATATATTATAAGGAAAATAAAGATAAGGTAAAGTCATTAGGTTGAGTAATTCTAAGGTTTTCAATTATTATTCCCAAATGGCATACTGAGACAAATACCTCTCAAATAAATGGTTCTGGAACAAGACCAACATTTTCCAGCAGTTGGTAAAAAGAAAGAAATCTATAAATCTTTTTAAAAAGGACACATACCCAGTCCTCCAAATGGTGAAATTATATGGTATCTTTTCATGACCACATGGATTGATGTCTTTGGAGACTTAATAGTTAAAGGAAGATAACATATCAAAAAGAAGTTCTACCCAGGGCTGCAAGTTATAGATTATGGTACAATTATCAATATAATAAGCTTTTATTCTTCAATCCTATGCTTTCCTTTTTAAAATTAGAAACACTGTTGTTACTGGTTCCAAATCAAGATTCTCTTATGGAGTTCCTCAATCATAGTTCTAAACCTTACTGTGCAGATGAGAAAACAAACTGTTCTTTGGTTTACAAATTGAAGGTTATGGAAATAAATTTCAAGGTGTTGTCTCATGCATGCTCTATCATACTCAATTTGTATATGTGAATATTTATGAACTCCTGGAGGGTTACAAGTAACATGAATGAAAATTCTTGTTAAAGAAAAGCAAAGAATGTCTTTTTAGGGAAAGTTTGAAGACCAAACTCCTAAATGTGGTAAACAACTTTCTTAGAAACAGAGATTATAAAACTAAGTTCAAAATATTTTTATAAGCATATTGCTAGTCTAGATATCAACTTATTCATTCTTATCTGTGCTTTCTCCCTGGATTAAAACAGCCAAACATATGGCTACAGAGCTTTGTTTTTTGAGTATTTCTTACTTTCATGAAATAGAAAGCTGGACATTTAAGAGCCCTCAGGAATAAATCAACTGTTGGTATTGAGTTCTCCAGCTGCCTCTCTTGGCAAATCCATTTTTGCTTCAAAGCTTTTCACCAATTCTCATCCAAGTAATGCTTTTTTTCCTTTGACCTACTTTCTTCTTTCTATCCTATTCTACTCCCGCCCCCCCACCCCTGCCCCAAGGTAGCATTTTATAAAGTCTTTGTTATGGTGTTGTCTCTGATTCTGTCTTCCCAGACTTCCCTCATGTTTCCTTAATCATTGCTTACAAGGTGGAAAGCCCACTGGGCTGAATTCAGGTGGCTTCAAAACTTTGTCACTTACAAGTAGTTACACTAAACTGTCTTGGCTTTGTTTTGTTTTTATCTGTTTGTTTTGTTGTAGCTGTAAAATGGATATAAGTAGTCCTATGCCAAAAGACTTTGTTGAGAAATAAATAATGTTTGCAAAAGTATCTAGTAGAATTTCTGGCTCATAATAGGTACTCAATAGATATTAATGTTTTTTTTTATTATTTTTGCTGCAAATAAATCACTCCAAAACAGAAGTGTTTAAAGCAACAATAATTTATTAACTATTATGGCTTCTGTGGATTAGAAATTCAGGAAGGGTCATCTGGGCCATCTTTGCTTAGACTTTCTCATGCAGTTGCAGTCTGATGTCAACTGAGGTTGCAGTCACCTGAAGGCTTGACCTGGGCTAGAGGTACCTCACTTGCATGGCTAGCATATTGGTGCTGGCTATTGTCTAAGCACCACAATTTCTCTCAGTTAGGACTTTTCCACAGAGCTATTTGAGTATACTAATGCCATGAGACTAAATTCCTCTAGAATGAGCAATCTTAGAGACAAATGGAAAAGCTGCAATGCCATTTATGACCTAGCCTTGGAAGTCACAAGGCACCATTTCTCCCTGATTCTGTTGGTTATGCAGGGCCAGCCCTGAGTTAATGTGGCTGTGAATACATAAGTGTGTGTATACCAGGAGACATGGATCACTGAAGGCCATCTTGGAGGCTGGCTACAATAGTCAGATAGAGATTTGCTTAGGGTAAAATTCTGACCACTTTGGCAAGAATCAAACTAACTGGACTGCTTTCCAATTTCACTTCAATATATTCCTTCTTAGGCCAGCTAAGCCCAACCTGTCTTCCTTTACTTTCCTTCTCTCTATCACTCTCTCACTCTCTCAGAAACAGATATACGCACACACGCATACATTGGATTTGCAGTGTGCTAAATTTGGCACACACTATTTTTCAAATTGGCATAATCTTTCTTTAAATAAACTTTTAAGAGTAGTTTACAGTGAAGTGACAAGAGTACAGAGAGTTCCCAGTTTCCTCTATTATTTCAGTCAGTGCCTCGAAAGAAGGGAAGGGTTTTGATAGGCTGAAATGGAACAGTACAGCAAAAGATCAAAGGCCAGGAATTCATCTCGTTCAGTATCTTATAGTGACAGAATCCAGCATTTGAAAATGAGATGCAAAATGATGTAAACTAGAGGAAACCTAAACGAATCCAATGAAGTTGCTGTTCTATTTATCATGGCTATGAAAAAAAACAGTTGTTATTATTGGAGAAATCATTTTAAGAAAGTAAAATAATAAAAACCAGCTATGGCCAGGTAACCAATTTGGCAATTTCCTGGCACAAAAGAGCCAAGGTTGAACAACTTGTTTTCTAATACTCCTGTTGAAAAATACATTAAAGTGGGATTTAACTGTATGATCTTTATGGTCTTTTCTATATTTCTACCACAAGATTAAGAAGGAAAATAGTGACAGCAACATTTAAGTACGGAAACTATTTGATTGAATAGAGATTTACTTTGGGGAACAAATAGCCTATTGCACAGAAATAATTATGAAATGGAAGGGGATACTCTTGATTGGGGTAGAGAAGCAGTTCTATCTCACCATAAACTGTAAAGCAAGATGTTTGTATTGTGCTCTGAAGAATATACAATTAGGTTGCATTTGATCCTATGAAGAGAGCATAAAAGTTATAGTCCATTTATAGATGAGGAAACTGAGGCTCAGGGGAATATAATCCAGACCACAGACTGAACAGATATTGGAACTAAAGTGACTAAACCAAAGGATCATGGTGCACAAGAAAAGGTCAAGGATTGAGGTTTATGGATAAATTAGGAGTATTATTGGAAAGTCTGCTCCCTGTTTTGTAACCTAAGTGTGTAGATCTTCCGTTTTCACAGCAAGTCTGAGGGCATTAAACCTGAGTGGCACTGAGTGAGTTAGGGAAGCTGTTTTTTCAAGGTACCCTCTCTCTCTCTTTCTCTCTCTCTCCCTATCACATGCACACACACACAGACAGACATAAACACATAGTATCTCTGAATTCACTCACACTTAATAATTTTGTTTTGCCTTGAAAATATTGAAAAGCAATGAGAATGGGAAAAATCCTACAAAAAAAAAAAAAAACAGACCTCAGATGCTTTCTGAGTGATATTCTTGTCCTCAGGCCTCAGTCCTTTAATCTATCCTTTGTAGTGACCCCAGGTTGCTCCCCATCCTCACCCATGCCCCAAGAACATGTCAACTTGACCCCTACTTATATCCAAAATGTAAACATGCTAACTTCATCCCTGCATAAAATCCGTTTATATCTACCTGCAGAATAAAATCACCCTCCTTAACTTGACATAAAAACCCTTTAAATATCAGGTCCCAAAGTTCCATTGTAGCTTCATTTCTCACAGTTTTCCATCATAAATACTAGACTCCAGCCACCCACACTAAACCACCATGTTGGTGAGTGAGCAGTTTCATCTGCCTGGAATAATCATCACAGTCACAGCAATGGCCTACTACATCTGCTACTAATCATCAAGGGCCTACTTCATGGCGAACATCATACCAGACCCTTCACATGTCATATTTCCATTAATAGTTATAATTAATCTTCTTCAGATTTATTTTCTACAATTCAGTTTATATGAGGAAAATCAAGATCTGGAGGTTACTTTTTACACAAGGACCCACAACTCATATGAAACAGAATCAGGATTCAAACTCAGGTGCATCTGCCTCAAAAGCCTATTTTCTTTCTCTCATTCAGTATGGTGTCATCAGGAGCTATAATCTGGAGCCATAGAGTGCTGGGTTTAAATCCCAGTCTTGTCATTTACAGGCACAATAACCTTATGCAAATTGCTTTATCTCTACAAACCCCAATTTCCTCATTTGTAAAAATTAGGATGTTTTATAAGCACCTACTTCAGAAAACTTTTGTAACAATCAGAGGAGATAAAATGTGTAAAATACTTAGCTTCTAGCATTATTGCATCTCATCACCTCTACTTAGAACTCTTATTTTGTAAGACCCAGTTCAAATGTCATCTCTCCCATTGGCACATCCAGTCCTGCCAGGCAGAATTGTTTTCTCTATGTTCCCATATGACTTTAGCCTAGCAATTATTTATGTGCCTGTTCCTCATTACACAAAAGGTTCTGGAAGGCATGACTTAGACTATCTTAGTTTGAGAACCCTCTCACACCAAAGCAGACTTGGAGTCAAGGATTTGGGTCAGGCAGGTCTTTGAGAGATAAAAGGAACATGAATAGATGAGGGGGAAGTAATACAGGCAAGTAGAGGCCTTAAGAGGCATGTTATTAAGTCAACACTTTAGTAGGTAACTGGTGATTACTATCCCACAGGAAACTCTGGAAAAATGTGCAAAACTTAGAACTCAGAACTATCTTAAACAGGAAGGGGGCATTGGGTATTTGTATCCCTACACCAATTAGTCATTGGTAACAGGCTGCCCCTATTCTGTGCAGATACTTCTAGCTTGTGGCACACAAAGGTATAGTGGGTTCCAGAAGCTTAGGGGCAACTCTACAACAAAGATGCAGATGCTTCCTTTCAAAGTCAGATTGGTATATGGCAAAGGGATCTGAGAAAATGTGAGTGGAGCGCTGATAATGTCTGCTATATGTGTCATATGTTTCTGTATAATCATTTATGCATTCATTTATACATTTGTTCATGTGTCCTTGCCTGTTCTCTATCTCCTTTCACCTGCACTTTTTTTGTACAATGACTATTACACAGTGAGCAATCTCTAAGTGGTTAAAGAAAGAGATGAACTGAAGAGAAATGAACAGAAGGAAAATAAAGGGAGGGAAAGGAAAAGAAGAATGGGTCCTGTGCCATAATGTGGAATGGAGAAATCTGCTCTCTTTTTGCCTCTCATAGTAACAAGTTAAATATATATAAATGATAATGAAATAAAGCTCTGGATGGGATACATAATACTGTCCAAATATCAATTCAAGATCTTTAATAAGAGAATAAATTGCAGAATCAGAGTTATAGTCTCTTACATTTCTCTTGTCTGATCAAACTGAAAAAGTTGCTATAAAGCTGGTAAGGAAATCCTGACCCTCAACATATGTAAGGGAGAAAAGATTCTAAGAAAGATAAAGGATGATTTTTTTCTTGCTGTACTAGGTAATGAGTTTTATAATGGAAACACAATTGCAAGTTACATAATCAAGTAGGTCAGAGCTATTGATCACCCAGAGACAAGACTTCCTGAGTAAATTGCATTATTCCAAAAGGTTGGTTTGAAAGCACATAATGGAAAAAATTGTTGCCTGATTTTTGTACTCCCTTCAGGATTAGGCTCATTGCTTCTGCACCTCAGAAATTGGAGGCTAAGTAGTTTTGAGAAGTATTGTACTATATGGACTTAGCCATGAGAATCAGGTCCAGCACTACCCCTGACCATCTGTATGACCATGTAATCATCATTTAAACGCCCTGAGCTTCCGTGTCATCATTTATACAATTAGGAGACTGGACAAGGTCAGAAGTTGTAAATTCAAGTAACAGTCAAGTTTTGTAAATGCCTATTGAGTGAATGGTAGAAACCGTGGTGAACTGAAGAGCACAAGCCCCATGTAAAATGGCAGCCAATGCTCAGATCCCACTGATTGCTGCTATGCTGGAATTTGGGCATTGGGTTGTCAAATGTCCCAATTTTTCCTAAAAAATGAAATCTGATATTTATGTGAGTTCTTCAGGTTTTCATATGTTAGTATAGTTTTTTTGGAAAACATAGTGTCAGACAAAGATTTCATCAACTATGGGTAAAATACAGTCCTCAGGTTGTTGGACTAGATAAATCTCTAAGATCCCTTCCAGTTATATGCTTATAACATCCTTGCCTTTTTAAAATGGCACATGGAGACAAAAGTGTTCTTCCAAGACTGAGACACCTGTGCTCAGTGCCGCTCCTGTTCTTACACCTCTCTCTTCCTCAGTGGGGTCACAGCCACAGATAATCTTCCTATTAAGAAATTTCACAGCAGACTCAGCACCCTCTAATTCCTGATAACCCAGCTATATGACCCTGAAACTTAGTAACTGGTAGGGGTACTTATTCCAATTTTGGAGAAATTTTTATTACTTACAATAATGTAGGTTTTTTCAGAAGATTGGGTAGGTTCCTGTCCTCCTCTGTACTCTGGAAACTTGGTCAAGTGTCTCTTTACATTTCTGCATCCTACGTGATCTTTAATGAGGATGGGAAAGAATGACACCCTTGAGGTCCATTTACACCCTCAGTCCCACAGGATCTCTGAAAGTTGGTCAGTCATCTCAAGCAAATGATAGAAAGCATACTCTAGACATGAGGGAAGAATCTAGAGAGAAGAAACAATAGAAAATGCAATAATAGATGGAGCAAGTTATCAGAAAGTATAGGATGACATAGGAAGGGATAGGGGCCCCATCTTAAAAAAGGAATATCTTTCTCTGAGATAAATGGAACGAAGAAGAGTTTGTGAAGGCAAACTGTTGAGAGAGAGAGAGAAAACCAAATGTCCACTTGTCCTCAATCTTTCCTGAAAAGTAGGTTCTAACGTTTTCTTAAGGAAGCAAATACCACTAGGCCAGTCTTTGAGGAGGGAGAAAAATATTGTGAAAGGGTTCTTTGGAAATGTCATAGGGAGACTGTGGCAGTTTGGCATTATTTATGAATTCCAATAATAGATATTGGATTATGCTTGTAAATTGGTCTGTTCCTCTGAGTGTGATTAAATTATGATTAGGGCTTTGATTGGGCCACATCAGTAGGACATTGAGTCCCCACCCTTTGGTAGGTGGGGACTCAGAGATAACACTACATGGCAGAGCAGAGGAGTTAATTTGAGTTTTGAGTTGGAGTTCTGATGCTGAGTTTTAATGCTGGAGCCTGGGGAAGAAAGCACAAGTAGAGCTTGTTCGTGAGGAAGGAGAGAAAGCCCCGGGAAAAGAGATGAGCCATTCACCTGATAATCTACAGCTGGCCTTGAGGACAGATGCATGCCTGAGCCCCAAGAGAGGCAAGCCCTGGGAAGAGAGGAACCCAGGAAGCCTGAACCCTTGCAGACATCGGCAGTCATTTTGCTCCAACACGTGGCCATAGACTTTAGTGTGGGAAGTAACTTAGGCTTTATGGCCTGGTAACTGTGGACTTCTACCCCAAATAAATACCCTTTATAAATGCCAACAGGTTTCTGTTATTTTGCATCAGCACCCCTTTGGCTGACTAATACAGAGACAAATGTAGATGATTATAAAATTGTCAAGTAGATTAGAGTTTAATAGAATCCACCATGAAACAAAACGAACCCATTTATTGCCTACTCTAGGAAGATAATTATTTGCTTTATGATAATTGAAGGCTAAAAAAGAACGTAGAGTGAGAAAAGGGAAATTTTAGTTTTATACATCTTACCAATAGAGCTACCCTAAAGGATGTCAACTTGCAAGATGTGGTCATGACTCTGGATGGCTCAAGTTGGGTAGAGATGAAGGCCTAAGGAGCCATAAGGAAGCTTAAGGAGCCACGAGGCCAGGAGGGGTAGATGCTAAAATTCCTAGGAAACACAGCTGTAGAGGACGCTGCAAGACAAATGCTAAATTATTTGAAGAAGGTAGGGGATTATTCTGTAGGTGAGCTATGCCTGAGAATAGTAGTAGGGAGCAAGGAGCTTGCTGTCCTTGTTTTATTTTAAGAATTTTGACAAACGGAATAAGGGGTTGCCTCCAGAGAAAAGAATTGCCAGGGAAATGGATTTGTTAGCAGGAAATCAACACCTCATTTTTGGTGAGAAGATAAAAAGAAAGGCCCAATAATGTTTTCTAGTTATGGAGGGGGGGTTTCAATGAAAAGGAGAGCAGAGGATCAGGGAAGATTGTAGGGGAGAAATAGAACTAATCCATAAACAAATGAGAAGAAAAGTAAAAAATAGCAAGGAGTATCTTTGAAAGCACAGACCTGTATTTGAACACTGGCTCTACCACTTATTAGCTACAGGAGTTGATCCAGATTTTATGGGATTTAGACAATGTTTGAAACCCCATTTAAGAAAATAATACAAAATACGTAACTTATATTAGGAACAAATGTGAATTTTTATTTAGAAAGAGAGAGAAACATTTTTTTAATTGAAAAAGCTAATAAATATCAAAACATCCTAATACCCAGAAAAATATTTTTATTGACTGATTTGATAAGATTTTCTTTTCTATTTTTTTTTTTTTTTTTTTGCTGAAAATTCTTTGATAGCCTCTTCATATGACAATGGTTTTGTAATATCATTTTCTATTGTAAGACTAGAAAGAAAATTCAGTTCTTATTCTAGCATGACTGATAGAATCTTCTTCAATACATTTTTAGAAAAGCATCTTTTGACCCTATAAGTCAGTATTGATAGTGCCATATAGATTTTTTAGAATTGTTGCTGAATTTGGGAAAGCCTGTATCAAACTTCACCCAAATGGGAATGGCAAGATTTGGGAGAATTTTCCATAGACTAGCTTTTGACTCCATAGATTTTGAACATTGTCTCTCATCCATTACTTACCTCCATCCAGTGCTGGGTGCTGTAGGTCACATTCATATTGTGATACAACTTCTGGTCCTGCATCCTTGTGTCGTGATGCTAGGTGAGTCAACAGAGTGAATTCCTACACTGGAGTGGCTAGCAAGAATTTAATCAGACATAAGTACACCACAAAACCCAAACTAAAGGTAACCCCAACTTTCCCTTGGCCATCTCCCAAAAATGTCCATGGACAATCTAATGCCATAAGGGATTGTGTGATGGTGAGGAAGTTGGAGTGGAAAGAGAACACAGTCTTAATGATTTTCATTAAAATATCTTACTTTTGCAAATTTTATAAAAAACATTTGATCATGTGAACAACATGATAGGGCTTCTTACAGAGCCTTCTAAGATACCTGTGCAAGCAAAGGAGCTAAAGCCTGAACTTCATTAGCTTTCCTGTAAATCTACTGTTAACTATATATATATTTTTTAAAGTTGTGTGACCTCATGCTAGTTATAGAACTCCTCTAAGTATCTTTCTTAATCATATAGGTTATAAAGCAGATTAATTACAAGAATGCAAGTAAAGTATACAGTGTCCAGCATGTACTAAGTAATCAATAAATGGCAAATAAAAATATATATAATTACCAAATTTTACAAACTGGTGACATCTTATTTTGTGTATTTGATTATGCTGGGTGCCATCCAAACTCTCAAAGGCTATGAAGGTTTTGTTGTTGCTGTTGTTTGTTTGCATTTAAAGACAGGATGGGCTACTTAAGTACTTTATACCACCACTTTAGATAAAACTGGGAGCACACTGAAGTGTCATAATTGAGAATATGGCATCACCATTAACCAGACAGCTTTAGAAGTGAACAGTGAAGGTAAAACATCTTCAGCTTATGAGGAAATTGTGTTTCATAAAGGAGGCTCTCCCTTTTTACACTGCTAACTGTAACAGGTATGTGGGCTTAGATATGAACATTTACCATTATCTTCATATATTCCTCTTCTACAGGAAGGAATGACTGAACAAACACATGAACAAACAGACATAATATTTGAGCAGCTTTAATGTTCCAGACATTGTGTTGATCCTTCTCAAATTTGCCTTCTCATTTAAGCTTCCCTGCAAGCCTATGCCTGTGAATGTCCCCAACAGGCAGATGTAGAAACAAACATGGAGAGATCACCCTCCTCAGTCTTCAATTGGAATGTTTTGTGTGAAAGTGAAAAAGTCCAGGGGGAAAGAAGCTGAGCTTCATCTGTATGGTCCCAATCTATGCTGCAGAAGTGCCCAAACCAACTAGCTTGGCCATCCTCCTCCATTTCTTAGTCCTGGGACAAAGCTAGCTCCCTAAAAAATGATCTGATCTTTAAATATTTGTCTATTATCCTAAGCAACAAGGTATACTTGTACCTCAAACTGTCAAAGTCTCCCATTTGCCATTAATGAGGATACCTATATATGGTGACTTAGGTGAAAAGTGAAAAAGTACTAAAGGAATTTTTTCCTGCCTTTTCCCACTCCTCCAGACTTTGACCATCAGACCACCATCCTGCCCAATCCTTGTCCCTCTGGCATAAGAGGCAATGAGGCAAAGTAAGAGGAACTTTTGTCTATGGTGGAAGAGGAGGAAAGCGCTACAGGTTGTGTTCTCTGGAAGCAAATGCTGAGATGGGGTAAGAAAAGCAATATGCCCATTTTAAAAATTGGAGGAAGTGAGATTGAGCAAAAGTAGACTTCAGACCATGATGCAGATCTGACAAGGTCTCTGTTAACCCTACAGGGGCTCTAGAGCAAATATTGACCAAGTGAGCCCCCCTGGATTGGGCTGAAATGGACAGTCCCTTACACCCCTACTTGGCTCAGTCATTGGATGCCAGCCATTCCAGGAAGAGTGAGGCCTTGAGTTTCAGGTAAACTCTGAAGGAGCCAATGATTGGAAGCTGATTGCTACCTGCTGTTTCCTGCAGCTGGACAGCAATTTATTCCTTGAAGGATCTGGACTGTGCATCTCTGTATATACCACAGCCCACCCCTTGCTACTCCTGGATCTCCCCCACATACATATGGACAGCAGACTTCTCTGGGTGGTGAACCTTTTTCCCTAAGGGAAGCTTTGAAGAGGGAGGTTAGTAGGATAAGCTGTAGCCACCATCGCCATCACTAAAGTTGGTTTTGGGGTCGTAACTGGTACTTATTGCCTCTTTCTTCCCCTCAACTTTACAGAGCTCCCTCACCCTCAACTACTACTTCTTTTGTTCTCCACAGCTAATATAGTAGCATGACCCAAACCCTCATTCCTGAGGGATCTGAGCCCATCAGAGCACCCCACATTGAACAAAAATGGTCCTAGCCTTATAAACCATCTTGTCTAGTCATTGGATGGGGACATCCCTGGGAAAAGTATCACCCTGGCTTTTTGCAGCTAAGACAGATCCTAAAGAACCAACGACTGGAGGTTGTCTGCTGACCACATTCTCTACAGCTGGACAGCAAGTCCGTCCTTAAGGAAGATCTGAGCAGAGCATCTCTGTATCTGGCATTGGGAGGTGCTATTTTAAACATTTCTCACACAACAATGAGAAAAATGTAATTTATACTGGAATAATAATTCACCCGTTACCCAGTGTATTTGGGTGAATTATGTTACCTAAATATATAAATATATTTTAAAGTGAGACAAATTATAATTATTGTTTTGTTTAAATTGTAGGTTTCTCATTAAAACCACACATTTCTGAATTACTAGGTAGATCAGAACAGGAGGGAATGAGCCATTTGTTTCTTAAGTGTGTTTGTTTTGCTAGGTGGTTGTTGTATTAAAGAACACAGATCCTTTTTGGTATCTTTCTTCATTCCTTACAAGTGGAGGCATAAATTCCATAACCAAAATTGTCTTGCTTAGGTGTTTAGGAGTCAGTAATTTTTCTGATAATAAAAGCTTCAAAATGAAACATAAGATCCTGGTAAAATTCTGAGTAAATGGTGAGGATAGGTGGCAAATCAAAAGTACAGGAAGACGAATTTCCAGAGAGGGTTTTTAAAAGTGGTGGGGCCATCCTCAGGAGGAGAAAGGAAGGAGAAATGAATAGAACACAGGTACAAGTGTGTAGGAACATGCAGAACTCTGCACACCAACAGATGAATTCACAAAATGGGTCTTACTCAAGTGCTGAGAACAAATACCTTTAAAAACCATGGTGCCAAAATCCATTGGTAGATGGTTTAAGCAAAGAAACTTTGTTCTATTCCTTGCTGAAACTCCTAACACAGTGTTGGGCATATAGTAATTACTCAATAAATGTTTGTTGGATGAAGGATAGATGGATGGGTGAATGAATGATATTTGACTAACTACAAGGAGAATAAGAGAATAAGTCCGTTTCTAGGAGCTGTGCTACAGCTGTGATGTACTTTGCCTAGCCCAAATCAATGTCAATGGCTATAATTATAGTCTTACGTTATTAGAATTGGAATGGACTTGGCATCATGTAGTTAAATCTCCTCACTTCACCCATAAGAAAAGTGAAACTTAGAGGAGTGAAATGACCCACACCAGATCACTCAACTAGTTTGTGATCTGACCTGTTCTATTCTCCTGGTATTCTGGCTTTGAGTTCATAATGCTGACAAATAGTTATCAAAAGTTCTCAAACAGAATCCACGTAGATATTTTCACCTGTGTAATGCCATGGATGTGTATGTATGTATGTATGCCATATTTCTGATTCCATTTTCAGATTTCTTCTTTATTCCCTTCATGGCACCATTTGCAGAAGGAAGGTCAACCCAATGCATATAAGTATGTGAACCACTTGGCATGCCCTCCTCCCTTTACCAGTTCTATCTCTCTGAATATTATCTTTTTGTGGATATTCTAGGTTTATCCTCATTTTAGGTTCTAGTAAGCCTGATAATTAAAACAATTTTTTGCCCCTGTTCTGTGTACTTCTTCTGTTTACAGTCTAAACAACGAGCATTTCAATCTTCCACTAGTTTGAGTTACTAGATATAAACTGTATCATTCACTTTGCTGTTTAGTTTCAATCTCAGGTGCCCTTTACAGCTAACCTTTCAACAGAGCACCTGCTGTCTTCATTAAAGTGTCCAAAAAGCTCTGTTTCAGAGTAATGACCTTGGTGGCTCTGTGCCCTGTGCCACAGCACTCTCCACAGTAGGTTAGAGAACTCCGTCCTCTCTGGCACTCTGTCATGGAAGCTGGCCTTCCGCGACCTTCCTATTTTAAATTTCAGTCTTATTTTTCTTCTTCCATTATTTCTCTTTTCTCCTTCATCACTATAATGCCTTGTTTCAGGTCAGACCCAGCTCAACTTCCACTTTCTTCATTTATCCTCTTGATTCTCCTGACAACTCATTCTTTTCCTTTGTTATAGCTGCACTTTGCAGAGTTTTCTATGCCTATAATTGTGGTTTTGGTTTATGCTTAGGCAAAAGTATGTATTTCACTTATAATTATGAAGTATTACTTGATAATTGGAAACAAACTATTATTGAGCAAGAACAGCTCTAAGCATTGGGGATGTAGAGGGAACAATGTCATCCCTTACCTCAGTCGAGCTAACATTCTAGAGGGGAAGGCTAATCATAAATAAATGTACATTCACTATTAGGTATTAGTGACATGGCAATAGTGCTATGAAGAAAAATAAGGCAGGATGAAGAAACAGAAGATGGGGTGGTGGTGAAAGGAGAAATATTTTTGGTAGAGTCAGGAGCATCTCTCTGAAGATGCACCATTAAACAAAGACATGAATGAACTGAAAGAGTAAACTCTGCAAAGACCTGAGGGAGATATGTGGCAGGCAGAGGGACTAGTGAATGCAAAGTCTTGAACAAGTTTGGCAATTTCCAAGAAGAACAAGAAGGCCATGTGGCCTGAGGAATGAGAGCTAGAGGGGAATAGTAGAAGTTGGAGAGGTGAGCCAGGGCCAGATCTCTTATGGCCTGGACAAAGATTTGGGAAGCCACTGGTGAAGGAAAAGCAGAAAGATAAGATGTGAATTATGTAATAATAGTGGAGAACTGACTTTGAGGGAGAGAGTGGAAGCGGGGAAGCCAATTAGGTGGCTGTTTGGGTAAGATCTAGGTAAGATTCAGAAGGCAGCAGTAGACGTTATCTGAAGTGGTCAAATTCAGGATGTATTTTGCTATGATGTGTGAGAGAAAGAGAGGAGTCAAGAATGTGGTGGGAGGTGTGGGAGGTGGGCAACATGGGAATCCCAGTGGGCTCCGTGTAATATTTTAGGTAATCTAAGCACCTCTTAAAATATATTTATATATATATATAAATAACATTTTTGTGAGCAAATGCACATATATGCATATATATTTATATATCATTTTACAAATATTGGTATGTATTGTGAAAATTTTGAATTTTACCCACAATAAAAAATAAATAAATTAAAAAAAAAAAGAATGACTCCTAGAGGTTTGGCCTGAGAGAAAGGAGACTAGAGGTGCCATTAATGATTTGTGGAAAACTGGAGAATGCACATTTCTGATTTGTTTGGTAGGTAGGGAAGAAATTCAAGTGTTCTGATTAGATGTAGGTTTGAGATGCTTGGCTTGGAAAATTCAAAAGAGAATAAAGACATTTTCAAAATCTCAGATATAGCTCCTATTCAAAGGAAAATCACTATTAACACTATGGCTTTTCTATTCTGAATGTATGCACTACATATTTTTATTAAGCTTCAAACCTAACTTATTTAAAAAAAATTGTGTTCTTTAAACTTATGTACAAAACTATATTGCATTAGATGATGTTTTGATGTGAAAATAGAATTTTCTGAAAAGCCTCTCTCTATAACTGAAAGGTGTCTGTGTACATTTAAAAAATAACAAAGGCTAGGAAGACCCCCCAAAAGTCCAGGCGTTAATATTTGAAAAGGTGACTGTTCTTGACCCAATGTAAAAACACTGGGAACATTGTTAGTAATGTTTGGATACATTAGCCTCTCTCCACTCCCTGAGTGATTGATGTTTTACGTGAATAAGGGATGGAACAGGATGAGATCAGCTTTGTAAGAAGCTGCGAAAGTCTGAGGAGAAGGTGGTACTGATTTTCAGAAGCGGCAGTGGTTTGTAATAGAAAACAGCCTGGACTGAGAGTGAAGAGACTTACCTTCGAGTCTTGGCAATGTAACTTTACTACTGTGTGGCCTTCAAGTCACATGATCTCTCTGAAATGCATTTCCCACAGTGAATTGAAGTAAGGCCAACAATATGAAGCTCCCAGGAATATTTTGAGGATGAAAAATGTATATGGAAATCCTTTAAGAGCAATAAGACAATATACATCACATATATATAAATATCTGTGAGTTATTCAGAAGTCACATTCCTGATTATGCTGTACTATACAAATATGCCAATAGTAGAATTACATATGTAAGACACATCAATTTTCTTAACACTGAGAACTGTATTGCACAATACATGGAATTATGCAACATGGAATTACATCTCTAATTTTCTCATATCCTAACATCATAATATAATTATAATGATAAATAAGTTAACATGTCACAACTTGCTTCATCTCCTATAGTTTGCTGGCCTAAGTAATAGATATGGCAGTTATTAATGAGTCTCTGTGATGAGAACAAGTGGATAAAGAAAGTCTCAGGGTTTTCTGAGCATTCACTCAGGACAACTCACCAAAAGTCATTCTGGGTGTCCCTGTTAATTTTTCAGTGGGGTTCCTAAAATACAAATACATGTAATTCCTGTTTTGGGTACCTTGAAACCATCTTTGAGTGTGTGTGTGTGTGTGTGTGTGTGTAATATACCTTTTCCTTTTCCTTTTTTCCACATAATTATAAATAGCTCTCAAAACCTACAGAAAGAGGTACGCTTTACAGATAAAATTAAACTGAAAGGAGATGCCAGGGCAGTGCTGATATATACATCTAAGGAACTTTCTAAGTCTTAATATTATTCATTTTATTTCATAACCTAGCAATTGGTAATATAGAGCCTTTCTACACTGAGTAAGGCATGAGAATAAACTTGTCACTCAATAAAATGTGACAGGTTTTCGAAAAACTGTATGTACTTATACCAGCAGGAACATTGAAAGGGCTTACTAAAAAATTGTTTCACTTGTTTGTTTATGCAACGTCTTGTACCAAACAGTTATATGAAATAATTTATAAAAGGATATCAAGAAAATAATATGGTTAAGAAAAAGAATTTAAGGAGTAAATGAAGGTAAGAAAAGAACATGAAGCCTAGAAGTAATGTTATTCTAAAAAGCCAATGATAAAAGATCCTCGCTAGGGATTGCTCATGATTTGGTTCTGAGCTTCCCAGAAGGCCCAGCACAAAAAGAAACACGAGTTATGAGTCTCAATGTGTCAATTTTATGAAAGCAAAGCAATTTTCTGTGGTGTGGCAATTTATTTTGCTGTATTTTGTTTTCCTCCAAGGAAACAAATTTGTAAAGGCGGACATAACTTTATGACCTTTTCTTCTCTTACTTAAAATGCTTGCAGTTACCTGTGTGGTAAAATCTTTGATACACAATTAATACGAATGATATTCAAATTGAGAATCAACCTATTCAGTTCACTGGTATTAAAGAGATCACCTATGACTTACCAAGCATTCCAAAATACAGTCTTGTTTGGCAAAGTAGGTAATGACCTGGGAATTCATGAAGAATAAGACACAAGAAAGGAAGAGAGGCTTGCAATGGAAAGGGTATTAAGTTAAAAATCTGAAACTATGATTTTATATCTGATACCACTGTTTATTACTAGTTTTATTACCCTCAAGACAACAAAACTCGTGGCCTGAGTCTTTTCATCTGAAAAATGCTGATTTGAAAGAGATGACATTTAATCTGCCTTTCTAGCTGTGGGAATCTGAGTTTGCATTTAATACTCTGGAATCAGATAAACATGGCAGGTTGTCTTTTAAAAGGAAATTGATAATAATCACATTGATAGTGAGTACCAGAAAAAGAGATGACAGTGATTCATTAAATGCCTTATATAATAATTCTGTAATATTTACCTAATTTTGGTGTAAAGATTTTAGACACAGTTTTTCCCATATTGCACCTCTACAGTTCTGAATACCTGCTCTAAGCTTTGTTAGCTAATACACAAAGCTGAAAAATGAAAATTTTCAAATCCTCCCATCCATCGTGAGGTCAACGCACCCTCGGGTTTCCTAACCTTATCATAACAACACAGAAAACTGGAAAAGCCAAGAACATCAAAAGGAAAAAGTCATATAGAAATTTTTTTCAAGTTATCAAATAGAAGATCCAATAGATGGAAGATAAAGACAACTGCCATACTTTCATATATGCATTTCTTTTTAATATCAGTATGTTTACAAAATTATCTTTCTGATTATATAAGATATACATGTTCATTATTTTAAAAACAGAAAATGAAAATCACCTATAACTCCTTTTATTTAAAAAAATTAATATTTTGGTGAATTTCTCTCCGGCATTTTTCTATACATCTAATTATGATAATTTTATAAAACATTATTGAATTTACTATGTTCTACAAACTATGCTAACTACTTCACATGTGTTTCTTCATTTAATCCTTTCAACAGCTCAAGAGTGTGTGTGTTTGTATAATATATGAAATAAAACTTGTAAAATCCTGTATGTTGCATTTTTAATTGTTCCATTTTCTCTTAGCATTATATTATGAGCAGTACCACTACAAGCTACCACAAACTAGATGTACACTAGAGGTATCCATCACTCCACGTCTGCTCCCACCCCACAGCTTGCATCGGCAGCACTAGGATCATGCAATCCCATCTTCTGACTAACAGGGTGAAGTATGGACTCTGCCAAGCTTGGCCAGTTCAGAACTCTTTAGTAAATGGAATTGGGGCACACAAAAGCAATCATACAGACAAGGATCTGTGCTGGAACCCAAGGCCATTTTCCGCTAAGAGGATGCTAAGTAAGCAGAGAAAATCAGTCTGGAGGGAAAAAGAATAGAATGGAGGAGATACACAGAGAGGAGCAGAAGCAAGAAACTGGATGCACTTGTGCCCAGGGAAAGAGAAAAGTGGTGGGAAGAATAGCTATTTTTGGAATAGATTCCAAAACCTATCTCTATATCTTTCCACACACATTTTTTTTTAACCTAAGCTAATTTAAGTAAGTGTTCGTTCTTAAGATACCACGTTATTGTGCATTAAAGATGACTAACCAACTGTGTGCATCATTCCAAGTGTTTTATGTACAATTATCTCATTTAATGTCTTTTAATCCTCACATTGACCCTCAGAAGTATTATTATTTTTTATTTTACATTTGAGGTAATTTAAGCTTAAAATCATTTCTACTTAGAAATGGCAGGTTTACTTCCTCACCCTCCTACATATACACACTTTTTGGCTTTGCTGTCTCCCCAAACCCAGGTAAAATGACAGAAAGGGAAGTTTTTTTAAAAAGGCATGTAAAAAGATAAAAAGATAAAGGAAATAAGAAAAAAAAAAAAAAAGGCATGTATACACCAGGACTAAGAGTACAAGGGAGGAGACTAGCTTAGTAAAAAGCAGATAAACAAATGGTAAACGATTTAGTAAATCCAAGAAATCTGAATCATAAACTGGCAGTGGGAAAAGTTGAAAAACAACTAATTTTACCTTATGGAACTAACCCCGAAACTCAGGAAAGACACCAGGAAGTGGAGGGAAAAGGTGGAGCTAAAAACTGGAGAAATGGTTGATAATTGTTGAAGTAGCAGTTCAAGCCCCAGATCTCAAACGCAGCCCACACATCAAGGTACCTACCTGCTCCTCTCTCTTTCTCCTTGCCTTACCACAGAAGTGGTCTAGAAAAGGGTAAAATGAGGCTGTCTCAAATGGGAAATAACTGTTCCTTTAAGGGCATGGGTACTGCATTAAAAAGGAAATGAGGCACCATGTGTACACAGAATACTCTTTTTACATACTTGGCTTCCAGAATGCTAGCATCCAGACCCTTCCCCTTTAAAAGACAGGAAAGCGGAGCATTTATCTCTTAGGTCAAGAAAAAAAATGAAAAGATACTGACACCATGGATTTCCCAATGAAACGGCCCAGCCAGTTCAGTACACACTTAACAAGCCAGTCAACGTTCCAATGCAAACAACCAATGACCACCAGACAGCACAAAGATACAAGTGAAAATAAAAACAACTTGGATGAAACTTAAAAATATATATTTTTACCAGAACTGAAAGACAAGAGTTCCCAGATTGAAATGGCCCACCGAGTGCTCTTGAGTGAGAAAAGACTAACCACAAGACAAAATATTGTGAACTTTAAAAATATTAGGTACAAAATAATATAATAATAATAACAGCAGCAGCAACAACAAAAGTATCCAGAGGAAAAGTTCATATTTCACAGAAAGAATCAATAATCAAAATGGCAGTAAGGAATGGTGGTTAAGAGCATAAACACTGGACCCAGGCCACCTAGATTTTAATTCCTGACTATATGTACTAGACCTATATCTCTGGTAAAGTAACTGAAATTCTGAATCTCAGCTTCCTCACCTGTAAAATGGGGATTCAAAATAACACCTAAGGGAAGCGGCTGTGGCTCAATCAGTAGGGCTCCCGTTTACCATATGGGAGGGTTCAGTTCCCGGGGCCTCCTGGTGAAGGCAAGCCCACCTGCATGGCGTGGTTAGCTGACCCAGCGAGCACAAGCAGCAAGGGGGGTATAAATGAATAAATAAATAAAATCTTTAAAAAAAAAAAAACAAAAAAAAAAAACACCTAACTTGTAGGGTTGTTCTGAGGATTAAATAAGACAGTAAATATAAATATAAATATAAATATAAATATAAATATAAATATATAAATAAATATAAATATAAATATGTGTCTGAAACATAATATTGAAAAAATGTTAGTCCATGTTATTGAGCTTCTTATTAGCAACTCTAGAAACTAGAAGGAAGTAGTTCAAAGCTTTAAAAATATTGAGGGTAAAGGTTTTCTAGTCTGGTATTCTGGTTCTGGCCAGCTATCAATTAAATGTGAGGTTAAAATAATAAAAATATTTTCAGATATAAACAGTCTCAAAAATTTTACCTCTCATGTACATGTCCTCAAAGTTGTATAAAGAAGTGAACCAAGAAAGGAAGCCATGGAATCACAAAAAAGGAAATCCCACACAAAACATGAAAAGAGAATCCTCAGATTGATGATTGAGAAAAGAAACCCCAAAACAAAAGCTTAGCCTCAACTAACCAGATAAGGGCAGGTCAGAATGCACCTGGGGAGAAGATTGTGGGAAGATGGCAAAGTAGGAAACACCAGGAATCAGTGCCTCCAACAGAATGTTTATTAAACATGCAGGAACTGTCTGAATCAACTATTTTGAAACTAGAGAATCTAGTAGGACACTGTAGCATCCAGGAAAGAGTGGGTGCAAGGGCTGGTAAATCTGGAAAATACTGGTGAGTTGCATACTCCTTGCAATGGCTACCATCACCAACTCCCTGTCTTGCAGCTGGCACTAGTCCTCAAACATGGCCCTTGGTATAGCTTGATTGTGCCAGGGTAGGATATAAAGACCTAGTTCTCCAAGATCCAGGGGTGTGCAGTCTGATTGCTGATCTCTTTTTTTGATTAGCTACTTCAGATCACTGGGGGCCTGGTTTTGAGGGTGGTCATTATTCCAACCTGCCCCAGGCAAAAGGGGCAAGGAGAATTAAAGAGGGTACACTTCCTCAACATGACACAAAACAGTTAAAGGGCTGCATTTAATGGGCAAGTGCCAAATCTAGAACATACAGCTTCAAAGAGTCACAGGAGAAGCTCCTCACACCCTTCCTGGCCTCTCCCTCATCACCTCCACAGAGCAGTTTGGAGCAAATTGGTGCTTCCATTGTGGGTCCCTCGTCTTATGGGAAAGACTGACTTGGGAAACTACTCTCCTGCATGCCCCACTACAGTATTTGCCCTTAAGGTAAAAGCAGCTTGAGACAGCTACAGCAATACAAGGAACAATAGAATGGTACATCCTGGGGCAAAGGCTTAGCTGCTTTAAGTCTGTAGTGGAACACTACTGAGAGGGAGAGGGTCTATTTCCTGGAGACTAGAAGGGGCATTCAATTCCTGTAAAAAGAGGAAGTCATAAAGCCACTAACAAACAAAAGCCCAAGACAAGACACAGGCCCAAAAAAGACAGGGAGAACCCTGCACTTTGCTTCACCTTGGGCTAACCTTCCTAAGAGGAGGACTAAATGACAACTGAGAGCACCAGACAATGCAAAGCCAATTTGCAAAGACAGTGTAAGGTGTTTTTTTGTTGTTGTTGTTTTCCGCTTAAGTTTGCGTGGTATTGTTAGCTCATGACACTGAAGAAAATCTCTGTCATATCACCAGCTGGTTACAAACTCAAGACTCTAAGGGAATAAATCCCAGAGTTAACATTTTAAAATACTAAAAATGTAGAGTGTGCAGCAAAACATTACAAGGCAAAAAGGAAACAGGAAATGATGGCCCATGCAAAGGAAGAGAGAAAAATCCAGAAACATCAGCAAAATAAACTAGTCTGTGGACAAACCAGAAAAAGACTTTTTTAAAAAAGACTTCAGTATGCTCAAGGAGATAAAGAAAAGTATAGAAAAAGAACTAAAGAATGTCAGGAAAACAATAAATGAACAACAGGAGAATATAAATAAAGAGGGAGAAATTTAAAAATAGAATAAAAAAAAACTACCTGGAGTTGAAGACCACTAAAACTGAAATGAAAAATACCAAGGAAGGTTTCAACAGCAGATTGGAGATGGCAGAAGAAAGTATCAATATCTTGAAATCAAGAAAATTGAAATGAGTCAAGCTGAGGGCCAGAAAGAAAAAAAGAATTATAAAAAGTGAAAGTAACCTAAAAGACCTCTGGGACACCATCAAGCATACCATATACACATTATAGGAGTCCCAGAAGGAGAAGAAAGAGAGAAAGAGGCAGAGAGAATATTCAAAGAAGTACTGGCTGAAAAATTCCTAAATTTGGCAAAAGATATGAATATGCATGCCCAAGAAGCCCACCAAATACCAAATGAAAAACTTGAAGAGAAATATATCCAGACATATGGTGGTCAAACTGTTGAATGCAAAGGATTGGAGAAACCTCAGAAAGCTGCAAAAGAAAAGCAATGTGTTATGTACAAAGGAGTGCCAATTAGATTAAACACTGATTTCTCATCAGAAGCATGGAGGCTAGGAGGCAGTGGGTTGAAATACTTAAAAAGTTCTGAGAGAAAACAATAGCCAACCAATAATTTTATATCTGGCAAGACTTTATTTTGAAAATGAGGGAGAGTTGGAGAATTCCCAGATAAACAAAAGCTGAGAGAGTTCCTTACAACTAGACAGGCACTACAAGCAGTGCTAAAGGAAAGGACACTAGTCAGTAGTTCAAAGCAGCATAAAGAAATAAAGACCTCCAGTAAAGGTAACCATTTGGGGAATTATAAGTGCCAGACCATTGTATTGTATTTAGTTGGATGTAATTCCACTTCTTACTTCCTACTGGTGTTAAAATGCAAACACACACAAATAATGATATAGCTATGGTTTTGGACATACAGTGTATAAAGAAATAATTTGTGACAATATTAAAAAGGTGGTGGGACAGAAGGGTATAGGAATGTTGTATGTGTTTGCTGTTGAAGTTACATTGGTATCAAAGCAAAATGATTATTATATACTTAGGATGTTAAATTTTAACTCCTTGGTAACTAAAAGAAAATATATGAAAAATATATCCAGATAGAAATGAGAAGGGACTCAATATGGTACAATAAAAAAGTCAAATAAATATGAAATTAGACATTAGAGGAAGAATTGAGGGTCAAAGAGGTATAAGACTTGTAAAGGCTAAATAGCAAAATGGCAGAAGAAACTACTGCATTATAGGAGTTACTTTAAATGTAAATGTATTAAACTTTCCAGTCAAAAGGCAGAGATTAGTAGAATGGATTTAAAAAAAAAAGCCTGGCCCACTATAAGAGTTTCTACAAGAGTTTCACCTTCATTTCAAAGAAACAAGCAGGTTGAAAGTCTAAGGATGGAAAAAAATGTACCACACAAGTAGCCACCAAAAGAGAGCTGGGGTAGCTATACTAATATCAGATAAAACAGACTTTAAATCAAAACGTTTTGCTAGGGACAAAGAAAGTTATTATACACAGATAAAAGTGTCAATTCAACAAGGAGACATAACAATTATAAATATATATGCACCTAACAGCAGAGCCTCAAAATATATGAAGCAAATATTGATAGAATTGAAGGAAGAAATAGACAGTTCTACAGTTACAGTAGGAGATGGTAATATACCACATTAAATAATGGATAGAACATCTAGGCAGATGATCATTACGGAAATAGAAGACTTGAACAATATTCTAAACCAACGAGACATATATAGAACATTTCACCCAACAGCAGCAGAACACACATTCTTCTATAATGCACATGAATCATTATAGAAGATCCAAGATGGATCATATGTTAGGTCACAAAACAAGACTTAATAAATTTTAAAATGTTGAAATCATACACTGTATCATCTCTGACCCCAATCAAAATGAAGCTAGAATTCAATAAGAAAAAAGAGAAAGGGAAAATTCACAAATATGTGAAAATTAAACAACATACTGTTAAACAACCAATGGGTAAAAGAAGAAATCACAAAGGATTTAGGAAGTATCTTGAGGCGAATAAAAATGAAAACACCACATACCAAAACCTGTGTGATGAGACAAAAAGAGTGCTGAGAGGGAAATTCATAGTTCTAAATGCTTACATTAAAATAAGAGAAAGATCCCAAATCAGAGACCTTACCATACAACTGGAGAATCTAGAAAAAGAGGAAACTAAACCCAAAGTAAGCAGAAAGAAGAAAATAGCAAAGAGTAGAGAGGGATAAATAAAATAGAGAATAAAAAACAATAGAAGGAATCAACAAAACCAAAAGTTGATTCTTTGAAAACATAAATAAAATTGACAAACCTTTGTCTAAACTGACAAAAAAAGAGAGGACACAAATATCTAAAATCAGATATGGAAAGGCAGACATTACTACTGACTCCACAGGTAAAAAGATAATAAGAGAATACTAGGAACAACTGTGTGTCAAAAAATGGACAGATTCTTAGAAACACACAAACTACCTACACTAACTCAAGAAGAAATAGATCTCAACAAATCAATAATTAGTAAAAAGATTTCATCAGTAATCAAAACCTCTCAACAAAGAAAAGTCCAAGACCAGATAGTTTAAAAGGAGAATTTTACCAAACTTCCAAACTCCCCAAACTCTTCCAAAAAAATTGAAGAGGAGGAACACTTCCCAACTCAATCTATGCAGTCATCATTACCCTCATACCAAAGCCAGATAAATATATAATCAGAAAAGAAAATTACAAACCAGTATCTCTTATGAATATAGATGCAAAAATCCTCAACAAAACACTAGCAAACTTAATCCAACAACACATTAAAAGAATTGTTCACCATGGTCAAGTGGGTATTAATCCCAGTTTTACAAAGGCGGTTCAACATATAAAAATCAATTGTTATACTCCATATTAAAAGAAGGAAAAATCCACATGATTATCTCAATTGAAGCAGAACTGGCATTTGACAAAATCCAGCACAACTTCCTGATAAAAACACTTAGAAAACTAGAAATAGAAGGAAATATCCTCAATTATATGCTCAAATAGCATATATGAAAAACCCACAGCTAACATTTTACTTAATGGTGAAATATTGAAAGCTTTCTCTCTAAGATTAGGAACAAGACAAGGAGGTCTGCTGTCACTATTGTTATTCAACATTAAGCTGCAAGTTGTAGCCAAAGTGATTAGGCAAAAAAAGGAAATAAAAAGCATCCACAATGCAAAGGAAGTAAAACTTTCCCTATTTGCCGATGACGTGATTCTGTATATTGAAAATTCTGATAAATCCACAACAAACTACTAGAGCTAATAAATGAATTCAGCAAAGTGGCAGAGAATATCATCAACATGCATAATAATCAGTAGTGCTTCTATACACAATAATGAACCATCTGAAGATGAAATTACAAGAAAAAATTACATATACAATAGCAACTAAGGAATCAAATATCTAGAAATAAATCTTACCAAGGATGTAAAGGACTTGTAAGCAGAAAACTGCAAAACTACAAATCATTAAGCCAGACACAAAAGGACAAATTTTGTTTGTTTGTTTGTTTGTTTGTTCGTTTGTTTTTAGAGTTTTCAAAGTATGGAGACAACTACCCTAAGAATCAGTGAAAAGAGCTGAAAGTAGCTACCTCTGGGAAACAGACTAAAGAGGTTGTCAGGACTTTGCTAGTGTTCTGTGATAAGGCACATAAAATAATTTGTCTGTCTAAGTTACAAGCATATATAACTTTGATAAAAATTTAACACTGACTTAAGAATAAATATTACTTAAATAATTAGAGTGGAAGTAAATTAAATTTAAATTTAATTAAATAAACTTTAAGGTCATAGAACTTGGAAGGGGCAAAACTAGGATTCAATGCCTGGACACTACGTGTGTAGATACTCCATTTTAAAGGGATGGATAATACTCTGTTGAATGATTATTTACTAACTTATTTAGAAAATTTTCCATTACTGGCTGTTTAAGTTATTTCCAAATTTTCACTATTATTTTTATAACAAACATCCTTACATCCTCAAAGATTAATCTCTGAAAAAATCTCTGATTATTTATTTTATGTAAATATCTAGGAATAGGACTCTCTGGTTTAAAAAAAAAAAAAAAAAAGGAGCTCTTTTGTCTGCTGACACGCCATCCAGACTGAGAAAGACTTGGAAAGTCCTGAGTCACGTGAGTTGGCAACCGGCCATAGTAGCAAGCACTGGAAGTATCCAGGAGGCCAGGGTAATGCTGGTGGCAAGCATCACCACAGGATCAGCTTCAAAAATATCACCCAGGTTACTTCAAGAAGGTTGGTATGAGGCATTATCACTTGAAGAGGAACCAGAGCTCTGTCCAGCTGTAAACCCTGATAAATTGTGGACCTTGGTCAGTGAGCAGACACGGGTAAATGCTGTCACAAACAAGACTGGAGCTGCTCGCATCACTGATGTGGTGCTATCAGTCTACTAAAAAGTTCTGGGGAAGGGAAAGCTCCCAAAGCAGCCTGTCATTGTGAAGTCAAATTCTTCAGCAGAAGCGCTAAGGGGAAGATTAAGGGTGTAGGGGATCCTGTTTTTTCTGGTGGCTTAAAGCCAGATGGAGGGAAGTTCACTAAATGCTAACATGCTTTTTCCATGTGGTCTGAGTGTAGACTCTTTGGTGGCACCTCTGCATCCCTACCTGTGTAGCTAATGCTGAGAACAGTCAGCATCAGGAATCCACCATAACCAGGTACTAGGACAAAGAATGTGGAGGCTTTAGCCAATAGCAAACTTGAACCTTATTTTCATCTATGAGAAAGGCAACCTGTTGATAATTCTAGTTGAACACCTGTTTGCATTGTTTACAGTGGATTGGAGAATGGACCCTTATCTGTTCCATGGGGATCAAAAGAGAAGATTCAGTTTCGATGGGTCACCTCTACAGAGGGACAGAGTAATAGGGTTGAGGCAGTCCTATGGGGCTAAATTCCTCATCCTAAGGGCTTCTTCCTGGGTCCCTTATCTTGTATCAAACCATTCTAGTTTTAACCAGAATCTAGAATTAATAGTTTTTTCTTCTAGTCAAAAATGTATCTAGTGGAGAAAATTGGGAAATCCTGAAGGCCAGAAACTGAGTCAGGTTTTCTAGGTTTTATATCTTTTCCTGTTGAAGCCAAACTATAATGATCAATGCTTGTGTGCAGATAAGAACCTCAGAGACTTCAGTGTAAATTATAATTTGCTACATCTTTTATAGTTCTGGAATTTTAGACAACTGACCCAAAATAAAACTTGCAATCAAAAACGCTGGAGAGAAAAAAAAAGCGACGAACTTTTTCAAACTGCTTTGTATGCATTCCCAAATTACTTTCCAGAAACGTTTTGTGAGAATACTCTCCCACCAACAGTAGATGAGAGTTACTCTCAACATACTTTCACCAGTATTAATGTAGTCAATCATTCAAGGCATTAAAGTTTTCAATCAACTTATATTTAGTATAAGTAAAATTTAACTTTATTGACTTATCAAGAGAAAATTTAATTTCTGTTCATATGAACATCAGCCTAGCAGTCAGTAAATTTTAATGACTTCCCACAGGCACAACTTAGAAGTCAGTCATCAAGCTTCCTGTGGGGCTATTGCCTTCCATCAGAATATTTGGAAGAAACTTGATATCCCCCAATGTATGTGAGACAGATGTCATTATACTTGGTCTCATAATCTCTGGAGATACAAAAAGTTTTATTCTGAACTGAAGGAAAGTAACGGCCTTTCATTTGAGATTTACTTATGTATTTTATGACTATATTAAATTTACACAATGCTTCCTACTGGAAATCATTCATTAAATATTAATTTATCAAACATTTATTGAGCATATACCGTGTTCCAGAATATACTAAGCATTGGAGACACAGTGGTAAATAAAACGTTCCCTGTTCTAAAGCCTCAGTCTTTGTGTACAGTTTATATAATAGCCTCAGAAAGTCCAAATAATCTCAGCAATTGAAGAGAAAAATTATTTCAGAAAATTTAAATGTCTCTACAGTATGAGAATTGGGAGTGAATTATTAGATACCCTGATTGCTAGTCAAGAGCTCAGTCTACTTCGAAATCACTATACTATTTAATCTATTGTTCAAGTATATCAGATGATGACAATTATATCTGTGCTATGGGCATGTGACTCAGAAACCAAGTAATGTCTATTTTGTTTATGAAAATGGATTGGGAGAAGACTTTTCTTCAAATGAAATATATAGCATGTCTCCAAACTCTGTTTTATCTTTATACATTTTCTACAACCTAGTTTTTTGCCAGAAGAGATTTAATCCTAGTTAAGGAAACAGCTCAGTGCTCTTGCATGTTCATTTCTGTCTTTTAACTGCATTGTCTTGACATTTCACAAGAAAATTAAATATGGAACCCAATACATACTTGCATATGTCAACATTGCATTATATCTCCATGGTAAGAAAGAAAAACCTTACAGAATTTCCACCCACAAGACATAAACCCCTCTGTTGCTCTGCTTCTCAGCCTTGGTGACAGTTTTTCCATTTGTCAAAAAGCTCTATATGTGACAGACACATAACTTCTCTTTATTAGTCAGATTAGGAGTTATAACTCTTTTTTTATGAAAAGAGTGTTTTTATGAAACACTGCTTAGAAGCTGTCTCCTGGCTACGAGAAATGCAGATAATGTCACTTTCATCCTCTCTTGCCCTTCACTGTGCTGCAAGGGCTTGTTTCCCTTGTGAAAGATAGCTTAGTGATTAGAATGCAGTCAGAGCATATTAGTAGAAAGACAGATCCATCATTAGGCTACAATAAAACAATAACTGAAGAGTGTTATAGAAGTGAATGGGGCACCGTAACTCTCCTTTCACAATGCTAGTGCATACCAAGTTAAGGAATAATGATCATAATGTCTCTAGTATCAAGGGACCTGGTTCTCAGCACGCGCCCATGAAACAACTAATTGATACATCCTTCTATTTTACTATTTGCCTATTCTTATGCTTCTTCTTGTGGAACACTGAAAAAAGAATAGTCGATCTTGGTGCCACTTAGTAATTATTCACCTTGGGTTTAAACTCTTTAAACCTCAGATTCATCTATATAAAAGCAGAAATGCCTTCAACGAGGTGGAGCGTAACTCTACTCCTTACTGGTGGGTGTGCATAGTGACTTTCTCCCAAAAAGTAAAAGTATGGAAAAGCGGGTAAAACAAGTAACTTTATGGGGCAGAAAACTGACAGACTACCTCTGCTATATGATTGTGGTCACCACCAATAGAGACAAGTTATGTCGATAGTATGTAGCCTTGATTTTGTGTGATGAGATTGGCACTCTTTCTCCGTAGTCTCCCTCCCCAAACAATCCTAATCCCACTCCACATATGAGAAAAACATCAATCAAACCCAAATTGAAGGACATTCTATTAACTACCCTGACCAATACTCCTAAAAAGGGGTAAATGACATTTATCTTTCCTTGTTGTGAAGAGTAAAACAGATATTTTAGTTATTACATATTGTTGGTTAATTATATATTTTTCAAAATATATATCCCATCTATTGAAGTCAGGGTTGGTTAAGTGACTTGCTTTGACAAATAAAATGTGAGACATGAAGTATATCCCTTCTGAGTTTCAGTCCTGTGGTTCTCTAATGCTTTCTTTAAGTCAGTCAGCCAGATTCCTGGAGCTAAGACAACAAATGGAGGGTCAGCTGACCTGTAGCCTAAGAGAGATCTAAATGCTATTGTTATAAGCTGTTGAGACTTGAGGGTCATTTTATTGGCAGAATGACTGCTTAAACTGAAAACCTAGCTTTTATCAAGCAATATAGTTCATAACCTTTTCCCTTTTGTTTTTCTTGGCCCCTACTTATTCTTCCTCCATGTTCTTTCCTCTCTCCTCCCCTCTTCTTCTAGTGCCTTCTTCTCAGGTTACACTTAATGATTTGTGAGCTTCCCCTAAAAAGTGTCTTTAGACTTAAGCATTCAACTTTCTCTTCTCAAATTTGTTCTTAGCCGTTTCCATGACTTTCATTTATTTTGGTGTTTTCAGCCAAATGTGATGTGAGTGATTGGAGCTCAAACAAATCCCTCTGCCTCTCATTTGCTTTGCCCTCTACTCCCATCACATTACTGTACTAATGAAATCAAGTTAAAATTAATATCCAGGGACCCTTCGGATGGAAATAGAAACCACTGCAGGGAAATTCGGACTATTTTCTAAGTGGTTAGGAGCTGATTATAGGCATATGTTTCATACCTTTTTTCTTTTAGCTTCAGCTACCTCCGTGAGTCACTTCTCAGGTGCCAGCTGTAAGTCCTAGCTCCAAAGCAATTGGGTCCAATTCTGAAATTCTTGTTGGCTCATGCAACCTTCATGTTCACCCAGGACTGACTTATACATCCAAAATGACTTAAACATAGATTTCATAATCCTGAGATAACTGCACCTGATAAAGGATGCATGGGCAAATGGACAAAGATAATTCCTCTTTGTTATGCCCAATTTCAATTTCATATTGTCAATCAAGGAATTACAGACTGAGCTACAAGGCAACAAAAGAATTTATTTGAGGTCTTAGAATTGTATTTCTGGGAACACAGATTCAGGTAGCAATCCAAACTCTGTCCCATCCTGGGGCTTCAAGCAAGGGTTTTTAACAAAAAAGAAGGAGATTTATATGTACTGTTTGTAAAGAATTATGAGTGCTGGATGATTGGGGCTTGACAAATGTCCTTCAAGTTAGATAGTTTACTGATTTATCTTGTAGTTGGTTCATGGCATCCAGATGTCCTCAGAAATATTGTTGCTTTTGGTTTTGTATAACTTGGTAGTTTGTGAAATCTGGCTGAGACGTGCAGAAGAGTAACTTCCTGAATGGCCTCCCAACTCCATTTCAAGTCTCTTAGCTATAGCAACTCAAGTTTGTTTTATTTCTTGTCTCATTAACCCCTTTTGATCAAGATCTTTCTCCAAAAGCATTGCTGATAAACATTTAGTATTAATCCCTTAGTGCCAGGGAGGCTTATCCCTAGAAGTCATGAGCCATGTAGGAGAGAAGGTTGCAGATTTATCTGCATAGTTTGGCTTAGAAGTGACCACATTTGAGCAAGAAAGAGTTCTCAGGGAGTGAATCTTGGGCATTAGTTACAATTATGTTTAGCTTTTTATAAGTTTCATAAGCATAAGCTTCAGGATTAGGGATCTGGCACATTAGCATGGCTCTAGGGGTAGCTGTGGCCACTATTCTAAAGATAAGACAACAAATAAGAGACACCATAATAATTATAATAAGGAAAATATTAGCGAGGTTTGACATATGCTATGAATTTCATCACCTTAAGTTATAATATTCAGCCAGCATTCTTTTCAATTATGATATTCTAGTTAAAGCTTTGATTATATAAACTATGTCTCCATTTACGTCCTAATAACAAGGAAGACATTTTCTTAGTGAACTTAGACAAATTATTATATTTCCATGAAGATAAGAATAGTCAATAAGAATATCAGGAAATGCTGAAAAATGTCAATGTTTTGAGTAATTACAGGTAGTTTAAGGGAAAGGTAAAGGGGCTTCCTTGTATTTAAAAAAGCAAAACATTAGCAATATTTTAAACAAAATCCATAATTATTTTTTATCAGTTAATTCAGTCCTAAGTAATTAATTCTTGTTCCATTTGATCTATGTTAGCAATCATGAACCTATCAGCTTCCCATTAGATTTTTGGAACTCCTGAGTCAGTCACATGGTATGGTCTCAAAGGTGAAAGAGTAGATTCTTTGTAATTTTCCAGGGTTCATCTGGAAAATCTCAAAGACAGTTTGAAATAAAAAGGTATCATTTAGCATTTGATTTGAGAAGGCAAAATGTCAAAAGTTGTCTGGAGGGTTGAACACTTGGTTAAATAGGATTACAAGTCACTGTGAAACAATAGTTGGCTCCTTTAATTAGAGTGACAACAGAAAATTTTAAAGGTAAATATAGGAGATAACATGATAGTAAAAATACTTTTTTTATTTTTCATGAAGTAAGAAGAACTTTGCTCTTTAAACAATTCAGGATATGATAAAGTCAACATAAAGTACAAGAAGTTATTTTGATAAAGCATATATTGCCTTTTACATTGTTTATTCAGGAAAAAACTTTAAACCTCTTACTAAGAACAGACTTAATCTAAGAAAGCTTTCTCATTTTTTTTTCCAAAGTGGCTGTATTTTTTTTTTTTAATAATTTTTAAAATTTTTAAAAAGATACTTAGATTACTTAAATGTTACCTAAAAACTATAAGGATTCCCATATACCCCACTCCTCACCCTTCCCACAACCTCCAACATAAACATCTGTCTTTAGTGTGGCACATTCATTGCAATTGATAAACGCATACTGGGGCTTTGCCATTAAGCATGGACCATAGTTCACATTGTAGTCTACACTCTTTCCCACACAGTTCTGCATGTTATGTGATGATATAAAATGGCCTGTATCTACCTTTGCAGTGTCATTGAGTACAAATCCCAAGTCCCAAAAAAGCCCCCGTATTATAACTGATTTTCCCTCTCCCTGCCCCTAGAGCCTCCAGTGTCACCGGCTCCACATCAATGTTGTGATTTCTTCCATTGCTAGAATCACAATATGTCTATAGTAGAATACCAGTAAGACCACTCTAGTCCATAGTTCTTTCCCCAATCCTGAGGATTCTGGGATGGTGATGTCCACTCCACCTCTAATTGAGAGGGGGGCTTATATCCCATTGGGAAGATGGATAGGACTATCTTGCTTGCAGTTGCAGACTCTCTCTGTTCCTTGGGATGGTTGTTGTCCATCATCATCTCCTTGTTAGTTGTCCTGGGTGAGTCCAATGAGCTGTAGAGTAGGTGTTGCAACTCTGCTGAGGTTCTGGGCCCAGTTGACACATGGACAGCCCAAAGATTTGTCTCTCTTGGACGACACCTACAAACTCCAGCACCAAGTATAGGTTTAAATATAAGGGACTGATAAATCATGCGTAGGGAAGACATAATTGAATCCAACTCTATCACTCTCAGGAGTACAAACTCCAAAGTAGGGCCCACTGGCAAGGCAACAAAGTCTGGAGCTATCCGCCCTGACCGTAGGACCTGGGTGTCTCCAGAGCTCTCAGGAGCCCTACTATTTGGGGTAGTATCCACTCTGGCAGTCTATGAGATCCTGCTGAGATGTGCATAAGCGTTAACTCTGGGATGAACTCCCGACTCACTCTGAAGTCTCTTAGCCATATAAACCCATTTGTCTTTACCTTTTCCCCCTTTTATTTGAGGCTTTTTTCCAGTTGCATTGCTAGTTGGTGCTTGGTAGTAATCCCTCAGTGCCAGGGGAGGCTCACCCCCAGGATTCATGCCCCATGCTGGGGGGAAGGTAATGCACCTATATGCTGAGTTTGGTATAGAGAGCAGCCACATTTGTGCAACAAGGAGGCTCTCAGGAGGCAACTCTTAGGCACCCCACAACAACTAAGTTTCAATTTCAAGATCAAAGGCTCACAAGGAGAGTCATCAACATCAAGGGCCCATCAGTGGATCATCCTCTTTTGCCAGTCATTGCCCCTGTACTTGGGGAACTGTTGCTGCTCTATTAGAGACTGTAGCAGAGCTCTCCAGAATGGGAATTCAATATTCTCTCGGTTATTGTGTGAGTCTCCAACCACTGTGACAATGCCCCATAAACATTTGAACATTTTTATATACCTTATATGTATGCCCAGGTGAACTTCCTCCCATGTAACCCCCATCATTGACATTTCACACCATTGATCTTCCCTGCCCCAATTGTAACCTTTCTGTGATTCAAAGCTTCTTCAAAAATGAAGCCATTACAATAGCCAAATACAATGAATAGGAAAATGAAATAATAATAATGAGTTTAAATGTGAGAGCTATAATACATAAAATTAAAAAAAAAACTAAAAATTAAATTAAATTAAAAGATTGGGATATTAAAAAATAATGAAAAATATTTTTAAAAAATGTTTTTTGACATTTTGCCTTTCATCACTGTAATATCTGGTGTCCTGTCTGTACAGTGACATTTTCTTCCATTTATTCCCCAGTGTCTTACTATTTTTCATTTTGTTTTCAAAGAAGTTTTAGGTCACAGTAAAGTCACATACAGCATACAGGGGACTCTCATATACCCTACATCTTCCCCTTTTCTTCCTTCTCATATTAATACTTTTTTATATGTGGATGATACCTTTGTTATAACTGATATACACATAGTGAAACATAGCTACTAAACATGGTCAATGGTGTACATTATGGTTTACATTTTAAACCATACACTTTTATAAATTTTGATGATACTTAACATGGCCTGTGTCCATCATTGTAAGATCACGTAGAACACTTCCATTGCCCACTAAATACCCCCTGTTCATCTATTCTATTCCTCCCTTCCCCTCCTCTTGGGGCCTACAGTAATACCCTGGCTTTAATCCTTGGATGACAAGATTCATAATTACATGCAACAACACTGAGGTCTTTACACACTGGTTTGTCCTCCCCTATTAGGAACTTCCCATGCTCTCGAGAGACTCCCACTCTCTATTTGTGAACAAATCCATCCTCCCGAGTATGGGAGTCCAACTCCTTCCCGCTCATTGTATCAGTCTCCACCCACTGTACAACACATTATGATAGAATGATCACTTATACCCTCCCTAGAAGCCTGCTCCAGTGTGTCCTATCCCAAATGTGCCCCCAACCAACACCCTAAACCAGTAATCCTTCCTTGTCATATTGCCATAAGAGCATTCCCAACTTTGTACTTTCAAGCACATAACTGCAAATCCCCAGTGTCCACCTGGTCCCTCTCCAAACCCTCCCCCCAGTTCCCTGGAACTTCCAACCCACCCTCCCCAATCTACCCACTGGTCAAAGCTGCACCACCCAACCCAATAATATCACTACTCTCCTGTCATATCCCTTCAATACTCAACTACACACTTTCACCTTACCATAGATTATGTCCATATGGGTTTGGCTCACAAACTTCTTCTCCTTTTCTATTTCCTGTAAACCTATCTTCCAGACAATAGCTCTCTGAGTCTGCTCAATTTGCTTAATTCATATCAGTGAGGTCATGTACTGTTCATCCTTCAATGCCTGGCTTGCTTCACTCAATGTAAGGTCCTCAAGGCTCATCCATGTTATCCCATATGTTAGCACTGTATTCCTTCTTATGGCTGAGTAATATTTCCTTGTAAGTATGTACCACATTTTGTTTATCCATTCATCTGTTGATGGGCATTTGGATTGATTCCAACTTTTGGCCATAGTGAATAATGTGTCGATGAACATTGGAGTGCATATATCTGTTCATGTCTTTGCTTTCAATTCTTCTCGGTATATACCCAGCAGTGGAATTGTTGGATCATATGGCAAGTCTATAGTTAGTTTTTTGAGGAACTGACAAACTGTCCTCCACAATGGCTGGACCATTCTACATTCCCACCAGCAGTGGATGAGGGTTCCCATTCTTCCACATCCTCTCAAACATTTATAGTCCTCTGTTTTTTTAATAGCCACCAGTCTAATGGGTATAAGATGGAATCTCAGTAGTTTTGATTTGTATTTCCCTAATAGCTAGTGATGTTGAGCATCTTTTCATGTGGTTTTTGGCCATTTGTATTTCTTCTTGGGAGAAGTGTCTTTTCAGGTTGCTTGCCCATTTTTTAAATGGGTTGTTTGTCTTTAATTTCAAGAAGTTCATGAAACCATTTCCAATTACAAGGTCCTGTAGATGCTTCCCTACATTATTTTCCAAGGTCTTTATGGTCTTGGCTCTTATATTTAGATCTTTGATCCATCTTGAGTTGATTTTGCATAAGGTGTGAGATGGTATTCCTCTCTCATTCTTTTGAATATGGATATCCAGTTCTCCAAGCACCATTTGTTGAAAAGGCCATTCTCTCCCAGTTGAGTGGGCTTGGTGGCCTTGTCGAATATCAGATGACCCTATATGCAAGGATCTATATCAGAACTCTCAATTCGGTTCCATTGGTCGGTATGTCTATCCTTGTGCCAGTATCATGCAGTTTTGACCACTGTAGATTTGTAGTATGTTTTAAAGTCAGGTAGTGTGATACCTCCAATTTCATTTTTCTTTTTCAATATGTCTTTGGCTATTCAGGTCCTCTTACCCTTCCAACTAAATTTTGTGGTTAGTTTATTCAATTCATTAAAAAATGTGGTGTTGATTTTTATTAGGATTGCATTAAATGTGTAGATTAGTTTGGGTAGGATAGACATCTTAATGATGTTTAGCCTTCCTATCCATGAACAGGGCATATTCTTCCATTTATTTAAGTCTTTTTTGATTTCCTTTAACAGTGTTGTGTAGTTTTCTGTATATAAGTCCTTTACATCTTTAGTTAAATTTATTCCTAGGTATTTGATTCTCTCGGTTACTATTGTAAATGGTATTTTTTTTCTTGATTTCCTCCTCAGATTGCTCATTATTGGTGTATAGAAATGCTATTGATTTTTTAGCATTGATCTTATAGCCTGCAACTTTACTGAACTCATTTATAAGTTTTATAAGTTTTGTTGTAGATTTCTCTGGGCTTTCTATGTATAGATCATGTCATCTGCAAATAGTGAAATTTTTACTTCTTCCTTTCCAATTTAGATGACTTTCATTTCTTTTTTTGCCTCAGTGCTTGAGCAAGTACTTCTAGCACAATGTTAAATAGGAGAGGTGATAGTGGGCATCCTTGTCTTCTTCCCAATCTTAGAGGGAAAATTTTTAGGATTTCACCATTGAAGATGATGTTTGCTGTGAGTTTTTCATATATACCCTTTATCATGTTCAGCAAGTTTCTTTCTATTCCTATCTTTTGCAGTGTTTTTATCATGAAAGCGTGCTAAATTTTGTTGAATGCTTATTCTGCGTCTATCGAGATGATCATTTGATTTTTTTCTTTTGATCTTTTTATGTGGTGTGTTACATTGATTGATTTTCTTATGTTGAACCATCCCTGCATGTCTGGGATGAAACCTTCTTGGTCATGGTGTATAATTCATTTGGTGTGTTGTTGAATGTGATTAGCAAGTATTTTGTTGAGGATTTTAGCATCTAGGTTCATTAGAGAGATTGGTCTGTAATTTTCCTTGTTTGGCTTTCATACTAGGGTAATGTTGGCATCATAGAATGAGTTAAGCAATGTTCTTCTACTTCTAATTTTTGGAAGAGTTAAGCAGGATTGGTGTTAGTCCTTTCTAGAATGTTGAGTAGAATTGACCTGTGAAGCCATCTGGTCCTAGTCTCTCCTGAGTAGGGAGGTTTCTGATGACTGAGTCCATCTCTTTACTTGTAATTGGCCTGTTGAGTTCATCAATTTCTTCTTTTGTTGATGTAGACTGCTTATGAGTTTCTATGAATTTGTCCATTTCCTCTAAATTGTCATTCTTGCATATAATTTTTCAAAGTATCCTCTTATGATACTTTTTATTTCCATGGGGCCAGTGGTGAGATCCCCTTCCTCATTTCTTATTTTGTGTATTTGGATCTACTCTCTCTTTTTCTTTGTTAGTCTGGCTAAGGGTTTGTCAATTTTATTGATCTTCTCAAAGAACCAGCTTTTGGATGTGTTTATTTTTTCTAGTGCTTTCTTATTTTCTATTTCATTTAGTTCTGCTCTAATCTTTGTTATTTCTGTCTTTCTACTTCCTTTGCGGTTAGTTTTTTGTTGTTTTTCCAATTCCTTCAGGTGTGCAATTAGGTCTTCAATTTTAGCTCTTCCTTCTTTTTTGATATATGCATTTATGGCTATGGAATTTCCCTCTCAGTATAGCTTTTGCTGCATCCCATAAGTTTTGATATGTTGTGTTGTCATTTTTTTTTTTTGCATCAACGTAGTTACTGATTTCTTTTGAGATTTCCTCCTTGACCCACTGTTTGTCTAAGAGTGTGTTGTTTAACTTCCATATCTATGTGCCTAATCTGGTTCTCTGGCCCTTACTGATTTCCAATTTCATTCCATTGTGGTCGGAGAAATTACTTTGTATAATCCCAATCTTTCTGAATTCATTGAGATTTTTACTGTGGCCTAGCACGTGGTCTGTCTTGGAGTACTGATCCATGTGCACTCGAGAAGAATGGATAGCCCACTGTATTTGGGTGTAGTGTTCTGTATATGTCTATTAGAGCTAGATCCTGTAATGTATTAATCAAAGTCTTTGTTTCTTTACTGATTCTTTCTTGAGATGTTCTGTCTAATGGTGCAGTAAAGTCCCGCACTATAATTGTAGAGGCTTGTATTTCTCCAGTTAATTTTTCGAGTGTTTGCCTCATGTATTTTTTTTTTTTAAGATTTATTTATTTACTTTATCCATTTTAAACCACCCCCTTTCCCCATTTGCTGTTTTGTGTCCATTCGCTGGGCAATTTTCTGTGTCTGTTTCCTGCCATCTCTTCTCATCCTCCTCCTCCAGTCTTCACCAGGATTTGATCCTGGAGACCTCCAATGTAGGAGAGAGGTGTTCTGCCACCTGCGCCACCTCGATTCCTAGAGCTTTCGGAGCATCTTGTCTTGTGTCTCCCCTGTGTCTCTCTCCTGTTACGTCATCATCTTACTGCATGGCTCCCGGGGCCTGGCAGCTCACCAGCACACAGAGCCTGGCAGTCCATGCACTTTCTATATATATATTTTTTATTTCACTGGGAGGTCCCGGGGATCGAACCCAGGTCCTTCCATATGGCAGACAGACGCCCAACTATTTGAGCCACATCCGCCCCCTGCCTCATGTATTTTGAGGCACCCTTGTTAGGTGCATAAATGTTTATGATTGTTCTTTCTTCTTGAAAGATTACCACTTTCACTAATATATAGTGTCTGTCTTTGTCTCTTACAATAGTTTTGCATTTAAAGTTTATTTTGTCCAATATTAGTATAGATACTCCTGCCCTTTTTTGATTATTGTTTGCGTGTAAGATTGTTTTCCAGCCATTCACTTTCAGCCTCCTTGAATCCCTGGGTCTAAGGTTGGTTTCTAGTAGATAACATATAGATGAGTCATATTTCCTCATCCATTCTGCCAATCTGTGTCTCTTGACTGGTGAGTTTAATCCATTAGCATTCACTGTTATTACTCTCAAGGAATTACTTATATTAGCCATATTTTCTTTGAGTTTATGTATGTCATATGTTGTTTTTATTTCTCTTTTTGTCTTTTTAGTTGTTCTTACACTCTACTCTGACTCTCTCTCTCCTGTTTTTTCCTTTCAAACTGCAGAACTCTCTTGAGTATTTCTTGAAGGGCAGGTTTCTTATTGGCATACTCTCTTAGTTTCTGTTTATCTGTGAGTATTTTGAACTCTCCATCATTTTTGAATGCCAACTTTGCTGTATAGAAAATTCTTGGCTGGAAGTTTTTTTTCTTTTAGTATCTTAACTGTGTCATACCACTGCCTTCTTTTTTTTTTTTTTTAACTAATATTTATTTAGTATATAGTTATTTAAACCATTAGAGACATTGATAATTAAACTGTCTTTTTCTTTGGAAAAAACTTATCAAGACTAGTTTGAACAGTGCTTGACTTCTTTTTGTTGTTTAACTTAACAATACACCTTGAGCATCTTTTCTATGCCTTGAAGAATACCATACTCCTTTCTATGTTTAGATCAGCTTCTAATATTTTATCCTTTGCATTTTCTTTTTTCTTTTGTAAAATGATATATAAGTATATATGCATATATGTGCATTTGCTTACATAAATGTTATTTTTTTATATATATATTTTAAAAGGTGCTTAGATTACCTAAATGTTACACAGAAATTACAGGGATTCCCATGTTCCCCAACCCCCACACCTCCAATAACATCCCACATAAACATCTTTCATTAGTGTGGCACATCACCTGCAGTGGATATACACATCCTGGGGCTTTGCCACTAAGCGTAGACCACAGTTCACATCATAGACCACACTCTTTCCCACACAGTTCTGCATGGTATATGCTGATGTGAAATGGCCTATATCCGTCACTGCAACATCACTTGGGACATCCCCCAAGTCCTGAAAAAGCCCCTGTATTACAACTGCCCTTCCCCTCCCTGCCCCAAAAGCATCTAGTGGCCACTGGCTCCACCTCACTGTTATAATTTCTTCCATTGCTTGAATCACAATATGTCTACAACAGAATACCATTAAGTTCACTCTAGTCCATAGCTCTTCCCCCAATCCTGAGGGGACTGGGATGGTGATGTCCACTCCACCCTCAAGTGAGAGTGGGCTTATATCCCATGGATATTATCCTGCCTGCAGCTGCAGGCTCTCTCCATTCTCTGCGATGGCCATTGTCCATCATCGTCTCCTCACCAGGTGACTTGGGTGAGTCCATTGAACTGTAGAATAGTAGTTGCAGCTCCACCAAGATTCCAGGCACAGCTTGCACATAGGTAGGCCAGAGGCTCCAGTCTCTGGAAGTACACCTGCAAACTCTAGCATCACATATAGGTTTGAATAGAAGGGACTGATAGACCAAGTTCAGGGAGGACTTATTTGAGTCCAACTCTGTCACTCTCAGGAGCACAGATTCCAAAGTAGAGCCCACTGATAAGGCATCAATCTCTGGGGCTATCCCCTCTTATATAGGACCTGGGTGTCTCCAGAGCCCTCAGGAGCCCCTCTGTGTGGAGTGATATCCACTTTGGTGTTCTATGAGATCCTACTGAGGTGCACGTAAGCGTTACCTCTGGGATGACCTCCCGACTCTCTTTGAAGTCTCTTAGCCACATGAACTCATTTGTCTTTACCTTTCCCCCCTTTTATTCAAGGTCTTTTTCCAGTCATGTTTCCAGTTGGCACTTGGTATTAATCCCTCATTGCCAGAGAGGCTCATCCCCGGGAGTCATGTCCCACCTTGGGGTAAGGTAATACGTTCATATGCTGAGTTTGGCTTAGAGAAAGGCCACAAGGAGGCTCTCAGGTGGCAACCCTTAGGCACCCCATAACAGTAGGCTAAGTTTCAATTACAAGAGCAAAGACTCACAAGGGTAGTCATCAATAAAAAGAACACATCATTGGGTCATCCTCTGTTGACAGACACTGTCCCTGCACTCAGAGGACTATTGCTGCTCCCTTGGAGACTGTGGCAGAGCTCTCCAGGCTAGGAATTCAGATTCCCTCATTTATTGTGTGATTGTCCACCCACCATGACCATGCCCCATCCCTTGATCATTTGAACAATTTTATATATCTTCCATGTATATTCAGATGAACTTACCCCCATGAATTCCCCATCCCAGACACCCCCCACCAATGATCCTCTGCAGCCCCCATTGTAACCCTTCTGTGATCTAAACCTTCCTTGAAGATGAAGCCCATATAATAGCCAAATACAATTAATAGGAAAATGAAATAATAATGATAAGCTTAAATGCAAGAGATAAAATACAAGGAAACTCTGAAAAAAAAACTAAAAATAAAATATAATTAGTGGGTTGAGACATTCAAAAAAATGGGAAAAAACAAAAAAAATTCTTTCTTAAAAAATTATTCTTTTTTCCTTTTATCACTGCATTGTTGGATGTCCAGTGTACCGTGACACCTTCCCCTTCTCATTCCCCAGTGTCTCCCAAATTTTCATTTATTTTTCAAAGAAGTTTTAGGTCACAACAAAGTCACACACAGAATACTAGAGACTCCCACATACCCAACCTCCCTCCCCTTTCCCCACCCCATATTAAAACCCTTTTTTTTTTATTGATGTTAGCATTGTTATAACTGTTATACAGAAAGTGAAATATAGCAACTAAACATTGTCAATGGTTTACAGTATAGTTTACAATTTAGATGGTACAGTTTAATAATTTTTGATGATATTTATCATGTCCTGTGTCCATTACTGTAAGGTAATGAAAAACATTTCCCATGACCACTAAGTACCCCATTTGATCTCTTCTGTTCCTTCCTCCCCAACCTCCTGGGGCATATGACACTCCCCATCTTGACTCATGGAATGACAAGATTCATAGTTACATGCCCTGGGTATTCTAACCTGCCCTTCCTAATCTACCCACCAGTCAACCCTGCACCACCAAACCCGGTAATATCACTATCCATCTGTCCTATCCTTCAATATGCAGCTATACTCTATCACTTTACCATAGATTATGTCCATATGGGTGATGGCTCACAATCTACTCTTCTCCTTCTCTCCCTTGTTAACCTATCTTTCAGACAATGATTCTCAGAGACTGCCCACTTTCCTCAATTCAAATCAGTGAGGTCATGTACTGTTCATCCTTCAGTGCCTGACTTGCTTCACTCAACATAAGGTCTTCAAGATTCATCCATGTTATTCCGTGTGTTAGCACTTTATTCCTTCTTACAGCTGAGTAATATTCCATTGTATGTATGTACCACATTTTGCTTATCCATTCATCTGTTGATGGGCACCGGGGCAGATTCCAACTTTTGGCAATTGTGAACAATGCCGCTATGAACATTGGTGTGCATATATCTGTTCGTGTCTTTGCTTTCAGTTCTTCTGGGTATATACCCAGCAGTGGAATCACTGGATCATATGGAAGATCTGTTGTCAGTTTTCTGAGGAACCACCAAACTGTCCTCCACAGATACCACTGCCTTTTTGCCTCCATGGCTTCAGATGAGAAATCAAGACTTAATCTTATTAAGTTTCCCTTGTATGTGCTGGTTCTCTTTTCTCTTGCTGCTTTCAGTATTTTCTCTTTGTCTTGAGCATTGGACAGTTTCACAGTTGGAATTTATACTGTTTGGGGTGCACTGCACTTCCTGGACTTGTACGTCCATCTCCCTCAATAGGATGGGAAGTTTTCAGCTATTATTTCTCCAACACTCCTTCTTTCCTCTTTCCCATCTCTTCTCCCTCTGGGATGCCTATAATGTGTATGTTTGTGCATTTTGTGTTGTCATTCAAATCCTTAAGTCTCTGCTGGATTTTTTCTATCTTTTTATCTATCTCTTTGATTTCAGATGTACTGTCTTCCATATCACTAATTCTTTCCTCTGCCTGTTCAAATCTACCATTATGTGCTTCTAGTGTCTTTTTGATTTCTTGGATTGTGCCATTCATCACCATCATATCCATTATCTTTTTGTGTATGTTTACAATTTCTTCAGTATGTTCTCCCAGTGTCTTCTTAATATCCTTAATCTTTTCCTTCATTTCATTAAGTTGGTCCATGATATTTGTTTGGACAGCTTTGATTAGTAGTTCAACGTTCTGCACCTCTTCTTGGCTTTTAGTTTGTTCATTGGACTGGGCCATGTCTTCCTGTTTCTTAGTATGGTTTGTAAGTTTTTTGTTGCCCTCTGTTCATCTTTTTATCTTGATGTGTTTATTCAGCTGATTAGCTTCTCTCTTTACTCTAGGGCTTTATTTAATTGCTGTTTTTGCGTGTGTGTTTTCTCTTTGACACTTTGTTCTTCTTATTCTATTTCATTGCTGTTGTCTATGTTCCCTTTGAGGAAAAAATTAGGGCCAGAGAAAGTGAAAGACATAGGAAAATTAAAAGGGATAATAGTAGTAATAGTAATTGTTAGAGGAGGAACCATTTAAGACCTTGGAAAATGAATATTTAACTCATGTAAGCAGTGTAGAGTAACAGGAATAAAAAAAGTGGGGTACCAACAATGAAATGGGAAACCAAATAGAGAAAAAATATATAGACTGAATTAAAAGGCCAGTATGATGAGGGCAGAGGGGAAAAAAAAGAAAAGAAAAGAAGGTAAATAAATGAAAGAAAACAAGATAGATGAGGTAGAAATAAAATCCAGAAAAACTGAGGACTAAACAAAGAGAATTGGAATGTAAGAACAACAACAGAAAGCAGAAGATGGAATGATGAGGGAAGGAAAAGAGATAGTGTTGGTATACAAAATCAGTATACACAGAAAAGGGGAAACCAAGGAAGAGGAAAGACAGTAACTAAGAATCAAGCCAGCAGCACCTTGAGGAATTTGTCTCTTCATCCAGCTCTCTCCAGATTGATGCCCTGAAGCCTCCTACTCTGTGTGTTCCCAAAACAGCTCACTCAGGCAGGATCTTGCCCCTACTCGGCCATTTTTTTGTGAGAGAGATCTGCCTATGTTCCTTTGAAAGAAAAAAAGAATTAGGACCAGAGAAAAGGAAAGAGATAGGAAGAGAAAAAGAATACTAGTAATGGTAATAGTAAAAGGTAGGAGAGCAAATGTACAAGACCTAGGAAACTGAATAATTAACACTAGTAAGAAGCACAGAGGAATAAGATTAGGAAAGTAGAATAGAAACAATGAAACAAGAAACAGAATAGAGAAAAAAAATATATAGAATGAATTAAAATGCTGGGATGGTGAGAAGAGGGGAAAAGAAAACAGAAAAGTGAGAAAGAAAAAGTAAAAAAGAGAAAGTATACAGAGAAAAATGAAGAGAGGGAGAAATACAAACAAGAAAAATTGGAGACCAAATAAAAAAGGTGGAATGAAAGAACAATGTAAAACAAAAGATATAAAGATGAAGAAGTGAAAAGAAATAGCTTAGGTAGAATAGATCAGTAACCAAAAGAATAAAAGAGAAAAAAATAAATAAATAAATAAATAAACAAGTAGAGAAAGAAAGGGAGGGGTGACGAAACAAGCAAGAAACAAGACAGCAGCAACTCGTTTTTGTTTTATTTTGTTTTGTTTTAAAAAAAGGAGACAGAAGAAGAAAAAAAAATAAACATGGAAAAACAGTCTTCTTTCTTAGACCCCTAAGGATCTTCTCAGGCTGCTGGTGTTCCTCAATCACTCAGCCTGCAGCCTGCCCTCTGCAGGTTTTTAACTGGGTTTTAGTGAGTAAAGTAAGGGAAATAAAAGAAAATGACCTTTTTTTTTTTTTTTTTTAAATAAGAGATCTAAGAAAAGCTAATACAAACAAAATGTCTATAAGTTCCCTGTCATAAAGTTTCACCTGGATGCCTAATAACCTGTTGGGTCTCTTCTCAAGGAATAGCCAGGAACCAAACCAGGGACCTTATATATGGTAGGCAGTAATTCTTCCACTGAGCTAGTATCAGTCCTTCGGTTTATTTGCCTTTCAGAAGGCTATCCACCTCTTTTCCCTCTGGCAGGTTAGATCCGCTGCAGTCAGCTGGAGTGGTTCTGATCCCTGCCTGTCTCTGCTGCCTCACTGATGCAATTCCTCTCTTTACTTCGGTGGCTGGGCATGACTGCCAGCCTGAGACAAACCCCCTCCCCTCTCCCTGTCAAATCAGGGTCCCTTCCAATATTCAACAGGGGCCCAGCTGGCTGAACTCACCACACAAAAAAATCACTCTCTACTCTCCCAGACCCCTCTTCCTCACAGGGAATCTGCCATCACATTCCAGTTTGGAGAAGAGAGCTAGGGTCTCCACCTAGTCTGTGTGCCCTGAGGGCCGGGTATGTGTGACCCTTCCAGCCACTGAGGTAAGCAACCCCCGATTATTCCTGGCTTCCCTATCTGTCCAGTACCTTCCTAGATGACTCAGAGCACCTTCCCATGGAGGTAGACGTCTGCTCTACTCTCAGTTAGATACCATTCACCAGGAGTTTTACTCTCGCTTAATATCCCGCAGATGGGGGAGGGGAGCCCTTCCTGGCAGCCGGGAGGTTTAATAACTCACGATTACTTGTTTTGGCTTCTTCCTGTCTCTGATCCTCACTCTTCTGGGAATTGGTAAGCAGTGTCCTTGTTTGCTGTGCCCCAAAGCAGGTCCCCACAGCAGCCTCTGGCTTTTTCTTTGTTGTTTTAGTGAGAGCTAAGAGTTATATGTCTTACCCATCGGCCATGTTCCCACAATCCCAACTTTGGCATTTTAATAGAGAGAAAACCAAATTCTAGTTTTGCATCAGTATACTATTTGATACTAAGACTCTTAAACATTTTTTTAGATAGATCCATCAAATGTTATTTAAATTTGACCATAAGTAGTAAAATTCTTTTTCTGCAAACCTTCTACAATTTTCTGTATCCATGCAGGTTTTGTCCTACATTTCCTTTTTATCACTCTGTAACATCCAGTCATTTTATTTTAGGACAAAATTACTCTATTTTCCTTAATAAAAATACTTTGTGGGGCCAAGTGTAAACTATAATATAAACTATAGTCCATACTTGGTAGCAATGCTTCAATATGTGTTCATCAACTGGAACAAATGTACCACACTAATGAAAGATGTTTATGTGGGAAAGTGGGGGAAGGAGGAAGAGGTGGGGTATATGGGAATTCCCTATATTTTTTATGTTACATTTATATAATCTAAAGCTTCTTTTAAAATAAAATATTAAAAAAATTAGATTCCATCAAAAAACAAACAAAAAAAACCCCAACACATCCCGTACACATTATATATGTAAGTTACCAAAATGATTTTGGAAACTGTCTTCAAGTTGACATTTTACAAAACATAATTACCCTCAAAATAAAACTTGTCAGAAAAATGACTCAATTTGAGTAAATATAAAGTTACACATTTTTTTCATTTAAATATTTAGTACATAATATTATCTTATTTGATTAAAAAATCAGTATATATTAAGGAAGACCATCTCCTTAATATATGCCTTTTAGTACCTAACATAGATAACTCAGAAGACATGGCATTTTCTTTTAAATTAACAATATTAAATTAGTATATGTGGCGGTTTGAGATTTTTTATTTATTTATTTATTTATTTTTTATTGTGGGTAAAGATAAAAATTTTCACAATACATACCAATATTTGTGAAATGATATATAAATATTTATGCATATATGTGCATTTGCTTACAAAAATGTTATTTATATATATATATATATATAAATATAAATATATTTTAAGAGGTGCTTAGATTACCTAAAATATTACACGGAACCCACTGGGACTCCCATGTTGCCCACCTCCCACACCTCCCACCACATCCCACACAAACATCTCCCACAAGTGTGGCCCACCATCCTCAATGGACTTACACATCCTGGGGCCTTGCCACCACCCATAGACCACAGTTCACATCGTAGACCACACTCGGTGTGAGATTATTTTATGAATCCCAAAAAGAAAACGATTATGAATGTAAACTAATCTATTTCTCTGGGTGTGATAGCCTTTGATTGTATTAAATTCAGTTGAGGGGCCTGTGATTAGATTACTTGATAAGATTGGTGTAGGGCTTTTTATTCAACCACATCACTAAGGCATGACTCAGGTTGAGTCCCTGCCCCCTTAATAATATAAACAGACTTACCAGGACAGACAGACACAAGAGAGCTCTGTCATTTTTGATTCTTCCATGTGACAGAAAGGAGAAGATTCAAACAGTAAAGTTCCCAGGGAGAGATGAGCCATTTGCCTGATAGCTTACAGCCAAACTTGGGAAGAGAGTACAACAGCCAAGACTAATATAGGAGGCGGGAAAGAAGCAAACTCTATGAAAGTTTGTAGCTGAAATCAGGAAGAGAGTGGAGCAGCTGAGCCCGAGAGAGGAAGGTCAGTGGGGAAGGCAAAAACCTGGGCAGAGATGGGCAACCATCTTGCTTCACCACATGGCACCATGCCAGGATCAACAGATCTGCTTTGGTGAGAAGCTCCTCTGATGGTGCCTTAGTTTGGACTTTTCATGGTCTTGGAACTGTAAGCTTTTACCTTAAATAAATCCCCTTTATAAAAACAAACAGATTTATGGTATTTTGCATTGGCAGTCCTTTTGCAAACTAAGACAGTATACAAACAGATGATTTACAGTTTAAAGTTTTCAGCCATGAGGCAGAAAAAACAGATTTAGAAACATAGAAAGATAAAACACAGAAATAGAAAACCTGCTAGGTTATATAAAAAAGCTGACTTTTGTCCTTGCTCCACTATATATATTTTATTTTCAATTAGGATTTTTTGTTGTTGTTGTTTTTGGTAAAGAGGCTATTTTATAGTTAGTATATCTTTGAGAAGCTTTTGAATATCTATTAAAGAATGCATCCCACTCCTTAGTGTAGTCTGGGAACAATTTTTTTTTTTTAAAGAAAACACATAAGGAACCCATTTTAAACTGGGTCTTTAATATGACCAGCACTCACTTTTTGCTCATTTAAAAGCAAACAATTTCATTTCCAATGTCCCTATTGTTTGCAAATAAGATAGCTATTGCCCTTTATATTCCTTCCTTTGGAGGTATTTCTATTTTTTTATTGATTATCATTAAAATTCAAATATGTACTATAGTTAACACTAATAGTTTAACATCCTTGCATCAATTGTAACAAAGCTACCACACCAATGTTAAGTGTCAAAAATGCTGCAGGCTAACAAGGAGATGATGGTGGACAATGCCCATCCCAAGGAACAGAGAGTGTCTGCAACTGCAAGCTAGATAATTCCATCCATCTGTCCCATTGGATCTAAGCTTCCTCTCAGTTAGAAGCAGAGTGGGCATCACCATCCCAAAATCCTCAAGATTGGAGAATGAACAATGGACTAAAGTAGACTTATTGTTATTCTACTGTTGTAATTATTCTAGTAATAGAAGAACTCATATTGATATAAAGGCCGTGGCCACCAGAGGTTCTGAGGGATGGGAGAGAGAATAGGTGTAATATAGCGGCATTTTAGGGACATTGGAGTTGTCCTGCATGACATCGCAGTGATGGATACAAGCCATTATATATTTTGTCATAACTTACAAAATTGTGTGGGACAGAGTGTAAACTAAAATGTTAACTGTAATCCATGTTTAGTAGCAATGCTTCAATATGTGTTCATTAATTGTAACAAATGTACCACACTAATGAGGGATGTTATTGATACGGGAAAGTGTGGGAGGGGAAGGACGGGGGCATATGGGAATCCCTTATATTTTTTATGTAATGTTTATGTAATCTAAAGCTTCTTTTAAAAAATTAATAAAATATTTGCAGGGGAGCAGATGCTCAAGCAGTTGAGTGCCTGCTTCCCACATGGAGGTCCCGGGTTCAGTTCCCAGTGCCTCCTAAAAAAGTAACAAAAACAAACAACAAGCAAAACAAATGATAAAACCAACTCAGGGGAGCCGATGAGGCTCAATGGCTGAGCGCCAGCTTCCTGCATATGAAGTCCCAGTTCAATCCCCAGGCCCTTGGTACCTCAAAAAAAAAAAAAAAAAAGTTGCATATTTTAATCTTAGAAAAATATTATATGCCACAGAAATAACCAAATTTCTTTGTCCATTATATTCTTTTACTCTGAGGTTTCTTTGAAATTACCTGTGAAAAAATTTACATGTGAAGCAAGGCAAGGAAATAATTTAAGTTCTGTCAGTTAACATAATGCTGGTAAGAAGGTAAAGATGGGATATGGTCAGGTATCCCAACAGACAGGGTCTTTTGAACACCTTGAAAGTTATATAGGGAAATGGCATCGAGGTAGGTAGGCAGAGCCTGACTCTTTCACAAAAAGGAGCCGAGAAAGTGCAAGAACCTGTACAGGGAAGCTGCTTTAGATGTATATAGAAAGGGAAAGTGGTCTGCATCATCCAGGAGGGAACTGGACAGATAAAGAAGCCCAAGGAAAACGGGGTGAGAGAGGAACTGGATTAGCGAGGGGGCAGAGACAGGCATTTAATCAGCAAGGCTCAGGCAAACTGTTAGGAATCTAACTTCCCTGAGGGAAAGGGGGATGAATAGAGCCTGATAAGCTTTTTGAAACCTAATCACATTAAACAGTCAGTTTACCTCAGTGGAAGAATTCCCACTCTGCATGTACAAGGTTACTGGTTCAATTCCTAGATGTCCTTAGAGAAGTAATCCAAAGAGTGATTCACTGGGTTATCAGGTACCCAGCTGATACCTTATGACAGGGAACATATAGACATTTTTATTTTGTTTTGATTTAGGGTTTCTTGGATATATATATATTTTTTAAGTTTCCACCCTCCCCATCCCCTTATTTTACTCGCTAAAACCCGGTACAGCACCTGCAAAGGGCAAACTTCAGGGTGATTGATAGATGAACACCTGCAGCCTGAAAAGCTTCTTAGCAGCCTAAGAGGGAAGGCTGGTTTCCTGGGCTGTTTTTTGTTGTTGTTGTTGCTGCTGCTGCTGTTTTGTTTCTTGTTTGTTGTGTTTCCCCTTTCTTTGTTGCCTTTTTCTTCTACCTATTTTTTCTATCTATTTTATTTCTTTCCTTTCCTCCACTTTTCTATCTTCTGTTTTCTGTTGTTTTTCTGTCATTCCACCTCTTTTTATTTGGTCTTCAATTATTTATTTTATTTTATTTTATTTTATTTCTCTCACTCTCTTTTTTCTTTTTCCTCCTTTTTCTTTTTTCTGTTCATCTCTTCTCATTATTCTGGTCTTTTAATACATTGTATATGTTTGTCTCTATTTTGTTTCTTGTTTCATTTTATTTATTCTGCATTTTTATTCTTATTCCTTTGTACTTATGATCTTTTACTCATATTAATTATTTATTTTCCTAGGTCTTATACATTTCCTCTTCTACCTTTTTTTTATTACTATTATTATTTTTCTCTTCATATCTCTTTCCTTTTCTCTGGTCCTAATATTTATTTTTCAAGGGAGCACAGACAACAGCAAGGAAATAGAATAAGAGGAACTAAGTGTCAAAGAGAAATATTACCACATGCACACACACAAAAACAACAAAACAATACCCTAGAGTAGAAAAAGGAGCTAACCAAGAGAAAAAGCCCATCAAGATAAACAGATGCCTAGACACCAACAAAAAATTACAAGCCATAATAAGAAACAGGAAGACATGGGCCAGTCTAATGAAAAAACAAACAAACAAAAAGAGAAGGAGATGCAGAATGTGGAACAACTAATCAGAGATGTCCAAACAAATATCATAAATCAACTTAATGAAGTGAAGAAAGAGATTAAGGATATTAAGAAGACCCTGGGAGAACATACTGAGGAAATTGTAAACATACACAAAAAGAGCAGATATGTGGTGAAGAATTGCACAATGCAGGAAATCAAAAATATACTAGAAGCACATAACAGCAGATTTGAACAGGCAGAGGAAAGAATCAACAATGTGGAAGACAGTACGGCTGAAATAGACAGTAGAACAGAGAGATAAAAAGATAGAAAAAAAATCCAGCATGGAATTAGGGATTTGAATGACAACACAAAATGCATAAACATACGTATTATAGGCATCCTAGAGGGAGAAGAGGAGGGAAAGGGGGCAGAAGGAGTGTTGGAAGAAACAATGGCTGAAAATTTCCCAACTCTTTGAGGGACATGGATGTACATGTCCAGGAGGTGCAATGAACCCCAAACAGTATAAATCCTAAGAGGCCAACCCCAAGACATATACTTGTCAAATTGTCTAGTGCTCAAGTCAAAGAGAGAATATTGAAAGCAGCAAGAGAAAAGAGATCCATCACATACAAGGGAAGCTTGATAATATTAAATACTGATTTCTCATCTGAAACCATGGAGACAAGAAGGCAGTGGTAGGAGAAGTTAACGGCTAAAAGAAAAAAACTTCCAGCCAAGAATTCTCTATCCAGAAAAACTGGCATTTAAAAATGAGAGAGAGGGGGACAGATGTGGCTCAAATGGTTGGGCATCCGTCTACCAAATGGAGGGACCTGGGTTCAATCCCTGGGACCTCCCAGTAAAAAAAAAAAAAGAGGGAGAGTTCAAAATATTCACAGATAAACAGAAATTAAAAGAGTTTGTCAATTAGAAACTTGCCCTTCAAGAAATACTGGAGTTCTGCAGGTTGAAATGAAAAAAGAAGAGAGAGAGAGTTGGAGGAGAGTATAAGAATAACTAAGAAGATAAAAAGAGAAATAAAAACAATATATGCTATACATAAACCTAAAGAAAATATGGCTAATGTAAGTAATTCCTTGCCAATAATAACATGGAATATTATTACTGGATTAAACTCTACAATCAAGAGACATAGATTGGCAGAATGGATAAGGAAATATGACCCATCTATATGCTGTCTACAAGAAACTCACCTTAGACCCAGGGACACAAGCAGGCTGAAAGTGAATGGTTGGAAAACAATTTTACATGCAAACAATAACCAAAAAAGAGTGGGAGGAGTATACTAATATAGGAAAAAATACACTTTAAATATAAAACTATTATAAGAGACAAAGAAAGCCACTATATATTAATAAAAGGAGTAATCTATCAAGAAGAAAGAACAAACATAAGCATTTATGCACCTAACCAAGGTGCTTCAAAATACATGAGGCAAACATTGGAAAAACTAAGAGGAGAAATAGATGCCTCTACAATTATAGTGGGAGACTTTAATACACCATTATCACCATTTGACAGATATCTTGACAGAGAATCAATAAAGAAACAAAGACCTTGAATAATACATTAGAGGACCTGGACCTTATAGACAAATGCAGAATGGTACAGCCAAATACTGTGGGATATACATTCATCTCAAGTGCACATGGATTGTTCTCCAGGATAAACTTCATCCTAGGCCAAAGTACAATTCTCATACAAAGTAATTTCTCTGACCACACTGGAATGAAACAGAAAATCAGTAAGGGGCAGAGAAGCAGATTAGGCACAAAGATATGGAAGTTAAACAACACACTCTTAGAAAATCAGTGGGTCAAGGAGAAAATTGCAAAAGAAATCAGTAACCTTGAAATGAATGAAAATGACAACACAATGTATCAAAACATATGGGATGCAGCAAAGGCTGTACTGAGAGGGAAATTCATAATCATAAATGCCTACATTAAAAAAGAAGAAAGAGCTAAAATCAAAGACCTGACTGCACACCTGGTGGAATAAGAAAAAGAACAAACTAACCCCAAAGCAAGTAGAAAGAAGGAAATAACAAAGATTAGAGCAGAGCTAAATGAAATTGAAAATAAGAAAGCACTAGAAAAAAATTTAAAAATCAGAAACAGGTTCTTTGAGAAGATTAATAAAATTGACAAACCCTTAGACTAAACAAAAAAAAAGGGGGGGGTATATGCAAATACATAAAATAAGAAACAAGGAAGGAGATATCACCACTGACCCCACAGTGATAAAGAGTATTGTAAGAGGATACTTTGAAAAACTGTATGCCTACAAGATGGATAATTCAGAGGAAATGAATAAATTCCTAGAAACACACACACATCCGACATGGATGAAAGAAGAAACTGATGAACTCAACAGACCAATCAGAAGTAATGAGATTGAATTCGTCATCAAAAACCTCCCTACTCAGAAGAGACTAGGACCAGACGGCTTCACAGGTGAATTCTACTCAACATTCTGGAAAGAACTAACACCAATCCTGCCTAAACTCTTCCAAAAAAAAGTGGAGGAAACATTGCCTATTCAAAGACAACACAAGAAAGGAAAACTATAGAACAATCTCTCTAAAGAACCTAGATGCTAAAATCCTCAACAAAATACTTGTTAGTCATATTCAACAGCACATTAAATTAATTATGCACCATGACCAAGTGGGTTTCATCCCTGGTATGAAATGATGGTTCAACGTAAGAAAATCAATGTAACATACCACATAAACAGATCAAAAGGAAAAAAATCACATGATCATCTCTATAGATGCAGAAAAAGCATTTGACAAAATATAGCACCCTTTCCTGATTAAAAAAAAAACACTTCAAAAGATAGGAATGGAAGGAAACTTCCTCAACATGAAAAGGGTATGTGGGAAATACCCACAGCTAATATCATATTCAATGGTGAAATCCTAAAAGCTTTCTATCTAAGATCTGGAACAAGACAAGGATTCTGTCTTTCACTGCTCTGATTTAACATTGTTATACAAGTACTTGCTCAAGCACTTAGGCAAGAAAAAGATGTAAAAGGCATCCAAAATTAGAAAAGAAGAAGTTAATATTTCACTGTCTGCAGACGACATGATCCTATACATAGAAAGCCCTGAGAAACCTACAACAAAGCTTCTAGAGCTTCTAAATGAGTTCAGTAAAGTCGCAGGCTATAAGATCAATGCTCAAAAATCAGTAGCATTTGCATACACCAATAATGATCAATCTGAGGGGGAAATCAAGAAAAAAATCTCATTTACTATAGCAACCAAAAGAATCAAATACCTAGGAATAAATTTAAAGATGTAAACAACTTGTATGCAGAAAACTACCACAACAATGTTAAAGAAAATCAAAGAAGACCTAAATAAATGGAAGAATATTCCCTGTTCATGGACAGGAAGACTAAACATCATTAAGATGTCTATCCTACCCAAACTGATTTACAGATTTAACACAATTCCAATAAAAATTACCACAGCAGTTTTTACTGAATTGGAAAAGCTAACTATGAAACTTATTTGGAAGGGCAAGGGGACCTGAATAGCCAAAGACATATTGAAAAAGAAAAATGAAATTGGAGGAATCACACTACATGACTTTAAAACATACTACAAAGCTACAGTGGTCAATACTGCCTGGTATTTGCTCAAGGATAGACATACTGATCAATGGAACCAAATTGAGAGTTCTGATGTACATCCTTGCATATACAGTCAACTGATATTCAACAAGCCCACCAAATCCACTCAGCTAGGAGAGAATGGCCTCTTCAACAAATGGTGCTTAGAGAACTGTATATCCATATCCAAAAGATTGAGAGAGGAACACAACCTTACACCTTATACAAAAATAAACTCAAGATGTATCAAAGATCTAAATATAAGAGCCAAGACCATAAAGATAGTGGAAGATAATGTAGGGAAGCATCTACAAGATCTTGTATTAGGAAATGGTCTCATGAACTTTACACCCAAAGCACGAACAATGAAAGAAAAAATGGATAAATGAGAGTTCCTCAAAATTAAAAACTTTTGCACTACAAAAGTTTGTCAGGAAAGTGAAAAGGCAGCCTACTCAATGGGACAAAATATTTGGTAACCATATATCTGATATGGGCCTAATAGCCAGCATATATAAAGAAATCCTATACATCAAAATTAAAAAGACAAACAACCCATTTAAAAATTGGGCTAGTGATTTGAATAGACACTTCTCCAAAAAAGGAAATACAAATAACTAAAAACACAGGAAAAGACATTCAACATCACTAGCTATTAGGGAAATGCAAATCAAAATTACAATGAGATATCATCTTACTCCCATTAGACTGGTGGCTATTAAAAATACAGAGGACTACAAGTGTTGGAGAAGATGTGGAGGAATGGGAACCCTTATCCACTACTGGTGGAAATGAAGAATGGTGCAACCATTGTGGAGGACAGTCTGGTGGTTCCTTAGGATGCTAACTATAGAACTGCCATATGATCCAGCAATCACACTACTGGATATATAGCCAGAAGAATAGAAAGCAGGGACACCAACAGATACAAGCACACCCATGTTCATAGAGGCATTATTCACTTTTGCCAACAGCAGGAAACAACCCAAATGTCCATCAACAGATGATTGGCTAAGCAAACTCTAGTATACATACAATGGAATATTGCTCAGCTGTAAGAAGAAACATAATATTAACACACGGGATAACACGGATGAACAATGAAGACCTTATGTTGAGTGAAGCAAACCAGGCAGTGAAGGACAAATATTACATGACCTCACTGATATGAATTAAGCAAATTGAGCAGACTCACAGAGGTAGGTCCGGAAGACAGGTTTATAGGAGACAGAAAAGGTGTAGAGAGTTGTGAGCCAATTCCTATATGGGCAAAATCTATGATAAGGTGGAGGGATGTCATTGTGCAGTGGATGGACATGACAGTGGTGCAGTGATGATAATGGGCTCAGCGTTGCTGGTCTATGAGGGGGATATGGTGGGGACTGTGATGCACTGTCCATGGAACTGGGAAGAGGACCAGGGGAGTGAGCAGGTGAACTCTGGGTGTTTGCAGGTATGTTGTTGAGACTACAATGTTGGGAATGTTCTTTTGGCAAATATGACAGGGGAGGGTTACTGGTTTAGGGTGTTGAATGTGAGGGGAATGTGAAACAGGGCACTCCTGGAGCAGGTTTCCAGGGAGTGTGTGAATGTTCATCCTGTCATAGTACATTGTATCAGTGGGTGGAGACCCACACAATAGACAGGAAGGTGTTGGACTCCTGTCCTTGGGTGTCCTGCTATGTTCTCAAACAGAAGGGTAGGAGTCTCTCCAGAGCATAGGCAGTGCCTAATAAGTAAAGACAGGCCAGTATGCCAAACTCTCAATGTTGTTGCAAGTAACTATGATTCCTTTTCTTCAAAGAGTGAAGTTTGTTGATTGTCATAGGTCCTGAGGGGAGGAGGAGGGAGGAATAGAATAGATGGAATATGGGGCATTTTTGGAGTGTTGGAATTGTTCTATATGATCTTGCATTGATGGATAGAAGCCATGTTAAATTTTGTCAAAATTTATAAAAGTGTGTGGTCCATAATGTAAACCATAAGGCAAATCATTGACCATGGTTAGTAGCAATGTTTCAATATTTGTACATCAATTGTAACAAATGTACCATCCACATGTAAAATGTTATTAATAGGGGAAAAGGGAAAAGGAGGAGGATGTTGGGTATATGGTAATCCCCTATATTCTGTACATGACTTTTCTGTAACCTAAAGCTTCTTTGAAGATAAGATGAAAAAAAAAATAGTGGGGGAATAAATGGAAGGAAATGTCACTGTACATACAAGACAACAGATCTTACAGTAATGAAAGACATAATGCCAATTTTTAAATTTTTATTTTTTATTATTTCAATTTTTAAAATTTGTTGTATTTTGTTATTTTTAAAACTATCATTATTATTTCATTTTCTTATTAATTTTATTCATTTATTTTGTTGGCTTCATTTTTGAAGAAGTTTTGGTTCATAGAAGGCTTGCAACTGTGGCAAGGGAGGAACATTGATGTGGGAAGTCAGTGATGGGGGATGCATTGGAAGAGATTGACCTGGGACATACCTATAAGGCATATGAATGAGTTCAACTGTTCATGAGGCATTGTCATGGTGGGTGGAGATCTACACAACAACTGAAAGAATATCAAATTCCCATCTGGGGGAGTTCTGCCACATTCTCTAATGGGACAGCAAGAATCTCCTCAATACAGGGGCAGTGACAAGTGAAAGAGGATGGACCATTGATGGGCCCTTGACATTGATGACTGTACTTATGAACCTCTTCTTTTGAAATTGAAACTTAGCCTAGTATATGTTGCCTAAGAGTTACCTCCTGAGAGCCTGCTGGTTGCTCAAATGTGGCCTCTCTCTATGCCAAACTCAGCTTATAAATGCATTACCTTGCCCCCAGCATGGGACATGACTCCTGGGGATGAGCCTCCCTGGCACCAAGGGATTATTACCAAGCACCAACTAGCAAGGCACCTGGAATAAGACCTTGACCAAAAGGGTGAAAGGTAGAGACAAATGAGTTTATATGGCTAAGAGACTTCAAAGTGAGTCAGGAAGTCATTCCAGAGGTTTTGCTTATGCATGTCTCAGCAGGATCCCATTGACTGCCTCAAATAGCAGTAAATATTGCCTCAAATAGCGGGACTCCTGAGGGCTCTGGAGATATCCAGACACTATAGGCAGGACTGACAGCTAAGGAGTTGGTGCCCTGCCAGTGATACCTACTTTGGGATTTATACTCCCCAGTGTGACAGAGTTGGACTCAGTTATGGTTTCCCTACACATTGCTCTTCTGCCCCTTCTATTTGAACCTATAGTTAATACTATTGTTGATAGGTGTATGTCCAAGAGACTTAAATCTTTGGGCCTTCCTTATGCCAGTTGTGCCCTGAATTTCAACAGAGTTGCTACAACTATTCTCCAGTTCATTGGACTCACCCAGGACAACTAACAAGGAGATGATGATGGACAACGAGCATCCCAAGGAACAGAGAGAGTCTGCAACTGCAAGCAAGATAGTCCCATCTATCTTCCCTATGGGATCTAAGCCCCCTTTCACTTAGAGAAGGAGTGGGCATCAACATCCCAGAATCCTCAGGATTGGGGAATGAACAATGGACTAGAGTAGACTTACTGTTATTCTACTCTAGCCTTATTGTTATTCTAGCAATGGAAGAACTTTTATCATTGATGTGGAGGCAGTGGCCACTGGAGGTTTAGAGGTGAGGGAGAGGGAATAATAGGTGTAATATGGGGACATTTTCAGGACATTGGAATTGTCCTGAATGACATTGCAATGACAGATACAGGCTATTATATATCTTGTCATAATTTACAAAATTGTATGGGAGAGAGTTTAAACCATAATGTAAACTATAATCTACACTTAGTGGCAATGCTCTGATATGTGTTATCAGTTGTAACAAATGTACACACTATTGAAGGAAGTTGTTGATGTGGGAAAGTGTGAGAGGGATAGGGAGTGGGGCATAAGGGAATCCCCTACATTTTTTATGTAACACTTATGAAATCTAAGTTTGCTTGTTTTTTAATTGTTTTAAGTACCTTAAAAAAAAGAAGATTAATTGCTAAGTGAAAAAATGCTATTGAGTTGGGGGTGAAATAGATCATTTTAACATATTGAAAGACATTATCAATATTAAGAAGGATTTTTGCCTTCAGTTTTCTTTAAAATTCTCTCTTACTTAAACAAGTATCTGGAAATCATTGAAGTTGCATTACGAGTATAGTTTCTGCTGGAAAGTGCATATGGAATTCTTATCGATGGACCAATATTCAAAATAAAGGAGGTGATTCTACACCAAAAGATTGCTGAGTAAATTCACATTTATGCATTTTAAAAAGTTATATAGCTCGATACTTCTATGGGATATAAGGGAATCCTGGTTGCCATAGGTATGTTTTCTGGATAGATAGAGGTCCACACATTAGCTGTATCAGTTTGGCATTATTTCTGAATTCCAAAAATAGATATTGGATTATGTTTGTAAACTGGTCTGTTCTTCTGGGTGTATTAGATTGTATTAAATCCAGAGGTTTCACTTTTACTTAATTAAATAATGATTAAGGCTTTGATTTGGCCATGGCAGTAGAGGGTGGGGACTCACAGAGAAAAGACACAGCAGAGGACATAGTTTGGCATTTTGAGCTGGAGTCCTGGGAAGTAAACATGCAGGAGAAGAACCCAGAGGAATGAGATAGCTCCATAGACACAGCAGAGGCCCTGGGAAGAGAGAAAGCATGATAGTCTACAACTGACCTTGTGGAGAGAACAGAGAAGCTGAGCCTGAAAAAAAATGAGCCCAAGAGAAAGATGAGACTTATCCCACCCTACAGCTGATATTGGAAGAAGCTGGGACCATGGAGACTTAAGAGGAAAAGGAATGCTGGACCCCTGCAGACATTGGAAGCCATCTTGCTCCAACATGTGGCAACAGACTTTGGTGAGGGAAGTAACTTACGCTTTATGGCCTGGTAACTCTAAGATTCTACCCCAAATAAATACCCTTTATAAAACCCAACAGATTTCTGGTACTTTGCATCAGCATCCCTTTGGCTGATGAATACAGTAGCTAACAAAATATTAAATAAATTTTCCTCCTGGGGAAGTCCTGCTACTTTCTCAAATTAATAGCTCTGGATTATATAAGCCTTGCCAAATAAAAGAAAATAGGCCGGTAAGCCAAGCCTTCAATCTTAAGGCTTGCATTTATGAATCATATTGATGTGATAATGAAATTCAAGCCTAAGTATAATTAATGCCTAAGAGTCAACTTCTCCTTGCTACTCAAATGGGGCCTCTCTCTGAGTTGAACTCTGCAAATAATACAAATAAACTCACTACCTTCAATGCCCATGTTGTACATGACTCCCAGGGATGAGCCTCCCTGGCACTGAAGGATTATTAATATGTGTTAATTAGCAATGCATTTGGACAAAGAACTTGATCAAAAGGGGGAAATACTAAATAAAATAGAGTTTTTATGGCTAAAAATTTTCAGAATGAGTTGGGAGATCATTCTAGAGGTTACGCCTATGCAAATCTCAGCCAGACTTCACGAACTACCAGAGTAAACAAAACCTCAAACAGAAGTGCTCCTGAGGGTCCTATGGACATCTGTATACCATGGACAAACCACAGGTCCTCATGAAATTGACACCCCCTCAGAGGGTCTTATCTGGAAATATATGTAAATCTATTTCCCCAATATAACCTAGGTAAACTCATTTATAAATTCCCTAATAACGATTCTTCTACACCTTTTATCTGAACCTATAATTTTCAATTTATCTATTAAGTATAGTTCTCAGAGACTAAAAGCTTCAGACTGTTCATATGCCAGTGGAGCCCCCAAATCTAGCAGATACGCAGTCAACTCCTACCCTCTAGTTCTTCAGATCTGCCCTGGATAATCAACAGAATGATGAGGGTGAACAAGCCTGTCCTGGTTTGAGTCTTTTGTGGACCCAGAAAATTATGTTATTACAATAACCCATTCCTATGCATGGAAACCTGTTGTGTGGGGGGCCTTTTGGTTAGATCACTTTTCATTAGATCCCTTCAGTTAAGCTCCTTTGATTAGATTGTGGGACTCACTGAGTCTTAATCCTTTAAATGGAGTCTTATATAAATGGGAGAAACAGGCAAGCAGAGAGACAGAGAAAGAGCTGCTGCCATTTTTACCCTGCCATATGAGAGAGGACACCGGGATCTCCCACAGCTACAGAAATACAGAGAAACCCTGAGAGGCTGAGAGAGAGGCTAGAGGCTGAAATCAGCTAAGCACATGGAAAGAGTCCCCCAGGAGGCTCAAAGAGTTGAGCCACCAGGAGGAGAGGAGAGAGACGAGCCATGTTCCTGATCACCCACAGCTAAGCTTCAGGATAAAATGAGCCTGGAGGATAAAGAAGAGAGACACAGGTGACCCACCATTTTGCCTTGCCATGTTTCAGCAGTTCAGAATCTGCCAGCAGTCAACCTTGGTGAGAAAGCATCTCTGATGATGCCTTGATTTGGACATTTTCACAGCCTCGGACCTGTAAGCTTTTACCCTAATAAATTCCTATTACAAATTCTACCCATTTCTGGTATATTGCTTGGGCAGCATTTAGCAAACTGAAACACAGCACCATCCCCAAAACAAGGTGTATCATCAAGTGCAAGCAAAACAATTCCATTCTTCTGCCCTATAATATCTATATCCCTTCTCAGCCCTAAGCAGTCAGAGCAGACATTTTCCCAAACCCCTCAAGATTGAAGATTGAACAAAAATGGGGGGGGGGGGCGGGCGGTGAGTGTAACTACTGTCCAAAGCAGATTTCTTGTTATTGTAGTTGTTAATTAACTTGTAACCTTGACACAAATAATAAAGTTTTTATGTTAAAAAAAGGTACAATCTCATTTCCAATGTCTGTGTTGCTTGCAAATAAGATAGCTATTGTCCTTTATATTTCTTTCCTTATAGGTAATTCTATTTTTGTTAAAAATGGCAATAAGGTACTTTTAAAATAATTTTCTTTCTACCCTTTTGGAGTTGTAGTAATTGTAAAGCTATGATTTTACATGTCTTTTTTTCTATTTTTAATTATTATCCAATTCCAGAGTTTCTTCAAAATGTTTAGCTAAGTTAACTAGCTTTTTAAAGAAGTGACAGCCCACTTAAGTTTATGTTTTTAACTAACTTCCCAAGATCAGGTTTAAGTCCATGATAAATAATGAGGAAAGTGTCCCTTCAAATGCATCAGTAAAAGATAAAAGACCTGAATGAATCAAAAGTCTGAGACTATCACTTCTTTTAATTCTAAATGGATTTAACAGTTTTGTTAAAGGCTTGGATTACTGACCAATCGGTTTTGTTTTTGTTTTCATTTATGTTTTGAGAAAAAGCTTTTGGTATGGCTTCTAATAGAAATTTGGTGAATTTTTTGGCGGGGAGCATTCCTATGTATAATATTAGTGGGATTCCTTATATCTTTTTTCTAGCTTACCCAGACTTAAAACCATGTGAAAATAGAAAAAAAAAAAATAAATAAATAAATAAAATAAAAAAAACCATATGTGCAAATTGATAAGGGTTAGGCAATTGTGGATTATAAACTCCAATTAGAATTCTATTCCTCATACATTTTTTTTTGGGGGGGGGAGGTACTGGGGATTGAACCTGAGACCTTGTACATGCGAAGCAGCACTCAACTACTGAGCTACACTTGCTCCTCCTTATTCTTTTTAAAATATTTTTAGGATTGGGAAATTCCTTAACAATTGCCCTGAGCTTTGGTCTTGACTAGGGCCTAAAAGTTACCAAGGGTGCCATTCAGGTGTTGTCAGGTCTGGTCTTATGGCACATTTGCCAAATTGTAGTAGTCAAGCAAAGAAGAATATAAGGAAGGAACACAAAGGATGCAGTAGGATAGGAGAAGCAAAAAGGGCAGCAGCATCCAGCCCAGTCTTTTCAGTCAGAGGGTTATGAAAGCTCAATTTTTATTTGTCTTAAACTCTCTGTAAAGGAGTCCTTTAAAGAAGTAATTTTAAAATCAGATACTCTTTTGGCTGATTCTGCATACCAATTAAAGAATGCATTCCATTGTTTGAGGGATCTTCAATTCGATTTGGAATTTCCTTGGTCATGGTTTTAGTTTTAATCCAGAGAGTGTAGGTGATAAAGGCAGTTTCTGAGCCTTCTTTATTCGGTCTGATTTAAAAATGGGCCAACAGGAGTGGGTCTGAAGGACCTTTAGCGATCTTATTATAAAAGGGCAACTCCACAAGGAAAGGATAAATAGGAGAAGGACAGGAAAGTGGATAAGGAGCTGACGCAGCTTTGAAAAATGTAGAGGTTTAAGACAGTATTTTAAGTTTAGTGATACATTTAGGTAAGTCTTTGTTTTGCTCATTTAGTATTTGTTTCTTGAAGGGAGGTAATTTTGGAATTTGCTATACATTTGGAAGCTTCTAAGCACCAATTATAAAAAGGTATTCCTTTCAGGTTGTTTAATCTCATAGCCCCTATATTTTAATTGTACATGCAAATAACTTATTTGGGCATATTAACAGAATTCATTGCAGCTATTGTAATTCAAGATTATCTTAGTATGTCAGGTCCAGTGAGATAAGAATTTACATGATGCAGGACCATAATTCTATACATAAAACCATCGGGAGTGCTTGAAGGTAGTGTACCATTGAAGTTTTTGAAGCGTTAGAATCCATTGTTTCTGACTGAAAACAACCCTAAGGCCTAAAAAGCCTAACAGACTTATCTGAGGGTTGAGAGAATGAGGTGTTTTACAATGTGGCTTGTATGCATACTTCTTTTTTTTTTTTTTATTGTGGGTAAAAATCAAAATTCTCACAATACATACAAACATTTGCAAAATGATATATAAATATATATGCATATATGTGTATTTGCTTACAAAAATGTTATTTATATATATTTTAACCTGGCAGACAGCCTGTGTTCTAGTTGTCCAACCTGTGGCCAGGTGTTCTTATTTGCCTGGAAATTGTCTTGAGGATGGCAGGCGACCTGCTGTCAATCTTGCCCATCTGTGACTACCTTGTTCTTATCTGGGAGTCCTGGTCTTCACAACTTGAGACTTCTCCTTAAAAGGTGGCAGGCACTCTAATAGTGGTTAAGTGCCCCACCCATGCCCACCAAGATGATTACGTGATTGTTCTCAGTCAGGACAAAGTTCAGTTGAAATGTTAGGGATGTGTCTCTCCATATAATATCAGAGAAAAAAGAAAGAAAGAAGAGATTCCAAATATTTGAGTACTCCTCAAACAGGAGAAATTCCTCTAAACCAAAAGGACTGCTGCATCAGTAAAAACCAAAAGAACAATGTTCAAAATAAAAGCAGAAGAACAAAGTTCAAATGCCTTTAACCAGAAGACACCCAAAGTCCAGAACCTCACCCAACAGAAGGGAGGCTCTGAACTGAGAAGACTAACCGATAGAAACCTGTGGCCATAGGGGAGAGGACAGTGCAGGAAGACTCTAGCAGGCAGCGTGCTTGAATCCAACAGTGGCTCTGGAGTAAAAGTGGTGGTCACTTCAGATCCTTCTTCTAACACCAGAAATGTCAACCAAGAAATTACAGATGGGTTCCAAGACAACAAAAGCATTTATTTGGGATCTTAGAACTGCATTTCAGGGTGCAGAGATTCAGGTAGCAACCTAAACTGTGTCCAATTTTGGGGCTTCCAAGCAAGGGTTATTAAAGAAAAAGGAGATTACATAAATTGTTTGTAAAGAATTATAAGTGTTGGATATTTGGGGCTTTCCAAATGTCCTTCAAGTTAGACAGTTTACTGATTTCTTTATCTTGTAGTTGGTTTATGATGTTCAGACTTACTTAGAAATATTGTTGCTTTTGGTTTTGCATACCTTGGCAGTTTGGGACATAAGGCTGAAAACTGAATAACAGTAACTTCCTAAAAGGCTTCCCAACTCCATTTTAAATCCCATAGTAACTCCAATTTGTTTTATCTCTTTTCTCAATATGCATGCAATTTATATGGGAATAAATATCATTAGATGCACCCAGCCTTCACAAAATCAAGTCTTCAAAGTATTCCAGCATTTGCAGGAAGCAAATGGCAGACACAGCACAAAGCCAGAAGCATCTCTGAAGGAGTGGTGCTATCAGACAATGGCAGAAGGAGGCAGGATTCTGAAGTCAGGGACAAGTCACATGACCTTCAATGTCAACTCCATTGGAACTGATAGTGAACATTGCTCACTGACATTAGGTAAGTACACACACAATTTTTGTCCTGGTTCCTGGCAATAAAAATAAAATAAAAATCTGAGGGGCTTGGTTTTCCTTCTCAGCTTCAATTTTAGAATTTGTGTTGCCATGAATGTCCTCTAAGGAGGTCATTTATATGTCATATTTGAAGATATGGGATATATATGCCCAGGTGGCTACTCTGAGACTCTGGGAGTAAAATTTGAGAAGAAAATCAGTCCACAAGATAGTTGGTTGTTCAGGAGTAGCCAATGTACTTTCCCCATGAGAATTCCTGTTGGCACAGCTGTGCTGTGGGTGCTTCAAGGCGAATGTCACACAGGTGTGGGGTGTGTCAGTGCGTGGAGGAAGAACATCATAGAAAGGGTTTCAAAAAAATCCACAAGGGAGGAACATACTTTTTTGTTAAAGGCAGGTTCTAAAAAAGAATCTTGCATAAGGTACATTTTTCTGGTATAAAAGCTTACTTGTATAGATAAGAAAGAAGAAATGTTGTCCAGGTTATTTTGCCACAACTATGTAACTAGACAAACTTTGTATAAATATCCTAATTCTAAATCCTAATAAGGCTTGATGGTAGTTAGGATCCTATACCTTCCAAAAATTTGATTGAGCAATTTTCACAATGTTTAAGAATCAACACAAAATTTCCACTACTGTTGCTTTCCAGGTCAAGAGAGTGGGAAAAGGGAGGGAAAGTAATGTGTAGGACAATCCACCTGAAAAAAAAAAAAAAAACATTTAATTGCCTTACATATTTTATTTAATTCAGCAAACTTGTCCTTAATTTTTCTAAGCTCACTGTGGAAACCCTTACTGACCATCAAATTTCTATTTTTCCCCATTTTTGTTTTTGTTTCTTTTATTATTTTAGTATCAACTTTAAATCTTATTTTAAAAGTTACTATATAGAAGCAAGAGTCAATTTATTGAATACCTTATGCCTTTTTCACATACAAAGTTCACAACAGTCTCTCTAAGGAATTTTTAAAATATATTTTGAGCATGAATTACACCATCTCCTTGAAGGCAAAGCGGGAAGATCACATATTAAGTATTCTAATCACAACTTAAAATTGCTAGGAAGAATAAATCAATAGAAACAATTAAAAATGTGTTAAACATAATAAAAAGAACAATTACCAATCAAACAGAGAGTTATCATCTTGACAGTTTGAGATGGAGGTTAAGCCCAGAAAATAGAGCGTTTAAATTCATAAGAGAAAGGAATATACTTTTAGAATACTTAAAGGTAGATCCAATACTTTTCAAAATATATTGTTTCATGTCTTGTTCGGATTTGACATAAGGCACTCATGGGGTCTAAACTAAACATAATTAATTCCTAGTATGGTGTGTACTTATATATTCATAGGAAATTTTATTTGGAAAATGTCAATGTTCAAACATTAATTGTTTGATTAATGTTCAAACATTAGCAAATTGCTTAAAAATATGCAGGATGGACAGAGCACTAGGACTAAGGAGAATTACCAGGGAAAAAATGCCCTGACTTTGTTCCAGGTTCAACATTTATGACTAGACAAGATCTCTGAACTGAAGCAGGAGGCAAAAGTAGGCTGAGATTTAGGGGTTAGGGTGAATGCATTCTTTTTTGGAATGGCTACTTAGGGATATTACTTATTTCTTTATTTACTAAATCTAGATGTTCCAGGTATTTGATGTTGTAAGACAAGTAAAATAATATGCATATAAAGAAATAATAAATGCTAATATATAAACAGAGAAAAATATATTCTGGATATATGTATTAGACAATGATATTAGTCACATCACAAGACTGACCTGTAAAGTTGTTTAAATTAAATGTACTTATATTTGTTGGTAACTTGCCTCAATGTTGAATCCCCTTTCCTCAATCCTCCTTAACCCCCCACCTCTACCCCTAAAGAAAAACAAGAAAAGAAAATGCATCTATTCCTAAGAAGTAGTTATTTTAACTTAAGGTAAGTGTTCTATTACTCATTTCATCAGAGTAGTGACTGGTCTGCTTTGCATCCCAGAAACTAGAGTCTACCCTTTCATGGTGATTGTTGTGTCCTCCTAATGGAGTAACAAGTAGTTCGCATATCCATGCCTTTGCTTGCGTGAGCCCCCTGGAATGCCCCTGGCTCTATAGTAAATTTTATTCATCCCTTAAAGCCTCAGTCAGTATCACCTTCTCCCCACCCCACCCCCTTTATTTTGGCATCTCTTTCTTGCAGATTACACTGAACAGAGGAAGCAGTCAATAATTAATCTGCTTATTTGCATTTATTAAAATGTTGCGGTCAAATATGTCAATCTTTTAACTAGATTTTTTCTTTTGCAAAAATTTATTTCACAGAGTTGCTGAATTCTAGGTAGTGTTATTGGATTTAAAACTAGCAGTGAGTTTTGAAAGTTTGATTAAAAGCTTCATACTGACTCTACTAATTACTAGTTAAAGAGAGATTTCTAGGCTCTCATATTCCAATAGTGTCTTTTTTTTTCCTATGGAGATATATCGGTTTCTTTCTTTTCCTTCCCATTACTTTGTGCAGCAGTCAGAGTTGGCTTATCTTCATGCACCTTATTTTATCATGGTTGCTATTTTATGTGAATTCAGCACGTAATAAATTAATCCATTGACGTATTATAATTATATCTGAGAGCATGCTATATCCAGGAACTGTTCTTATATTTCTTTATTACAGCTCATTCTTTTTAACAATGTAAGTGGGTAGTTTTATTAAAGGCAGGAACTTTTCCTGCCTTATCACGCTAACAAAAACCTCTAGCACAGTGTTGAATAGAAGTGGTTAGGTCACATATTCTTGCCTTGTTCTTGACCTTAAGGGTAAGTCTTTTATCATTAAATGTGATGCCCTTTTTCAGGTTGTGGAAGTTCCCTTACATTTATTAGACAAAACTTTTTATACTAGGACAGAATTTCCTTGGTGCCACTAGTGAGAGCTCAACTGTGACACGTAGCTTTACCAATAGGCATTGAAGCCATGTGTGCAAAATCAAAAGTTGGAGGCAGTATTAGAGGTCATCTCTACTGGCCATGCTGAAAGCAAATGTTTGCTTGTAAGAGGGATGATAACTACTAGTTTATATGCTTTATTCTTATTTTTATACTTATGGCAGACATTAATAGTTGATTACAGAATTCTTTCCCAGTGAACCCAGACACAGAAACTTGACAATCATAGCAGTCTAGGCACCGGAGGTGGTATGTGTGATGAATATTTTCCATCCATGACCTGTAATTTTTCCACATAAAGTAAAAAGAACAAAATATTCAATTTGTGATAGAATACAGATGTGGGTAAAACATGACTTGATACCTGGTATAGTCAGTAAGCAATTTTAGGGAATCGTCTTAGAGCTTTGAGAGCCTTTTTATAACTAGTCTTCCAAACAACCTTGTGGAGAGGGCAAGGATTTGGAGATGCTGGATCATTTACATCACTGTAGGACCAAAGGATGTTTCAGAAGGAAGAATTCTTTGAGATCCCATAACCTAGGAGTCTGCTGACCTTACCTTTTTTTTTTTTTTTTTTAGTTCCAGAAAATTTTCTTCAAAAAAATATTACAAAAAATTCCAATATATAAGCCAGCTAAACGTAAAATTCTGTGATCCTTCCCATGTCCCATTCTTCCATTTCTTGTGACTCCTGACATATCTCATTTAAAAATACTAAAGTTCCATTAAGCATAGTTTCAAAACCACTGATCTTGTTCAACTTTCACTTTACAAATGTTGAAGTATAAGCAGTGAGATTAAATGCCTAAGATCACACAGGTAGAGAATGATAAAGACCAAGACTTACGGACAGATCACCTGATCCTGGTACAGTATTATTTTCTTCTGCACCATGTGCACACACTGAAAATATTCCCATTATACACATACGAGTCATATTGATAATAAAAATAATAAAGTTGTATATCCATGTAATACTTTACAAAATATTCTCTCACTTATGATCTTATTTGGTTCAACACCTTCATTTCCAAAGTAGTAAATTAAGGCTGAAAGAGAAGTAACTTGCCCAAGATCATAGACTGGATGTTGTAACTTGGGACTCCAGCACAACTGTCCCTCTACTGAGGCTAATTCACCATACACATTTTGTATGCATGAAATGTACTGCTAATGAATCTCTGCGAAGCTCTAGACCCACGTACCCAACTACTTATGGAATATCTCACCTTGGATGCCTCACAATTCATCACATCCAAAGTTGAACTTATTATCTCTGCCACCTCAAACATGGACAGTTTAGACCTGAGCATCTATTTTTCAAAAACTCTCCCTAAGTAGTACTAATATGTGAGGATTGTGACATACTGGCCTCTATTCTAGAGAATAGTCCCATCTCCTTTGCATAGTACATAAAGATGCTATAATAGATTCCAGGCCTTCTTCTCCAATCTCATCCTTTACTCTTCTGGGCCTGACACTTTGTACTCCAGAATCATAATACTTAGCATTTCTTTAACTTGATACATTCTTTCACCCTTGGCAAATTCTGTTCCTTCTGTCTTCCCATATACCTAACAATCTCCTATTCATCTGTTAAGACCCTTCTTCAGCAGTGAATCCAAGGTGAAGATTTCCCTGACCTCTTCAGGCAGAGTTCATATTTTTAAGAACTCAGGCAGAATTCATAAAATTAAATTAATGCATTTATAATAATGACTCACTTAAACAATTATCTCCCTTAATAGACTGTTGGCAGAGTCATGTCTTGTTCATAATTTTTGCAAAACAGGAATGGGGTTTATCCTGTCTACTACCACTTCTCATCCCTGTCCCTGTGATTAAGTGCAAATTTTCCTGATTTCATACAGTTATTTCTCCTAGACAGAAAGAACCCATAAATCTAGCTAAAGGCAGATCTCCCCTGTACGTTACCTATAACAGAACTGCAGGGCTTTGCAAGAAAAGCAAGTACATTCAGCAAGTCAATTATCAATGACCACAGCCTGAGTCACTGTTAACCAATTAAGCAACACATACTTATTGTGTGTATGCTTGGCATTGTGCTTAGGTATCCCAGCATTAAAGTAACAGGTAAATTCTGCCCAAAGTTGCTAATTCTCTAGTTTACTACTTAACCCTTACAATGGACTTGAGGTATATCAAGTGCATTTGCAACTTACTTATGAGTAAATAGAGAACAGAAAATATTTACCCCTAAAACCTTGTCAGAGACAACCAAAATACCCAATGATAGGGATAGTTCAATAAATTACAATATTTGAAAACATTGGAATTCTATGCAACCGTTACAAATGATATTCTAAAATAGCATATACATTCTAGGAAAGATGTTCAGGATAAATAGTTGTGGCAGTTTGAGATTATTTTATGAGTCCCAAAAAGAGAAAGATTATGTTTGTAAACTAATCTGTTCCTCTAGGTGTGATTCCCTTTGATTGCATTAAATTCAGCTGAAGGGACTTGGATTAGATTACTTGTTAAAGTCACTTTAGGGCTTTTGATTGGGCTATATCAGTAAGGCGTACTCATGTTGGATCTTCACCCCCTTGCTGGGTCTGATAAAAATGGAAACCCAGAGAAATACTGACTGAGACAGACACAAAAAGAGAGAGCTCTTTCATTTTTTGATCCTGCCATGTGACAGAAAGGAGAAGGCTTAAACAGCTGAGGCCCAGGGGGAGAAATGAGCCATTTGCCTGATAGCTTACAGCTGAATTTGGGAAAAGTGCAGAATAACTGAGACTGATATAGGAGTCCCAAAAGAAGCCCTGTTCCAGGAGAGAGAGGACTACAGGATCACTTAAGCATGAAGCCTCAGGAGGCTGGGCTCTTGGAGCTCAGCCCAGAGGGGAAGGTTGAAACCTGGGCAGAGATCATGGGCAGCCATCTTGTTTCAACATGTGGCAACACACCATGATCAACAGTAGCTGACTTTGGTGAGAAAGCACCTCTGATGGTGCCTCTGTCTGGACTTTTCACAGCCTTGGAACTGTAAGCTTGTACCCCAAAGAAATCCTCATTATAAAAGCCAACAGATTTCTGGTACTTTGCATCAGCAGCCTTTTGGCAGACTAATACAATAGTGAAGTAGAAATTTCAGACTATGAAATAACATATATGATCCTATATTTATGGAAATAATATACATACACACACATACAGATAAGTGCATAGGAAAAGGATCTAAATCCCGGTGCTAACAGCACCCATTCTCTGTGGGGAAAGGGACTATGAATATTCACTATAAGGAAATTAAAAAAAAAACTTTTTGCTTATCTATGTTCTTTAAATTTTTAATTGCAATTTAAAAATGATTACAAACGTTTTAAAGGAAGTCCAGTAAAGTTTTAAAACTCTGTGTTCTGTCAGATCACATGGGATTATTACTTATAAGGGACTCTGGGGTTGAACATGCCCCTGTGAAGATACTGAAAAGAAGGGAAGTGCCAAAGTTGGCCAAGGGATCACTATGCAAGACCCTACTTATATGACTGAAAATAAAAACAACACCATAAACAGAGAATCCACATAATTTTACAGTATTTGAAGTCAAATAATGTTGGCAAGATGAACATTTCAATTCATGGAAATAAAATGTCTGACAGGGATGAAAATTCAGGAGCACCTGACCATTGAAACCACTAGCAAGAAAAGGTGCCAAGAGCCAAAATGGATAATGTACACATTTGAGGAAGATTCCACATATAAGTGAACTACATCCACCAAGCATGCTTCCACACCAAAGTCTAAGGAAATTAGCTATCCTAGCCACACCACTAGTAGAAACCATAAAAACTGTGAAATTCAAGAAAGATTGCATGAGACTATGTATTCACTATGACATTCAACCAACTTGTAATTCTCTGTGTCTATCTTATTTCTTCCTTCTCCTTGAACTCTGAGGATCACATTTTAGGAACCTGATCTATTTTCTCTAGTAATTAATTTCAAGGAAGCAGTACATCAGAGATTAATAATCTCCCCACAGAGTTCTTGGCTTCTCATTTCTTTATTAAGCTTACTGAGTGTCAGTGGCATTATAAAACACAAGAAATCTAACTTTTCCACTGACTACTAAAACAGCTGCTGCAAACAGAATTAAAATTAGCAAAAGAAACAACTCAGAAACAATACAAAGATCTCGGTGGTACATTAACACTAGGAGGAATTTAAATGCCACATGCACATATCAAATGACATTTACAGAGCACACACATTGTCTAATTCTTCTGTGCACTAATGTGGTAATTACAGATTTTATACTTTCCAACAAAATCACCATCAAGAATAAGGCAGCCAGGCAAATTTCAATCACAGGGGAAAAGACACAAAGAATTACTGAAACTACTACCTACTCAGATATAAAGTTCAGAGGGTTGATTCTGTTAATGTTGACTGACAGATCCTTTTTCTCCTTGAGAATGAATGTGAGAAAGTAGAGACATGTATAGAATAAATATCTATATCTGTGTCTATATATCTGGGTCTTTGTCTGTGTCTGTATCTGTCTCTAGATATATATCTACCTTATTTGGGTTTCAGTATGACATTTTGAATAATCTGTTGCTATTGAGTATTGCTATTAAATATGAGTTCTGAGGCATACCTAGCTTACAACCAAAGACCACACCTTAACAAGCAAAGCCATAATCTCAAACATTTTCTTTAACAGAATGTTCTACAATAATGGAAATGTTCTAATTCTGCGCTATCCAACACTCTAGACACATAGCCACTAGACACATAAAGCTTTTGGGCACTTGAAATGTGCTTAGTGTGACTGAGGAATGGATTTTTAAAAATCTTATTTCATTTAAATTAATTAAAATTAAAATTAAATAGCCAGATTTGGCTAGTGATTACCATATTGTACAGTGCTGCTCTAAAATGAAGTTCATGAAATGATAGTGACTCACAGTATCAGTCAAGGTTCTCCAGAGAAACAGAACCAACAGGATATATACTGAAAGAGAGAGAAAAAGGGAGGGAGATAGAAAGAGAGAAAGAGATTTTAAGGAATAGGCCCACTTGATTGTAGGGCCTGTTGTGCTAGATTGACTAATGTGCATCACAAAGATATGTTCAATTCCTAGCCTCTAGTTCTGTGGGCGTGAACTCATTTGTAAATGGGGCCTTCAATATGAGGCCAAACTGAAACATGGTGGGCCATAATAAAGTATGACAGGGTCCATATAAGCAAAGGAAATTTAGATATGGGACCAAGAGCCACAGGAAGAGACAGAAAGAGACATATTACCATGTGACAGAGGCATAGCTTGACTGCCAGCAAGTCACCACCAGAACACTACAGATTTCAGAGATGGCATGCCAACACCTTGATTTTCAGCTCTAGCCTCCAAACTATGAGCCAATATGTTCCTGTTGTTTGAACCAAACAGTTTTTCATATTTGTTATAGCAATGTTGGCAAAGCTGAAACAGCTGTTGAGTTCAAGATCCATGGGGCAGGTCAGCAGGCTGGAAATACCTGAAAGAGTGATTGTGACTGTTTGAAGTTCTTTTATGAATCCCCAAAAGAGAAAGATTATGCAAACCACAAATGCAGGGTGGGGTGAGTCATGATAGTGAAGCACAAACCAGGAAAGGACAGAACTCAGGCCTTAAATGGTTGTCAAGTGGCATGGAGCTCAGGAGTTTATAAGCCTGAGTCCCAAAGCTGTTTTCTGTAAGTGTCTGAGGTTCTTTTCACCTGACACAGTAGGTTTAGAAAAGATATTCTGGTTTCTCCTCTTGTGTTAAAATGATAGTCTGAAAGTAAGTTAAACACAATTTTGAAAGTGTCATAAACACTTTTTCTACATTAAAAATGTGGCAAAAGATATCAGGTCCCTATTCCAATATCCAAGCCCCCTTTCTGACTAAGTAAACAAACCCCTTATTTTAACTGGAGACATGGCCATGTGAAATAGTGACAATTTCCAGCCTTTCTTGCAGGTAGAATTCACCACGTGACTAAATTCAGGCCAAAAAGTTATAGATGAAATGTAATATGAGAGCATTTGGGAAGTGACCATAAAGGATAACTGGTTCATGTGCTGTATTCCCTTTTTCTTTCCATCCTCCAACCCATGTCATAGAACTCAGAAGTGATGACTGGACATCTAGCAATAATGTTGGGCCATGAGAACAAGGGTCACATTCTAGTGATGAAAAAGCAGAATTCTAACAGGAGAATATGTCCTTATATCTTTAGAATCTTCATACTTGTACCACCTACCACCAGACTTCCCTTATTTGAGAGGATAAGTCACTATTAATTTGTCTTTCACATGCTGCTGAAACCAATCCTGATAGACTATCATCAGCATTTGCATCTCCTCTTTGAGCTTTCCACCCCTCATCTCAAGGCAATGCTGTCATCAGTTTGGTATACAACCTTACATACTTGTTCTATGGATTGATATGTGTGTATGTGTGCACCGATGGAAAATACACAGTATTGCTTTTTGCGGTTTTGCAATTTAGTTTTCTCTTCTTGGCTACAAAAATATCATCATAGTTTTATATACTGTACATCTTGTTCTGCTATTCACAATTTATTTCATCTTAGGTTTAATATATTCTGAAGCTGCTTTCCGATGTAAAAGCATAATATGCAGCCTGAATTCAACTCAAAATATTCCTTCAGGGGTAGCTACCTGCACACACTACAATAAGACATACGGCTGCTGTATTAGCTTTCTAAAGAGCTGCCATAACAAAGTACTACAAACTAGGTGGCTTAAAACAACTGAAATTTATTGTCTCACAATCCCAGAGCCTTGATGTGAAATCAAAATGTCAGAAATCTGTAGGGGAGAATCCTTCCTTGCCTTTTCTAGCTTCTGGAGTTGGCCAGCAATCCTTGGTATTCCTTGGTGTGTAGATGCATCACATCAGTCTCTGCCTCTGGCTTCACATGGCCTTCTCTCTGTGTTTCTCCTGCTCTCCTTAGAAGGATGCCAGTCATAGTGGATTAAGACCCACCCTAATTCAGCATGACCTCATCTTTACTGATCACATCTGCAAAGACTCTGTTTCTAGATAAGCTTCCACTCATAGGTACTGGGGATGATCACTTCAATATGTCTTTTTGGGGGACAAAATTCAACCCAAAACAACTGCCAAAATAATAATAATAGTCTTAGAAACAAATTTCAGGAGAACCATGGTTTCTACTGGTAAAGTGAACTTTGGAAGAGTGTTACTTTTATTTTCTGGATTTGTTAAAAGGTTGTGATTAAAGGTTGCCATCCAAAGTAAGTGAGATGAAAAACATAATTTTCCTTAACTTAAGTCTGATTTGGCCTATATAAATGGAAATCAGTTTGAAAATGGAAAAAGTCCCCATAGGGACTTTCTGGAAGTTTAACCAGAGAACTTTGCTGCTTAAAGTAGCTGTTCAAATATCAGAGTCTTATGTCTGTGTGATAATTGATAGGAGAGTATAGCAGCAAACATACTATGACATACACACACATTTCATGTGAATACTGAGAGGAAGTGTGTCCTCCTGGAGGTATTACAGTAGAGGCATTTCATCCAACAAACTTATGTATTGTATTTGATTTGTAATATTCAGACCGTGACTTGAAAATAGATAATGAAGCCTTTGCCTTGTGGCAAATTGAAGCTATTCCTCCTGATATTTTTGTTTCCCATAATGCTTCTCCTTAGGATTTCTGCAGAATTCCTGAATAGTTGGAACTCAGTAGTAGGCTACCTTAGGGCCTGGCATGTTAGAGGTACTCAGTAAATGCTTGTTGAATGAAAGAATAAATAGATTATTAAATAGTGCAGCAAACTGGTCTCTTAAAGGAATTATTTCAGCTCTGTAAAATAAAAGCATGTTTTCTTCCTTCCCCTTGTTTTGAAATGAAAATTGAACTATTCTGAAACGGAATGGTAATGCTTTCCTCACAAGGCATGTATCAGGCTCATTGACATTTGCTTTCTCCACATGGAGACTTTGTCATATTCAAGGAACATCAACAATTCCAATTCTGAGAATTGCTCAAGGCAGGCATTAATAGAAAAAGACTGTCTTTGCACAAATAGAACCTATTTGACAATTTGTCTTTTGTATGAAACATGGAGCTTCTCAGCTAATGAATGAAATTATTCAATAATTTGCATGAAAACCTGAAGCTTATGCACTTGTATATTACATAAATATGGCTCTGACAAGCCCAACCTTACTTCCTCTTAAGGTCTAGTAGATCAACTTTCATAGCTTGCTCCACCACACTGACCTCTCCCTTACTGTCCCTCAACACTCTGGGTCAGGGGACATTGTAGAATGTAATGAGTCCTATCAGAACACGTTAATGAATCCTTTGCGAGGGTTTGGCACTTTTTGGTTACAAAGTACTTTCCAGAGCCCCATCCTCCCCATCCTAACTATCAAAGGGGAAATTGAGATTCTGGCTAATAATAGCACTAACTATCTGCGAGGCAAAGCCTAAGTGCTTTTGGCCATCATCTCATTTATGAACTCCTACTGGCTGAAGCAGAATCTCAACTCCATTACTTTCTAGATGTGGCCTTGGGTAAATTTTTAACCTCTCTAAACTTTTTCCAATCTGTAAAAATGGGGATAATAAAAGTATGAACTCAGACTTGACAAAATAAAATTAGATAATCCATATAAAGCAAATAGCACTGGTTTGCCCACAGCAAGCCATCCATAAAAGCTATTATTATGATGATCCCATTACACAGAATGAAAAACAGGGCTCAGACATGTTAATCACTTTGCCCAAGATTACAGAGTCTATAAGTGGTGGAGCCGGAACTCAAATGCATGACTGCCTGGAACCAGAATCTAGCGAAATCCACTAGTGCTATATTTCTTCTCTGAGAGTTAGTCACATGACGTATTTATCAGCCCCTGTCTAGGTCTTTGCTCCTTCCCAGCTGAATACAGTGAACACTCAGTAGCCTACAGGCTGCCCAGCATCTATGAGAACTAATGTAAACCAGCTGGTTATGGTGCATTGTCTTTTGATCTGTTAAAGTGATTTTGGAAATGGTTTTCTGAAACCCCGTGTCTAAAGAATTAAATAACATGGTAAGCCACTTGATGCCTCAAGCATTTTGATGGCTTTTTCTCAGCCCTACCCTTCCTTCCTCCTGATAATAAGAATATAATCTCCCTCTGGCCTTCTCCTGTCCTCCTGTGTTGGTATCCTGAACTGTTCTGCCTCCTCAGGAATGTGGCACCAGGAGGAATTAGCTGTCTCCTCAGCCATCTTGCTGGGACCTACCAGATTCAATTAGGACACTGAAAAAAAAAATGCACCTTGTTCTCGGGTATTGTGCACACTCAAACCCACATCTACCTGGTTCCAGAGCTGGCACCCTTGCCTACTACACAATACTGCTTCTAAGAGGGTGTGCCAAGCAGGACAGAGCAAGTTCTTGATCATGAAGTGGCCACACAGCTGCTGGATTCATGACTGCCAGCCAATGGCTGGTGAGATCAAGATATCATGAGAATGGGTTTTGGACACCTTGCAACTCAGAAGCCCCAAACCCAACCAAGGAAGGGCTTCCTTTATTTTCTACTTTCTTGGGAATTGACCCAGTGCATTAATGGAAAAACTTTTAAAAATTACTTATTTGGGATGGTTGGATTAAAAAACAACAGACTTCTTATTTGGGATTGTCTCTTCTGTCTTTTTCCTCATGGATGATCACAAGCAAAAGTGGGTTCCTCTGGAGTGGTTAAGGTTGTTGAAATTTCTCCATAATCCAAGGCAGCCTCTTATTAACCCTGACAGGAAATGGAGATTCCAAGTGTTTAAGTAATGTGCCAAGATCACACAGATAAAGAGTGGACCAAACTTTTCACTTTCTTCATTATTCCTGTGAGGCACCTGCATCTAATTCTCACTAGTTTTCTATTTTCTGATTAATTTCCTAGTCTTCAGAATTGTCCTTTATTATTCACACTTCTAAAGAAGCAGATAACCTTGGATGGTGAATATGCCTAGAAGTGAACTGGCATAGCCTTCCTCTTAGTGGACTTGATTTATGATGACTAGCCTCTCCTTGGCCATGGCTCCTCTTCCTTTTAGCTTCCCTTCACTAAGACCTAGAATGCTGAGCAACTGGAGTGTGCTATGGATTATCCCATGCCCTACTGGGAGCTAAAGATAAGAAGTGGTCGAACCAGAAATCAAAACTAGGCCTGCCTTTCTGAAGTCCAGGTCACTGGCCTCATGGCCAGGCATCTGTAAAGTGGGCTTAAGATGATCCATTGGGGCAAGGCAAGAAATTACTAGAATGTCTATATTTTAACTTATCATTTTAATTTTTATGCACCCTTTATAAAAAATATAATATTTCATGCTACAGTAGCTCAAATATAAGTTATAAATATATATGCACATATTGGAGAGTGTTACTTTGTTTTTAATGGATAGGAATGCATGATTAAAAAATAGTTTGAAGACTACTGCTCTACACCACTGCATCATGAATGTTAATGTGCATACAAATCACCAGGGGGCCTTGTTAAAATGCAAGTTCAGATTCGGTGGGTCTGGCTGGTCGAAATCCTACATTTCTAACAAGCTCCCAGGTGATGTCCACTCTTTGGACCAGAAACCACACTTTGAGTAGCAAGGCTGTATTCACACCACACTACTCTTCTTGGCATCGTGCTATGGGCTTCTGTAAATGTTCAATACATGGACATGGAATGTGTGAGAAAAAAATAGGTTCAGAAATTATTTTCAAGTTATTCTCCTTATGAAAGAAACCAGTATGTACAATTTTTAAATAAAAAATAAGACTGAAGTAAAATCAGGTTAGGTGTTACATATATTTCAAATTGTATTTGGTTTATGCTCATTTGGGATATTTCTAAGCAATATACTACATTGAAGAAAACAACCACCAAAGTGACCAACTGATGAACTTAATTTTGAGCTCCCCAAATAAACATTTCAAAGATCTCTTTATTCCTTCTCTCTTCATCCCCAGCAGGTCTCTGGGGAGCTTGTGCAACCTAAGAAAAAAACTTCCTTTCCATGGCATTGCCCAAAGTCCACTCTATCCTTTCTAAATGCATCCTCTTTCCCTGGGTCTGAGTACTAAAGGGGGGTGATGGATCTACTAACTGATTGGTAGTGGCTCCCTTTCAGCTAGTTCCAGGTCACTGAATGGGGCAGTAGTCATTAAACTTAATTAACACCAAGGCTGCCCTTGGAAGGGTTAGAAAGCAGCCTGTGCCTGGAAGGTGCATCAATCACTGTCTGGCTGGAGTGGCCCTGGTAGTGCCAGGAAGAGGGACAGCTGGATGTAGACAGGCTGGCACTTTGTAAAGGTGGGCCAGTGGGTTATTTAAGCCCAAGCTCTGGGTGCTCAGAGTCACTGCAAAATGTAGGAGAGGATAGGCAAGTGTCATGTTTGAGTACCCTGTGGCTTCTTACAAAGGGCTTTCTTACTTAGCTACTTTTTATTTTATTTTATTTTATTATTTTTATTTTTTCAACTTCTTGGCACTTTATTTTGTAAGAAAACAATGTGTTGTGTTAAAATGACTATTTCATTATTGGGTAGGAAAGGAATTCATTTCAATGAACCCAAATGGCATATTTGTGAATGTTCCTTTTTAGTAGCTAGAGGTATTTTAAGAATCTGGAAATAGATGGCTTAGAGAACAATGACGATTTTTAAGGATATTGTTACTCTGAAAGCCCAGTTTACATGTATTTTCTATTATTAAATGGAAAAATTAAAAATTAGAAAAATCTCTTTGGGAGGAACTTATGGCAGACAGATGGGTGTAAACAATGTCACCAAGTTTTAAGTTCTTCTTCCTCTACCCCTTATTTTAGGTTGTGTTGTCTTTATAGTCACAGACTATATAAGAGTTCAACTAGTAGACATTTTCAACAACTTTGAAGGCATTTGTAGGTTTTTCTTCCTTTCCAACTCTTAGTTCACAACCTTTATTTTCTTAATGTGTAGTTACATTAATAGCTATCTAGACTAATACGTTTTTAATATATTTTATGACAGATTTATATTTTATTCTGTATTTGACTCCCAATATTAAACACCTGTTATTCCAACTAATTAGTTTCTCATCGCTGTTGCATTATTCCAGATTTTTGCTAAAATTATTTTGGATTCCTATAATTAATATTTATGAAGGTCTTACCATGTACAAATAACTATCTCCTAGGTTCTGAAAATGCTGAGGTTAATGGAGTGCCCCTGCCCTCAATAACTCATGATTTATGGGCCAAGTTTTGACATATTTGTAATATAAGAATTTCTGTCTGTTCACCATGGCTTCTCTTATTCATATATTTTTGTTTTATCTATTTTGATAGTTATTTCATTCTGTTAATCTGTAATTTGTAAAAGCTCTGGTAAGAATATGCATGAACTCATCCTTTCAATACATTTCTTACAATTGGCTGTAAAACTTAGCATCATTAAAGCAACTGCAGCATTGGATCCATATATTGAACTTCTCTGAGCTTATGATTTCATTTTAGGACAGGGGCTTAGAATGCACCTCTAATGAAGTTGAGGTTTTGAGTTCAATTCCCTCATGAGTCCTTTATCTTCACATGCTTTGCAAAGACCTCATGCTTTAATCTAGTCAGATGTTTGGGTAAATGTCTCCCATTGGGTGCAAGGAAAGCAAGTGAAAGAGTTGAAGGCAGTGGCCCAAATGCATCACCACTGATGGAAAAATCAACCAAAGCTTGGACCCTACAGTCAGAGGAATCATTTTTATTTAACCATGAGGCACCTTGCATACCTAATTTGGCACAGGGCCAATGTTTTCTGGATGAATGAAATAAGTTGGCCCAGAGCCTGTGCATAGTAGGGCCTGAGAAGAAGAGGAGGCCTGTCTTCATCAGAGGGAGAGAGGCCATCATGGGTGGTAAATGCAGAGGTAGTTGAACTTAGGGAGCAAAGTGGGCTGCTAGTGTCAGAAAACTTGAGTCCCAACCAGAACACAGATCAGGCCTTGCAGAGCCCTTGCATTGTCAATCTTTGGGATCTGTGGTCAATTTCTCCTGCATCTGCAGGCTTAAACACAGAATTCTCTCTGGGGTCACAGAGCTGAAATAGAGGACCAGGTCGATGGAGGGATCCTGCCTGGCCTCTGCTCTCATGGCAGCCTATGCTCCCCTCTTTCTTAACACATCTTTATACTGTATTGTTATAGCAGGTTTGTCTATGCTCCCTTATATTCTGAGCTCACTGAAGGCAAGGACCCAGTAACTCTAGTGTCTGTCCTGGTACACAGGAGGCTTTCAGTACATGTTTCTGGACAGATTGGATGCTGAACAAGGACTCTGGGAATAAAAGTCTCAACCTGCCGGAAGCAGACAGAGATGTAAGGTCTCTATAGAGATAGTGTTGACAGCTGGAGGGGGACTCACTGAAGCCCCAAGGGAAAGTGAGATCTGTTTTAAGATATATGTTGGGGACTGGGAGGAGCTGGTGACAGCAGCAATGCTGAGGAGAACTCTGGCTCAGAGTACAAGGAAGTACAAGGCCCTGTAGTGGCTTTTGGGGTTGAAGTCAGCCCTGAGTAGACGGAAGACCTCAGGAAGCCAAAGTGGTGAGAACCCAGGCAACAGGAGCCAGAGTGGCAATACAGGTTGGAGGTGTCCAAGATCCAATGGGCTTAGCCCCACAGGAATAATGCATGGGTAACCAGTGTGCCAGGGAGTTTTCACAAACAGAATCTCAACCAATCCTCAAACAACCCAATGTGTTGCCATGCTATCATACCCATCATAAAGATGAAGAACTGAAGCTCAGGAACTTGCCTAACCACACAACTAGATAGTGTCAAGGCTGGGATTTAAAACCAGATTGTTTGACCCTGAGTTCCGTGCTGCTTTCACTGAAACACATCTACCAGGGCCAACATACCTGAGCCAAATGGCTTGAAACAGAAGGTGGATGTCTCTATCCCAGGGAACGGGGCTTTGCATCTCAACTTTGGAGAACTTGAAATTATGTCTTGTCAGTACAGGGCCTCACTGACCCAGTAAGTAGTGGTCTCAGGACTCCAGGTGGGGTCTCATATGTCAGAGAACATAGTCTCTATCACCCATTGGCCACTGGGGTTTAAGACAAGGGTTACATTCACATACAAAGAGAATAATTTTATTATATTTATTGTATTCTAAATTTTCTATCAGTATACATTGAATTATTTCTGTTAGCTTAAATTTATCATTCAGTAGACATTATATCCTTCTGAATGTTATTAATTAAAGCTTAAACTTCTCAGTCTTCCATGCTAATAGCATCAGCAACAGACCTTTCATTTATGTTACATTTTCCCCTTTAGCAGAGAACAAAAAAGAAAATGTTGTTAAAAAACAAAATAGACAGCCCTCTGGTTCTTTCAAAATCAGCACCCACTATACCAAAGGTTGGTTGCTTAGCAATACAAATAAGACATTAGTCTTGGTCTTCAAAGAGCTTATACGTAAACAGATAAATCAGAATTTTATATTTGCTAAGTAGAATGACAAATAATATGGCCATGGAAGCTCAGAGAAACAATTTGTCCTAACAAGTGCTCTGAGAATCAGAGTGTAATAATGACTTTCATTTTAGTGGAACCTTGAACCCTAAAGGGTAAGAAAGATTTCAAGTGCTAGAAAGATTAGAAAATTGGCTCTACCATTTGCTAGCTGTATGCCTTTTTGATACTCTTTGGGCTGTATAGCTAGGTGGTTATAAGACACCGATTCAAGCCAGACTACCTGCATCCAAATCCTGCCTCAGCCACTTACCTTGAACAAGTCACTAATCTCTCTATGCTTCAGTTTTCTGATCTGCAAAAATAAGAATGGTACCCCCCTCTTTAAGACTGCTATGAGGGATTAAATATGTCATATACACAAAATGTATTTTTCAAAACAGTACCTGACACATAGTATTTTGTAAGCATTAGCTATTCTTATTCTCTGTGTCTTAGTTCCCTTGTATTTAAAATACAGATAATAGTACTGACCTCATGTATTTGTTGTAAATGTTAAATGAGAAAGTTTATGTTAGGTACCTAGCATATAGTAAACACTAAAAATCAGTTCCCTTCCTAATTGCTTGAGAAAATTAATTTTCTCTGTTTAAAATAGACAATAATATGCATGCAAAAATGCTAGCTTAAAGGTTGAATTTTCAGAAATTGCCATGGTGAAGCATAAGGAATTTGTGAACATGCCAGTAAAAGTTTTGGCTCAAGTTTTGTGAGGCACTGTATTATTTACATCCAAGTTCCAAAGGGTATCAAGTTCCCCAAACTGACAAGTCAATTTCTATAATATACTCAGTGAATCCTTTGAAGAAGCTTATTTATGTGATCATTTCAGAATAAAACAATCCTATCGATGTGTATAAAGCTTCGCAACACTCATTTCTTCCACCCACTCTAACCTCTTTAAAGTCTGTAAGCTTGTCAAGAAACTGTTGTTTTTCATTTCACTTCGAAACTCTCTAAGCCAATGAATGAGAAGGCCTGCATTAAAGGGCATTTATAATAGCAGTAATAAAATACTCATATATTTGGAGATAAACCAGTTTTAAAAATGAGTTTTGGCTATAAACTTACTCTTTCACATTAGCATATATTTTGAGCAGGGGCCCTCACAAAGGCATGCAAATGTTTGAGTGTGGGCAGTAGTATTTTAAATTACAAATCTATTCTGCTTATTTTTCTCACTTTGTATTTCAGGATTTTTAAAGGCTATGAACATTTGTCCTTTGAATAAGGGCCAATGCCCTTTGTTTTAGGCATTTGCTAGGTTCATTCTTCTTCACCTATTTTTTTTTTCCATGAATGTATACAACTCACTGACTTTAATGTTCTTATCTGTACAATGAAGGTATTCATATCTTCTTATTTATTCAGAGTAGGTAAGCCCTTCTTATTCTGATCCTAGGAGGGGAGGGTCCTCACCTTATTCTTCATGCAGCACACTTCATGTTCCTGTTGGTTGGCCTGGGAATACTTCCAGGATTCTTCACCTATTTTAACACCATCTTTATACCCACTGTAAGCATTCTGTGCCTCTTCGCATGCTTCTCATTCTCCCGATCAAAACTTTTCTTGGGGAACGCTCTGTTACCAGTGGTTGAGTAGCATAGAATCAGAAACCACCTGAGCCAGGAGTGACCTTAGAGATCCTTTCAGGGAACCACACTTTAGATGCTTAAAGCTCTGCTACAACTTACCCCAAGTTACCACCAATGTTGCACCTGCGAGTGGTGAAGCACACACCACCACCTGAACAAGCACAGCTCATGGGATATAATCAAAACGTAGCTTCATTTTTTACTTGTTACTTTAAAATGTATTCAGTGGGGTGGGGGTTATCTCCATCTCTCAAACAGAAACTTTTGCAAAATCCATGATGTTTTTGTTCACTTATAGGAAATGTAGAGAGTCTCAGTCTTTTTAAGTCATAAAATCACAATCTCCATTCTGTAATAAATATCATGTAATTCAATAAATTAATTCTAAATATTAATAAATATGTCACTCTTCATACAAAGGTAAGACTCTCTTCCCACCCTACTCCACTCCAGCAAAGCCCTTTACTAGAATGAGCTGCCTGCATTTAGGAGGAAAGGCTGCGATATGGGATTCTTTACAACTGCCTCCTTTTTCCTGGCCTTTCAGTTAACCTTGGTCACAGGCCCTTCTGAGGTTGGATTACAGGGAGGATAAGGAAAAAAGGGAGTAGAAAATTCTTACTTCATGGACTTACTATGAAGCCACTGAGTTTAAACTTTAAAGCCTTCATTTAAATAGGCTCCTTCCAAAGCATTCTAGCTCATTTTGTATTTGTGATGTGTTATTCTTTTTCTTAAAGAGAGCTTCTCAAATTCTATAAGCTTAAGGCCTCACAAAACCTGGACCCACCTGTATGTCAAAAGTGATGCCTCCAGCTGGTTCCACAATCTGGGTCCTGGTTTATGATGAAAACTGATGGTTCCTGAGTAGATAAAGTTGGTAGGTTCTTCAGAGCCTATCCTGCTAGAAACCTCAGAGATGACCCCAGGATGCCAGCAGTCCCACTCTTTCAGTGGTTCCTCTAACTCCCTCCTCAGTTTCCGATATTCCAGACCCTTTACTGGACTTCCCTCATCCTTAAGTAGAAGCCTTCTTAAGCAGAACCTTACTGCAGACCCACAGATATTTGCTGGGGTTCATGCACCCTGACCCACCATTGGAGAAAGGGCAGTTACTTCCCAACACAGAAGCAGCTTGCTCTCTCTCTCTGCACTGCCTGCTAAGACTGATGGCCCTAGCCTCTTGCTATGTGTCACACACCAGCATGAGACACCTCTGTAATTTTAGTGTACTATAGTCTCTTTGAAGGCCACTCCAGGTAGGCTAGATGGAAGAAGAGAGAGCATTCCCACCACATTCCCTTTGAGAAAAGAGGGGATAGAAGCTCTCTCCCCCCATCTCCAATCTCTTGACCCCTTATAGTCTCCTTGTGGGGTCATCTTCTTTGAAAATATGTCTTTCTATCCAGCATTTCACTTTTATTTTGTGGTCCCATAGTTGAAATTCCAGTTTAACATTTTGACACATACCCAAGGGAGTCCTTTCAACTTTTGGAAAATACTAATAAACCAGAATTCTTCCTTTCAGATTTCAAAAATCCATCTTGCTTTGATTAGTTATATACAGGGCCATGCAAAACAAGGTTATTTCCTTTTCTACTTGCTAACCGTTGTGGTAGTTTGAATAATGGCCTCCCCAAAAGATATCCATATCTTAATCCTCAGAACATGTGTATGTTACCTTACATGGCAAAAGTGACTTTGTCTATGTGATTAAGTTAAGGATCCTGAAGTGGGGAGATTATCCTGGATTATCTGAGTGGACTTAAATGTAATCACAAGTGTCCTTAGAAGAAGACATTGGAACTTTGACTACAAAAGAGAAGAAGGTAATGTGATGATGGAAGCAGAGATTGGAGTGTTGTGCTTTGAAGATGGAGGAAGAGGCCACAATCCAAGGAATGCAGGCAGCCATTAGAAACTAAAAAAGACAAGATACTAGATTACCCCTCAGACCCTCCGTAACAAACCAACTCTGCTAACACCTAGACTCTGGCCCAGTGAAACTGATTTTGGACTTCTGAACTCCAGAATTTTAAGAGAATAAATTTGCATTTTTTAAGCCACTAAATTTGTGGTAATTTATTACAGCATCCATAGGAAACTAACACACCCTTCCAATAATTGAAGAACATTATCGCTTCTTGATGAGCTCCCTAGTAAAGAAGTCATTTTTCCCAGAAGGATTAGAAATCCTTTTAAAAGATATTTAAACAAAAAGCAGTAGTACTTCCCAGTGTTCCAGAGTTTTCCCACTTAAATAAACACCACTGTATTCTAAAATAGTTGCTTTTGGTTTTTGCGTAGGTTTTCCTAATTGTAGCCTACCAATTAGTTTTTATCAAGTCCAATTTCTACCCCATCCAGTCTTTAGGGTCTTTCTCCACCTCTGAGAAAATGAAAATAAAAGTAAACAAAAACATTTGGGGCACCAATACTAGCTCCATTCTGTAGACAGTTTCAAAGTTCTCTTAACTGAAACTTCTTTTGTTCTAAGAAGTTCGGCAGCCTTCTGCTGAAGAGCTTTAAATAATCCTTGCCCAACACTATTTTTGATATCCAGGACAATAGATTATTATAGGCAAAAGAAAAAATTCAGGGCAGTGCTCCAAAAATAGGCCATCTCATTTTGAAATGAATTATCTCTTACTTGGTCCCTGGGTAACTAGCAGGGACAAAAAAAATTCCCTGGGGGAACAAAGCAAGGACCTTGATGGTATTTCAGGGCAGCAAGTTTGGGTTGATTCTATTTTGTTCATTCTTTAAATATGATCAATTTTCTATGTCCATTTGCATAACTCTACATCTTACAAGTTCCCCCCAAAACTGGGTACTCTGACAATTTCAATTTAACACTCTTAATATAGTTCTCATTTTCTTAGCAAAGCTGAGAATGCTAAGAAAATCTTCAGCAGCACCATCTATGTTCTTTGCTTTGCTATAGAAATTATATTATTTGTGTTTTCAGAGATGTATGAGTTTATATACATTATAGCATTTGCAAATGAAGATATAGCAATGATATAACAACTCCACAGGAACCACTGTTAAACGAAATATTTCTATTTGATGTATCTAATTATTCTACTTAAAGGCGAACTGCATTCCTTTCACTATTTACCTTCTCTGAAAAAGAGAAAGTTCAATTAAATTCAAGTCAGCCTGCATTTATGGAGCCTGTACAATGTACTGCCACCTAAATGCTGGACGTTGGTTACAAAAGTGGCATGCACCTGCTCCTCTTCTTAAGGAGCTCACAATCAGGAAAGTGACACAGACAAGCCAAAGAAAACCGTTCCAAAATATGAGAATAATGGAAGTATAAATGCAAAGAGGACACAGAAGAGAGAACAATTCCTTTTGTCTGGAAGAGGTAAGGAGAAGCTACAGAGAAGAAGTGATCTTTGACCTGGGCCTTGGGTTTTTGTTTTTCAGGGTTTTTTGTTTTATTTGTTTTATTTTACAGGGCCAGGGATGCAGGGGGGAGGGATATTTCAAAAGAAGCCGACAAAAGGAGCAAAAGCAGTTAGACAAGGCAAATGCCTGGTGTATTTAGGGGAAGCGAGTGGCTCAGCAGGGATATAGGTACTGTTTTTATTTTAAACCCCTCAGAAAAAAGTGCCAAAGGTAAGGTAGAGCAACAATCCTGTGAAATAAGACTTCTCAACTTTATTTTTCAAATGACAAAATAGAAATAAATGACATTAAATCATCTTCTTAAGACTACAGACACAGAGGATGATGAAACTAGTGTTTGGATCTGAACTTATTCTGATTCCAAAACTGATAGACCCAATACACATTTCTTTGTACCCACTGATTCTCAAATGAGAAAAAGTCCTTTGTTCACTTTTGGGGGGATGAGTGGATGGGTGGGGTGGTGGGGAAAGAAGAGGCTCCACAGGTGAAGTATTGTGATTGTTATTCTCTAATTAATTACTAAGATTGTTCAGAGATTGTGCAAACATATTTAGAGTTTCTTAAATTGTCAGAAGAAAGTAATTATAGAAAACAAAATTATTACGTATCCATAAGTATTTTGTCATAATATACCCTAGGCTATATAACCTTTGGTACAAACTTTTCACTTGTGCTTTGTTCTGCCTCATGTTAAGAGGAAACATATATGCTAGATGACTATCTTAGTTTGCCAAAGGGCTGCCGATGCAAAGTACCAGGAATGTGTTGGTAAAAGGAATTTATTTGGGGTAAAATCTTACAGTTCCGAGGCTGTGAAATGTCCAAATCAAGGCATCAGTAGAGGTACTTTCTCACCAAAGTCAGCTACAGGTGATTCTGGGGTCTGGCCAGTGGCAAAAATAGCCACAGATCTCAGCCAGCAGAGGTCTCTGCCTTTCCCTCCAGAATCTACTGTCTCCTAGTGCTCAGCTACGGGCAATCAGGCTGTGGCAATTTGAAATTATTTTATGAATTCCCAAAAGAGAAATATTGTGTGTTAAACTAATCCATTTGTATGAGACCCTTGTTGAGTCTGATATAAATGGACGCACTCAGACAGACACAAGAAAAGAGAGTTCTGCCATTTTTGATCCTACCATGTGACAGAAAGGAGAGGCTCAAACAGATGAGGCCCCGAGGGAGAGGTGAGCCATTTGCCTGAAATCAGGCAATCAGGAAGAAAATCAGGAAGAAATCAGGAAGAAAGCCGAGCAGCGAGCCTAAGAGAAGAGGCCCGGTAAAAGAAAAGCCCTGTGCCTGGTTGCCCTCAGCTGAGCTCTGGGAGATGCTACAGCCCAGAGGGGAAGGCCTGGGAGACAGTGCAGCCTGGAGGGGAAGGCAGAGACCAGGCAGAGATCGCCTGCCATCTTGCTTCAACAGGTGGGAGCTAACTTGGGTGAGAAAGCACCCCTTATAATGCCTCGATTTGGGCTTTTCATGGCATTGGAACTAAGATTTTACCCCCCAAAAAAATCCCCAGTATAAAAGCCAACAGATTTCTGGTATTTTGCATCGGTAGCCCTTTGGCAAACCAAAACCCAGGCAAAGGGCTAATTTCTTCAGCCTGGGCTCATCTCCTCAACCTTGAGATGTTCTGTGGGCCTAGCCTCCTGGGGGCTTCATGCTTAAACTTTGGCTGCTAGCGATCCTTAAGATCTCCTTTCACATGTAGGGTAAAAAATGGCAGAGCTCCCTTTTCCTGTGTGTCTGTCTCTCTGTGGGTCTCCATTTATATCAGCTCCAGTGAGAAGGCAGAGACTCAACCTGAGTCATTCCTCACTGACACTGTCCAATCAAAAGGGGTCTCTCATCCACAGGAATGGATTCTCTCAAAAACATAATCTTTCTCTTTTTGGGATTCATAAAAGAATTTCAAACTGCCACAAAGACCTAGTGGGTATCTATAAAATTGTTGAGAATCCAAATGAGTCTGATAGTGTAGAGGCCTGACAATGATGAACAATGAGTGTCTGAGTGAAGAAGTCATTTCCTTTTCAATTTTTCTTAACTGCATTTTTAGAATATGGAAGATGGAAGCTTAATTTGGAGCTATTTGTCTTTAGCATCTAACATTTGATAACCCCCTTTTTATTAGAGAAGGGGCATATTCAGACTCAAATATTTTTCAAGGAAACCTGTCTAGCTAAGATTTTTAAAAATAAGAGAGTTCTGTTTTTTGTTTATTTTCACAGTTATATTCAATTTAAGGCAACTAATTCTAGTGTCCTAAATACAATAGTGATATGTAGTTTCTTTTTATAACAAATTTGTTTGAGCAAAACAAGAGTGAGTCAATTTAAAGAAAATATTAAGTAAATAATAGTTCACACGGCACTCAGATATGGCAAAAATCATTAAGATGGTTTGCAGATAACTGAAGTTTATCATTCCTAAATTTACAAAAAAAAGAGTCCAAAGTAAAGAGCTAGTTATGGGCAAAAAAAATTGAACTAGAACTCAGTTTTCCTCTGTCTTCATGCTCTTTTCTCATAATAATCTCCATTCTCCAATGGGAAACTCTTTTCCTCCTTCCCATTTTACTCTCTCTAAACCTTTCTTTTCTGCTGGCAAGCTGTTTGTTTTGCTAAAATTTAGGTGTCAGTTGTTTCTATTCTATCCAAGTCACAATGTTTGCAGGCACATCTTAACTGGGGTTGTCGAGAAATTTTCCATCACTTAAACGGAAAAAAAATCTGCATTCAAGTGCAATTCATATGTTCATAACTGAAGATATTTATATTAATGATGATATACAAGTTTATAATATTAATTTTTATATTGACAAGTTCTAAACAATCCTTATCTTGGATTTTAATAAACTTAACTAAGTTGAGAAGATTTATTATCAAACGTCAAGTAGTGGTGGCAGCCTGAGCTAAGTGCAGAGGACATAAATACAGTTTAATTCAATGAATGTCTATTAAATGTCAACTTTTGCCAAACACTGTGCTCAGCATTGAAGATACAAGAAAAATTTAATATATTATTGGCTATAATTTGTTAAGCACATTTAATTCATTATACTCTCTAGTTCTTAACAACAGCTCTCTAAGATAGAAACTTTTATCCATATTTTATAGATGAAAGAACTGGAGTTTACAGAGTTCAAATAGCTTGTCCAGTGGCACACAGCTGACAAGTGCCAGCATCAAGTGTTAATCTGTTCAGTGCCAATCCTTATGTTATTTATATCGCATTATTTTGCCTCTCAGAGTCCCAAGCTCTGAGATAGCTTATAGTGTATCAAGATATGTATATCTTATATCCTACATCCTATATATCTATAGGATAACAATGTATTTTTTATATATAAAATATATTGTATACAAAAATATAGTTATCCTATAGATATTATATATATTATATAGAATATATAAAAAGGAAGTCTAATAATTTGGAATATTCCGAATGCCAAATGAATGAAATATCCACACACATGGTTAGCATTCAAAACTACATTGAGACTGCTCACTTTGGACCAGAGTCATGGATATAGAATATTTGTCATAAACAAAGCATAAAAACCCCAAAAGGAAAAAACTACATTGAAGATAAATGCAATGGAAGAGTTCTCCTCCCTCACCTATAAAGGAAATCGAGGGCACAAAGAAGAAAAGAGGATTTGGAAAGGTGTTTGAAGCAGAGAAATGGGAATATGCAAAGAATAGGAGATTAGAAGAGAGAAACCAGAAAATGGTGAACTGTCTATTACAGATAGAACCAAGAGTATACATTGGTAAGCAAAGGGACAGGAGTAGAAAGATTGACTGGGGCCAAGTCATGGAGTGCTTGCTTTCCACAGGCAAGGGTTCTTGAGCAGGGGAAATGTGTGAAGAACATTGTTTTAAGAAGAGCAATCTAGCAAAGGTAGGCAGGTTAAATCAGGAAGAGAGAAGAATGAGGAGGCCATTACCACTCACTTGCAATAGCTTCATGATAATGAAGGTTTGGACTGGATGATGGCATGGAACCAAAAAGACACCTCCAACTTCTCAGCAGACACCAGAGATTATACATTCAGGTTATCTCCAGGTTCTGGATCTCTCTGTCTCCTCTATAGTAAAAGGAGATTTTGGAGACGAGGGGAATAGGACCTCACCAAGTTATTGACTCCTAGAGGAAAGGAACTAAAAAATGTGAGGATGATGTATTTCAGGGCTAAATGAGACATCAAGGTGGGGGGCACTAAATACTTCAGGAACTAGCCTGAGGGGCTGGCGAAATCCTAAGAATCAGCAAAACCGTATAGGTATGAACTCCAAAATAGGAACATATATAAGGCAAACAATGATTGCTCTTTATATTTCTGAAAACCTTGCTGAAACCAAGGTTAAGGAAAAAAAATATTTCAGACCTCTGGAATTCTACCTCAACAAGGTATTATCTGATGTGTGTTTGCCTCTCAGGAAAGTATTGTGTGGTTTGAAAATGGATGCCTGTTGCGACATGTAACTGCTGCATAGCAATTTGCAGTCATGTATATTTTGGATTTGCCTTATTATTTTACTGCCCATTTATGAAACATAATTAGGACCTAGTAAGCTATAAATAAGGTAGAGTTATACTTTCTGGCACATTCTTTAATGTGACTGATTACCCTTGGCACAAAAACTACAGTTGCATGAGCTTCTTAAATAAAAATCGCATAATGATCTTTCCATCTGTCAAAGTCGCATAATTAAAGGCATCAGCAGCGCATAGAATTATCACTTCAGGTTTTGTTCGCAGGTTTGGACAGCATCCATCATCAGTTTGACAGATGGAATTGTTTTTTCTTTATTTCTCCATTTTGCTCTTATTTCTGCAGCTACATAAGACCCTACTGAGGATCCCTTGGAAGGCTAACAAACATGGACCTGGGATAATTGACTGCAGGCCAGATCCGTTAGCTTACTCCATTATTTATCACCAGATGTAAGGCAAGACTATAAATGTGTGCCATTAGAGAGGGGATCAATCTGCCCCATTATCCCCTTGACACAGGAGAAAGCTATTATAAGGGCACATGAGGACACCTGGCATCCTCTAAGATGGAAAGGACTTCTTGGCTTCTCACTGGCATTTTCTGAGCACCTGCTATGTGCTCAGCAGTCGGAGTTACTTCAAGATTTACAGATGAGTCATCACTTTCATCTGCTTAATCTAGCTCCAGTTCTCAAATAAATAATAATAACAGCAACAGCAACAATAATAATTGCTAACATTGTTGAGTGCCATGTTCCAGGCACTATCCTCAAGCATTTTCTCATTTTATAAATAAGGAAACTGAAACACAGGGAGTTAAAATCTTGCCCCAAATCACATATTCCATAAGTAAGAGAACCAAAATTCACTCTCTATTCAGAATAGTCTACTTAAATAGAAGAATGTGGCTAAGTAGTAGGCAGGCTGGTTCATTTCTTTCCCATATTCAGAAGAGTGTCCATAAGAAAAAGAGAATAGAAAATTAATAAATCTATTATTCAGCCTGAGGTAGAATTATAAACAACTTTCAAATCAGTAGACAGTTGTGTTCTGAGAGTTTATTTGTAAATTAGCTGTTTGGCATTTACTCATGAAATGATATAATGTCTAAGATTTGTTTTAAAGTAATGGGGGTGAAGATATAAGATTTCTCGTGAGTTGATCATTGTTGAAGCTGGGTGATGGTACATGGGGGTCTACCTTTGTAAATGTTTTTTATTTTCTGTAATAAGGAGTTTAAAAAACTTGAAAACCTAGAAGCCTCACTATTGAGAAATGTACAGATCCATATATGGAAATGCATGTATGGAGTATTCCACATAAAATTCCCAAGAATTTTCATTGCATTGTTAAACATTGTTTTATACAATCTGCCTCAAGTTGTAAGAACTCACTTGGGTGGCTATTAATATTGTAAGAACTGGTTTGAGGGGCAAAATAGTTTCTAAATTCCGTTTCAGCCATGCTTATGATATCTGCTAGGTGCCTAATAAATCACAATACATGCAGAGATGAAAACAACAGGAAGGACCAGGCAAATAAGTTACCTAATGATCCTCCAGGTCTCTCAGTTAATCCATGATCACAGGAAGGTTCAAAGACTTACTGTGGCACATGTGTACAGACCCCAGTTTAAAACTCCCTGAGTAGAAAATTGTCTACTCATCTCTCAATCAGCAACATCTGAGATGTCCCTATGGCAGGTAATTGGTTGTCCTTATAGTCACAACTGCCTCCACTTCCCCCTCCCTCCCTTCCTTTCTTCCTTCCAGAAAAATTTATTGATCAAATACTATGTATTTATTTGATCAATACATAGTATTATGTACAAGGTACATAGCAGTGAATCACAGATATGGCCCCAGTACAAATCATTCTTTAACAATATATGTAAAAAGAGCTTAGAGGTAACAACTGGTTGAACAGAGGGCAGGAAACTTGTCTACAATCTAATTTTGTGTAGCACTTGACACAGCTCTAATAAAATGCCAATTGTTCTTATCAAATAGATGTGGGGGACACTAGAGGGGGGTAACCACCTCCCCCACTCCTTGATGCTGACACTGGCCCTGCTCCCACCCCTACTTCCCAGATGTTAAGTTCTAGTGGGGAAGACAGACATTAGGCAAATAAATATATTGCCAATTGTGATAAATGCTATGAAGAAAACGTACAGGCCATTCAAAGTATCATAATGAATCTGAATTTAGATTGGGGTATTTTGAAAAAGAAAGATTTAAGCTGCATCTTGAGTGGGGCCATCCAAGAAAAAGGGAGTAGGAGTGAGATACCTTGCAAATTTGGTGACAGAATACAAGGAAACTCCTCTCAGATAGCTTCTATTTTTTCTAGATTTATTGTGACAATGTCACTAACAGAAAATGGCAATGGTGGGAAGAGTGGAGGAGAAGTCAGAGACTAGAGAAGGTATGAACTTGCAGTTTCTATGAGTGGGAGATCAAGATGATTAGAAAAACACATTTCTGGGCAGTTTTAAGTGCTCAGTTGAGGCAAGTGAACAAGTCAAATCTGTCTGCAGGTATGGCTGTCTCTGGGTTCTACTTAGCTACCCTGGTGAAGGCTCAACCAGGATGAGCGATGGGGTCATTCAGGGTGGGGCTTTGTCAGGGAGGTGTGATTGGAGAGGAGAGGGGCAAGGGAGAAATTGTAATATTGGGTTGTGGGATCTAAGCTAGATAAGAATAGAAGTGAAAGAAGCCAGGATTCATGGATAGAGAGGAAGTAGAGAAATCAATGAATTAGAAGTAGGAAATTTATTTAGTGACATTATATTTCCTAAGTTATTGGACAACCTGAAGCACCTGCTTTATTCATAGATGATAAGCTCTAATCAACCCGTGTGACATCTCAACTATAGAGATGATGTATCTCCCAGAAAAGGTCACTACACCCTAATCCCTTTACCAAAGGCTGAAACACATCCTCATTATCTCCCCAAAGAGTCTCTGGATAGGAAAATTCAAATCACCTTATTGTTTTAGTGAACATAGTAGTGACCCATACTCATAATTTCTCAGTCCACCCTGCTCTTTGCATCCTGTTACTCACCAGTTAAAAAAGCATCCACAATTCCTACAGAGGACTGCCTTCAGTTATCATAGACTTGGGATAGAGGAGGTTAGTGCTGAAAAGCCTTCTTCTTGCTAAGTAGGAATATAGATCTAAAGGTCAAATGCTAACAGAAAATGGTGGAATTCATTATTTTCAGAATTTCAAGTACTGATTATTTTAAAGTTTCTGTCTTCTCTGCATTCTAAACACATGCAAAATTTATTTTTCACAAGTATGCTCTCTGACCAAACCAAACAAACTTGATTTAATGGCTGTGGGGATGGGCCCAGTTCCAATTCCATTAATTGGTAAAATATTTATGATCTACAGTATCATAATATATGTGCAAATGTAAGTGGGGTGTTGAGTGACCCAGATACCAGCTCAGAATACCTTCTCTAGGATTGGATTAATTGCTCTAGGACCCATTCTTTGATTCTATTTGCTGCTGTGGGCAACCAGACAGAAACAGTGGAGAGGGGACAAGGAAGACAAAGCTGAGAAGAAAGCCTCAAGGCCATGTGCCTAAAATCAGCACAGAGCATCTCGCCTTCATGCAGAAAGAGCAAAAAACCTATCAATTTGTGACTTGCCTACTGCGGGGTCAGGCTATTTTGCATACATGCACAGCTAATTGGAAACCTGAAGCTCAGTGAGGATAAGTGGCTTGCCCTAAGTCATTTTTCCAGTAAGTGGCAAAGCCAGAACTTCAACTTTGGGTTTATCTGACTCACAAGCTCTTTTTTATACCCTCACCTGCCCCTACCCCATGTGTCTTTGAAAACAGGTCCTTCCTACTTCATACCTGTCCTTCCATATGCACAATGGTGATGTGTTTCTCCTTCAAGGCAGCTCACCATATTCCTTAAGACCTGTTTTCATCTGGATTAAATGATGGAAGTGACAGGAGGCAGCACATGTTTAAAATTGTTCATGCAGCTACTACTATCTACCTGAGAAAATAGTCATAGTCAGTTCATTTATTTTATTAATGACAGTTCCACCAGTTTTGTTGAAAAAAGAAAAAGAAAAAAGATACAAAGGACTTTAGCTAATAACTCTGAACATTGATTTCTTTATTTCAGTAGCATTTATTTCACTGTAACAATAACTCCAATTTTATTAGACTTGTTGTGATTATCATTTAAAAATATTTAAGAAGGAATAATATATACATGAAAATATGTATATATGTGTTTAAGGAAAAGTAGTGAACAAAATTAGATAGTAGATTTATAAACAATATCCAACCACTGCTGAGTCTTATGAGACGTTGGTACTCAAAGTGAGTCAGCTCAGCATCACCTGGAAGCTTGCTAGAAATACAGACACTCAGACCCCACCCCAGAACACCTGAATCAGAATCTGCAGTTTAACAAGATCCCTAGGTGATATGTACGTGTGTTAAAGTTTGAGAAGCAGTATTCTCAGGTACTTATTTTAGTATTTGACACACAAGTGTACATGGAATCACTCTTTAGTTTTTGAAACAGTGGGAAGAATACGGGTTTTGATGTCAGACAAATACTAAAAGGAGAAAGGAAGGGAAAATAAATCTTGACGTAGAGTCAGCCAGAATGAAGAGATGGAAATGACATTTTGAAGGAGATGAAGAGTCTCTTTCACTGGTTGCTGGAAGTGTATACTTTTAGGATTTGGTTGATATTCAGGAACTAGATGATATACATTTTTACTTTAGTTTTACTCTGCCTTTTTGCCTATGCACACTTTAAATTTTGTATAAATTATAGGATACTATAAGAAAGCAGCAGAACTGGTGAAAAAGAGGTGACTTAAGGATAGGCAATCAATTTAATGGAAAGATTCTTAAAAGCAAAACAAAAATCTTTTAAAAATGAATCTGCATAATAGATCTCTCACAATTAGTCTGTGATCAAATGAGTTGAGTTTTTTTCTATATCCAAGTCTATAATTTTTAAAAATCCAGTTTGCTAAATTCTAATGTTTTTTAAAAATTTATAAGGGATATTATCTTTCTCAGGCAAAATAATGGTTTAATCAAACTATTTCTAATTTCTCTGATCTATTGATATGACTCAAAAATGAGGAAATGAAACAAAGATTCATCTATATCAGCATGGATCAGATTTAAAAATTGTAAAATTTATTATATTGGAGATGCTGTTCAAAGACTTTCCCAGGCGGACACAACAGACACATTTTTTTTCTTAATCACCTACCAACATATAAATGCTACAAGTGTTTCTTTGATTGATGGCATTGCAGAGAATATTAACAGGGCAGAAATTTTCTTGTTAATGAGGAACCGACACTTGTATATCAATAAATTGCCCACCCCACCCCCCCTTTTTTTTAATATCTTGCACAAAAATGCTACCTAGGGTTCCAGGCATAGGTAAACAGATACCTCCAAAATAGCAAGAAAAAGGAAGCCTTACTGTTACTTGATGTTTGCTAGGACAAAAATGCAATAATATAGTATATTTTCAATAGAGGGGGTTACTTGAGTATGTCTGAATATTGTCATGGGGATTGTTGTTGTTGAGGCCAAATGAGTCCAACAAAATGAAACACTAATATATTTGAGCAGATTCATGACAATACTGCACCAAAAAGTTAAAAATGCCATTACACAATACTGGTACTTACATACATAAGGAATTAAAAAACAAACAAACAAACAAAAAAAGCCTTGTATGACTTAAACCGTCTTGATATTTTAAAGTCTTCATTCTAATTTCAGAAAATCATCATACTTTGTTTACTCTTTGGAAAAGAACAGAAAGATGATTCAGATAAAAATGTTTTATCAAAAACTAGAGAAATCAGAGAAAGATTTATAGCACATATTTCAAAGAAGATTATAGAAATCTGAAACAATGAATGCATAATTCACAAAAAATCTAGCATATTTGAAATGTCCTTGAATATTAATTGAATAGACACATAGAAGAAGTTTCTATAAATTCTGTTCTATGATGAATCTACAAAGAACTTTTTAAGCATTGCCTAATATTCAGAAATGTGTTTATAATGAAAAACATCTATTGGTTGGATATTTTCCTATATATATGCTCCAACTGAAAGATTGACTTGAAAAATTAGGAGAATCTCATAAGAATGACCTGTAAATCACAGGTACAATTTTTTTTTCTTTGAGAAAATGGGGGAAAGTTGTATCTCAATGATTGTCAAAAATTTTTATGTGGGGCTTAATTTGTCTTAATCAAAGGCCATCATTTATGATTCAATGATGTCTACAACATAGGTGCACTGGCTATATGGTTCCATATAATCTGTGGACCAAAAGTGATCCACCTCTTAGAAGACCACTCAAGCATTCAAATCTCTATGTGCTCATTACGGGTTTTGAAATGGGGCTGCACCACCATCCATTTGTACATCAAAGTTTAAGTTCTATAGGCGAGTAGAATTTAACTATCCAAGTTATACAAATAACAGACTATAGACATAAAATTGCATACGTCAAATAATATTTATTTTTAGAAAGGGTAGATAGGTGAAAATGTGACTGGTACAATGACAGGCCAAATAACTTTTGGGAATTATATAATGTTGTAGGTCTATTAACATCTAAGTGGCATATGTTTAGACATGATTTAGATGAAAGCAATTCTTTGGCAAATAACAGAAGGAGATTTAGACAGTTATGTGGGTTTAAAATTGTATTGTCTGGCACAGAATAAATTGTCAATAATGCAGAATAAATATTGTATATCCTTTTATGATAAAAAGGAAATCTCCATTATAACATGGTTAATTGTTCCATGTATCTATATAAGTCAAGGTAAATCAAGTTCTCTCTAAAATAAAATTTCTAAACATAAGAACTAAGATCATTCTGGAAAGATAGTGTCAGAGTAAGTGGGCAGAGCTCAACTCTCACAAAAACAATGGAGAAAGGGCAAAAAGCTGTCCAAGGAAGCTACTTAGGGGATCTGCAGACCAAGAGAGTGCTGCACATCCTCCAGGAGGACAAAGGACAGAGATGCAGAAGCCAAAATGAAAACTGTGAGTTACTAAAGCCCCCACAGCTGGGAATGGCACCCACCCCCCACCCTCAAGGCACACAGCCAGGATAAAACCTGTGACTCACTGCAGCCAACTGAGAGGGGAACAGGTATCTTCCTCCCTGGGAAGAGAGAGGGTACAGCAGAGGGTGTAGTCTCTTCAGTGAATTTGGCCAGCAGAGCCTGAACTGAATCTCAGCTTTGGCCAGATCAGAATCATAGGCCAGTGGAGGTTGAAAGACACCTCCATGGAAAAATTCACTGATGAATGCCATCTGCTGGCCAGCTGGGAAACAGCAAGGAATAAAATGGGAGGGGTTACATGACCACTGACCTAACAGAAATAAGAGAAAACATAAGAGGATACTATGAACTACTGTATGCCAACAAACTAGAAATTGTAGACAAAATGGATGAATTCCTAAAAAACACACGAACAACCTACACTGACCTTAAAAGAAATAGAAGATCCCAACAAAGTAATCACAAGTAAAGAGATTGAAACAGTCATCAAAAGTCTCCCAAAAGTGAAAAACCCAGGAGCAGATGGCTCCACATTTGAATTCTACAAATCATTCAAAGACAATCTAATACAAATCTTGCTCAAGCTCTTCCAAAAAATCAAAAGGATGGAATGCTACAACCTCATGCTATGAAGCCAACATCAACCTAATACCAAAACCAGATAAAGATACTACAAAAGAAGAAAATTACAGTCCAATTTCTCTGATGAATATAGATGCAAAAATCCTCAACAAAATACCTGCAAACAGAATACAAAAGCACATTAAAAGAATTATACACCACAATCAAGTGGGTTTTATCCCAGGTATGCAAGAATGGCTCAACTCAAGAAAAGCAATTAGTGTAATAAACCACATTAATATATTGGAGAAGAAAGATCACATGATCCTTTCGATTGATGCACAAAAGGCATTTGACAAAATACAGTGAGCTTTCTTGATAAAAACTCTCCAAAAGATAGGAATAGAAGGAAGCTTTCTTAATATGGTAAAGTGCATGTATGAAAAACCCATAGCTGGCATTGTACTCATTGTATTCAATGGTGAAAAACTGAATACTTACCTGCTGAGATGGGAACAAGACAAGGATGCCCGCTGTCATCATTGTTATTCAATATAGTGCTGGAAGTTCTAGCTAGAGCAATTAGGGAAGAAAAAGAAATAAAAGGCACCCAAACAGGAATGGAGCCAATAAAATTTTCATTATTTGCTGATGATATGATCTTATATCTAGAAACTCCAAAAAAATCCACTACAAAGCTACTAGAACTAATAGACAAGTAAAGCAAAGTGGTGGGATTCAATATTAATATGCAAAAATCAGTAGCATATCTATGCAATATTGATGAGCAATCTGACGAGGAAGTCAGAAAAAAATTCCACTTATAATAGCAACTCAAAGAATCAAATATTTAGGAATACACCTAACCAAAGACCTGTATTCAGAAAACTACAAAACATTACTAAGAATCCAAAGAAGACCTAATTAAATAAATGGAAGGATGTTTCATGTTAATGGATTGGAAGACTAAATATTGTTAAGATGTCAGTTCTACCCAAATTGATTTATAGATTCTATGCAATCCTACTAAAAATTCCAACAGCCTTTTATCCAGAAATGGAAAAGCCAATTGTCAAATTTATTTGTAAGTGTAAGGGGACCCAAATAGCCAAAAATGTCTTTAAAAAGAAGAACAAAATTGAAGCACTCTTACTTCCTGATTTTAAAGCATATTACTTAGCTACAGTGGTAAAAACAGCATGGTAGTGGCATAAATAAAGACATATTAACCAACAGAATTGAATCAAGAACTCAGAAATAGATCCTCACATCTATGGTCAAGCGGTTTTTGACAAGGCTTTCAAGCCCTCCCAGCTGGGCCTGAACAATCTATTCAACTAATGGTACTGGGAGAACTGGATATCCATATCCAAAAGAAAGAAAGAGGACCCCTATCTCACACCTTATATAAAAATTAACTCAAAATGGTTCAAGTACCTAAGTATAAAAGCTACAACCATATAACTCCTAGAAGAAAGTGCAGTGAAACATCTTCAAGATCTGTGGTAGGTTGTAGTTTCTTAAACCTTACCCCCAAAGCACAGCCAATAAAAGAAAATATGGATAAATGGGACCTCCTCAAAATTAAACACTTTTGTTCTCAAAAGACTTTGTCAAGAAAGTCTTAAGGCAGCCTACTCAATGGGAGAAAATATTTGGAAACGAAGTACCCAATAAGAGTTTGATATCCATATTATATAAAGAGATACTACAACTCAATAATAAAAGAAAAGAAACCCGAAAATGTGCAAAAGACTTGAAAAGACATTTTTCCAAAGAGGAAATGTAAGTGGCCAAAATGCACATGAAAAAAAAATGTTCAACATCACTAGCTATTAGGGAAATGTAGATCTAAGCTACAATGAGATACCATCTCATTGCCACAATAGTATGGCCATTATTTGGAAATGAAAGGAGAGGAGAGGGGAGGGGAGGGGAGGGGAGAGGAGGAAGGAAGGAAGAAAGAAAGAAAAATACAAGTGCTGGAAAGGAAGTAGAGAAATAGGAATACTTCTTCACTGTTGGTGGGAATATAATATGGTGCAGCCTCTATGGAAGACAGTTTGACAGTACCTCAGGAAACTGAATATAGAACTTCCATATGATCCAGCAATCCTGTTACTAGGAATATATTCAGAAGAACTGAAAGCAAGGACACAAACGACATTTGCATTCCCATGTTCATAGCAGCATTATTCACAATTGCTCTAATATGGAACCAGTTCAAGTGTCCATGAACCAATAAATGGATAAACAAAATGTTGTATATACATGCAATGCAATATTCGGCTGTAAGAAATGAAATTAGTATCCATATGACAACATGGATGAACCTAGGGGATATTAAAATGAGTGAAATAAGCCAGGCACAAAAGGACGAATATTGTACAGTCTCACTAATATGAACTAAATATGATGAGTAAACTCTAGAGTATAGGTTAGTAGAAGATAGAATGTGGGTTGAGAATGGGAGCTGATGCTTAACATATGTAGAAAACTTTAATAAGGTTTATTACAAAATTGTGGAAATGAATAGAGGTGATGGTAATACATTATAGTGAGTATAACTAACACTTGATTTGTAAATGTGATTGTGGCTGAAAGGTTAGTCTGTGGATTATAAATGTCAATTGAAAGGAAGCTAGAGAAAAATCTAGAGACTGTAAAAGATAGTGATTTCAGTGGTGGATGAAGATTGTGGTCAATAGCATAAATATGAGTGTTCTTTTACAAAGTGTTAAAAATATGAAAATACAAAGGAAAACTACAACTAATGTAACTTACGGTTAATAGTTAGCAGTAACATTGTAATATTTTTGCAACAACGACAAAGAATTCTGAGTACAACCAGCTATGTGTTTTTTTTCCTTTTGGAAAATGAAAACGTTCTAAAATTGATTGAGGTGATGACAGCACAACTCTGGGATGACAATGAAAAAGCATAGGACTGTATAACACAGGGAATTCTGTGGTGGAAGATGGACTATGGTTAACGGAACAAATTTGAGTTTGTTCTTTAATAAATTATAGCAAATATATAATAGTAATAAATGGTGGGTTGGGAGGAAAATACAGCAAATGTGAGATATGGGCTATAGTTAGTAGTAATATTTTGATGATGCTCTTTCATAATTGGTAGCAAATGTTTCACAATAATGCAGGCTGTTGAAGGTGATGTATGGGAGCCCTGTATGATGATATGCATGTTTGTTTTGTAAGTTCATAACTTTTACTATATACTTATTGTTTATGTATGTTCATGTATGAATTATATACTTCAATAAAATTTTATAAATAGATGTTAAGATCAAATAGTGAACTTTATTGCACACTAGAGTATTTTAAAATACCACATGCAAATACAATTAAAAAGTAAAGAACACAAGCTCAAAAAACAAAATTTGTTTAATTTCTTGACAAATTAGTTTTAATTCTAATTATTCATGATACTATAGCAGACATTCTGTAACCAATTTTCAAAAATCAATGACACCTTAGGTGTGTCAATTGATTATTGTAGATTTTCACTGAAGAATAAAGTGAAGCTACATTTTTTTAGCAAATTAATTTTACTGATACATATTAATAAAGTATAAATCCATCCAAGGTGTACAATCAATGATATTTGGTATAATCACATAGTTGTGCATTCATCACTTCCATCATTATCAGAGCATTTTCATTGTCTCGATAATTATAATAATAATAAACAAAAACCAGAAAAACAAAAAAAAACCAGATCACCTCTCAATCTCACTATGCTTCCCCTGCCATACATAGCTGCTATTCTATTTCTGTCTCTTTGGTTATTTGTATTTTGCAAAAACAGTCATATATATGCAATATTACCCATATTCATATTTCATATGAGGTTTCACTATGTTATACAGTCTATGTTACACTTTTTAGCTTTCCTTCTAGTAATATAGAGATCCTTAGACTTTCCCTTTCAACCACTGTCATACCCACATAATAGTACTGCTAGTTACAAACACTGTGATGTGCTTTCACCATTTCTATACATTACCAAACATTTACAAAAAACTTTTTACCAACTCTGCATAGATTAACCCTCAGCTTTCCATTCTCTACACTCCTTCTATTTTCTGGTGACCTATATTCTAATTATTAACTCATGAGTTTACAAAATATATTTGTTCTTAATAGCATAATCATACAGTATTTGTTCTTTTGTGTCTGGCTTGTTTCACTCAACATAATGTCCTACAGATTCATCCATGTTGTCATATGTGTCACGACTTCATTTCTTCTTACAGCTGCATAATATTCCATAGTGTGTATATACTGCAATGTGTTTATCCGTTCATCGATTAATGGACACCTGCATTGTTTCCCATATTTTGGCAATTGTGAATAATGCCTCTATGAACATCAGTGTACAGATGTCTGTTTTTGTCACTGCTCTCAGTGCTTCTGGGTATATACCCGGTAGTGGTATTGCTTCTGGGTATATAGCCAGTAGTGGCAAGTCTACATTCAACTTCCTTAGGGACTGCCAAACAATCTTCCACAGTGAGTGAACCATACTACATTCCCACCAACAGTGGATAAGCATACCTATCTTTCCACATCCTTTCCAACACTTGTACTTTTCTGACTTTTTAATAGTGACCATTCTAATAGATATGATATGATATCTCATTGGAATTTTGATTCGTATTTCCCTAATAACTATGATGTTGAACATTTTTTCATGTGTTTTTTCACTGTTTGTATTTCTTCTTTGGACAAATGCCTAATCAAGATTTTGCCCATTTTTAATCAGTTAGTTTATCTTTTTACTGTTGAGTTGTAGTATCTCTTATATTTCATGGATATTAAATTTTATCAGATATGTGATTTCCAAATATTTTCTCCCATTGGGTCGGCTGCCTTTTCACCCTTTTGACAAAGTCCTTTGAGGTGCAAAAGTGTTTAATTTTGAGGAGATCCCATTTACCTATTTTTTCTTTTGTTGCTCGCGTTTTGGTGCAAGGTTTGGAAATCACTGCCTACATCAAGACCTTAAATATGTTTCACTACACTTTCTTCTAGGAGTTTTATGGGTCCTTGTTCTATTTTGAGTTAATTTTTTGTATAAAGTGTGAGATAGGGGTGCTCGCTCTTTCTTTTGGATAAGGATATCCAGTTCTCCCAGTACCATTTGTTGAATAGACTGTTCTGGCCCAGCTGGGAGGGCTTGAAAGCCTTGTTAAAGATCACTTGACAATAAATGTGAGCATCTATTTCTGAATTCTCAGTTTGGTTCCATTTGTCAATATGTCTATCTCTATGCCAGTACCAAGCTGTTTTTACCATGTAGCTAAGTAATATACTTTAATATCAGGAAGTCAGAGTCTTACAACTTTTTTTTTTTTTAATACATTTTTTGCTGTTTTGGCCCCTTACCTTTCCAAATAAATTTGATAATTGGCTTTTCCGTTTCTGGAAAAAAGGCTGTTGGGATTTTTATTGGGATTGCATTGAATCTGTTAATCAATTTGGGTAGAATTGACATCTTAACAATATTTAGTCTTCCAGTCCGTGAACACAGAATGTCCTTCCATTTATTTAAGTCTTCTTTGGTTTCTTTTAGTAATGTTTTATAGTTTGCTGAATACAGGTCCTTCATGTCCTTGGTTACGTTTATTTCTAAATATTTTATTCTTTTAGTAGCTATTAAAATGGAATTTTTTTTCTGACTCCTCCTCAGATTGTAGCATTAGTGTAGGTTGTTTGTGCATTTCTAGGTTGTCTAGTTTGTTGGTACACAGTTTCTCGTAACATCCTCTTATGATCCTTTTTATTTCTGTAGGGTCAGTCATAACTTCCCCCCTTTCATTTCTGATTGTATTTATTGTATTGTCTCTCTTTTTTTCTTTGTTAGTCTAGCTAGGGGTTTGTCAATTTTATTGTTCTTCTCAAAGAACCAGCTTTTAGTCTTGTTGATTTTCTCTATTTTTTTTCTCTCTCAATTTCATTTATTTCTCCCCTAATCTTTATTGTTTCTTTCCTTCTGCTTGCTTTGAGATTGGTTTGCTGTTCTTTTTCTAGCTTCTCTAGTTGTTCAGTTAAATCTTTGAGTTTAGCTCTTCTTTTTTAATATAGGCACTTAGGGCTATACATTTCCCTATCAAGACTGCCTTCGCTGTATCCCATGTTTTGATAAGTTGTGTTCTCATTTTCATTTGTCTCAATTTATTTATTGATTTCACTTGCAATTTCTTCTTTGACCCACTGAATATTTAGGAGTGTGTTGTTTAGCCTCCACACATTTGCAAATTTACCTTTTTCTTGTCTATTATTGATTTCCAGTTTCATTCCATTATGATCTGAGAAAGGTGCTTTGTATAATTTCAATCATTTTATATTTATTGAGAGCTGAATTGTGACCTAACATGGTCTATCCTGGAGAAAGATCCATGGGCATTTGAGAAGAATGCATAACCTGCTGATTTGGGGTGCAACATTCTGCATATATCCTAGGTCTAACTCATTTATCATATTGTTCAAGCTCTCTGTTTCTTTGTTGATCTTCTGTCTAGTTGTTCTATCTAATGATGTGAATGGTATGTTGAAGTCTCCAATGATTATTGTAGAGATGTCTATTTCTTCTTTCAGTTTTACCAGAGTTTGCCTCGTGTATTTTGGGACACCCTGGTTAGGTGCATCATTATTTATGACTGTTAAATCTTCCTGGTAGATTGTGCCTTTTATTAATATATAACAGACTTCCATATCTCATAACATTTTTTTCATTTAAAGTCTGTTTTGTTCAATATTAATATAACTACCCCTGCTCTTTTTTTATTACTATTTGCATGGAGTATCTTTTTCCAACCTTTTACTTTCAATTGGTTTGTATCCCTGGATCTAAGGTGAGTCTCTTGTGAGCAGCATATGGATGGCTCATGTTTTTTTTATCCATTCTTCCAGCCTATATCTTTTGATTGGGGAGTTTAATCCAGTCAAATTCAATGATATTAATATAAATGCATTATTTACTTCCACCATTTTATTCTTTGGTTTTCATATGTCATGTCTTATTTTCATCTGTCTTTTTACTCTTTTGGTTATCCTTTATGTTATTCTTTCTTCTATACTCTCCTCCAAGCCTCTCTCTTCTGTGTTTTTCTTTCAGGCTCTAAGGCTTCCTTTAATATTTCCTGCAAAGGTGGATTCCTTTTTATGAACTCTCTCAGTTTCTGTTTGTGAATATTTTAGATTCACCTTTATATTTGAAGAACAATTTTGCTGGATAAAGAATTCTCAGCTGGCAGTTTTTCTTTTTCAGTATCCTAATTTTATCATACCATTATCTTCTCACCTTCATGATTTCCAATGAGAAATCTGCACAAAATCTGACTGTGCTTCCCTTGTATGTGATCATTTGCTTCTACCTTGCTGCTCTCAGAGTTTCCTCTTTATCTTTGATGTTTGACATTCTGAGTAGTATGTGCCTTGGAGTAGGTCTATTTGGATTTATTTTGATTGGGGTACGCTGTGCTTCTCAGGCATGTAAGTTCATTTGTGAGAGTTGGGATTTTTTTTCCCCTCAAATACTCTTTCTGCCCCTTTTCCCTTCTCTTCTCCTTCTGGAATTCCCATGACACATATGTTGTCACATTTTTTGTTGTCATTCAACTCCCTGAGCCCTTGCTCAATTTTTTCCATTCTTTTCTCTCTCTATTCTTTTGTTTCTTCAATTTCAGCTGTTCTGTCTTAGGTATCACTTATTCATTCTTCTACCATTTCAAGTCTGCTGTTGTATGTCTCTAACGTGTTTTTTATCTCACCTATTGTATCTTTCATTCCCATGAGCTTTATTACGTTTCTATTCAGGTTTTCAAATTCTTCTTTGTGCTCACTAAATGTCTTCTTGATATTATTTATCTCTTTAGGCATATTATCTTTCAACTCATTAGTTTGATTTTGGAAATTTGTGTGCATCTTATTAATTAGTTGTCTCAAATCCTACATCTCTTTTGGGATTTTGATATATTCCTTTTCTTGGGCCATGTCTTCCATTTTCTTAGTATGGGGGAGCCCAACCACTTGAGCCACATCTGCTTCCCGGCTCATAATTTTTTGATGTCTAAGAGTCTGATTAGGATGGTGAGTTTACTCATATGCTCAATTTCTCTCTCTTTTGTAGGGATTTAGTGGTGTGTTTAAGGCTGTGTGTTACTGCTGTTCTTTTATTCTTGTTTCAGCCTGGCTCTTTAGGGTTGTCCCCATTAGTTGCTCAAAACTGAGCTCTGGACCCAGTCATGGGTTGCAGACCCACTTCCTATGTCCTTGGGTGGGGAGAGGCTATAAAGCCTAGAAAAACCCTCTCTTACTAATTTCTTTTTCCTCATGTGCACTTCCTTGGCCTGCCAGAAGATGGTGCAGTTTGGCAGCCCTTTCAGGTCAATGCTTGGTCAGAGTATGTTGCTGCAACATGGACTTGATTAATATGATATAGGTTCCTGCCTGGAGGCTGAGCCTTGTAATTCAAACTTTCTCAGAGACAGTTCTGAGAAACTTCTGGCAGCCTCCTCCCTTTTGCTGGGTAGGAAATAATTCCACTCCCCTCTGTGTCCTCAACTATCAGTGCAGGTTAGTAAAGAGGGAAATTGAGAGGGTCAGATCTCTTTAGTCCTGGATCTCTTTATTCTGGAGCTGGCTCCCCAGGCAAACAATTGTGTGGTCCACCCAGCCTGGAAGGACTTGTGTGACACAGAAGACCAAATTTGTGAGTCAAAAGCTGAGTTAGCCTTAGGCTGTATCCCTCTCTCTCCCATTATATGGGGAGGTGTGTCCTCAACAATCAGTCCTCAAGGTAGAAAGGGAGATTGAGAGAGTCAGATCTCTTTAAGTCCTGTGCTAGCTTTCAAGGCAAAGCATGGCTTGGTCCCACCCAGTCTGGAAGGGCTCCTGTGACACAGCACACCAAATTTATGGATCAAAAGCTGAATTAGCCCTAGGTTCTGTCCCTCTCTCTCCCTTTTCCTATGTAGGTGGATCCCTGGGGCTCCTTTGTCTATAGCCACCAGCCCAGAAGCCCGAGTATTCAAAAGTATCTTTAGTGTGGAGGAGGGTGCTGGCAGTAGCAGTCACTGCTTTTAACTCACAGTTTTGCCATCACAATTCTTTTCCTTTGTCCCTCTCTCTTCTGGGTGGTATCCAGCCTTCCCCTGTGTCCTAAGCACTAGAAGATTTTTTTCCAGGCCATTTCTGCCTGTCCTCTAGTTATTTTTCTGGGAGAGAAGAGAGTCCCATGTCTTTCCAGTCCACCATCTTCCCAGAAATTCCCCCAGTGTCTTCTTAATATCTTTTTATCTCTCTAGTCACATTTTCCTTCAATTTTTTGAATTTATTTAGGAGATTTGTGTGATTATCATTGATGAGTTGTCTTAAATCATGTATCTTGTCAGGATAGTTGGTTTATTCCTTTGTCTGGGCCATATCTTCCTGTTTCCTAGTATGGCTTGTAATTTTTTACTGATATATGGTCATCTCAATATGTTGGTGAATTTACTTTGCTGGTCAATTTCTCTCTCTTGCCTAGTGTTTTTTGTTTTTTGTTTGTTTTGTTTTGTTTTTATCCTATGGCTCTTCTTTTATTTTTGGTTTAACTTATTCTCAGTCTTTAAAATTGCCCAGCTTCTGTTATCAAAATTGGGCCAGGGACTCAACTAATGGGGTGCAGATTTTCTCCCATGGGATTTGGGTTAAGAGACACCTAGAAGCAGTTTTTCTTCTGGCAGTTTCCTGGATGGTCAGCATATGGCACTCATTGGCAAACCTTTTCACGGAGGTGTTGTTTTCAACATATGCTTGCCCATGTTTCTGGTCTGGGCCCAGCTGAGATTCAAAGTGGACTCAGCTGGCTCAATTCACTAAAAGAAACCACTCACCACCCTCCAACGAACCCTCCCCCTTCCTGGAGAGGAAGATGTGTGTTCCTCTCTCAGTTGGCTGCAGTGAGGCAGGGGTTTTGTCCAAGCTTAACATCTTGAGGGTAAGGCATGGTGCCCCTCCCTGCTGCCGCAGGGGTTTAGTAACTCACGTTTGTTGTTCTATCTTCTTTGTCTCTCCATCCTTCGACCTCTTGGGAGTCTGTTCTATCCCATCCTGGTCCACTGACCCCCAAAGTAGGTTCCTCAGAAAACTTTTGGTCCTTTCTTTGCTACTTTTGTGAAAGAACTGAGTCCTGCCTGCCTACTCTGGTGCCATCTTCCTGGAACTTCTACATATTTTTTAATTAGAGAAGTTGTAGGTTTACAGAAAAATCATGCTTAAAATCAGAGTTCCCATAAACACCCCCTATTATTAACACCAAGCATTAGTGTGTGTATTTGATACAATTGAAGAAATATTATTTTAATTTTAATATTAGCTATAGTCCATATATATATATATATATATATATACACAACCTAAAATTTCCTCTTTAACCACATTTAAATATATATTTCAGTGTTAATTATATTCACATTGCTGTGTTGCCATAACTACCATCAATTGCCAAAACTCTTCCATCATTTCAAATAGAAACTCTACACAATTTAAGCATTAACTCCCCATTCCCAACTCCCACCTCATCCCCTGGTAAACTATATTCTAGTTTCTAACTCTATGAATTTGCTTCTTTTAATTATTTCATATCATTGGGATCATACGATATTTGTTCTTTTCTGTCTGGCTTATTTCACTCTGTATGATGTTTTCAAGATTCATGCATGTCATTGTATGTATCTAAACTTCATTCCTTTTTATAACTGAATAATATTCCATTGTATGTATGTACCACATTTTGTTTATCCACTCATCAGTTGATGTACACTTGTGTTGGTTCCATCTTTTGGCAGTTGTCAATGATGCCCCTATAAACACCAGTGTGCATAGATCTGTTTGATTCCCCACTTTCAGTTCATTTGGGTATATAGCTCAAAGTTGGATTACTGGCTCATACAATAATGCTATACTTAACTCTCTGAGGAACTGCCAAACTACCTTCCACAGTGACTGCACCATTTTACACTCCTACCAATAATGATGAGTGTTCCTATTTTGCTGCAGTCTCTCCAACACTTGTAGTTTTCCAATTTTTTAATAGTAGCCATTATAGTGTGTGTGAAATTTTATTTCATGGTAGTTTTGATTTGCATTTCCCTAATGGCTAATGATGTAGAGCATTTTTTCATGTATTTTTTGGCCATTTGTATATCTTTTTTGGAGAAATGTCTATTCAAGTTTTTTGCCCTTTTTTTAAAAACTGAGTTGTTATTCTTTTCATTGTTGAGTTGTAGGAATTCTTTATATATTCTTAATATTAAACCTTTATCAGATATGTGGTTTCCAACTATTTTCTCCCATTATGAAGTCTGTCTTTTTACTTTCATGATTCATAAGTCCTTTGATGCACATTTTTTTTTTTTTTTTTTTAGTTCTGATGAGGTTCCATTTATCTATTTTTATTGTTGTGGCTCATGCTTTTGGTTTAAAATCTAAAAATCCTTTGCCTAACACAAGTTACTGAAAATGTTTCCTTATGTTTGCTTCTAGAACTTCTATTGTTCTGGCTCTTATCTTTAGTTTAGTTTTTTTTTTTTTTTTTTTAATCTATTTTGAGTTGATTTTTGTATGCGGTATGAGACAGGGGTCAATCTTCATTCTTTTAAATATAGATATCTAGTTTTCACAGAACAATTTATTGAATAGACTATTCTTTCCCTATTGAGTAGACTTGGCACCCTTGTCAAAAATCAATTGGCTATAGGTGTGAGTGTCTCTTTCTGAACTCTCAATTCAATTCCATTGTTCTATATGTCTGCCCTTGTGACAGGACCATGCTGTTTTGATTACTGTGGTTTTTATAATAAGTTTTAGGATTGTGAAGTGTGAGTCCTCCAACTTTGTTCTTCATTTTCAAGACGGCTTTTGCTATTCATGGCCCCTTATCCTTACATATTAATTTGATTATTGGCTTTTCCATTTCTGCAAAGACGTGCTCTATAGTGTGACTTAATGCAGGGAATCCTTTGCCCCAGTCCACTTGGACTTAATTGTTTCTCACATTGCCCCAGCTGTCTGCAAGCTGCTTCTCTGCCATCAAGGCAAATGCTGGGATGACAAGCTGGAGACTTGTTTCCTGGTTCAGTTCCTCAGACTTTCACCCAATAGATTGGCACTTACATGTACACTGGGACCTCTCTGCTCCCTCTGAGCAAGGCTAGGAAACTACAGTGGGAATGCAGGCTGGCTCCACATGACTCCAGGGAGGGCATGGCAGAGGTGCCAGCAATGATGCCAAGAGTTTCTCCTATGACTCTTGAAGCTGCATTTTCTTGACTTGGCCATCCTTTAACTGCAGACCTTTAACTGTTTTCTGCAGTTTTGAGGAAAGGAACTATCTTTAAGATGCCTCTGCCACTTTTGTCTCATGGAGGTTTACAACAATGGCCACCCTCAGAGCCAGCCCTCAATGATTTGAAAGTAGCTGATCAGCGATCAAACCAGAAACTCCTAGAATCTTAATTACTAGGTCTTTACAGCCACCCTAGCACCAGCAACCAGCACCAGGAGCCTGGGCTGAAGTCTCCAATGTTGTCTGCCATGAGGCTGGGGGATAGGAATGGTAGCCACTGCATGGAGGGTGAAATACACTGGTATTTACCACAATTTACTGTCCTCTTCCTCCAACTTTTTCTTGGATGTTGCACAATGTTCCACTAGACTCCAGAGTTTCAAAATAGTTGTTTCAGATAATTCTTGCGAGTTCAATAATTGTTCTAGTGGAGGGACTGATTACTAGAACTTCCTACTCCACCATCTTCTCACTTATGCTGAATTTTTAATGTGAGTTCATAGAATCATGGTTATTTTGGAATTTCAATATTAAAAATGTGGAAAGGAATCTTAAGGCTCATTTCCTACAATCCCATGTCCCTTCCACACCAGATACCTGGAAAGAAAATCATGTCAATAAAGAATGAAAAGCTATAAGCATCGTGTAGTTATTCCCTTATAATTAATTTAGGTAATGGATGATAATTTACATATTCTAAGTCATAATAAGCAGTAAAAATATGCCCACTTCTAATGAGCCATAATTAGCATCTGATGATGTGGTAATGGTGGAAGGGGGTATGTAAGTCTTTGGATGAATCCAGATTTCATTTCATGGCTTTTTTCTCTTGTTGTTTTTAATCTTTCAGAGCTATTTCTGAAATTTTCAGAGAAGTTCTTCTGCAGGCACATGATTCTTAGTTCCCACAACAAAACTGCTGCCAGTGCTGAAACCAACATTAAGAAACAAAGAAGAAAGCATTCAAAACAGAAACCAAGGTGATGGAGACATGGACTCAAAATCAGTCAAATATGGCAGGTGACAAATGGAAACATAAACTTGCTTAACAAGCCCCAGTATTATGTAGCAAAACTAATGTCACATTAGTGAATCATTATAGTGATGGGTGAGGAGAATGAGTGAACAGGAACTAGAGATAGAGATAAAATCTCCAGGAATATAAGCAGCTGCTGTGTGCAAACAGAGCACATTTTGATTAATTTAAAGAAAAAAAAAGTTTCATACTATAATGACAGTGGGACTTTGGGTCATCTGCATACACAAGGAAGAACATTTCTTCTTCTTCTCCTTCTTCTTCCCATACTAAAGGAGCTCTTTGTGAGCAAATCAGCCACGTTGGAAGTATGCATCCATACTTTGCAATATGGATATTTTTCATTCTCTTAAAAACAACCAGAGCAGCATTTTCTTATGACTAACTCATTATCTGCTGAGGTTTCCCAAATCATTTTTTGTCACCCTTGCAGGAATCCAGTTATTCTCCGTACTGTAGTTATGTAGCTGTGTGTCTCATGCTAAGAGCTTTAAAAAAGATTTCATGCCTGTGTCTGTCATCCACAAATCCTTTAGAATGGCTCTTCTGTTGTTTTTCTGGTAAGTGCTTTAAGCATGTCCCTTGGAATTTTTGCCCCTTTCCCATTCTCAGGGGAGGACACTCTAGCAGTGGGCAGGGGCCAGACTTGGCCTATCACAGCACTAAGCTCACTTGGGCCAAGTGATTCTTCAGGATGGACACAGGTCTGAAATCAGACCAAAGAGAGGTGGCTCTGGGACTTTCACTCAAACTTTTGGGAACGAAAAGCCTTCTCTCTAGTGGGGTTCCTAACCTAGTAGAATATTAGCTTGGAGCTGCTGGTAGCCATTCATGCCTGAAAATTAAGCCCAGTTGGAACAAAGTAGAGGCAAGAGATGGCACGAGAAATATTCCAAATGTTAATGTTTAAGCACCTGGATTCAGCTGTGCCTGAAAAAGACATCTCCACTGGACTTTTCAGTTACTTTACATAATAAATTCCTTGTTTGCTTAAGTCAGATTAAGTCTGGTTTTCTATTGCTTTCAGCCAAAAGATTTCTGAATGCTCAAGCATTTAAGACCTAATACATATAATCTCAAATTCTGCAACCCTTTGCTCCAAAGCCACATGCTGTCTGTCAATGTTTCCATTCATCAGCCCTGAGTCCCACCATGCTCTGCCTGTCAGAATCATTGTTTATGAATGGTAATTTATTATAAATATTTCATGTTTGATATATCAATTCAAATAATCAAGTATGAAGAAAAAAGTACAAGACATCTATTCTTTCCCCCTCCCTACCCATCGCACTCCAACTTACCCTGTGAGTACATACAGACATGCTACACTCATATACAGACATATATATGTGTATGTTGTACAAGGGATATAAATTTTTAAAGGACAAACACAAGCTGTTAAACAGAGGAAGCCCATCCAAATTCACTACTCTCCATAAAATATAAAATTTTTAAAATAAAAGAAAGTTGCATATAGATAATATGATCCCACTTTTATTAAGAATCACCACAAAGCAGCCTCTTCCTCTCTGATCTTAGCAGTGATAATTTGAGATATTAATTTCTTTCATCCCACAATTCTTTACTTAATTACTCTACTTATTTAATACTGCTTTACATCATAAAAATCTGCCTACACTTATTTGACTCCTCTTCTGGATTGTAAGGGCAATGAATAAGTTTCATTCATCTTTGTATTCCCAGGATTTAACTCACTAGTTAATTTATGTTTCTATGTGAATTAATGAGTGAGTGAATGAGTGATAACTAAAATGAATGATAAGAAATCTCATTAATAAGTAGTCTTATTCTGGGCTGAATTTTTTAAAATTCTGGCATTCCCTTGATTTTTAATTTAAACTCATTCCCTTGGAGTTACTCTTTTATTAGCAGAAACTAGGCAAGTGATGAGCAGGCCTTTAGTTTCAATTCTTTGGGGAGGGCAAACATTCATCTGAGTTCATCCTGTCTTTAATCACTGCAGAATGCCCACAGGAAAAAAAAAAAACCAAAAACCTAAGATGCAATTATAATAGCCCCTGGAATACCCAACACAGACTTCAATTAATTAACTAAATCTTTTAACCTGAACCATTGTGACTCTCTAGCCTTAATCCTGTGCCCTAGTTCTAATAAAGAGTACTTCCCTTGTTCTCCTGTGCTTCAATCTCTACTTAGTAACTTGCCTTAAATCTCATTTCCTTCCCTTCATTCCCTCTGAAATCCTCCACAATTTGGAATTGGAGCCAGAATTTCACACTGATGGATAGGGACCAGTTATGGCTCCTAGATTTTTACCTGCTTGCCCAGACTTCCAAGTGTGGCTGGTTCTTCTATTCTATTTGCTTCTTGCTAAATCTTCTCCCAATACTTTGAGCCATATTACCCGACCAGCTACTCCTGTCTGTCACCCACCTTAAAGAAAAGGCAAAATAGCATAATCAGACCTGCATCCAAATCCTAGTTCTGCTACGTAACAGCTGTGTGATCTTGAGCCCCTCTGTATCCATTTCCTATAAAATGGGATTTAAAATCATGCGCACCTTATAGATGCTATAAGGGATGTTTTTAGCACCCCTTTCCATCTGCATTGTTCTTTGTGCCAGGGATTTGCCTTTCTGCTCTTGGTTCCATCCCTTCCTTTTCATGCTGTCCCCCATGTCATAGGGGACAAGAAGATAATAAACTTCTATTTCCAGACTCTTTTGCCAACCTACTTCTTGTTATCTTGTGCAAGAGAATCTGGTGGCTCTGTTAGGGTTTGGAGTGTGGAAAGAAAAGAGGAGTTTTACTTTTCTGTTTCTGGTGGTGCATCCAGCAGCAGCTGCTGCCGACTCTGGGCTATGGGAGAATCAGGGGCAGTGTCAGTAGTGTTCAGCAGGACTGCAGGTGAGCAGAAGCTGCTTGACTCCCAGTAAGAACAGCAATGGCCATGCCTCCAGCTGATCTGTTGTTATTTTCCAAAAATTGAAAACATGCCTTTCTTTGAATGAACTTAGAAATTAGGATATATCTACCCAGTATCAGAAGTACAACATACTGATATTATTTAACAACAGAATTTTTTCTTTGTATTTTGTGTTCTATTGCTTTTTCGTTAATAAAATCCCCATTATAAAAAATAAGCATGACTCTCAATATAGAATAAACCTTGTCAAATATCTTATTCAACTCATTAATGAATATGAACCAGCAAAATTATAAGGTTGGTTCAAAAGAGAATTTGTAAAATAGAGATTTATAGTCACTCAGTCAAAGGGATGACAAATTTGCAAACAGGTACAAAATTGGTTAATGTCCTACAACACAATAAAACATAATCTTTAAGGTTATCTTTTATACTGGACAGAAATTATTTGCATTCCTAAGACAAAAATCTACAAGATAGCATTTAACCTCACTAAGTCTGGACTTAGTGAGTAAACAAAGTGTATTCCTATAAATATCCTTGAGTGAATCTGTAAAACAATCTCCTGATGAGGTTTGAAACACACGCTGTTCCACTTTTTGCCTCATTTCCAATTTTTGGACAATGTCTTTTTAGAAGAATGATGTCCTTGCTTGCAAATGCAGCTTCAAGGCAAATTCCCACCAATCCACCTGAAACCAGATTGTTGTTGTTGTTGTTATTTTAATACACTTTTTTATTTTTTTTAAAAGATCCTTGGATTACATAAATATTACATTAAAAATATACGGGATTCCCATATGCATTTAACCTTACTACCCTTCCCACAGTTTCTTACATTAGCAACATCTTTCATTAGTGTAGTACATTTATTACAATGAATAGATAACAGAGCACTGCCACTAAGTTTGGATTATAGTTTACATTATAGTTTAAACTCTCTCCTACACAATTTTGTAAATTATGACAAGATATATAATGGCCTGTGTCTGTCATTGCAATTTCATTCAGGATAATTCCAATGCCCTTAAAATGCCCCCATATTACACCAATATTTCCCTCTTCCTCCCCTCAGAACTTCCGGTGGCTACTAACTCCATATCAATGAAAAAATTTTTCCATTGCTAGAATAACAATAAGTCTATAGTAGGATAACAGTAAGTCTACTGTAGTCCATTGTAAATTCCCCAATCCTGAGGATTTTGGGATGGTGATGCCCACTCTGCCTCTAATTGAGAGGGGCTTAGATCCCATGGGGCAGATGGATGGAACTATCTTGTTGCAGTTGCAGACTCTCTCTGATTCTTGGGATGGTCATTGTCCACCATCATCCTCTTGTTAGTTGTCCTGGGCAAGTCCAATGAACTGGAGAGGAGGTGTTGCAACTCTGTTGAGATTCAGGGTCCAACTGTCACATGGAAAGCCCAAAGATTTAAGTCACTTAGACATAAACCCATCAACTCTAGTACTAACCATAGGTTCAAATAGAAGGGACAGAAGAGCCATGTGTAGGGAAACCACAACTTAATCCAACTTTGTCACACTAGGGAGCATAAATTACAAAGTAGGGCCAACTGGCAGCACGCCAGACTCCTGAACTATCAGCCCTGCTTATTGGGTCAGGATGTCTCCAGAACCCTCAGGAGCACCACTATTTGAATTTATATTTACTGTGGCAGTCAATGAGATCCTGCTGAGATGTGCTTTAGTGTAACCTCTGGAATGACTTCCCGACTCACTTTGAAGTATCTTAGCTGTATAAACTCATTTGCCTTTACCCTTTCTGCCTTTTGGTCAAGGTCTTTTTCCAGTTGCATTGCTAGTTGGTTCTTGGTAGTGATTCCTTGTTGCCAGGGAGGCTCATTGCTGGAAGTCAAGAGTTTGGCTTAGAGAGAGGCCACATTTGAGCAACAAAGAGGCTTTCAGGAGGTAACTCTTAGGTAACATATAATACTAGGTTAAGTTTCAATTTCCAAAGAAAAGGCTCATAAGTACAGTCATCAATATCAAGGGCCCTCAGTGTACCATCCTCCTTCACTAGTCACTGCCCTCATACTTGGGGCATTCTTGCTGTCCCATTAGAGAATGTGGCAGAACTCCCCAGGATGGAAATTGGATATACTTTCAGTTATTGTGTGGATCTCCTCCCACCCTGACAATGCCTCATGAACACTTGAACTCATTCATATGTCTTATAGTTATGCCCCAGGTGACCCTCCTCCCATGTATCCCCCTCTATTTGAAAACATAGCAGAACTCCCCAGGATGGGAGTCCAACACCTTCCTGTTCATTGTGTGGGTCTCCACCCACTGATACAACACACTATGACAGGATAAACACTCACACACTCCCTAGAAGCCCGCCCTAGGTGCACCCTTTCCCTCATGCCCTCCACATCCAACACCCTAAACCTGCCGTATTGGGAGGGAGCAGATGAACTCTGGGGATCTGCAGGTATGTGGTTGAAACTACAATGTTGGGAATGTTCTATTGTAACCAGATTGTTACTTATAAAACCCTTCAAAGAGCTAATCTCAAGCCACCACCATTTAAATGAGATAATGTGAAGTGCCTAGCACATATTTAGTGTGAGGTCAATAAAAGAGATTAATAATAGTATCCCCTATTACTTATTTTATTACACATGAATAACCAATTTGAATAAACAGAAACTAGAGCTGTTTTTCAGACTCTGCCCAACTTTCATAGTTAACTCTAGTTTCAGGACCTGGCCTCTTCTAGGCTATCCCATTCATTTTTGTTAGCCATGCCATGTCCTGGAATATCAAATGGATGAGTAAAGAAATAACTGGTTACTTTACTTAAGTAATTGGAATGGAAAGAAAAGAATCATTTTGTGCTTTTTCTGGGTCTTTAGTACATGTAGCTGTAAAATCAGTGCTAGATAGAGCAGGTACAACTAAGGTCACACTGTGTGGTTGCCCAGGGAGGACTGTCTTCTTAGTTGGCTAACAATGTGCTGCCATGCTGCTCCATCTCTACACCATATTTGTAGGACACTGCATCCAGCTCCATATTTCATAACAAAGTGCTGGTACTGACAAAATAGCATGTAGAGCACATTCTTGCTACTTTAATAAAGAAGGATGATCACATCTGGAATGAAAGACTCAAGAAAACTCCTGACCCATAGCTCTACATTTAATTCAAGAGGACTGACTTGATGTGGACATGAAAAAAATGTGTTAAGTGATTTAAAAAAAAAAAAAAACCACTCAGTTTTCTGAATCAAATTAGAGAATGTTGGCCATTATCCTCCAACAAGTTACTTCAGGGCCATTATACTCCTCAACACTGTACTTTCAGTCTGACTCTAATAATATTTTTAGATCCTTTCTCTTGTATCCATCCAACCCCTGTGGCTGGGTTTACTTCATCACCATCTGAGGATCCATCTTTGCTCCTGGATCTGACCAGTCCAGTGTCTAATCAGGCCTAATTCAAAGAACCCAAGATTTTCAGTTGGGGAGCTCGGTACCAGGTTTGCCTTGATGTTGGTTTCACTCTGACATGTACACAGCATTTCCAGCACACACAGCAATACCAGCTTTGGTTGCCTGCTTGAGTCCCCTAATCCACAAGAATGAGAGAACCCTGCCTTATTTCTCAGGATTGGAGATTTTCCTCTTTACCCTGTCCCTCTCTGTATAGACAAATTTCCTGTAATTCATCTTTTCCTGAATCTTTGAATAATGCTTGCTCCAAGATAATTATGGTTGTTCCTCACTTCCTTGTGAAAAATACCCTTAAAGATCTTGTCTGCTTACTTCCTGGATGCCAGCTTTTAAAAAAAATTTTAATAACTTTATTTCAAATTCAAAAAAATAAAATAACAGAAAAAGGGAGTTCAACAAGTTATGGAAACATTACTCCTAAAAAGTTCTTTCCAGGCATTTTTATCTCATCTAATTCCAGCTACTAACTCAGTTGTTCCTCTAGTGTTCAGAACAATACACAGATAAACACAGATTAGTTAATCATATTCATTTCTCACAAAATCAAGCCCCATATTCTTTTTCATTGACCTTTAGCATTAATATAGTACCAACTTTGCTTTTGCTACAAAAACATTGCAATGTTGTTTTAACTATAGTCCATAAATTACAATAGTTATATTTTTCCTGTGTATCACCACATTCTTAACACCCTGTGCTGGTGTAAAAACATTTAAAAAACATTCAAAAAACATTCCTGTATTTATATTATTAACCAAAATCCTCATCTACTGCCAGAATCATTATACATTCCCTATATAATCCTCCAGCTGTCCTCCAACTAACATTAATCTTCCTAGAATATTCATTTCAGCCACAATCACATCCACAAATCAAGTGTTTGTTATATTCATTATAATATGTTACCATCAAATCCAAGTATTACCGCATATTTGCATTTGACCTTATTAAACATTCTACATATACCCAGCATCATCTCTCCCTTCCATCTCCCACCAACCTATACTTCATAGTCCAACTCCATAAATCTACTCATTGTATGTCGTCCTTTTGTGTCTGGCTTATTTCATTCAACATAATATTCTCAAGGTTCCTCCATGTTGTCATGTGTTTCCCCAACTGATTTCTTCTTACAGCAGAATAATATTCCATTGTATGAATACATCACATCTTGTTTCTCCATTTATCAGCTGATAGACACTTAGGTTGTTTCCAACTTTTAGCAATTGTGAATAATGCCACTATGAACATCAGTGTGCAAATATCTGTTTGTGCCCTTGCTTTCAGTTCTTCTGAATATATTCCTAGTTGTAGGATTTCTGGATCATATGGCAGTTTTCTATTTAGTTTCCTGAGGAAACCCAAGATTGTGTTCCACAGAGCTGCATCATTTAACTCCCACCAACAATGAAGGAGTGTTCCTATCTCTCCATATCCTATCTAGGACTTGTATTTTTCTGGTTGTTTTATTTATTTTTTAAAATAATGGCCATTCTGTATCATGTGAGATGATATCTCATTGTAGTTTTTATCTGCATTTCACTAATAGCTACTGATGTTGAACATCTTTTCATGTGCCTTTTGGCCATTTGTATTTCCATTTCGGAAAAAAATGTCTGTTCAATTCTTTGGCCCATTTTCTAATGGGGTTGCTTGTCATTTTGTCATTAAGTTGTGTGATCTCCTTATATAACATGGAAATGAATCCCTTATCAAATTTATGGTTGCTAAAGATTTTTCCCCATTGAGTAGGTTTCCTTTTTACTTCCTTGACAAAGTCTTTTGAAGAACAACAGTGTTTAATGTTGAGGCAGTCCCATTTATATATTTTTTCTTTTGTTGCTTGTGCTTTGTGTGTAAGGTCCAAGAAAGCCCCACCAACCACAAGATCTTGAAGATGTTTCCTGACATTTTCTTCTGGGAGTTTTATGGTTCTAATTTTTATATTTAGGTCCTTGAACCATTTTGAATTAATTTGTGTATAAGGTGTGAGATAGGGGTCTTCTTTCTTTCTTTTGGATATAGATATCTAGTTTTCTCAGAACCATTTGTTGAAAAGACTAGTCTGGTCCAGCTGGGAGGGCTTGACTGCCTTGTCAAAGATCACTTGAACATAGATGTGAGGGTCTATTACTGAGTTCTTGATTCAGTTCCATTGGTCAGTATGTCTATCTTTATGTCAGTATGTTGTTTTTACCACTGTAGCTATATAATATGCTTTAAAATCTGGATATGAGAGTCCTCCAACTTCGTTCTTTTTTAAGAAATTTTTGGCTATTCAAGGACTCCTGCCCTTCCAGATAAATTTGATAATTGGCTTTTCCATTTCTGGATAAAAAGCTGTTGGAATTTTTATTGGGATTGCATTAAATCTGTATATCAGTTTGGGTAGAATTGACATCTTAATGATGTTTAGTCTTCCAACCCATGAACACAGAATATCCTTCCATTTATTTAGATCAACATTGGCTTCTTCTAGAAATGTTTTATAGTTTTATGAATACAGATCCTTTATGTCCTTGGTTAAATTTATTCTAAATATTTTATTCTTTTAGTCACTATTGTAAATGGAATTTTTTTTCCTGAATTCCTCCTTAAATTGCTTATTAGTGATGTATAGAAATGCTATTGATTTTTGCATATTAATCTTGTATCCCACCACTTTGGTGAAATTGTCTATAAGTTCTAATAGTTTTTGTATTAGTCAAGGTTCTCTAGGGAAACAACCAACAGGAGATACCTGTAAATAGTATAAGATTGTATAAAACTGCCTTGCAACCATGGTGATGCACAAGTCCAAATTCCACAGGGTAGGCTGCAAACCAGGGGCTCCAATAAAAGTCCTTGATCAGTTCCCAAGAGATGCTGGCTGTCTGAAGTAGAGACAAGATTTCTCTCTCTGAATGCTGAAATCTCTTCCCCTTTAAAGACCTTCAACTAACTGGATAAGATGTCACTCATTGCTGATGGCAATCTCTTTAGTTGATTGTAGATGAAACCAGCCAACTCACTGATGATCAAAGTCCATGAAATCCTCTTGTATTACAATTAGCCCAGTGCTTGCTTGACCAAGTAACTGAGCACCATTACCTGGTGAGTTGACAGATTAACCATCACAGTTTTGTTGTGGATTTTTCAGAATTTTCTAAGTATAGGATCATATCTTCAGTGAATAACAAAAGTTTTACTTCTTTTCCTATTTAGGTGCCTTTTATTTCTTTTTCTTGCCTAATTGCTCTAACTAGAACTCCCAGCACCATATTGAATAACAACAGGGAGAGTGGGCATCATTGTTTTGTTGCAATCTCAGTGGGAAAGCTTTCAGTCTTTCACCATTGAGTACATATTTGCAGTGGGTTTTTCATATATGCACTTTATCATATTGAGAAGTTTCCCTTCTATTCCTTTTTGGAGTGTTTTTTTTTTTTTTTTTAATCAAGAAAGGGTATTGTATTTTGTCAAAGGATGATTGTTCTGGATCAATTGAAATGATCATGTGATTTCTCTACTTCAATGTATTAACCTGCTGTATTACACTGATTGATTTTCTTATGTTAAACCACCCTTGCATACCTGGTATAAAACCTACTGATCATGATGTATATATTTTTAAGTGTTTTTGAATTCGCTTAGTAAGTATTTTGTTGAGGATTTTTGCATCTATATTCACTAAAGTAATGGGTATGCATTTTTTTTATTGTAACATCTTTATTTGCCTTTTCTATTTGGATGATGTTAGCTTCATAGAATGAGTTTGGTAGCATTCCTTCCTGTTCAATTTTTTGGAAGACTTTGAGCAAGATTGGTATAAGATCTTCTATAAATAATCGGTAGAAATCACCTGTGAAACCATCTCTCCCTGGACTTTTCATTTTGGGGAGGTTTTGGATGACTGTTTCCATTTCTTTGCTTGTTATTGGTTGTTGAGGTCTTCTATTTCTTCTAGGGCCATGTGTTCCAGAAACTTGCCCAATTTCATCAACATTGTGTAGTTTGTTGGCATACAGTTTTTCATAGTATTATGATCTTTTTTATTTTTGCTGGGTCATTGGTAATGTTACCATTCTCATTTCTGATTTTATTTATTTGCATCTTCTCTCTTTTTTTTCTTTGTTAATCTAGCTAAGGGTTTATAGATTTTGTTGATCCTCTCAAAGAACCAATTTTTAGTTCTGTTGATTTTTATTCTCCATTTCATTTGTTTCTGCTCTAATTTTTATTCTTTCTTTCTTTCTTCTTTGCTTTGGGATTGATTTGCTCTTCTTTTTCTAATTCTTCCAGATGTGCAATTAGGTCTTTGATTTTAGTTATTTCTTCTGTTTTTTTTAAATATAAGCATTGAGGGTTAGAAATTTCCTTCTCAGAACTGCCTTTGATGTATCCCATAAGATTTGGTATGTTGTGTTTTTGTTTTCATTTGTCTTCAGGTATTTACTGATTTCTCTTGCAATTTCTTCTTTGACCCATTGATTTTTTAAGAGTGTATTGTTTAATCTTCATATATTTGTGAATGTCCCCTTCTTCCAACTGTTATTAATTTTCAACTTTATTCCTTTATGATCAGAGAAAGTGTTTTGTATAATTTCAATGTTTTTAAATTTGAGATCTGAATTATGTCCCAACATATGGTCTATCCTGAAGAAAGATCCACAAGCACTTGAAAAGAGTGTATATCCCGCTCTTTTGGGGTGTAATGCTCTATAAATGTCTATTAGATCTAGTTCATTTATCATATAATTCAAGCTCTCAGTTTCCTTATTTACCCTCTTTCCAGATGTTCTATCTAATGTGAGAGTGGAGTGTTGGAGTCTCCAACTATTATTGTAGAGATGTCTATTTCTCCCTTCACTATTGTCAGTGTGTGTCTCATGTATTTTTGGGCATCTATGTTAGGCACATAAAAATTTATTATAGTTATTTCTTCTTGGTGAGTTGCCCCCCTTTTTTTATATGTAGTAACCTTCTTCATCTTCTATAACAGTTTTGCATTTAAAATCTATTTTATCCAATATTAGTATCACCATACCTGCTCTTTTTTTTTTTTATTGCTATTAGTGTGGAATAGTTTTTTCCAATCTTTCACATTCAGCCTGATTATGTCCTTGCATCTAAGGTGAGTATCCTGTAGACAACAAATAGATGGCTCATGTTTTTTTAATCCATTCTATCAATCTATGTCTTAATTGGAAAGTTCAATCCATTAACATTCAGTGTTACCATTAAAAAGGCATTCCTTGCCTGGTCCATTTTATCCTGTGGCTTTCTGTTGTCATATCTTAGTATTGTCTTAATAATCTCAATTTCTCTTACTTAGGTTTTTTCATTTTTATACTCTTCTCCAGGGCTCTCTCCCTTGTCTTTTCCTTACAGGATATAACAAACACTTTAATATCTCTTGTAAATTCAGTCTCTTGGTAACATACTTTCTCAGTTTTTGTTTGTCTGTAAAGACTTTAAACTCATCTTCATTTCTAGTTTTGCCAGAAAAAACATTCTACACTGGCAGTTTTTCTCTTTCAGTACCTTAAATATATTGTACCACTACTTTCTCACCTCCATGGTTTCTAATGAGAGATCAGCACTTAGCCTTATTGAGGTTTCCTTGTAAGTAATGCATTGTTTTTCTCTTGCTGCTGTCAAAATCTTCTCTTTTCCTTTGACCTTTGACAAGCTGAATAGTAGATGTCTTGGAGTAGGTCTATAAGGTTTATTCTGTTTGGGGTAAGTTGTCCTTCTTGAATATGGATATTCATGTCTTTCATAAGGTTTGGAGAATTTTCAATCAGTATTTCCTTGAATATTATTTCTACCCCTTTTCCATTCTCTTCTCCTTCTGGGACACCTATAACATATATGTTGTGCATTTCTTGTTCTAATTAAATTCCCTGAGACCCAGATCAATTCTTTTCTCTGTCTGTTCTCCTATATTTTTAAGTTCAAATGCTCTGTGTTTGAATTCACCTATTCATTCTTCTACCATTTCAAATCTGCTCTTCTATGCCTGTAATGTATTTTTTAAATATATTTTTATTGAAGTGTATCATTCACACATAAACATGCATAAACAATAAGTGTATAGTAGAGGTTGTGAACTTAACAAAATAAACATGCATGACATCATACAGGGGTCTCATACATCAACCCTCCACCAACACCTTGCATACTTGTGAAACATTTATTACAAACTATGTAAGAGCATCATCAAAATATTACTACTAACTATAGTCCCTATCTTACATTTGGTGTATTTTTCCCCCAACTCTCCTTATTTTAAAAAAATATTTTTTTATTACAGAGGTTGTGCACTTACAAAACAATCACATACATGTGTAGAATTCCCGTACAATACCTCTTCACCAACACACCACACTATGGTGGAATATTTGTTACAGATTATAAGATAATATCATCAGACTGTTACCACCAACCATAGTCCAGAGCATACATTTGGCACACTTTTTTTCATACCCTCTCATTATCAACACAGTACATCTTTGGCATTGATGCAAGAATATTATAGTATTGCTGTTAACCACAGTCCATAGGTCACACCAATTGTATTTGTTCCATGCTTCTCCACATTTGCATCACCCTGCAATAGTGATGTATATCTGCTCTAGCTCACAGAAGGACACTATTGTATCTGTACCCTCAACCACAATTCTCATCCCCCTCTGGGTTCACTGTGTTATTCAGTCCCTAGATTATTCCTAGCTTTCTTTCAATTGACATTTACTTCCCCAGACTACACTTTTCAGCCACAATCCCATTTATAAACGAGCTACTACTCACTATAATGAGTTACAATCAACTCTATCCATTTCCACACTTTTCCATTCAAGTTAATTAAAACTTCTACATACATTAAGCATCAGCAGTTCTCCTCAACCCTCCTCTTATCTCCTAATAACCTATACTCTAGGTTTTAACTCCATACATTTATTCTTTGTATTTAGTTCATATGAATGAGACCATGCAACATTTGTCCTTTTGTGCCGGCTTACTTTGCTTAGCATAATGTCTTCAAGATTTATCCATGTTATCATATGTGTCCCAATTTCATTTCTTCATACTGCAGCATAGTATTCCATCATGTTTATATACCACAATTTGCTTATCCATTTATTAGTTGATGGATACTTGGGATGTTTCCATTTGTGATGGTTAGGCTAATGTGTCAACTCGGCCAAGTAGTTGTGTCCAGGTGTTTGTTCCAGCAAGCACTGGGCTAATTGTAATACAAGAGCATTTATGGACTTCAATCACCAGTGAGTTTACTGCGTGGATGGCTGATTACATCTGCATCAATCAGGGAGATTACATTATCAATGGGTGGTGCTTTTATCCAATCAGTTGAATGACTTAAAAGTGGAAGTGATTTCAACATTCAGAGAGAATTTCCCAGCTCGTTGTTGGACAGGCAACTTCTCCCAGAGACTCATCAACAACCTTTCATCGGGCTTTCATCGGAGCCCCTGGTTTGCAGCTTGCCTGAGGAACCTGGACTTGTGCATCCCCACAGTCGCGTGAGAGACTCTTTTAGAGTTCCATATTATTCACAGATACCTCCTGCTGATTCTGTTTCCCGAGAGAACCCTGCTAATACACCATCTTTTGACAATTGTGAATAATACCACTATGAACATCGGTGTGCAGATGTTTGTTTGTGTCATAGTTTTCAGTTCTTCTGGATATATTCCTAATAGAGGAATTGCTGGATCATATGGCAGTTGTATATATAGCTTCCTGAGGACCCTCCAAACTGACTTCCACAGAGGCTGCACCATTTTACAATCCCACCAACAGTGACGGAGTTTTCCTATTTCTCCACATCTTCTCCAGCACTTATGGTTGTCTGTTTTTATAATAATGGCCATTTTATGTGGTGTTAGATGATATCTCATTGTTGTTTTGATTTGCATTTCCTTAATAGCTAGTGATATGGAGCATTTATTCATATGCTTTTTGGCCATTTGTATTTCCTCTTGGGAGAAATGTCTATTTAAATCTTTCACCCATTTTTTAATTGGATTGATTGCCCTTTTATTGTTGAGTTGTATGATCTCTTTATATAGAATGGAAATCAAACCTTTATTGGATATGTGGTTTCCAAATATTTTCTCCCATTGAGTGGGCTGCCTTTTCACCTTCTTGATGAAGTCCTTTGAATCACAGAAGTGTTTAAGTTTGAGGAGGTCCCATCTACCCATGTTTTCTTTCATTGCTTGTGCTTTCCGTGTAAGGTTTAAGAATCCACCACCTACCACCAGGTCTTGAAGATGTTTCCCTACATTTTCTCTAGGAGCTTTATAGTTCCTGCTTTTATATTTAGGTCTTTGATCCATTTTGAGTTAATTTTTGTATAAGGTGTGAGATAGGGGTCTTTTTTCTTTCTTTTGGCTATGAATATCTAGTTCTCCCAGCACCATTTGTTGAAGAGTCTGTTCTGTCCCACCTGGGTAGGTTTGACAGGCTTGTCAAAAATCACTTGGCCATAGATGTGAGGGTCTGTTTCTGAACCATCAGTTTGGTTCCATTGGTATATGGATCTATCTTTATACCAATACCATGCTTTTATTTAACCACTGTAGCTAGGTAATATGATATACAGTCTGGAAGTGAGAGTACTCCAAGTTCACTTTTCCTTTTTAAGATGTTTCTGGCTATTCAGGGCCCCTTACCCTTCCAGATAAATTTGATAATTGAATTGTCCATTTGTTTAAAATATGCTGGTGGAATTTTTATTGGGATTGCATTGAATCTGTATATCAATTTGGATAGAATTGACATCTTAATAATATTTAGTCTTCCAATCCATGAGCATGGAATGTTCTTCCAATTATTTAGGTCCTTTTTAAATTTCTTTTAGCAATGCATTGTAGTTTTCTGAATAAAGTGTTTTATATCCTTGGTTAAGTTTATTCCTAAATATTTGATTCTTTTACTTGCTATTGTAAATGGATTTTTTTTTCTGACTTCCTCCTCAGAATGCACATTACAACTGGATAGAAACACGACTGATTTTTGGTATTGATCTTGTATCCTGACACTCTACTGAAATTGTTTATTAGCTCTAGCAGCTTTGTTTTCAGGACTTTCTATAAATAGGATCATATCATTTGTGAATAGTGAATGCTTTATTTCTTCCTTCTGATTTGGATGGATTTTATTTCTTTTTCTTGCCTGATTGCTCTAGCTGGAAACTCTAGCAGTATATTGAACAATAGTAGTGGCAGTGGGTATCCTTGTCTTGTCCCTAATCTCAACAGGAAAGCTTTCGGTCTTTCACCATTGAGTACAATGTTAGCTGTGGGTTTTTTTCATATATGGCCTTTATCATGTTGAGAAAGTTTCCTTTAATTCCTATCTTTTTAGTATTTTTATCAGGAAAGGATGCTGCATTTTGTCAAATGCCTTTTCTGTGTCAATCGATAAGATCATGTGATTTTTCTTCTTTGATTTATTAATGTGGTATATTATGCTGATTGATTTTCTAGTGTTAAACCATCCTTGCATGCCTGGTATAAAACCCACTTGATCATGATGAATAATTCTTTTACTGTGCAGTTGGATTCAATTAACAAGTATTTTATTGAGGATTTTTGCATCCGTATTCATTAGAGAAATGTGTCTCTAATTTTCTTTCTTCATAATATCTTTATCTAGTTTTGGTATTAGGGTGATATTGGCTTCATAGAATGAGTTTTGTTGGAACAGCTTGAGTAAGGTTGGTATTAAATCTTCTTTGAATGCTTGGTAGAACTCACCTGTGAAACTCTCTGGTCCTGGGCTTTTCATTTTGGGGAGCTATTTGATTACTGTTTTAATCTTTCTACTTGTGATTGGCTTGCTGAGGTCTTCTATTTCTTCTGTGGTCAACATAGGTTGTTTGTACGTTCCTAGGAATTTTTCCATTTCATCTACATTGCCGAGTTTTTTTGGCATAAAGTTGTTCATAGTATACTCTTATGATCTCTCTTATTTCTGTGGGGTCAGTAGTAATGTTCCTGTTTTCATTTTTTATTTCATTTATTTGCATCTTTTCTCTTTTTTTCTTAGTCAGTCTAGCTAAAGATTTGTCAATTTTGTTAATCTTCTTAAAGAACCAACTTTTGGTTTTGTTAATTCTTTCCATTGTTTTCTTGTTATCAATTTCATTTATCTCTGCTCTGATCTTTGTTATTCCATTCCTTCTACTTGCATTTTGATTTGTTTGCTAATCTTTCTCTAGTTCCTCCAGCTATGTAGTTAGGTCACTGATTTTAGATCTTTCTTCTTTTTTAATGTAAGCATTGAGGGCTAGAAATTTCCTGATCAGCCCTGCCTTCACTGCATCCCATAGGTACTGATATATTGTGTTCTCATTGTCATTCATCTTGAGATATTTATTTATTTCTCTTGAAACTTATACTTTATTCATTTTGACCCACTGATTATTTAAAAGTGTGTTGTTTAATCTCAATATATATACAAATACGAATGTTCTCTTCTGCCTTTTGTTGATTTCCAAATTTATTCCATTATAATCAGAGAAAGTGTTTTTTATCATTTTGATCTTGTTGAATTTATTGAGATCTGCTTTGTGACCCAACATATGGTCTATTCTGTAAAAAGATCCATGAGCACTTGAAAAGAATGTATATCCTGCTGTTTTGGGGTGCAATGTTCTATATATATCTATTAGACTTAGTCCATTTATCATATTATTCAAGCTCTCTGTTTCTTTATTGATCCTCTGCCGAGATGTTCTATCCAATGCCAAGAGTGATGTGTTGAAGTCTCCAACTATTATTGTAGAGATGTCTATTTCTCCCTTCAGTTTTGCCATTGTTTGCTTCATGTATCTTGGGGCACCCTGGTGAGGTGCATATACATTTATGATTGTTATTTCTACTGGTGAATCATCCCTTTTATTAATACATAACGTCCTTCCTTGTCTCTAATAACACTTTTACTTTTAAAGTCTATTTCATCTAAAATAGCCACCCCAGCTTTTGTGGTTTTTTGTTTTGTTTTGTTTTGTTTTGTTTTTTTCTGGTTACTGCATGCATGGAGTATCTTTTTCCAACCTTTCACTTTCAAACTACTGGTATCCTTGAGTCTAAAATGAGTCTCTTGCAGACAGCATATACATAGCTCATATTGGGGGTGGATATGGCTCAAATGGTTGGGCGTCCGTCTCCCATATGGTGGGACTTGGGTTTGATCCCCAGGACCTCCCAGTAAAATAAAATTTTAAAAATTAAAAAAATATGAAAACTCATAGATAGCTCATATTTTCTTATTCATTCCACAAGTCTGTGTCTTTTGATTGGGGACTTTAATCCATTAACATTCAATGTTACTGCTATAAAGGCAGTTCTTATTTCATACATTTTGACTTTTGGGTTTTATCTATTTTATTTTCACCTCTCTTTTGACATTTTTAGTTATTGTTACTAAAACAATCATTATTTCTAGACTCTCTTCCAAACCTCTCTCTCCTGTCTTTTCTTTTCAGGCTGTAACACTCCCTTTAGTATTGCTTGCAAAGGCAGTCTTTTGTTATAAACTCTCTTGGTTTCTATTTATCTGTGAATATTCTAAACTCACCTTCATTTTTGAAAGATAATCTTGACAGATATAAAATTCTTGGTTGGCAGTTTTTCTCTTGCAGTATCTTAAATATATTATACCACTGCCTTCTTGCCTCCATGGTTTCTGATGAGAAATTGGCACTTAATCTTATTGGGCATCCCTTATATGTTATGCATTCCCTTTCTCTTGCTGCTATCAGAATTAGCTCTTTGTCTTTGACATTTGACATTCTGATTAGTATGTGTCTCAGAATTGGTCTATTGGATTTATTCAGATGGGAGTACATTGTGCTTCTTGGACACAGATATCTATGTCCTTCAATAGGGTTGGGAAATTTTCTACCATTATTTCTTCAAATATTCCTTCTGCTCCTTTTCCTTTCTCTTCTCCTTCTAGGACACCCATTTCTGTTGGGGAAAACCATAGATTTTACCAAGGCTGTTCTACTTTGGGGTGGGGGGTGGGCAGTGGGGGATAGGGATTATAAACTCACAGTTTTCCCTTTGGCCTCTCCAGTTCTCCATCTCCAGTCCCTCTGGACATGCATATGGCACTCTCCTGGCCTGCAGGGGTCCCCAAAGTGACTCCCTTGAGCAACTTTTAGGTCTTCTCCCCTATTTTGCAAGAGAGCTGTACCCTGACTGAGCTACTCCAGTGCCATCATGGATCTCTTATTCCCTGGATGCATTCTTATTTGAGGCTTCCTAGTTAACATTCTTTGCCTACACAAGTGAATTTGCTCCATGCTTGCTATTTTGATCAATCCTGAAGTGTCCTGGTAGTGATTTCCTGGTTCAGACTCACCCTGGTCTGCCTCCTTTTTTCTTCCAAATGTCATTTAGACATTGATGATTTGTATAGGGAGAGGAAGAACAATAGTAATTATTTGTACAAAGTTTATGGTATGCAGGGTCCTTAAAGACAGGTTGCCTAAGTAACATAAATGAATAATTCAAGCCGGATAGGGAGTCAAGAACCAGAGTGTTTTGAAAAAATTTTGGCAGTTAGTTCAAGATGTTTATAACATTTTGCTGGCTAAAGAAAATAGGACAGTCAGCAGGATTTCTTCCATAGGCACCGGCATGTGAGTCATCCATAAAATGATCTCTAACGTTAAAGACCATTATATAAAGTTGTGTTCTTCCATATCTGCCTTCTTCTTTGTCATGTTGTGAAACCTAATAATCTCATTTAGATTTTTCTTTTGTTGCATTCTCATTAACATTTGTGTTCAAAGTATCTTTTTTAAATCAGTCATGCAGCATAAATAATTCCCTTTTATAATTGCTCCATTAGGCTTATAAAGTGTCGTATCAACCATCACTATAGTTTAGCTGCCACATTTTGACAAAAACTCTTTGTATTTGAGTATATTGTGATAAGACCAATGCTGAGATCTGATTGGTTAAATATGCTTCAGGTCAACTTTTTTGTTAAGTTTGATGGTCTTGCACATTTACAAGAATACAGTCCAAACACAGCATTCTTAGAGTGAAGTAATATTGCAGGCTTCTGTTAGTACATATTTTGTGAAATGAAAATTCAAAACACTGGTCTGAATACTATTTCTTCGGGTCTAATATAAGACCCATAGTTTAACAATGTCTTATGGACATTATCTCCAAAGGACAATTAAAGGTCATAACATGAGTCAGGGTTCAGCCCAGAATTGCCCATACCTGTTCATCTCAAGCTGAAAAACTTGTCATTTCATGTTTTACCTTTAAAAAGTAATATGAATTTTGCATTATAATCCATAAGATATCTATGTATAGTCAGGTGATTTTGGATAAAATGGATTAACTCAGAATTTAAGAATAACAGAATTTATTAGGAATAGGACTTTATTATGGTGAAAAATTTATATTTAGAATTAGCTAGCTGGACTCAGTTTAGATGATCCCAATTTTGTAGGCAACATTGAAAGCATCAAAGTTAGGAGACAAACACATGCCTTCTTCTCTCCATCAGGCCTGATCAGGGTTGTTGACCATGGCCATGGCAATGTCATAGAGCTTCTTCACAGCCCGTTTGATCTGGTGCTTGTTGCCTTGACATCCACACTGAGCACAAGTGTTTTGTTGCCTTTTGATCTTCATGACTGACTCGGTGGGCAGGAAGAACTTTATGATGGCATAGTGGTCAAGCTTGTTTCTCCAGAGGGTGCTCTCTCAGGAATATTTGGACTGTCTTCCCAGACAAAAAGTCTTGAAGTGCCAGAAGGTAGGTGATGTATGGATCTTTTTTTCTGTTTGGCTGTGAATACCTTTTAGCACTACCTCCTTGGCCTTCAAAGCCTTTGGTTTGGTTTTGGTTTTGGGAGGGGCAAGGACTTCCTTTTTCACTTTTGGCACCATTATTGTGAAAAAAGGAGGCATGGGACTTTTTCTGGGAAGAAAAAGGAATTTCTTACAACCCATCATACTGGAAAGAAAAGGTTGCTGTAGGATGAAGTGGGGAGCCAAGTATGAAGAAACCAAAACTATGTCCCCTTTCTGAGGCCAAAGATCAGCTGAGCACAGAACTTAAAGGTGTCCATAGATAGATACATCTAATGAGAATTATCACCTTTCTCCCCAGACTTAGTTTTGACAGATGCTTAAAGAAGTTTACCTGTCACTATAATATCCCTTGATATGCAAAAATTTGTGGGGAGAGTAGGCCAATTTGAATAAGGAGTTCAAAGGTTTCCTGAAGAAAACTGATCAAACCTTTCTTTTTTTGATGTTCAAAATTGCTTTCTTAAAAAGTCCTTGTTGGATTGAACAGTTCTAATGAAAGATTGCTAGTTGGGAAGCCTACCAAAGGGTATCTCACCATGAGGAAAAAGGAAGGTGAATTGGACCAATGCCTGGCCCAGAAATTTATGGAAAAAGGTTGGTTTCAGCAAAATAATTGGCTGAGGCTTGGAAGCTTGTCAGATTCACCTACTCTAGCATGGAGTTATGTTTTGAGGGAGCATTGGTTGACTATAGAAACATAAACTAACATTGCAGTAACCTTGGAAGCCAAGCATGGAGCATCATTGCACCCTGTGCTGCCAAGGATGTCACTGTGCCTGGACAAGCACCTGTGAGATTAGGGTCCCACGCCAACAAGATGTGGCAGTGTCCAAAGCAATGGTGCTAGCAGACTAATTGAATTTTCTATTTTACTTTGCCAGGCGTTTCAAGAAAGGACTAGTCCCTATGGACATAGTAGGCCCTGGGGTTATTGAATGATTCAGAGGAGGGATACAGAACATGAACAATTGATTTGGAAAACAAAAAGTGTGTCTGTACTTTTGCTACAAGTTGTGAAGTAGGTCATACCTGTTACTTGTAGAGATAAGCTATCCATGACTACATGCTCACATTCTGGAAGTAACATGGGACTTGTCTGGGGGAGAGATCAAAGATTTCTTTTACAGGAGGTGAAAAGGCCCTGGACCCAGGGAGAAACCTGGAAATGCTGGGGAGTACAAGTACTGAAGAGAGTAGTTCCCCTCTCCTGAATCTAGAGCAAGGAAATATCAGTAAACAGAGCACATGGAGTACTGGGCTACAGAGGCAGATAGCTGAGACTGACAATCAGAAAGCAGCCGCACCAAGCATCTATGCTGAGATTGGACAGCAGCAGCATAGAGCTGGCCAGAAGCTTGAATATCTAGCCTCCAGGGCTATATTTTGTTGTCTTCCATCTCAAAGAGAGAAACTCTGAGATCTGGATCAACTAGTGAAAGGGGAAAATAGACAAGATTAACCTTTTGGACTCAAGTGAATTCCCTTGGGATTCTCGAACATATCTGAGAGGTCACAAGAAAAGCCCAGACATCCAGATAAAGTGGGTAGGTGAGGGGGGTCTCAGAATTGTCATGTCCTGGAGTTCTGATGTAAGATGACATCACACTCCAAGATGAAGTCCAAACCGAAGAACATGATGATAAACATATGCTTATTTAATATAAACTGCCCTCATTCAGAGTCTAGTAAAATAGAAATTCCAAGAAGATGCAGCATGTGGCCTTCAGGGGGCTTCTGTCACATTGGCACTTACCCTCAGGACCAATCTTGAGATGAATGCCCCAGGTACAAGGTTACTTGCCTGGATTTTAATCCCTTCTCTGCTTCTTAACAGCTGCAGGTAATCTCATCTCTCCAAACTTTAATTTTCATCTAGAAAATGGGAGTAGGGTTGCTATCCTCAAAAAATTGTTGTGAAATGCACACGTAAAAGTTCTTAGCAAGGTGCCTATCAATAGCATAAGAGACAATTTAAAAATGTAAACTTAAATGGGTTATTTTTATCAATAGGTACAGCAAGTATCTTGTTATATCAGAAATTCTAATATTTGGAGAAATATTGTACTATCAAGAGGTTATTCTTAGGGTATTTTTCTGCAAACTCAGTTTGTGGTAAAAGATACAAGCTCTTTCTGAAAGCAGTTTGTGTCAGACAATTTGTAAAAATCGTTGGCTGCTGTTAATAGCAATCTCAGATGCTATGGGAGTCATTTTATGTAAATGCATTATAAATAAGTGATGAGAAGGAGCTGAGAAAGGTCTTTCCAAAAGAATTAAAAAAAAAAAAAAAAAAGAAGTGGTTAAATGGAGAGCAGATGTATTAAGAAGTATTGTATGGTAAATCTTTAAATATACACTAGGTTAATGAGGAGTTGGTGGTGAGATGCCTCTCTACTACTACATTTCTTTCAGACTAGGAAATGATACATCTTTGACTCTTCTCCTTCCTTCACGGATACCTCTAAGCTTTTTTTCCTTCCTTGTTTTCTTCTTTCCTTTCTCCCTCCTTACCTCCCTCGCTCTCTTTCTATTTCTTTCTTCTTCAAAGTGCCTCTCAGACCATCTATTGTCAGTACTTTCCTGCCTGGCACTCTGCCCTCACCTCCAGAGTTCTCCAGCTGGGTCAACTTGATCCTCACTCTAAAACAGGGGTTCTTAGCAAGGGGTCAATGAGCTTCAATTGAAATTTAAAAAAATCATTACTCTGTGGGGACATGTTGGTGCAGGTGTGATATATTTATTAAATAATACACAGTATAAGTATGGGGGCATTTTGGGGACTTGGGAATTGTCCTGAGTGACATTGCAATGACAGATACAGGCCATTATAAATCTTGCCAAAACCTACAGAATTGTGTGGGAGAGAGTGTAAACTACAATGTAAACTTTAATCCACACTTAGTAGCAATACTCCAAAATGTGTCCATCAATTGTAATGAATGTGTCTCACTAATGAAGAATGTTGTTAATGTGGGAAAATGTGGGAAGTGTGGGAAGTGGGGCATATGGGAATCCCCTATATTTTTTATGTGACATTTGTATAATCTAAGTACCTTTAAAAAAATAAAAATAATAAAATAAAATAAAAATACACAGTATAGTGTGGACTTAGTATGTGGTCTGTTTTTCACCTGACTGGCAATGGGGTCTGTGAAACAAAAAAAGTTTAAGAACCCCTGCTCTAAAATTTGAAGTGGATCCTGCCATTAGATAAGGGGAATTTAAAGACTAAGCCAAATAGTGTAAAGTTTTATCCACAGGTGAGGCTGAACCAGTTCCATATCATTGAAGAATTGGGGGAAAAGCAAGAAATCAAGGATAGGATTTGATAAGAACTTAAGATAGGAAGGGACTTCCTCCCTCAAGCCCTCCAGGCAAGGACACTAAACTCCAAAGCTGGTTTTCATGATTGGATCCCTACCACCTCAGTTGGTCCTTATTAAAGTTAAAAAATTAAAAAAAAATCCACTATTTACTAAGCAGTCACTCCATGCCACATGCTATACAAAGCACTTTACATACATCTTCTCAATTAACTCTCTCAATAAGTCTCACAGGCTGCTAGGGAAATCAGACATTTGTTAAACAGCCATCACCCAGCCCTCATCTACCCCCACATCTTTCTCAGGACAAGTCACAAACATGCTAAGCTGCCTTCTACTACCCCCTACTCCATCTCCTTTTCTATCCAGTGCCATTCCACACCCTGGGGGAGACAAGTCTAAGAAAAGGCCAGGTCAGACCCTGAAACCAGGAACAAGCAGCCCCAGATGCTTACCAGAACAAGAATTCTCAGTGAAAGGGCCCCCGAGCCCCGGGTGAATAAATATGACGCTCAAACACTATAGATTTTGTCTGTCCAGTGCAGCATGAGGTGAGGTGTGTGGAGCTGCCATCCGTTGATCCCAACCCAGAGCGTTTTTGGTCACCTCTGCTGTTTTAGACTCTTTGTGCTAAGTTGACAAGGAGCTTATTTGCCCTTTCTGGACTCTAATCTGTGCAATAAAGGGATCACTTGCTGAAAGTTTCTATTGTGCCCTGAACTTTTGTTCCCATGACACACCTTTGTAGCAACTTGTTCAGCACAGGCCAATTGTATTATTCTGCTCATTTTAAGTTGGAAAAAACAAACAACTAAGACTAAAATAGATATATTACTTGCCCAAAATCTCACAAAAAAGAGGCTAAGTCAAGATTTGAACCCAAATTTGTCTAACTGCAAAGTTCAACTGCAGGTTATGAATCTTCCTTACTTATTTCCACTTTGGGGTTTGTTCGCTCCTCACCCCAGGTCCCGATTGCTGCAACAGCCTGGCAACTGACATCCTTGCTTCTGTCCTTTCCGTTCCAGTCTGTGCAGTCTATCCCCAGAAATGCTTGTGGCCTCCTGCTGGCCTCCTGTCCAAGCATTAAACAATAATGAAAGGATTGAAATCAATACAGAGTCCTGAAGTTAGCTTGTCCTGAGTATCCTGGCATGTACTTCACTCCTTTACATTCTTTTCAATATCAAATGTATTCAGGAGCACCAAAAAGAGCTGCAACTCTCAGATGTGTTTTTTTTTTTTTTTTTTTTTTTTTTTAATTTTCTTTTTTTTTTTTTTTTTTTTATTATGGGTAAAAATCAAAATTCTCACAATACATACAAACATTTGCATAATGATATATAAATATATATGCATATATGTGTATTTGCTTACAAAAATGTTATTTATATATATATATATATACATATATTTTAAGAGGTGCTTAGATTACCTAAAATATTACACGGAACCCACTGGGATTCCCATGTTGCCCACCTCCCACACCTCCCACCACATCCCACACAAACATCTCCCACAAGTGTGGCCCACCAACCTCAATGAACTTACACATCCTGGAGCCTTGCCACCAACCATAGACCACAGTTCACACTGTAGACCACACTCTCTCCCACTCAGTTCTGAGTGGTGTGTGCTGATTTAAAATGGCCTACATCCATTGCCACAACAGTACTCAGGACAACCTCTAACTCCCAAAGAAGCCCTTGTATTTCAACTGCTCATCCCCTCCCTACCCAAAAACTGTCAAGTGGCCACTGGCTCCACCTCATTGTTATAATTTCTTGCATTGCAAGAATCACCATATGTGAGCAAGAGAATACCATCAAGTCCACTCTAGTCCATAGTTCTTCCCCCAATCCAGAGGCGACTGGGATGGTGATGTCCACTCCAACTCCAAGTGAGAGAGGGCTTATATCCCATGGATATGGTGGGTGCGATGATCCTGCCTGCAGATGCAGGCCCTCTCCATTCCCTGGGATGGCCATTTCCCATCGTTGTCTCCTCACCAGGTGACTTGGATGAGTCCATTGAGCTGTAGGGTAGGAGTTGCAGTTCCACCTAGATTTCCTGCACACCTGGCACATAGGTAGATGGGAGGCTCCAGTCTCTGGAAGTATACCTAAGAAACTCCAGCATCACATGTAGGTTTGAATAGAAGGGACTGGTGAACCATGTGCAGGGAGGACTTATTTGAGTCTAATTCTGTCACTCTCAGGAGCACAGATTCCAAAATAGAACCCACTGATAAGGCATCAGTCTCTGGGGCTATCCCAAAGTTATGCACAAGGGACAAGTGACCATTTTATGAAATAATAAATCACTTCCTCCATAAAATATATCCTTTATGAGATCATTTTTATCACTTTGGTTCTGTCAGCAGTTTCTTGTGCAATTAACTGATGTAATTTTACCAGCTAAAAGCATGGGTAGGAAAAGCATGCTGGTGCCAGATTTTCAGTGGAGATGACACAACAGAATCTGGGATCTGCCATAGCAGAAATTTCAGGACTAACAAACATTATTGCTTTTCCATGCTTTTAAAAATCATGCAGCCTCAAACTGAGCTAAGCATTCTGGCTTTCCATGGCCAATTTTAGCAAACAGTCCCCAAGAAGCTCGTGAGGAAGTTAAAGTAACCAAACAATAGCTATAGAAGTCTTTGTAGCTTTCTTTACATTTAAAAGAAACCTTTAATGTAAATACATTAAATTTTTTAATTACAAAAGAGGAAAGAAAATCACCTATAATTCTACTCTCCAAAACAACTAATACTAAAATCTTTTATTAATATCTTTGTGTTTCTTTTAGTTTCTTCCTTTATAATGTCCATAAAGGGAGCAAACAAGTAATTCATAAAAGATGAAATAAAATGGCAAAAACACTTACTTTACTGGAAATCAGGAAAAGTGAAAATAAAACAATGAGATATCATTTATTAGCAAAAGTTCAAAATATTGGAAATAGTCACTGTCTACGTGCACTGCTATATTCCATTTGTTGGAGTATTTAATGAAAAAAAGTTTGAGGATCAGCTTGGCAATATATATCAGAATTCTACCTTTAAGAATCATCCTACAGAAATATTTGCACAAGTACACGAAGATATATGTGTAAGAATGCTCATTGAATCATTGCTTGCAAAGTTAAAAAATAGATACTACTAAATTTGCATCAGTAGGAAAATGGTTAGATAAATCACAATATATTCATATTGAGGAATTTAAAAGAAGTTTAAAAATATGATGCAATGTTACTAATAGCAATGTCAGTTTAGGCAAAGATTTCCAACACGTATCATTAAGTAATAAAAACATTCTGTAGAACAATAGAGTTAATATAATCTCACTATGAAAAAAAATGACACATGGATATGTATAGAAGGTGAGAAAGGAAAAGCATCATGGTATTAACAATGATTGTATCTGGAAACAGGGGTAAGATTAGACAGTTGTAAAAAGGGATTATTACTTCCTTGAGTTTTTTGAAAAATTTTTAATGAGGTTACACACATTTGAAATTTTTGATAATGTGATTATATACCTATATTTGTTTTATAATTTTTGAATGTTGAAACAAGTAAATTATAATATTCATATAATTTCATATATCATCTGGTTCATTTAGCATTATACCCAAGCATTGTCCTTGGTTTTAATAAATAGTTTAATATTGTACAGTATTCTATCAAGTGAATGTGCTGCTTTGCATAGTAATTTCCCTGTTGCTGGACTTTTACATTGCTATCAATTTTTCACTATTGATAATGTTGCAATATATCTTTATTATAGATAGGATTTTAAATTTCTTTACTTTATAACATTTCCATAAGTTAGAGGGATGGGATTACTTGGTAAAAGTTAAGAATCCTAGTCTGGCTGTTGATCCCTACTTCCAAAGTGTTTAGTGATAGACTTGTCACTGAGCTGGGTTCCCTGCCCAATGCATACAAAGGCCAATCCTGTGACACTAAGGGTTTCAAAGAGAGAAAGAGCTTTATTACAGAGCATCTGTGTAAGGAGATAGGAGGCAAACCAAGCCTCAGATCTGTCTCCCCGAACTGGAGAGACTCTGAGGGTCTTACAGTATTCTAGTAAAAGCATGATTATGATAACGATAAGGTGGTCTGGGATTATCGAATTGGGTGGATTTTGGTTGAGCATGCACAGGCAGGTAACATGCTTAGTCATAGGATGCATGTATGAAATTGGTGGTGTGATTTTTAGTATTATAATGAGGTATAGGTTACTATAGGTTAATGCTCTGTATTACTGCACATATCTAGAGGGACAATTCTTACTGGAACTCGGAGAAGAAAAACCAGAACTGAGGTGGATGACTCAGGCTTCCTTATTAATAAACATGAGGGGTTGTTAGCAGGATCATAAGACCACTAAGCTACAAAAATTAAAAAAAAAAAAACAAGGCGGGTAGGCACAAGGTCATAAGATTATCTATTCCTTTGCAATTAGAAGGGAAGGCATCTGGATTACCGTTCAGTATTCTGTTTTTATTCATATTTTTTGACTTGTCTTTAATCATAATATGCCAACAGGCAGACTCAGATGTCAATAACTACTTGCTATTCCAGAAAGCATTCTCCAGTTGGTGAGGACAATGCTATAGAAATCTTTTTCCAGAAGGCAATGAAGTTTCTCAGCAAGAGCTGCCTTTTGTGGAAGAAAAACCTGATAAAGATTGAGGAAAACTGTGCTTTGTTTTTAGAAAAAGGGTTTATATCTTTATATGAACTCATATCTTTATATGAACTCAATCTTGATGAAAACCAGCTGCACTGATGCAGCCCAAGACAAACATTTTCACCTTTTTTTTTTGTTGTTGTTGCTTTCCCCAGATACCTGATACTTTAAATAAATATAGAAATTTCTAAAACCTTTCCATTAGTTCATTGTCTGCTAGATCTATAATTGGGAAATAATTGAGATTGGGTACCACACTGAGAGTCCTACAACACACAGAGTTTTCATGATACAATAGTGTAAATCAGCACCTAGACATTTACATCAGAATGCCCCTATATCGGAAATGACTGGATGGTGATAAGTGTTGAAAGAACAACTCTCTGGCTCTGTATCTAGTCTGGATTAGGGTGGGTGTTGAATACCCAGTCTGTTTTGAGTCCCCAAAACCTGTGGTAACAAGCAGTATTTGAACTTGCTTGAGTCAACTCTCCAATGGCCCTCATCTCTGACCTGCTCTCTATTAAATGGTTTTCTGCATTTAAGATCCATTTAGGAATACCTTTACTGCTACCTACACATCATCCATTCTCTTCTTCTTGTCCTGAGCCACTCTCTGGAAACAATATCCCAGTTATTCCTTGAATCCTCTGGAAAAAGCCCTAAGGAAGTTTAGAATGAATACTTTAATTAAGTCACTATCAAAATAAAACTAATAAAATTAGAAAGAGTATAGATCTTCAAGTATATACTAATTATATGCTTAACCATTACACATAAATTATTAGAGTTAAAATTTTATGTTAGACACTTTTTAATTTAAAAAGGCTCGCTTAATTCTCCCAACAAATCTACAAAATAGTATTGTTTTAATCTATTTAATAGATCAATAAATTGCTCAAGATCATATTTCCCAAGAATGGTTACAGCAATATTTCTGAATCCACATGCTCTTCCAGAACCTGTTACCCATCAAAAGGTAGAGTCTATTTCTCCTCCCCCTTGAAATTGGGAATGGCCTTTGTAGCTGCCTTGATGAAAAAATTAGTTGCAATATGCAAAAAAATGCAATATGGCTTCCTTGGGCTCACTCTCTCCCTCCCCGTCCCACCCCTCCTCCCCTTCCCCCTATCCCTCTTCCTCTCTCTTTCTCCTCCTCTTGCTCTCTTCTCTCTGTGTCTGCCCTTGTAACCCAGCCACCATGTTGTGAGGAAACACACCACTTTAGAGAGACTATATGTAAGTGTTTTGGCCAATAGTCTTCACTAAGGTCCCAGCTGGGAGTCAGCATCAACTACCACATAAGAGTGAGCAAACCTTCAGATCAGTTCTCAAACCTGTGGGTAATTTTGACCCCCAAAGGACATTTGGCAATTTCTGGAGACATTTTTGGTTGTAACTAAAGGATGTTGCTACTGTCATCTGGTGATATGCTACGATGCACTGCTCCCCACAACAAAGAATATCCAATCCACAATGTCAAAAGAACCAACATTGAGGAACCCTTTTTCAGATGATGTCATAGTCCAGTCTTTGAGCCTTGCAAACTGAAACCAAATGAAACACCGACAAGCTATCTCTGGCAAATCCTGCCCAAACCCCCATTTCATGGGGTGGCTTGTTTTCCAGCAATAAATAACTGCAGCACTGTCAAATAAGTGGAAGAACTGAGTCATGTCTTCAAGTCTTTGTGACTCTGAAGTTCATGTGTGTTCTCATGCTGCCTGGAAGGACACAGCAAAACAGAGAGTAACAAAGCAGGTTTAGCTGCTGTGTGACTGAGACTTGGGAAAGGGAAGACAAAAGGAGTGATGGCTATTATCAAAAAGAGAGCAAAAGCATTTTTCCCACCTAGTAACTGTACTCCATGTTCCTAATCTCAAATTCAACACCATCCCTTCTCTTCCCTAAAAAAAGCTGGGGGCAACTCTTAGTTACTTTTCACAAGTTTTCCTGAGTACACCTTTGAGGGTTCATTTCTCTCTGATGACCCCAAATACTTCTCCAATAACTTCTGAGACCCTTCTCTACTAAGCTGTGAAAAGGTAAGGTTTTCACAACATTCCCCCTAGAAAGAACTGACCAACCAGGATCTTTACCTGATCCATGTCCCACCCCAGAATCCTTTAAAGAGTCAACCAATGCAAATATTCCCATTGTCCTGATTTTGTGATAATCAGAGTAGGCTAAACATTTGCTATATTAGAAACCATGCATGTATCCCCAGACCTAGTTTTTCTCCCTAGGTCTGGTTTTTAGAATGCTGGTAATAAACTTAGCCTGACTTGTTATATGACCATCCTATATGGGAAAAGACTGTAACTTTGAGTATCTTTGGTCAACCTTAAGAGATATAGCAGGGGGATGGGCGTGGCTCAGGTGGTTGGGCGTCCATCTCCTTTATGGAGGGAACTGGGTTCTATCCCCGGGACCTCCCGGTAAAAAGAAAAAAAGAAGAATATAGAATGCGTGTGGGCCACCAGGCCCCATGCGCGGGTGCACCACCAAGCCCCACGAGCAGGTGAGCTGTCAGGCCCTGTGCATGGGTGCGCCACCAGGCCCCAGGTAAGCCGCCAGGCCCCACAAGCAGGTGAGCCAACAAGTCCTGTGTGCGGGCAAGCCTCCAGGCCCCGTGAGCCATGCAGCAAGGGAGAGCCAAGACGAGACGCACCATAAAACCAGGAACTATGGCGGCACAGCCAGTAGGATGCCTCTTTCCCACATCATAGTTTCCAAGGATCGAATCCCAGTGAAGACAGGAGGAGAAGGATGAGAAGAGAGGGCAAGAAACAGACACAGAGAGTTGCCCAGCGAATTGACACAGAAACAGCAAAAATGGGGGGGGGGCGGGGTAAAAATGGATAAAAGTAAATAAATAAATCCATTAAAAAAGTATAGGGGAGGAAGATACGGACTATAGTTAGTAGTAATACTTTGACGATGCTCTTTCATGATTTGTTAACATGTTTCACAATAATGTGGGGTGTTTTGGGGGGGGGGGGTGATGTGTGGGAGCCCTGCATGATGTTATGCATGTTTATTTTGTAAGTTTATGATGTTTACTGAACACTTATAGTTTATGTATGCTCATGTATGAATGATATACTTCAATAAATTGTTTTAAAAAAAAAAAGAGTCAACCAGTTTTTCAAGAACAGTACTGCTTAAAAGTGGGACAAAATCCCAGTGATTCCACTTTGGGTATATGTTCTAAAAAACAATCTGAAATTTAGACAAATAGTTATGCACAAAACTGTTCAGTGCAAGGTTATTTGTAAAAGTTAAAAATAAGAGAACAAAAATTAAGTGTCTGACAATAAAGGAATGATAACAAAAATTTATAGTCTAAATCTACAATGGAATACCACGCAATAATAAGTGAACTGTAGTGATTTTCAGATTCTGTTCTGGGCCCTCTTTCTAATCTTCATTGTATACCTTCCTTATGCAATTGATCTGCTCCAATGGCCACAATAACCACTCCTATTTCTCAAGCATTGCTTCAATATGTGTTCATCAATTGTAACAAATGTACCACACTAATGAAAGATGTTAATGTGGGAAAGTGTGGGATGGGAAGGGGGGTTGGTATATGGGAATCCCCTATATTTTTGATGTAACATTTGTGTAATCTAAAGCTTCTTTAAAAATAAAAAAATACATTATAAAAAAGACCCTTTTAACTCACTATTGCTGTTAAGATAAAGCCCAAACTCCTCACCAGGCTTTGAAGGCCTATCTCTGTAGCTTCATCCCAGACCACTCTACCTCTCCAAATCTCCTTGAACTTTATTCTCTAGCCATGCTATACCACTAGCAGTTTTATGAATGTATCATGCTCACACTTATTTTCAGACTTTGCATACATTCTTTTCTTCTATTTAGATCATGCTTCATCCTATTCCCACCCTCCTAGTTGTCACTAGATTATCATTAACCTGGCTATTGCCTAGTTTCTCCTCCTTTCGATTTCTTGAAACTGCCAAGCTCTCCTTTATCTCTGGGTCTTCAACTATGTTGTTCTTTGTTCATGGAACTACTCCTTAACACATGTACACACATAAACGTGCACACACATACACACATAAAAATCTACCCTTGCCCAGTGTGATGGGCCACAAAATTGTGCCTCTCAGATCACCTACTGTGGAAACCAAAAATTTCTTAACAGCCACAGTCGCTGTGCTTTGAATACATGATGGTGTCCCTGCCACGGCCATGCTTCCTCCAAGCTGCTCTGAATCTATGACTATGGGTGGCAAGCCCATACCTGGGAGACATGAGACTCATCTGACAGGTGACTGACTTTGGCTTGAAGACTCCTCATCAACCTTGCCAAAACTGTTTAATACTATACTGCAATCTAAGACCTTTCTTCTTTCCTTCTCTCTCTCCTTTAAAAAATAAGATGGCATCAAGGTCTGATGACTCTTCCAGCCTCCTCAAAATCCCTCCTCATTGCTCCTCATAGGTCTGTTTTAATTTTTTGCTTACTTGGGTTTCTTTAAGTTATTTTGCTCCTTTCTTGTGGTATGACTTTTTTTTTTTTTTTAATTGAAAGTTTGCATGTGAAAAATTATAGTGATAATTTGAGTCCCTGGACTATGTTATATTCATTCACAGGTTTGCTTTTACTTCTGGCAGGCAGTTAAAGTAGGAACAGATTACTTTAATTCATTCTGGTATTGACTATTTTTAAGCTGAGCCTCAGTCTTTTTAAGAAACAATTTCTGGGAAGTGGCTGTGGCTCAATCAGTAGGGCTCCCGTTTACCATATGGGAGGCCCCAGGTTCCGTTCCCGGTGAAGGCAAGCCCTCCCGCACAAGCAGCAAGGGGGGGATAAATGAATAAATAAATAAAATCTTTAAAAAAAAAAAAAAGAAACAATTTCTTTCCAGTTCCCATTTTTCCCAGGGTGTAGCCATTCAAGGGGTCCTAATTCAAAGCCAGGTGTGGTTGTCAGAGCTTATAAATTACCAAAGTATGTAAGGGAACAGTCATTTTGATTTATCTATTTTAGATATTATTTATTGATTTTCTCTTATGACAAATAGGAACTAGTTCTTTTATACCCCCTCACAATCACTCCCTTCTTCCATTATATTTATTTCACAATTTGGGTGTAAATCAATAGTTTTTCATTCATTCATTCATTTATCCAATAGTATATACTGAGTGCCCACTGTATTCCAGGTACTGTTCTAGACACTGATAATACAACAATGAACAAAACAGTATGAAAATCCCTGTTCTCATGGAACTGACACTACATTTGGGGTAGATATTCAGAGTTTATATTATTATGAAAATATAGATAATGTTCAGTGCTAAACCAAAATGTGTACCATGATTATATTTGCTTTCTTATATTTTCCTTTAGAAATGATCGTTTTTGTTTTGTTTTATCTGCTTAATTTTCTCTCAATCCATCATACTTACTGCTGCAATGCCTCTGAAATACAATTTTCTACAAGGTTCAACCTATCAGATAATCTATTGGGAGTACATTTTGCCCTCAGAAATGTCCGTTCTTCCTACCATACACCCTTTACCTCTCTCCTATGACTTTCAGCAAGTTGTTGAACTCTGACTCAATTTCCAAATCTGCAAAATGGAGATTAATCATATAACCTAATGTACAGATGTGGAGGAGATTGAAATGGATTAACAGATATAATGCTGTTAGAACAGCCTGGCAGAGTAAGCACCATAAACTTAGGTGCTGTTATAGTTGGCTCTCTTCCTCTGTTTATTTCTTTTGGTAGAACACATATCCAGAAAACAGATTCCTAGGAGGCTAATATTTTAAATACTTGCATTTTCCAAAAATTTATTTCCCACTTGATAATTTGGCTGGTAGATGGGTCCAAATTTGCTTCCCTCAATATTTTAGAAAGCCATTGTTATCTGCTTTCCTATTTATTATTAAGATGTCCATTGCAAGCTGCTTCCCATGCCCTTGTCCCATCTCTCTCCCCCTTTCCTGGAAGCTGTTAGGATGACCCTTTATCCTTTGCGTGCTGAAGTTTCAGAATGGGTGTGGGCCTCTTTGTGGTTCATTGTGCTGCTAACTCAGTGGGCCCTTTTCTTCTGGAAAGTTAGGTCATCAGTCCTGGGAAATTTTCTCTCATAAGTTATTTGATACTTTACTCTTTTCTACACCATCTATTGTCTTTTCCTGAAACCCATTAGTTCAATGTTTCTTCTTCCTGGGTTGATTCTCAAAAAATATTTTTTCAATGCTTTTATCCATCTCTCTTTTCTTTTCTAATTTTTGTAACATTTCTCAACTTTTTTTTCTAACATTTGTATTGATTTCTTTTGTTTTCTACTTGTCATTTTTTAATTTCTCAGAGTTCTTTCTTGGACTAGTGTTCTTTTATAGCTTATCCTGTTATTATTTCATGGATGCAAGACCTTTATTCCCTCTGAGGATACAAATTATAGGGTTTTGTTTTGTTTAGTTTTTCTCTATGCATTGTCTTTGTTCCCTCAGTGAATTTTATTTGTTTACTGATTGCTTTGGCCTCTCCATTTCCGGTTAGAAGTTTTTGTGTTTTTTTCTCAATTTCCTGACTACCTTTTGTGCATCATCTACACATTTTTTAACAAGTTTCCAAAAAGCTAGTTGAAGCTTTTGGGGAATGGGAGGCGGGGGGAAGATGTGCTTTTTACTGGTGGGCTTCATTTTAGAGTGATCAGGCAGGAAGATTGCTTTTTAGATAGAGGAGCTCCAAATGTAGCTGACATTTGGGGCCCATTCTCAAATTTCTCAAAGAAAGAATCTTCTTGCTTTCAGCCTCATTAGATAAATGGCTGGCTGCTGTTATAGGAAGGATGTTGGGGGTGCCCCATGATTCAGGATACAGATTTTCTCTGAACCTCCTTGTTTTCAACCCCATCCCACCCTCCACTGTGCCTGAACTTGATTTCACTGTTTTCCTCTGCAGGTACCTATGGTACAGCTTCCTCCTCTTGCTTAGTTAGTTACTATTCCCCTATTTGCAATTCCAAAAATTTGTCATCTCTGATCTGCTTTTGTACTCTCTCCTGATCCATTTGTATTTATTGTTCTATAACTTTTAAAATTCCTTTACTAAAACTTTAGTAGGGTTTACACAGGAGAAGAAATAAATTAATCGAGTCAATCACACTCCATCTTTTTACACTGGTTTAAATACCCATTTCACCATACACTAAAATTGGCATATAATTAGCAACGTTTTGAGATATTCTAATCCATTTTACTGTGTTCTCTAATTACATGCCAGGACCAGACTTCTAATTCTCATGTCTTTAACATATATTTTCTTATCTGCCAGTATAATTCTTAACCATAATTTTCTTTTAAATTTTCAAAAAATGTTTGCCTCTTTTCATACATTGTAGATTAACTTTAAGATCATTTAAGGTCAAATTTATAAATCAATTTGAAAGTGACAGTTTTCTATTAATATCTTCATATTTAAGAACTTGGTATGAGTCCCTATTTATTCAGTAAAGTTTTATATTTTCTTTCATAACAATAATGATTAATTCTTCAAGCTATTTTTAGACATTTCATGTTTGCATTTTCTTATGAAATAAAATATTTTCAATTATATTGTGTAATGTGTTTTAGCTGGTACAATGAGAAAATAACGATTTTTATAAAATATATTTCATAACTTAAAATTTTAAAAGTTGCTAATTTTTTTCTTATAGTTTTCCTGTTAAGTCACTTAGGTTTTCTAGTTAGATGGCCTACTAATTGGATATCGGACTCCTAGAATTGGCCCTATCTGTCTCATCCTTTTTCACATATTTTTAATGATTGTCATTTTATTCTACATCTTGTGTGAGTTTTTTTTAACAAATCAATTTTATTGGTACATGCTAATAAAGCATAAATCCATCCAAAGAGAATACCATCAATGGTATTCAGTGTTTGGTGTAATCACATATTTGTGCATTCATCTCTTCTATCATTCTTAGAGCAGTTCCATTATTCCAATAATAATTGTAAACAAAAAACAAACAAACAAGCAAACAAAACTCATCACCTCTCAATCTCTCTATGCTTCCCCTGAAGTATATAGCTGCTATTCTTTTTCCTTCTCTCTAGTATATTTATATTTACGTTTTGTAAAATCAGTCATATATTTGTTGGAGCAGGAAGTCAAAAGAGAAGATAAAATTTGATTTCTGATATACTGAAAAATATGTTTAATCACATTTGTGAAAGCCATTTTAAAGGCGATTTCAGAAACATGGTTGATATTTTCATTAAATCAAATGCTCACTGAGTTTGTTTTTTTAATGGAACACTGAGAGATTGATGCCAGGAGGCTCTTAATTTTTTAAAATAATGAAGCATCACAAACTTTGAACACAGGCTTATTTAAAGTGGAAAAATGTAATTTTATAGATTTCTTATCTTTTTTTTAACATTGTGAACTATTTGAGCTATAAAAAAATCTTTTTAAAATCATTACATGGTTTGTAGAAGGAAGGGTTTATAAGAGTTTGTAACTGGGTTAAAAGGTAGATTAATGGCTAGGATTTAACATTGGGGTAAAGCTAGTGTCTGGGCCTAAGACATGGGGCTGGAGATCAGAGACTAAATTCAGGGTAGGGTGGGGAAGGTACCAAAGTGTTTTGAAGGCCCTTAAGAAAGTTGATTGTATTAGAGGTATATTTTGATAACTGTTTGTTTTCTTACTATTCTTGAAAGATATTTTCACTGGGTATAGAATTCTAGGTTGACAATTTTTGTTTTTTTTCCCAGCACTTCCAAGATGCCATTCTACTGTCTTCTAGCTTGCAGAGTTTCTAATAAAAATTCTGCTGTAATTCTTTTTTTTTCTTTTTTTTTCTTTTTTTTAATTTATATTTATTGTGGGTAAAAATCAAAATTCTCACAATACATGCAAACTTTTGCAAAATGATATATAAATATATATGCATATATGTGTATTTGCTTACAAAAATGTTATATATATATATATATATATATATATATATATATATATATATATAAAGAGGTGCTTAGATTACCCAAAATATTACACGGAACCCACTGGGATTCCCATGTTGCCCACCTCCCACACCTCCCACCACATCCCACACAAACATCTCCCACAAGTGTGGCCCACCACCCTCAATGAACTTACACATCCTGGAGCCTAGCTGTAATTCTTATTTTTGTTCTACTCTACATAATAGGCTATCTTCCTTTGGCTGCCTTAAAGATTTTCCCTTGATTTTTGAATTTTAGCAGCTTAAATATGTTGTGACATTTTATTTGTTTGTTTTATATTTATCCTGTTTGGGGTTCTCCAAGTTCTTGGATATGTGGTTTGATGTTTTTCATTATTTTTGGAAAATTCTTTACCAATACTCTTTGAATATTTCTTCTTCCCTATTCTATCCCCTCTCTTCTCTTCTGAAATTAAAATTACACATATATTAACATGTTTGATGCTCTTCTACAGCTTTTGGACACTCCGTTCTGTGTTTAACACTTTTTTTACTTTATCATTTTTATTATCCTATCTTCAAGTTCACTGATGATTTTCTTGGCTCAGTTGAGCCTACTGATGAGTCCATTAAAGGCATCCTTCATCTTTGTTGCCTTATTTTTTGTTCTAGTACTACCACTTGACTTTCATGTTTTCTCTCTGCTGAAATTCCCCAGCTGTTCATGCATATTGTTCACCTTTTCCACTGGAGCCTTTAAAATTTAAACACATTTATAATTCCTCATCTCATCATTTCCAACATCTGAGTCAACTTTGATTGATTATTTTGTATCTTGATGTGGTGTTTTTCATTGCTTGTTTTTGTGTGTGACATAATATTTTTTTTATTGTTCATAGAAGAATAGAGTCTGAGGTAAATTTATGCTTAGAAAGATGCATATCTCTTCTTCTGCTATACCAGTATGAGGAGTTTAAGTAAAGCTGCAGAAGAGTTGGGTTGGGTTTGGGTTTTGTGATTGCTATCATTACCTTCACTTCTTCATTAGCTGAAAAATCCTCTAGCATTACCTAATACCTAAGGTGGAGCCTAGTATGCATGTAAGTTTTCCTCAATAATTCTGCTCTACTGCCATATTTTGACATTCATTGTGTACCTGTGCCTTAGAGGGAGGTCTCTCTGCATGTTCCTGCTCTTTTCTCAGTGATGGATAGCTGTTGCTTGTAACTGGGTTTGTGCTTATCTGGTGGATGGATTAATGAGTGTTATATTTTATCTTGGTCTAACCTATTTTAGGCAGGCCTTGCATCTCTGGGTTTGTGGGATGGGATGTGTTTTTTTCCAGCAATTCTGCTCTTCCCCTTCCATGACAGTCAAAATTTTCCCTTTATTTTTTAAGGACTTTTATGGGAATGACATTCTTTTCCCTTCCTCGATGATGGAGAACTCTATTGGTCTAGGACCCGGAAAATTTCGTCCCACCTTCTTCCCCTTGAGATAGAGGGTTTTATTTTTCTTTTATCCTTTCCCCAGCTACAATAATTTCTCACCTGGTTTTCAGAGACAAAAGAGTTTGCCCCAGGGGCTCTAAGAATTTTGTTCTCTAGGTGTGTAAGATCCAAACAAGATTTGTGCCTTTCTCATGGGGGAGGCCTCTCTTTTTCTTAGGCTTGCATCAATGACAAAGACTTCTTCTGATCTCCCACCAGCTCTTCCTCATAAGTATATGATAGAAGCTTAGGAGAAGACCCTTGAGTTGGTGAAAAATCACTTTATATTTGTAGTTCCCACAAGTTCTATATTCTCAAGCTAGCCTACACTTGACATTTAGCAATTTAGAATTTTTAGCCGAATTCTTATTACCTGCTTGAATATGGTTGGAGTCTCTTCCTCCTGTCCACTGGCGACAGTGAATCTGTGCTTATGTCCTGCCTCCTTGTAGGAACCTGTCTTTCCTTAGATTTCAGCCTACTTGGTTGCCCTAAAGCTTCAGTTTTCTGATCAATTCAGGGCAATTTATGATTTTATAGATTATCTGGGGCAATGTTCTTTCCATCTTTCTACATCCTAGGCAAAAGTTGAACAATATTTCCTTACTCTTCTTTGTGGCTATTTCTGTTTTAATATTTTCTTGCTGTTTCCTTTCTCTTATCTTCTCTGATATTTGCATTGTTTCTTTTGCCTTTTTGGTTTTATATCTTAATAGACATGTATCCTATTTTATTCTTTTGTGTAGTGATCTTCAATAAAGATGAATCATCCCTTAGGGAGGGTATTTTGAAAATTTGTTGGGGCAGTTCTAGTTGTCCCAGTGACTAAAAGGGACTATTGTTATTTAGTGGGTTGATAATGAGTACTAGATGCAATGTGAATAAAAGTTACACATTATGAAGAATTTTCTCATGCCCATGCAGTTTTAAGCATCTCACTGGATAGTCATGTAAATAGAAACTATAATTATCTTAGAATATATGTATATATAGAGAGAAATGCATTTTTGAAAATAATTTTTGTAAATAGTGATTTTTAAAGAAATTCAACTACTCTTATTTGTTCAGAATTTGACTAAACATTGGTCACTATTTTGGAAATAATTTCCCCAATGTCAACGCTGCTCATAAAGCTTGAGTCACCAATATAACACACCTCTATCAGTGTAAATTTCTAGCTTTGGCACTCAGTTATTCTATGTAAAGTTATGAACATTTAACTACTTCATTGTCTTCTAATGTTGTTGTTCAAGTGCACTAAGATACTGGGATTGTTTGTAACCCAACATAACCTAGCAAAACTGATACATACTACTTAATTCCCCAGCACAGTTAAAGAATAGTTATGAGTTATGAGTCAACCCTCTCATAAGTCCCATCCCACCTGCATTCTATTAATAAAATATTGCTGATGTTTCTAGAATGTGAGATGTGTGTCTCTGTTTTTTAGTACTGGCTAGATTATTCCCTTGGGAATCTTGGTGGGGTTTTGGGGGTTGGGGGTTGGGGGTTGTAGTGGGATCTTTCTTATTCTATCTTCCCCAACTTACATAAAAGGTCACCATATTCAATAGTACCGTTACCTTGGTTCAATGTAATCCAATCCCAGACTCCTATGGGTAAAACTTCAAGACGAGGAGAAGGCAGATAGCAGAAGCCTAGAACAATTTCCATTTCCTATGAACATTGGGAAGATGAAAGGGAAATAAAAGATAAAGAAAGGTTCCTCTGAAAAGACAAAATTGGCATTTTAAGAGGAGTCACTGGTTTATTCATCACAAATCCATTTTTTAAAATGTAGCTTGTTACTCAAAATAAAGCCCCATTCAAAGAGGCAGAAAAATATTCCCACACTCTGGGGAGCCAGATGGTCTTTTATTCATAAAATTCTATCATTTCAGGATATTATAAAAGTTTTAAACAGAGGCCATAAAGTATGCTGAATTTCAACCTGAAACAAGACATTTTAAAAATATCAATAGAGAAAGTATCATCCACAGTAGTCAATGAATATGGATAACTTATTTTGACTTTAAACTGCTGAAAGGAGGACATTGGCTGTTTTTACAGTTAAGAATATTTCCTTTTCTCTTTTAGTGGCAAGGCAAAGGACAAAACTGAAGTGGGTAAACTCAAATGTAGAATTAAGAAATAAAAGGATAAAAGTGACGGATTTACGGCTTATAGGGACTTAACATTTTCTACCTATTTGTGTATGGCATTTGACGTGGTAATACTCAGAGTTCTCAGAGCTACAGATTTTTTTTTTCCTAAAGGAAATAAGTAGAGTGAAAACTATGATTAAGAAAGTAGGGAAGGAAGGAGGAAGAAAGCAATGCAAGAAAGAAGGGAGGGAAGGAAGAAGGAGGAAGGAAGGAGAAGGGACAGGAAAGGAAAAGAGAGGAGAGGAGTAGACAAGAAAAAGAAAATGAAGAAAGCAGGGAAGATGTTTACCAGACAAGCTTATCCAAAGTCTTATGCCAACTATATTTTCCAATTACAGAGAGGTTATGCTAAACATCAGTGTCTGCAAAATGTTATTTTACTAAATGTTGCTATTGCTTTTATAAATTGAGCTAGTATCAATAGAAGTCTGAATTCATATGTAGTGATTTATATGGCTTAAATTGGACCAGTGTAAATTACAAAATATCACAGAATGCCTGTAGTCATATGTTGCATTTATAAGGGGATGGAAAATGTGGTTCCAAGTGCTTTGAATTTTAAATTTTAATATAAAAATTTATAGTAATATACAAAATTTCTTTCCAATTTTACAGGTCATTTATGTTTTTATTATGTAATGCTAGTTCTTTACTGAAGTGGACAAACCCTGGAGTGTGTTTTATTAGATCCAAAACATAAAAGCAGTGTGTGGAAGCATATGGATGAAGATTCTTCTGGTAGCAGGAGAAATGACAAATGAAGGGGGGGAGATAAGTTCCTTCTCTCAATCTATTTTCTCTGCCTTACTTCTGGCCCTCTGGCATCAGTCTCTCCTTACCTTCTAGATTCTCCAAGTCTCAGAGATTCAATTATTAGTCAATGCAATCCTCAAGAAAAGGTTGAGAACTAAGAACAACATTTTGCTCAAGGACAGTATCCTGGGTTATCTAAAAGTCTCATCCTGTGCTTCCTTTGCCCCCCAGTTCCTACTTCTTCTTTTCCCCGTCGTTCCAGAAAGTTCTGGATACTAGTGTTTCCTACAGGTTGGATATAGGCTAATTGCTTTCTGTAAATATCATGACACATCCCACTGGAACTTCTTGGAACTCTGTCTAATGCTAATCAGGCCCCTGCTTATCTCCCTAGTCTCACCTCTCTATTATCTATCCTTCATACTCTGTTCCAGGCATTATGAACTATCTGAAGATCCCTAAATATATCATCATCTCTTTGACCATCTATGCCTATTTTTCCTCTGCCTAGAATGCCCTCCTCCCTCCTTACTCCCTGACTCCTATTAAACACACCTTAACATCATAATCCTTATTCAATATACAGGACTCAGCCAAGACACCATTTTCTCTGGGGTTATTTTCTTGTCTGAATTTTCATGTAGGAAATCACTCATCTGAGTTCCCATGGTTTCCTGTGCATGTCCCTAACCTAACCCTTAACATATTCTAGGGTCACTGTCTGTTTACATCTATTTCTCTACCCTGATGACAATCTCTTTGAAAGCCAGGGTTACTTTATTTCTCATACTTAATACAGTGCCTGGCACCTCATAGACAATTTTTTGTAGACATGAATACTTGCCTACCTCAAAGCCTTTTCTTATTTGTCTTACCCCTTCTATATTCAACTATTCAACATTCCTAATAGCTAAGGATGGCCATCAGTCCACACTTCTGGTCAATTGGATGTAGGTGGAACTTTCTAGAGATGGCTTCCCTTCCCAAACAAAGAGCAAATTACTATATGTGGAGGTAAATTGGTACTCTTCCCATTGTGAGGTGGGGGGTCTGTATTCTCTCCCCTTGAATCCGGGTTGACCCATGTCCTCTTTGACCAGTAGAATATGGTGGAAATGATGCAATGCCAGCTCCAGGCTTAGTCTTTATGACATCTGGCACTTCCTTTTGGAGCCCTAAGCCGTCATGCAAGAAGTCCAGTTACCCTGTGGGTACCAAGTTGTGAGGAAGCCCAAGCTAACTATGTGTAGTGACTCTATGAAGACTGAAAGAGAAGTACCTGGTCTTCCCTCAGCTATTTCAACTCCCAGACATTCAAGTCACCCCATCTGAGGCCCAAGGCATAATGGAGTAGGGACAAGCCATGCCCACTACTCCCTGTCTAAATCTCTGACACACAGAAACATGAGATATAGTACTTTTAATGTCTTGTTCAAAGCCATTGCATTTTGGGGTAGTTTGTTATCAGCAATAAATAATTGGAAAACTATGTGAAAGCAACTTTTTTGCTTCTGTGCTCTTCTGCTCTCATCTTGCCTGGAATGTGGACATGAGCCTTAGCAGTCTAGGAGAACGTTTGAGACTGTAAGACAAAACACAAAAATAAAGGCCTATGAATTAAAGTTATCAGAATGTAAGAAGACAGGAAGAGTCTATGTCCTTCCTGACACCATTGAGCCATCCACAGCAACCATATTTGTTTCTTCTGGAATCAAATAAAGAACTACCTACCTAAGCCAATGTTTTTCTGACTTTCTGTTATTTGCAAATGGATATGTTCAGAGCTGATATAGCTATCAATGAATATCTGATAATTGATTGGCTGAATCAATTTCACTGAATCCCTTATTCCCAGCCTCATCTTTTCTAAGTGTTTACCTTCAACAATATGATCTCTTTGAGATTTATAGATATTACTCAAAGAACAAACTTCTTTTCTTAGAGATGTTCAAATGTTATCAATCCCTATTTATCCAAATGTCATATTTTCAGCCTTTATGAGGAAGCTTTTTTTTTTTCCTAAGTACCCCTTTAAATCTTCAACCCCAAGTATGTAACTCTAAGGCATTTGGTCATTTTACATTAAGATGCCTTTGTTTTTGCCTCAGTTGTTAGAATGAGAGACTTTTGACTGAAAGGGCCTTTCTGCTAGTCAGAATTTCCTGTTACCCTTACTTTCTTTTTCAGGGTCTTCCCTTTAGTTTGATTTCTCTCAGTAAAGCATGAGAAATAAATCTTTAAAAATGAAATAAAAATTCTTTGTGTGATCATCTCTCCTAGTTTTCAGTTCGTTGATGTGTATGAGACAGTAATCTGGAAAAAAACTAATGGCAATCATAGCAAAGGCCTTCTGAGAGCTGGCTTCCTAAAATGTGTCCCCTCTCCCCCATTCAAGTCCTCAGTTTCCACTTCTGTCAATGCTCATGATGGTTCTTACTAAGCAGGTTTGCTATGAAAATTAACTGAGAAAATATATGTAAAGCACCTAGTCTAGGACTCAGCACATCATGAAGAAATAACAGCTGCTGACTCTGCTATGAAAGGAAGTAAGTGCTTAAAGCTTAGGCCCTGCCATTATACCAACATTTTTTTTCATTTTGAAACAGTATTTGGGATTATCATAAAATCTTTCAGTCCTCTTAAAAGGTTTACTTTTTGCCTTTAGGAATATGAATAAAATAATTTAAAAAACCAATGAGAAATACTCCTAAAACACTAAGGTGCATATGTTTGGTATAATTTATAACTCATGTATCCTAAATGGAGATATTAGTAGAGGAAGTAAAACTACCTTTTTGGAAATATTATATCAGGTAAAAGCTAAGAGTTGCCAAATATGGAGCTGAAGAAAAATTGACTCAGTGGTAAAATGAAATAATGAAACAAACAAAAAAGTATGCTTCCTCAGCAAATGAAACATAACAAATATTCAATGAATCCTGATGGCTAAAGTGATTACTGTGACATACTCAACTTTTTCAATATATAGTCTCTGAATATTTGTACTCTTAGAAAATATTTTATGAAAAGTAACACATACTCTTGAATGGTAATTTTACATGGAGTAAAATCAAACCTAGACTGTACATTTAATAATAGACTGCAGGAGACCCTCTAAGAAGGTGTTTTGCTGCACAATGTAATATTTGGATCTTGTTCGCCTAAATGAGAAGCTAAAGATATTCTGACATTCTGCTTCACAGAAATTACCTTTACAAAGAAAGTTCCTTCCTCTTAAGTGATATTTTCAAACCCAGTGATTTGCTTCAGAACCCAGGTATGCATCACATTATCACAGTTGAAGCATTTGCTTCTTATAATGACAAATTCTGCCCATGTTGGAAAAGGGGTTGGTGTGGGAGGGGAGAGAACTTCATTCCTTCATGTTTTCCAGGACCTAAAATGAGCATGGAATATGATACTTTGAAGACAGTGATCTTTTTTCATTTGTTCAAAGTGATTTGGGGAAAGATTATCTTTAGAAATAACACTTGGCACTATGCACAATGATTTGCACATATTAAATATGCATTGTGTACAGTTCTTCCTTTTGGAAAAAAAAGCCTTTCGTGTATGAAAGCCAGGCAAAAATGTACTTAAAGTATAGGAGTTTACCAATTGATTTCTCTTCATTTCGCTGTCTTGAAAGACTTTTCTTACCCACATTATCAAGTGAGTGGTGTATTAGTTTCAGTGAAGAAACAAGAACATCTCTTTGTGCCAAACCTATTCTAAATCATTATGTTACCTAAAAGTAACAAAACACCCTTTTCCAGAAGGAAAAACAACACCAAAATTAAACTATTATTTTTGGTCACCTGCATTTACATCCCTAATAGATAAAGGAAAGAGAGCTAGATTTTGTTCCTTCATGGTAAGAGACCTTCAGTCTTCAAACATCATTTAAAAATAAAAAAGAAATTAAAAAATAAAGAAAACTGAAAACCCATGTATCAAGCACCTACTCTGTGCAGGGTCTGTTATTGCTGCTGGAGTTGGAAAAATGAAAGAAGCTATCTTCGATCTTGAGTGCTACCAGTTTAACAACAATTTCAGGTACCGTTTGCACTTGCTTTCTCTGGGTAAGATCAACAACAAATCAACCATTATTTACCGTTTTACTGTTTCATGCACCTTTGAAATCTCTAATCAAGACTAGAGGAAATAAAGCCTCCCTGGGACAAAAATTCTAAAACTTTAAAATTGTATTCAAGGGTTGGCCCCTCCCCATCTTCAAGGTTCAGCTTTCTCTAGCTTACAAGATGGAGAGAGGAGTTTTGGCAGCTGTCTCCTCCTGAGACATCCCACAGCAGCTGGTTCTCCAAGGCCTGTGCTTCTCCTTGTCTCCATGTCAGCTCCTGCTTGGACCACAGATAGCTGATTATTCTCCTTGAACTTGAACTTCAGTGAAAACATATTTCAAAGAAAGCCTATGTGTAGGCCCCACTCCAAACCAACCAACACAGGATCTCTGGAGTGTGGTCTGGGCATGGTTAGTTTTGAAAGCTCCCCAGGTGTTGCTAAGGTGCATACAGGGTAGTGATCCACTGCCTACAATAACACCAAGGAGGGTGGGGCAGGGTGTGCGGGTGAGAAGTGGACGATGGGAAAACAGTACAGGTGGGCTTTGGAATTCCGGGCCTGGCAGAAGAATCCTGAATGAGTTTGGTCCTCTTTGAAATCTATTCAGCGGTACATGGTAAAATAGGACCTTTCTGCCCTTTCATCCCACCTGTAGTATCTCTTCTACAAGGCACAAAATTTGCTCAGAATAATCACACAAGAGTGCACAGACACAACACAATCTCAAGGTTTAAATAATTTTCCGAAATAATACATGTTAAATTCACATTCAAGAAGAGACACAGTTTCCCTAAATTTAACAAAATCTGCAGAAATTGTTCTGACCCAAAGGGAGAGATCAGTAAACATTATTATGCAGAGTTGTTCAAGACCAAAGGGAAAATAAGAAATGATACACTATAGAACCCAGCCAAACAACAGAACCATCCTGGTTCTCTGAGTCATAAACACAAACAAAGGCTTACAAAATGAAGTGTGTTGTTTTGTTGGAGCCAGCCCTACCCTCTCCAATATGTAAGTGTTAAAGGGGCATGCAAAGGATTTAATTTCCTCTGTGCTAAACTCCTCCGTTTGCAGATGTAGTGGGTGCTGCTGTACCCTTCACATTACTTCATTTGTACCTTCTATGTCAGGTGATGGAGTGACTTCACCCAACTGTGGACTAAGTGTGGAGGAAGGCTGTAGCTTCCCATTGTGTTCATATCAGAATATGTTGGAGGCACCCTTTATTTCCATCAGGCCTGCAGTGGAGGAAGCTTTCTTACTAACAAAAGAACCCACATGAAGCTTTCTCACTAACAAAAGAGCTCAAATGATATAGTGTAGTGGGCTAATTTACATAAGACTGTTGAAGAATTTATTCACAAGGGTGGGCTAAAATTAATGCAAGACTGGGGAGTTCACCTACAGCTTAACTAAACAAATATGATTCCTTAGAGCACTACTTTGTTCAAGATTTATGATTATTGCAAGCCTCACAATTGAATGTTTTTTTCCTATGAGATTTATAAAAACTTTATAGTTAAGCAGTTGAATATCCCAGATAGCTTCTTTTTCTTCTTCCTTTAATATGGAAAAAAGAGAAATTGTGACCACAATAGCAAGAAACAAGATGAATAGTTTTACAATTAAGTAAGACATTTGCAGCAATTATCTAGTCTCTAAAAGTCTCATTGTACTCTTATTGTCTCTGGAATATTAATATTCTTACCCTTCTCTTCTTTATTTTCCTGTGAAGGGCAGTAAACAGCAAAGCTCTGGAATTTTCAAAGAGTTGTTTATTTATTTATTTATTTTTGTCAACAAGATTGTTTTCTCCAAGGATTCATCAAATACTTTCATGATCTATAAGCTACTTTAATTTTAACCAAGACTGATTGCAATTTCAAGGCTTACACTTTTGATTTCAAAACAGAAAAATTAATTGAATAGCAGGTAGGTAAAAACAAATCTGTGGAGTGGCTAATGGCAAACATGAAGAATTCCTCAGGTAGAAATTAAAAAGTGTCTTTTGTACATGTGTCTTTTGAACAATATCAAACAAAAAAGGAGGTTGATATTCTGTTGTCAGTTATCACCAAGCAGGTAAAACAAAGTTAAACAGTTGGCTGAAGAAATTCCCAGATCTTCTCATATGGTAATGTGTAACACGAAGCTTTATGAGAAGAATATAGTACAAGGTCCTTCCCAAACTTGCTTGATTAATAATGATTTTTTTTTTAATCTTATCGAGTCTTCTTCTACTAGTTTTCTGGATAACAAACAGGGAAATAATAGGTTACGTTGCTATTCAACATGTGGTGCGTGACCCAGCAAAATGAACACCACCTGAGACCGTAATAGAAATGCTGACTCTCAGGTTTCACCCAGACCTAATGAATCAGCATCTTCATTTTTACAAGATCCCCAAGGCGATTCTATGCATATTAATGTTTGAGAAGACTTGGTTTATGGGATAATTCTCTAAGGCCCAGGTGCCAAGGCAGTACTTATGTTTTGATAAGCATATTGTATGATTTTCTTGCTGGAACATAAGCTCATAAAGCCAAGAATTTTTTTGCAGAGATATATTACAAGTGCCAGGCACATAATAGGTGTTCAATACATGTCTGTGGAATTAGTGACTTATTATTCCATCCAATGCCTTGATTAGTATATTAGTAATTACATACTCTCCGCAGTATTTAATCTTAATGAAATGTTAACTTGATTTGATGCCTAAAGGGGTAAAACATCGGTTTGGAGAGAATAAATGATGGGCTTTGTAGGAAGTGTCACTCCAGAGTAGCTTTCAGCTTCCCAGGTAGAATATAAATTCATTGCAAACATGAAGGAAGATATTTGAAAAATCTGGATATGAGAAAATAACTAATAAACATTTATTCTACAGGTCATGGAAATGAGATTTCCTATAAGTGTTTTACCACTCAAGTATCTAAATTGACTTCATATTCCAGAAACTTGCCACAGAGTAGTCCCAGATCAGTTTTTCTCTATGCTGTGATATTGTATTTCTGCAACGGTTTCTCTGATGTGTGATCTGGACTTCACTGGCTCTCTTTCTTCCTCCCTTCTGCAACACTCAGTCACAATCCTGTAGATGACAATCCTTCAGCTGCCACATGGTTTCTAACACTAATGTGATTTGCAATTAAGCTCTGGATGATCTTTGTAAATTGAGATAACAATGTTAACTTCTATTAAGGGTAATTATGGAAGAGCTTTGAAGTGGAATTATAAAATATGGACATATTGTCTGATTCAATAATGTGGATCTTGCATATCTAAAAATACTGTCAAAGCATAATTTAATATAAATGTGTGTTATCTGTGGACACTGTGAAGAATCTACCCCCTACCATCACCACAAAATCATTCCCTCATAATTGTAACCCAGACTCTAAACCTGGCCTTTAGCAACTTCTTAAGGAATCCAACCCTTCACTGCTGGCCTGGCATTCGCTTCAGCTTCCTCTCTGGTCACTCCCTCCATACTCTATACTCTAACCCCTTGACACTCACCAAAAGTACTTTATTCCTCCTGTAGCTCCTTACTCAAGCCGTTCCCTACAATGCCCGCCTTCTCTTCCCTCTGCTCATTTCTCCTCTGGGAGAGTTCTTATTAAGTGCTTATCAAAGCATAGTTCAAATAGTAACTCTAGAAGACTTCAGACCAAACTCCCACTGTTCTAGGTACATTCCCTCTTCCTGACAAACCACATTATATTATATTTGTTTGGGTATGTGTTACATCCCTATCTCACTGCCTATGCCAAATTAGGTCTTAGAGATTTTGAGCTTCTCGGAGAACAGTTCTATGTTTTCCATCTATGTATTCCTGTTCCTAACATTAAAGCATCCATTCATTTATTCAATAAGCATTTTAAGGCCCCCAACAAATAAAAGACGAGTGAATGAAGGAATACTTTGGCCCTAAAAGAATATAAGCAATGCAATTCTTCTAAGCAAGGCTTATCCAATCCAATTTAGCATGCCATTGCTTTCTTCATCCAGTCTTCACATGCTTTAAGGGATCTATTATAATGATAATAACCACAATTTATCAAACATCCACCATGAAGCAGACACTGTGATAGGTGCTTGAATAGAGGCAAATTGCATCCCCCGAAGTACTTAGGGCTTTCTTGTGCTTCCTAAACAACAACAACAAAACTTCCTTGAATACAATGCTCACTGAAATGACTCCCTTTCTTCAGATTCTCTCAAATGCTTTTCATTACAATTTAAAAAGAAAACTATAGTCTCTCTTACACAGTTCCCTATTCCCTATGTATTAATTTTATTCTTGTAATTACACTGTGAGCCCTCTAGGGAAGGACAATAGCTCCTGCATTTTTGATGTTTTCTTTCTTCCCCATCCTACTCCAATCTCCATCAGTAAGGAGGTATCCAAAACATACTTAATCTTTGAGGTAGGCTTCCTCTTGTGCTTTCTTTCTCTCGTTCTTCTTCCCTCCCTCCATTCTTTTCCTTTCTTATTTTCCCTTGGAGTCAGTCTTTTTGAAGCATTGTAATATTGACAGAATCACCAAAGGCCATGCTCAGTGTGGCTTGCTTTCCTTCAGAATCCTGATTCTCACCTGTTGACCTGCTATAATTATTAATAATTCTCCCTTTTGTAATCAAAATTGTTCCCATTCATTTGATAAATTATATGGGCACCCTAACCATAGGAAATATGCTGGTGTCCATTGAGCAGAGGATCATGGGCTAGAAACGTGTCCTATTACCTAGGTAACTATACAAGAAGATGCAATATACCTGTAGTGGTCCTGAGATGATTTTTATCTTATATAAATTCTTCCATAACACAGAACAAGATAAGCAATTCACAATTCATATTATGAGGTTAGCATGACCATGATGTCAAAATTTGGCAAGATTAGCACATAAAAAAGAAAAGAAGGGAAAATATGATTCAATTTCATATTACAGAATGATTATATAAAAAATAACTATACTGCACATCAAAATAATATTTTATGATCAACTAGGAATTATTCAAGATTAAAAGTATGGTCCAGTATTAGAGAGTCTATTAATGTAATTTACTACTTCAATATATTAAGGATATAAAAATATTTAATAATATTTTATACTCATTCTTGGTAAAAGCTTTTCTTAACTTGATAAATATATCTAAGAAAAACTTCTTGGTGAAACATTTTAATATTTCCATGGATGCCTGCAATCATCACTACTATTGAGTATTCTTGTGGAATTAAACTAAGAAAAGAAAGAATAAGAAGCAAATCACTAGGTAGGAAGAAATAAAAATTGTCATTTTCAGACACAAACTGGTCTGCATAAGTAATTTAAGTTAATCAACTGAAAAACTAAGAACTGAACAGAAAGTTTGGTAAGATGATGATTCAAAACAAACATATACATGTCAACAACTACACACAATAACCAATTAGAAAAGAATAATGGAAAAAATGACTCCATTCACAATAGTAACAACATTTAAATTATATAAAATAAGAACTGTATGAATATTACTGTAAAACCTTACATGAAATCACATGAATAAAAAGAGAGATAGATTAGCTCTGTGGAAGGTAAAATTTACTATACTCCCCAAACTAAGTCTATATAGTTAATTCTATCCCCATGAAAACACTAACCAAAAGAAAGCTTGAGTAGTTAGATTAAAATCAAACTAACTAGCTTGCAAAACTAGGGGTAGGAATATTGTCAGTGATAAAGAGAGATTCATACTGATAAAATAAGAAACAGAGGGGAAGAATTACTTGGATGAGCTCACCAGTCGACTCTACAAGCTGGGGAAATAATCAGGGGACTTGAAGATAGAAATTGCCTGAACTGAAAGATAAATATCTCTTATAAGATAAATACACAAAGCTAAATAATAAATAAAAATAATACAATAATAAATAAAAAGAGAGATAAAAGGGAAAATTCTACAAGAAGACATAACAACCCTGAATATTTATGCACCTAAAAACATGTATATTATATACATGAGGCAAAAACTGATGGAAATTAAAGAGAAATAGACAAATTCACAACTAGAGTTGGAGATTTCAGCACTCTATTGGTAATCAATAGATATCAAATCCAGAAGCTATAAAGGAAAAATATCAACAGATTTAACTATCTATAAATTTTAAGCCCATAACACATATGCACCATAAATAAAGTTAAAATATACAAATGAAAACTTTCTGAAATGGACTGAGCTGATGACAACACAACTCTGTGATGAAACTGAGAGCCACTGAGGGTACAATTTGGATGGACTGTACAAGGCAAAGGACCATATAATGCAGTGAACCCTGTGGTGAATGACGAACGGTGGTTAACAGTACAAATATGAGAACATTCTCTCATGAACTATAACAAATATACTTTACTAATACATAGTGTTAATAATAGGATGATTTGTGGGAAAAATACCATAAATATAAGCCAAGGACTATAGATAGCAGTAATATTATGACAATGTTCTTTCATCAATTGTAACAAAAGTGTCACAACAACGTAAGGTGTTGGTGGTGGGGAAATATATGAGAATCTTGTATGGTAAGCACGCTTGTTTTGTTAACTCATAACTTCTCAAAAAAAAAAAAAAGGACTTTGGAGGGAGGCAGGGGGAAGAATGATGACAGAAGAGTAATATAAAAATTATATAAAGAATGCCTACCAATTAATAAGAGAAAGAAAATTAAACCAAATAGAAGATAGGCAAGGAATTTTAATAGTCCACAGAAGAAATACAATGTTCAATAAACGTAGTGTTTTAATTTCCTAGCCTGCTCAAGCAAATACCATGCAGAGGGTCAACTTAAACAATGGGAATTTATTAACTCAAGGTTTTCAGGCTAAAAGAAAATCCAATCAAGGTATTATCAAGACAATGCTTTCTTCCTTAAGACTGGAGTCCTGAACTGCCAACATTTCTTAGTTCTGGGCTTCTCTCTCACATGACAATGCACATGGCATCTCTCTGGGCCTCTCTGTTCTCTTCCTTGAATTTCAGCTTCTGGATGCTCCCTGTACTTTTTTTTTCTCTCTCTCTCTGAAGTTCATTCTCCTTATAAAGGGCTCCAGTAGTAGGATTAAGACTCATCCTGACTGGGTTGGGCCACACTTTAACTGAAGTAATATCATCAAAAGGTTCTACTTACAGTGGGTTCACACCCACAGGAAAGGATTAAGTTTAAGAACATGTTTCTGTGGGGTACATATAGCTCCAAGCCACCATGTATATGAAGAGACAACTTTACAAATAATCTGAGGAATATACATTAAAATATTAATGAAATAATTTTTAACTATTATTTTAGTGTTTTAGTTTGCCACAGGCTGCCAATGAAAAATATCAGAAATAGGGTGACTTTTATAATGTGAATTTATTAGGTTAAAATCTTACAGTCCTGAGGCTGTGAAAATGTCCAATCAAGGCATCATCAGAGATGCTGTCTCTCCAAAGGCTGGCCGCTGCCAGTCCTGGACTCCTGCCATGTGGCAAGGCAAAATGGCGGCCAGTTCTTGACTTCTCCTCCAGGTTCACTTTCTCCCCAAGCTCAGCTGTGGGCGATCAGGCATATGTGTCTCTTCAGCTTTGGACTGCTCCACTAATTCCAACCTCTGGCCTCTCTCAGTCCAATTTCTAACCCTGTAGAATTAATTACCAAAAGGGCAAAACTGTTACTTAACAAAATGCTACCATTAAGGCTTAGAATATTTTAATGCAAGCTGTTTATTTAATTCTGGAGATATTTACATGACAAGAGTTATTACCTGAAATAGCAGTATCAATTTCAAACTGGTCTGCTTTTCTCCCAACTGTATGAGTGGACTTAACTCATTTCATTCTCTAAAAAGCTGGCAGCAGGACAATACCATCATTCCCATTTTGCAGATAACACCAGCCAACAGTTTTAAAATCAGTTTTGAGTATATCCACTTAGCATTCATTAAGTTGGAAAGCATCTTTTTCACATCCGTTAATGCAGATAAGTTCTTCCCTAAACCTCTCACAGAAAACTTTATACCAAAAGCTGGCCCTCGAAGTTTATTCAGATTTCAAACATCTTAGAACTTGGGGTAAATAATCTTTCCCTATTGCCAACAAGAAAGCCTATCAGGAAAGCACAATTCTCTACATTCACTTTTGGCTAGAGAGCTGAAAGAGGCAAAGAAATGCCCAGGATATGAGAAAGCAATTGTACCCACCGCCTAGACATCTTCTGGCTATATTTCCAAACATGTAAAACAGAAATTTAATGAGAAGAGGAAGCTGGAATAAATGAGAAAAGCCTCTGAATTTAATGACTTAATACTTTTACTTCAGACCCATAAACAACTCCTACCATCTGGCCTCATTTTATTTTTTATCCCACCGGAGGGAATTTCAGCCTACTACATGATTAAAAAAAAAAAAATCGGAATCAAATTCCTCCCTTCTCCCCAGCCCCCACTTCCAACTCTGAGTAGAGAGTTTTGCAAAGTAAATCTTTGGTATTAATTCTTACTGAGAAAGAATTCTGGTATGAATGAAAGAGAACTCAAAGTAAGACAAGTACAAAAGGTGTTTTGTTTCTTTCAAATCAGTGTAATTTATACAACTGTGTATAAGAGCAAAGCTGTTCCATGGAAGCAGATTGAGCCCTGGCAGGGACTTTCAGGCCTTGATGCCATTTCCCTCAGAACTGTTCTCAAATGCTTCACCTCACTCCACCTTTAATATCTCCATTCAAACAACCAGAAAAATAAGCTATGTTACATAAGAAAACCCTGTAACCTGATAAAAGAGCACCAAATTAATTAGAACACAAGGAAAGTCACACTGTATTCTTTTCAGAACATAGCTCACCTTAAAATTACTTCTTTTGAATAAATGAGCAATATGCAAATTTTATCATATTACACATTCATATTTAATGAAAGCAAGTTATTTGGAGCTTTATAGAGTTGAGCTCTTCGTTTATGGTTCTGGGAAAGATTGGGATTTTCAGACAGAGCCACCTCTTTCTCAAGAGTAAATTTGACACACACTTTCATAGTCTTATGGAGAGAAAAGCAAACAGAGTAGTTGAGTCTGTTGAATGAGTGAATGAATTGGTCAAAAATGTCCTCAATCATTATTGCTTGTGTTCATATTGAATGGCATTTGGCAGTAAAGCTTTAGTTGTGGGCCAAAGACTCCTGCCCCCTTAGGTCCTTTTACTTTTTTTCTTTCAACTTATCCATTATCTTTATATCATCTCTCAACGTATTCAATTATGTATTAAAGAGGTCTCCTTAATGCTAAACTCTCTCCATGTATTAATTCATTTAATCTCCACAATAGCCCTCTTAAATGTCTATTATTATTATTATTATTCCTATTTTATACATCAGGAATCTGAACTTCAGAAATGCTAAGTTTATATGGACAGTAGGGGCAATGCTCTGATTTGAAGCCAGGAGGTCTTTTTTAAAACTGTACCTGTCACACTATTATATATTGTATTGGAAAGGGCACAGGCTTTGGAGATATCCAGACCCCAGTTCCAAATCCCAGCTTAGTTATTTACCAGCTATGTGATATCAGGGAAATTTTTTCACTTCTTTTGTCAAAGATCTAATAACAGGATGGTCTCAGGATTATGGGGAAGTTTAGGAACAATTTAGCACAGACCCTGATTCATAAGGGATTTTCAATTCATTAAGGCTGTATTTTAGTTAATATTTGTAATAATAAATAGCCCAATAATAAACCTATAATACTAAGGCTTTTTTCTCGGATCTGTCCTATGAAAAACAGTGAATTTTTGAAGAACGTTTTGATAAATAGGTCAAATAATGCTTTTTCATGTTCAAAAAAATATATCAAATCTATTCCCACTTTCATCCATAAGGACTAAAATAGAAGCTACTATTCTTTTAAAACATTCCGGAATATTTTCTCCTAAAAGTTTGTGGAATGGACTATTCTCTTAGAATTCCCTTTTGGAAGTGTGAAGGCAATAAGATAATGTCAGCCACTGCAGGGCTTCAAAAATGGTTTTCATTTCCATTCTGTACATGAAAATAAATTTAATTATTCTCCAATATGTCAAAGGCACTCACCAAGTTATGCTGGTTTATGCTGAGCAGAAACTGCGAATAAGATTAAATTTAGAAATACTTGTTTCCGCAGATCCTCCTGAACTCTGAGGACGATTTACTATTTGTGGCAATACATATGGGGAACCTACTGTGCTGACTAAGAATTGCCATTTGAGGTGGAAAAGCTGTGAAATGCTCTGCACTTATAAATTCTACCACATAGTAAATTCATCACTGAAAAGTTACAGAATATGAAGCTTTGTCCCAAGGAGCCAGCCCCCATGAAGCTATGATTTCATTAAAGGAGGCAGCAGGGATTTACAGAACATATCAAACTTATCAAATTTGATAGGATCTTTTCAGAATGAAATAAAAAAAATGCTGACAGGCAAAAATATGGTCACCGTGCACATCTGGGCTGTTTTGAAAATGTTGCATATAATATCAGAAGAAGTCATATACCCAGGCTATAATATGATGTTCTGAGTCCAAGTAACTTAGATGAACAAAAAATATGCAACTGAGGGAGGAAAGAAATAGAATATGGGAGCAGAATATATGCCTAGTAGTTGAGCCCACACAGACTTTGCTGCTGGGTGGCTTTAAATCCAATTTTTAGTTCCACTGTCTATTATGTATCTTTGAGTAAGTAGCTTACCCTTTTAAGCCACAGTTTTCTCATCTGTACAATGAAAAAATTACATCAGCATTGTTGGAAGGTCCTGAGGACTAAATGAGATAAAATATGTAAATAGCCCACAGGTAAAAAGTCAATACATGCAGCTCTCAGGTTTATTCGTGGCTGTTGCAGTGTTGTTAGAATGAATAGAAGTCATGAAGAAGCAGCACTTGGAAGTGATTTTAATGAGAATAAATGTGATTCTGATGGAGAAGTGTAGGATGTTTGTAAGGTAAATATTTGACATCAATTTCAAACACATAAAGCTCTAGATGTATATAAGACCAAAGAACTGGAACTCACATTGCTGTGGTCTTTGAGATGAAAGTTGTTATTGAGAGTTAGGTAAAGCAGATCCTTAAATCCAGCCAAATATTTTTGGATCAGGAGAAGAGCAACAGTGTATTTATGCCATTCTCTGAAAGCATATTTGAAACACATGAAGGAATTATATGTAGAAACTGGGGGAGCTGTGATAGGTGCAAAATTATAGATCACATCTGGCTTTTTAAAAACACTTCCGTGGCTGTAGTGATGGGTACTAGCAACAACATATTTTTCTTGGTAATAATGAATAATAATCTTTTATATTGGTTAATTGTTTCACCATGGGGAAAAGTATAATCATATCCATTATATTATTGGAGCTCTTAGTTTGCTAGGCTGCTGAAAACAGATACCACAAAATGGGTTGGCTTTTAAAAATGGGAATTTATTAGCTTACAAGTTTACAGTTTTGAGGCTGAGAAAAATGTCCAAATCAAGGCATTATCAGGCGATGCTTTCTCCCTGAAGATCAGCTGCCAGGAATCCTGGACTCCTCTGTCACAAAGCAAGGCACATGGTGGCATCTGCTTGTCTGTCCCTTCTCTACCAGGTTTCATTGCTTTCAGCTTCCTGCTTCTGTGGCTTTCTCTTTCTGTCTGAAAGTCATTCTCTTATAAAGGACTCCAATAAGAGGATTAAGACCCAGCATGGGCCACCCCTTACCTGAAGTAACCTAATTGAAAAGTCCTACTTACAATAGGTTCACACCCACAGGAATGGATTAGCTTTAAGAACATGATTTTCTGGGAGTACATACAGTTTCAAACCACCACAAGCCCCAAACAGCCCTGTGAAGTAAACAAAGCCAACCATATTACCCCCAATTTACAGATTGGAAAACAAACCTCAGAGAGGTAAAATGGTTTGCCCAAGACCACTCAGCTCAGCTAAAAACAGGAAAGCACAAAGCAGGCAAGTGTTCTAACTCTCAGCCTGGCATTGTCACCATTACACCACAATGCATATTTTTTTTTTTTTTTTTTTTACTTTCATTACTTTATTAGTTTTTCATTATTTTTATTAGAGCAGTTGTAGTTTATAGAAAAATCATGCAGAAAGTACAGAGCTCCCATATAGTGGCCCCTCACACACAGCTTTCCCTATTAACATTTTGCATTAGTGCAGTAACTTTGTTATAACTGATGGAACACTATTATGATAATTATACTATTAACTATAGTCCATAGTTTACACTAAGATTCATTCACTCTTTGTGTTGTACAGTTCTCTGGGTGATTTTTAAAATGTTTATTCTGCATTTTAACCATTTTTAAGTGTACAATTCAATGGCATTAATTACATTTATTTATTTATTTATTTTTTTTTTTTATTTTTTTTTTTTTTTAGGTTTATATAGATATATTGATAATTTATATACAAATTGTGAACATTGGTTTTCCTTGGGGGAGAATTGGAGGAAGATTTTTTTCAGTATGAGTGTTCTGACGCAAATCGTTGTTTTTTTTTGTTTGTTTGTTTTTTTTTTTTTTTTTATTATGGGTAAAAATCAAAATTCTCACAATACATACAAACATTTGTAAAATGATATATAAATATATATGCATATATATGTATTTGCTTACAAAAATGTTATTTTTTATATATATATATACATATATTTTAAGAGGTGCTTAGATTACCTAAAATATTATACGGAACCCACTCGGATTCCCATGTTGCCCACCTCCCACACCTCCCACCACATCCAACACAAACATCTCCCATAGTGTGGCCCACCACCCTCAATGAACTTACACATCCTGGAGCCTTGCCACCAACCATAGACCACAGTTCACACTGTAGACCACACTCTCTCCCACTCAGTTCTGAGTGGTGTGTGCTGATTTAAAATGGCCTACATCCATTGCCACAACAATGCATATTATGTGTCCTAATTTTTACAAGCTATAATACAGTTTGGGTTTTTTTGTGATTCTCCTTCGATAGCAAAAAAAAAATTTAATTTTTAATTAAAAATTTAAAAATATCCTACTTATACCAAAAGTCACCTTTGGGACATCAATTACTTTGGTGCAATCCCAACATATCCCTTGATACCATTCTGACAAGTTAGAATTTCCAATAAACAGCATGCCAAAGTCTTGATACCTAAAGTAATTACATCCATGTCAATCATTCTTTCTCATGCCTTGCCATTACTGCTCCTACTTGAAATGTACAACTTCGCATGGACCTAAAATAGAGTAAGCCAAGTCTCTAGACTTTGAAGATAAAATTATGAAGTGCCAAAAGGAGGTGACAGGTTATAAATTGATGTCATTTATCCACATCTCAGGACGATATCTGCAGACTCTAGGAATTCTGATTGCAACATCTCATGACCAAAAATTAACAATGGAATCCAGATTTCGGGGATTTATGTTCCTGACTGCTGAAATGTAACAGAGAGATCAAGAACCCATACAAAGACACACCCTCACACAATTGCAAATAGTTTTGTTATTGATACATTTCCTCTCTGAAAGAAGAGTGGCAGATGATTACAAATGTAGAGATGGGTAGTTAACAGTGATTAAGATTGCTCAGAGAAGTTGATGTTGGTAAAATGATTTTTAGTTTAAAATATTGCTACTTTGTATCTTATGTTTAGAAGACTTGAAGTGTTTCATATACAATTAATACTTAAAATTCGGATTCATTTTCTATTTTCCACAGCTCTTAAGTTAGACCATTTTATGGACTTCAGTGACAATAAAAATCAAAAATACTAATTTTCTCTTTCTCTTTCCTTCTTGCTATATCATCTCACTAGTAGTAAGTGTCCAAAACTATAAATATTATTTCTCATAGATCTCTTTGCATATTTACATACTTTTAAAAGTGCTTACACAATTTATACACATAGATTATAGAGTTGAAAATCATTTGACAGAGCTGAAAATCACTTTGAAGACTACCTGATAGAGCCTTGGCTCAAAAACTTCACTTGGGCTTGAGGAGTCAGGTGACTTTCCCAACAATGCAAAGCTGGTCAGTCAGAACTGGCACTAGCTTTCGATCCAAGGATTTTTATACTTCATTTATATAAAATACAGTATATGAGCTTAATAGTATTTTTCATTAATTAACATTAGGAACAAATACAAAGGCCATAATTCTTCTCTCAGTATAAACTATTCCTGTTGTGAAATAATGACTTTTCCATCATACCTCCAGCAATTGACCACTTATGTAATGTACGAAGGCAGAATATTACACAGATTTAAAACACATAAGCAGTTTAGTATTTCCTTTTGAGGTGCTTTGCTAGGGTCTGCCATTACTAGTCTACCTTACTCTCTGACTAGACCATAATTTGACCCTTTTGATAAAAAAATGAGTTAGATATAGTAAGGCACTAAGAGACAGAGACCATCCAAAGAATCTCACTCTCTTTATTTTGTATCAAATATCCTGCAAGTGAATTATATATTTGAATGTGGTTAAAAGGGGAAATTTTAGATTATATATGTTACTAGAATAAAAGTAACAAAAAAAAAGCACAGAACTGTACAACACAGTCAACCCTATTATAAATGATGGGCTGTAGTTAATAGTGTAATTATAAATATGTTCTTTCATGAATTGCAACAAACATACCACACTAATACAAGATGTTAATAATGGGGTGGTGAGGTGGTTTGGAGCATTGTACCACAGAAAAACATGTTCTTAAACTTAATCCATTCCTGTGGGTATGCAAGCATTGTACATAGACCTTTTTGGTGAATTTACTTTAGTTAAGGTGTGGCCCAATTTAATCAGGATGGGTCTTAATCCTATTAATGGAGTCCTTTATAAGCAGAATGAAATTCAGAGAGAGAAAGAGAAAGCTAAAGGTGGGAAGATGGCTTTGCACTAACAGGCAGAGCTCAATGCTCTCACAAAAGCCAAAACTGTCTGTGGGACCCACTTTGGGGGTCAGCAGAATAAGACAGTGCTACACAACTCCCAGGAGGGTGAGGAACAAAGAGATAAAGACATTGCAAAAACAAACGAGTTACCAAGCCCCTGAAGCAACTGGGAAGGGCTCTCCTCCCCCACCCCCAAGATTTTAAGCTGGGGTAAAAGCCCTGGCTCACTGCAGCCAAATAGACACCTTCCTCCCTGTGAGCTGTTTCAAAGGAAAAGGAATGAGGAGTCGGGGGGCACTTTTCTTCAAAGAATTTTTCCAGCACAGCCTGCTTTGAATCTCAGTTCTAGATATTCAGCACAGGAACACAGGAATGCCCAGACTGAAACATGTCTGTGGAAAGGTGCACTGATGAGCACCATCTTCTGGCTGATATGGAAATTGCATGTACAAAAACTTCTCTGTTCTATCCATATCCTGCCTGTGGGTGAGAATCTGGACCCCACTAGTAAGCCCTTGGCCTGATTTTGTTAAATTATGCCAGGCAATTTTAAAAGACATAGAATAAGTTGAACCAAATATCAAAGATGAGCTGTGAAAAAAATAAGCAAAAGAGAAATTGGCTATCAGAGTAAATTCACCAACTTATTCAGATGCCTAGACATCAACAAAAAATTACAAGCCACACTAGGAAACAGGAAGAGTTGACCTAGCCAAAATAACTAACCAAATTTCCTGAAGAGATACAGGATTTAAGACAATCAGTGATAATCACACAATTCTCCAAAATCACTTCAAAGAATTTAAAGAAAATATGACTAAAGAAATAAAGGATATTAAGAAGACACTGGATGTTGTGGTAGGCAGTAGTTTCTTAAACCTTACAACCAAAGCACAGGCAACAAAAGAAAAAATAGATAAATGGGACCTCCTCAAAATTAAACACTTTTGCACCTCAAAAGACTTTGTCAAAAGGGAGAAAATATTTGGCAATCACATATCCAATAAGGGTTTAATATCCATGATGTGCAAAGAGATCATACAATTCAACAATAAAAAGACAAACAACCCAATTGAAAACTGGTCAAAAGACTTGAAAAGACAATTGTCCAAAGAAGAAATATAAATGGCAAAGAAACACATGAAAAAATGTTCAACTTCACTAGCGATTAGGGAAATGCAAATCAAAACTACAATACAATATCATTTCACACCTGTTAGACTGGCCCCTATTAAAAAGTCAGAAAACTGTAAATGTTGGAGAGGTGTAGAGAGATAGGAATGCTTATCCTATATTGGTGGGAATATAGAATTGTACAGCCACTATGGAGGACTGTTTGGTAGTTCCTAAGGAAGTTGAATATACACTTGCCATGTGACCTGGCAATACCATTACTAGGTATATACCCAAAAGAACTGAGAGCAGAGACACAAACAGACATCTGCACACCAATGTCCATAGCGACATTATTCACAATTGCCAAAAGTTGAACAACCCAAGTGTCCATCAACCTATGAATGGATAAACAAATTGTGGTGTATACACACTCTGGAATATTATACCGCCATAAGAAGAAATGAAGTCGTGAAGCATATGACAACATGGACGAACCTGGAGGACATTGTTGAGTGAAGCAAGCCACACACAAAAGGACAAATACTGTATGACTGCTCTATTATGAACTAAATATATTGTGTAAACTCATGGAGTTAATAATTAGAATATAAGTCAACAAAAAATAGAATGAGGTTAGACAATGGAAAGCTGAGGTTTAATCTGTGCAGAACTGGTAAAAAGGTTGCTCATAAATCTTTGAAAATGAATAGAAATAGTTAAAGCATATCATGGTGTTTGTAATTAGCAGTGCTATTGTATGGGTATGACAATAGTTGAAGGGGAAAGTCTGAGGTCACACATATTACTAGAAGGAAAGCTAAAACTGTAACATAATACTGTATTTGACAGTAAAACCTCACACAGAAAATGAATGATGTGTGACATTGCATATATAAGACTGTTTTTACAAAATATAAATGCAAATATTCTCAAGAGAAAGAAAAAGAATAGCAGCTATGTATGGCAGGGGAAGCATAGAGAAATTGAGAGGTGATGAGTTTTGTTTTTTGGGTTTTTAAAAAAAAGACTTATTTATTTACTTTATTTGTCCCATCCCCCTCCAGATGGTTCTCTTGTCTGTCTGCTCATTGTTTGCTCACCTTCTCCAGTAGGCACTGGGAACCGAATCTGGGACCTCCCACATAACAGGTGAGTGCCCAACAGCCTGAGCCACATCCGCTCCGTGTGGGCTGTGGTGTCTGCTGGCTTGTGGCATCTGTTCTTTGCAGTGGGGGCGGTGTCTAGTTCCCTGTTGTGGGGGCAGAATCTAGCTTCATTGTGGTGGGGGCAGTACCTGCTCATCTTCTTTAGGAGGCACTGAGACCCAAACCTGGGACCTCCCATGGGTAGGCGGGCACCCAACTGGTTGAGCCACATCTGCTTCCTTGTTTGTTTTTTGTTTATTATTATTATTATTAGAATAATGAAAGTGCCCTAAGAATGACTGAAGTGATGAATGCACAAATATGTGATTACACCAAGTACCATTGATTTGTAAACTTTGGATGGATTTATGCTTTTTTAATAGGTAACAATAAAATTGATTTGTTAAAAAAAGAAAAAAAAAAGAGAAAGGCATAGGAAGCAAGAAGCTGAAGGTCAACTGAATCTGGAGGAGAAGGGAGATGCCAAGGGAAAAGCCCAGGACCAAGGATCACCAGCAGCCGGCCCCAGAACACCATAGTCTTTGGGAGAAATTGTGGGCCTGTTGGGCCATTCAATAATAATTAATTGTACCTTATTTGAAATATAAAAGGATGAGATTCTTTCTGATTTATTTGCACACATACTTATATGTGATTGTATCTCACAACTATAAGCAAGCAGGATTTCTAGATTAAGATGTTTTCAGCAGAAGTCTGTCTGTTACGCATCATTCTCCTACTTCATTGCAGATGGGCAGTTTTTCTTTTTGGAAAGGGCACATTGTTTGGCAGTACTTTGCTTCAGAGAAGTAAGTTATGGCCACAATCTATTTATCCCAACTTCTTTCTATGAGAAGAAAAATATCTTTGAGCCATGAAGAGGATTTTTCCAAAGGTCTTCTATAACAGAAGAATATTAACACATGTGCAATTAGTGCTTTTGCATTTTTATTTTGTTCATGCATCTTTTCTGTCTTATTTGCCATCTATTTTCTCAAGCTTTTTGCTTGCTCATTATTTACTCATTTATTGCCTAATATGTTATAGGCACTCTTCTATGCATATTAATATGAAGACATATAGCTCCTGTCTTCAAGCAACTCATTGTCTTATAAAGGTATCCCCAGTTTAAACAACCCAAACTCCAGAAGATCTTTAGTTTTAGTCCTTCCCACATTTCTCTTTGTATTATGTTCCACTTCTGGTCTGTTGAGGGTTTATCTTGTTTTAAAGCGGCTATGTCTTTAAAATGCTCTCTTTATGAATTATATATCATAATGTGTGTTTGGAGCAGTGCAGGGTTTCTCAGCCTGAACTTGAAACTCAACCTAATTGGGATTTAAAAATATATATTTGCTATGGTTTTAAATATTTTATAAAGTATGAGAATTAACTGTTAATTGAAAATTAGCAAAAAAGAACTGCAAGACTATTGACTCTAAAAGCATTTTGCAAAGAAAATTATTTTTAAACTATTTATTAGAAAAATTTCATACAAAAACGAAAATAGTATAATGAGCCCTCATATATCCATCACACACCTTAAGCAATTATAACCAGTCTGCCGTTCTTGTTTATATGCACCCCAACACTTTTTTTTATGGGAAAGAGGTCTTGGAGCATTTTTTCAAAACTTTTTATTAAAAAAGTAGGAAAATGTTCTTAGTAGTTTTCTGTGTAATACCTGTATAATCCTTAATGGTTCAGAATAAAATAATAAAACTCCACTTATGATATTTGAATTTTATATCCTTAAAATTTTAGATTGAAGTTCAGGAAAATGAAATTTTAAGGCATTTTTAGATCACTTGCAAAATCAGCTCATGAATAATTCTTACCAATACCACGCTCCTTAAATAGAATAACATGTTTTATCAAGAATACAAAGGAATTTTGAAATGTAACTGAGGAGGCAGGCAGGTAACTGAGCCTGCATACTTGAGGTTAGTTGAGCCCATTAGATTGTCTTTAATATTGGGAGCCCTGCTTTTTAGCTAAGTTGGATCTTTGAAATTTGCTTTACTCCTGCTTGAAGTTTAGTTATTAACACTTGTACATATTCCTATTATCTACTCAATATGGATTTGTCTTACAAGATCTCAGAAAACCCTCGGTGTCAATTTTTTAATATGTGAAGCTTTTCTGTTGGTAAATGGGGGGTTTTAATTCATATATCTTTTAAAAAGATCATTCATGTGAAATTACCACCATGTGTTTCAGCCTTGATTTTTTTCCACATTTTTTTTTTCCTGCATGGCATTTTATTTAATAGAGAAGTTGTTGGTTTACAGAAAAATCATGCAGAAAATACAGAATTCCCATATACCTTCCTCATACACACAGTTCTCCCTATTATTAATGCTTTACTTAGTGTGGTGCCTTGTTACAATTTAAAAAGCAAAATTATTATAATTGTACTATTCCTTAAAGTCCATAGTTAACATTAAGGTTCACTGTCTTGTAGGGCTTTTTTTAAGTTTTTATTCTAATAATGTACATACAACCTAAAATTTCCCCTTTTTAACCACATTCAAATATATAATTCAGTGCTGTTAATGACATTCACTATATTGTGCTACCATCCATTACCAAAACTCCTCCATCACCTCAAACAGAAATTTTGTATCAGGTGAGTATTAACTACCTATTCCCTACCCCCATCTTGGCCCCTGGTAACCTGTATTCTAGTTTCTGAATCTATAAATTTGCTTGCTATAATTACTTCAAATCAGTGAGATTATACAATATTTGTCCTTTTGCACTCAACACGAGGTCTTCAGCATTCATCCATATTGTCACATGGATCAGAATTTCATTACTTTATAGCCAAATATTATTCCACTGTATGGATATACCACCTTTTGTTTATGCATTCATCTGGTGATGGACACTTTGGTTACTTCCATCTTTTGGCTATTGTGAATCATGCTACTATGAACTTCAGTGTACAAAATATTTGTTTGTGTCCCTACTTTCAATTATTTCGGGTGTATATACCTAGAAGTGGGCTTGCCAGATCTTTGATAATTTTACACTTAACTGTCTGAGAAACTGTAAAACTTTTCCAGAGTGACTGAACCATTTTATAGTCCCACTAGCAATGAATGAGTGTTCCTATTTCTTCACATCCTAACATTTGTTATTTTTTGTTTTTTAATAGTAGCCATTCTACTGGGTATGAAATGGCATCTCATTATGTTTTGGATATGCATTTTACCTAAGGGCTATTGATATTAAGTATCTTTTTAGGGGCTTTTTGGCCATTTTCATGTCTCCTTTAGAGATGGCTATTCAAGTCTTTTGCCCATTTTAAAATTGGGTTGTTTCTTTTTGTTGTTGAGTTGTATGTAGGAGTTCATTTATATATTCTGGATATTAAACCTTTATCAGATATGTGGTTTCCAAATATTTCCTCTCATTCTGTAGGTTGTCTTTCACTTTCGTGATGAAGTCCCTTGATGCACAAAAGTGTTTTATTTCAATGAAGTCCCACTTATCTATTTTTTTTCTCCTGTTTCTCCTGCTTTTGATGTAAAGTCTTCTTTAAAAATTACCTCATGCAAGGTTCTGAAGATGCTATCTTATGTTTTCTTCTAGGAAATTTATAGTTTTGGTTGTTATATTTAGGTTTGTATATGATGTGAAGTAGGGGTCCAACTTCATACTTTTGCATATGAATATCCAGTTTTCTCAGCACCATTTGTTGAAGAGACTATTCTTTCCCAATTGAGTTGCTTTGGTACCCTTGTCAAAAATCATTTGGCTATAGATGTGATTGTGAAGCATTTTAAAGAAAATTCCAAGCATATCACTTCTCCCATAAAGACTTCATACCATTAACAAAAAGGGTTTTTCTTAAAGTGTGTACACACACAATAATATGTTCATATCCCACACAACTAACAATAATTCCTTAATATCATCTAATACCTTGTCCGTGTTTAATTTTCACTGATTCTCTCTAATAAATGTCTTTTTACAGTTGATAAGGTACATGCATTGCAATTAGTTGCTCTTTCATGTAAGTCTCTTTTAATGGGTATCATTGTGCTCACTCCTCTCATTCCCAATATCATTTATTCTAGAAAAAAATGTTGACTTTAGCACATTTTCAATTTGGCTTATTGATCTTTGTTGTATAATGTAAGGCATATTCTTCTACCTCTCTCTTTTCTTTAAACTACTAGTTTTATCTCTGGACCTAAGTAAGTCCTTTCTTAAAGAATATTTAACAAGTGGTCTTGATTAAATCCTATTGCTTTACATGATGTGGCACATAATATCAGTTTGTTCTACCTTTGGCAACATTAAGATTAATTAGAAGGCTCAGGTGGTGTCAACTCAGATCCATCCATTATAATTTTCCATTAGCCATTCACCTAATGGGTGTAGCAGTCACTATTGATTGTTGCCTAGATCTAATATTTCACTGTGTTACAAAACTGTGATTTCCTAATTCTATAATTTGCCCTGCTTTTATTGGCTGTAATTATTTTATTGGAGAATTTCTCTTCCACAACTATTTGACTACCTGAAATACAGTTCATACAGGAAAGGAAGAATAAATGCTTAATCCTTTCTCTTTATGAATTTTCGGAATGAATTGATGCCCTATCTTATTTTTCTGATGAGTCTAATCTACTACTTTATGTATCATGATGGTTTAATATGTAGCAATATTGGTTTTTGTCTCCATCTGTAAAACTTCTTTGTCTTATATGGTTCTTTTCTATGGTATAATCTGTTTCTAAAAGGTACATTCTCTTAAACTTTAAATCATACTGAATCCATGAATCATGAATCTCCTAAAAATTCTTCTCCTTTGGGTCAGTCAGTAAGGAAAAGAACATGCTAGGGTTTTCAACAGTGGAAATTTAATACAGGACATTGGTTACAAAAGTGATAGAATGAATGAAGAAGTAAAAATAGGAAAATATTAGTAACTGCAGGGAGCCATTACCCATGTAGGCTGAACAAACAAAAGGGAATGGTGATATGCTGTTCCCACAATAATGCTTCACTAAGGATGCTGGGGCACCTGCTACCACCATTGGAACCCCTGCTGCCACTACCTTTACAGGAAGCCAAGAACCCGCATTTCCACTAAAGCTGCAGTAGCTCAGAAGATTCTTCTCACTGTTGCTTCTGGGTACAGAGCGTCTGAGGTCTATGCTGGTGAGGATGCTTCTGCCCCTGTTTTGGGACTTGCATTCCCTAAGAAGATCCCAGGAGTCTACATTTACTCTGTGCAGCTGTCACTCTGCAGGTGCCACCAAAAAACTAAGCTAGAAAGTAAAATGGCTTCTTCTTTTTCTCTTGCTTCCAAGTGTACTCTCCTACAGTGCTTCCCATTCACAGAGCTGAACCAGAAGCATGCTAGCAAGAGAATATGTGAAATGTAGCTTTCAATTTTCTATTCTCCTGCAATATAGAGCAAAGCACTAATGGACAGGGTGAAGCTGATAGATAAACAAGCATGTAAGCTTCTGTTAGTAAATCTGCTATTGCAGAGGGAGCCAACCTCTCTAAGTCTTCAGTAATACATGGCATCTTGAGGTTCAGATTTTTTTATAAGCCCTGTAATTTTTCCTTGTTTAGTTATCTCTAAAGAGGAAGGTTTGTGTCTGGCCATTGTGATCTTATAGATATTAGGAGTTAAACTTAGTTCAGAAACTACAGAGGCCTTTAGTTTCAGATCAATGGACTAAAATTTAAAATGTTTGAATAAATATTGATATCAGAAGATTTTGGAGATCAAATTGTCTGAGCATCAAGGGAAACCACAGCCATGGCCTTCACTGGGAGCTTGGCATCTACAAAAGAATAAGGATGGGACTCTAGGAAAGGTCCTCCCCCCATACTGGATCTCTGGCAGTTTGTGCCAGGATCCAAGTTGGTGCCTTTCCAGGGAGTAGTTGTACTCTTACTGCAGCCAAAGTGTAGACATGAGCAGGAAGCCCAAGGGACATCCCAAAGCTTCCCACAGATGATCCTTGCTATTCCTAGATGCACCACATGAGTTCCTGGAACATGACCATGCTCCTCCATCCTTTCCACCCAGTCTAATCAACAGTTTTCCTTGCTAACAGTTCTCCAAATGCCTTTCTAAATAGGATGATAGTTATCCTTGATTTCCAGGGTTGCTAAAAATTTACTCTTTTGTATAATTTTTTAGCTTTTTAAGTGGATATTTAAGGTGGGAAGCTGGGTGCCTATGTTTACAAAATATTCATGCTAAAAAATCTACTTATTCTACAATGATTACTTCAGCACCTCCCCTTAAGATGCTTCATTAGTTGTAAACCATTATAAAATATATTTTTAAGTTTTACCATCTATTTGGAATATTAACACTTATTTTTATATTTAAATTTTATTCCTCTATTGAAAAGATAGTACTTTCATATGGTTAAAATACAAAATATTAAAATAGCATGTAATCTCCTTCCCATTCAATAGCATTTCTTAGATTCAGCTCTATGTATCTTTCTAGATGTAATTTATGCATGCTAGTATATCATATATCCTATTTTCCACCTGCTTTTTCCTCTTAACAACATATATTGGCGATCACCCCATATTAGTACATAAAGAGATGTTAGTTCCCCCATGTACAGGATAAATTCCTCAAAGTGCAAATGTTAGTTCAAAGGTTATATCATTTGTAATTGTCCACAGGACAATTCATACTCTCATCCACAGTGTATGAGAGTATTTGTTTCCTCACCCTCTTACCATCATAGTGTGTTATCAACCTTTTTATCTTTGCATCTTTCATTATAAATAAGATTTGTGTGTTTGTGTATAAGTAATGGTTTTATTTATTTTCCTGTTACTTGCCAATTAATATTCTTTGTCCATTTTTTTTTTTCAATTGGTTCATGGGTTCTTTTATTATTGATTTGTGGAAGTGCTTTACATTTTAGGAAAACTAGCCCTTTATTTGTAAGCTAAATTGCAAATATCTTCCTATTATATCATTTCTCTTTTGTCTTTATAGATGGTCATCTTTGCAAATTAAAATAAATTGGTGAATTTAACAATCTTTTATTTTATGGCTTTTGAGTTTTATGTCTCACATAGAAAGATCTTCCCCAATCTTAGAATATTTTTTTATTCCCTCATTTTAAAGAAGTTAAATCCTTACATTTAGATATTTGATCTGTTTGGAATTTATCCTGGTATGAGATTCAACATATGATTCTAAATTTATTGTTTTACAAGGCTACCCATTTCCCCTGAAACAATTCAATGAATAATTCATCTTTTCTCTGTGGATTTGAGCACATCTACAATATATGAAATTATTTAATATATAACATCTATTTCTGGGTTTCATATTCAATTATATTCATCTATTTTTATGCCTTGTGACACTAGTTTAAGTATTGTTACTTCAGAATATGTTTTGCTATATGGTAAGGCTACTCCTCTCTTATTAATCTTCTCTTTAATAGGTCTAAGACTTCAGGACTTCAAGAACTTTGGAAACTACAGAAACTACAGAACAAGGTCATCTTTTGTTTGTCTGTGAATCAGGAAAGGCATTGGATAAGTCAGAGTCCATGGGGTCAGTGTCCAATGACAAGGATGCAGAAAGAAGCCCAGTAAATTAATGATTCAAAATGGTGCCAGTTGTAGACATCATAGTGTGAGAAACTGGGGAATGTTAAATAAATGCTCTTGCAAGATTTCATTCCCCACTCTGCCTCAAACTGAAGAAGCAGGAGATGAGGGTACTATCGTTTGAGAGAGTTGGGCAGAGAGGCCAGCACAGAAAAAGGAAGAAAAAACAGATCTAGAGTTGGATCTAGAGAAAGGTACCTCAAGCCAACATTGCATTTATGAAAATGGAGCACAAGACAAGCCATCTTTCACCTATATTTTATTCCCATTTGCATAATCCCAATAATCTTCTCCAGTTTGGACATATGTGTGATTCAGTTTCAAGTTTGATTTATTGATGTTTACTGTATTCTGTGGGAGAAAACAATACAGAGAAACTCTTTACAACCATGCAAAATCCTGGAGTAGGTTATTTTAGTGCAAAGCATGGTTTGCCACTTACTAGCTGTATGATGTAGGTAAGACGCTTAAACTGTCTGTACACCCTCTGCCCTACAGAACTAGGTCATCTTTTGTTTGTCTGTGCTCCTTATCTTGAGAAATAAATGAGATATGCTAGACTTGTCCCATAATAGAGGTGCTAAAGTTAATGTTAAGTATAATGATAACCATCATATCATTTATTTTAACAACAAAGCAACTCCGTGATGCAGAATTAGTTTTTACTTCTATTTTACAGAAACCAAGATTTTATACCTTTCCCAATTTCCACAGCTAAGCTGTGGTTAGTATATTTATGAAGAAGTGTGAGATTAAATCCCTGTTTTGAGTGCATTCCAATGAAGCCACTGCATTTGGAACTTGAAACCTAAAAGTGCATTTTCTAACTTAAGTACTGATCAAGGTAAAGATATTCCTCTTTTTTGTGTGTATCTTCTATTAATTGCACTGTATTAAATCTCCTCAGTCACTCCTTTCAAATAGTGAAACATAATACTACTAGCTGTAATTATATCCTAGGCTATACGGTTAATTTTGAGGTAAAGCCCAGAAGTTTTTCACCAAGGTCTTCAGTATTTTGTTCCTTTCTTTACACTCCTTGCTAAAATAATAAAAATGAAATCACAAGTGGAACTTTATAATGAAAATAACTGTTTTATTCAGTCTTCTATTCCTTGTTATGCCTTTAACAAATCGATTGTTTCCCTCTATAGATGAGGAAACTCAGCATCAAAAACGACTAATTTCTCAAAGACCATACTATGGCGGAGTTGAGACAAGCTGTGGAAAATTTCAGCCTTCCATTTTCTAGCCAGTAGGATATATAATTTGGCTCATTTGGCCTAAAAAAAAATGCTGGCCAAGTATGGGAACCCTCTGAAGTGTTTCAATAGACTTAGTATTTCAGTGCCAATTTTGAGCATAAGAAGATGACCTGGCTTCTAAATGCTCCATATAGAATTATAGGTGCAAGAGCGCATGAGTAAATGATTGATTGTTTAAGCCCATACTTTGGGTCTTTCTTCAGATACTACTTACTTATTTACTTGCTTATTTATTAGGCTATTTGCTTATACTTCCATTTAATGAACACCAAACTACTGGGAAAAATATGGCCAAGGCCAATTGGTGCTCACTAACTATTCTAGCATCATAAGGATCCACTGGAATCCAATTTACTAAACATTTACTAAACCTTGGTAGAGACAGAACCGAAGGAGCCAGAGACACAAACTCAACTTATACTGATTAACTAATTGGGGACTTATTGGCTCATATAAATGAGAAATCCATGGTAGAGCTGGACCTAGGCGCCCAACTTATTTCATTCTAAATCTCTTTCCCACTCTTTTATCTCCTTCCTGTCCCTTGGCTTCATTCTTGACCATCCTTTTCCAATGTGATTATTACCACCAGGAGCTCTAGGCTTAATTCTACTGTTTTACCAATCTCAGAATAAAGAAGGTGACTTTTTTTCCAGCAAGTCCAGCAAAAATCCCAAGATTCTCTCTCATTGGACCAACTTTGTTTATATGCCTAGCTTTGAATCACTGGGGCCAAAGTAAGGAAATACATCATTTGGCCAGGTCTTAGAGTTGGAATTGAAGTCATCTTTCCACCCCCACCCCCCACATCATGCCCCAGACTTTGTCAACTAAGAGTGGGGAAGGGGAGGTTTCCCAAAGTATATTGGAAGCAGCATTACCAGAAGATGGTAAGGATGCTAGGCTAGCAAAAAAGATATTTACAAAACATGGTCAAAAATGTAATGATATGCATTCCATTGTTTCATCCGTTCAAACATTAGGAAAACAGAAAATATTAAAGCACAGCCCCGGCCTTCAAGTAAACCATAGCCTTTTCATATAAACACAGCAATACATTATTATAATAAGTTCTATTTAAGGTACACAGTAAAGCTATGAAAATGCAGACTAGAGGTACAAACTAAATTTACAGAGGATTTAGCTATGATTTTGTTCTTAAATTTCATGTTATTGCCCACCAATGACTTACTGGTCCATATACATTTGGGAAAACCAAAACAATGACCTCACTCATAATTCTTTCTAAGGCAACTAGCCTTATTTTAGATTACTCTACATTCTGATTAATCAGCAGCTGAGGTAGTGCTTTTTTCATGATCATCCACTACTTAATGCTTCTAGGAAAGAGTATAATCCACACACCGAGATTTAATTTAGTAAACTGCAATTTCCTTTTTGCTTTAAAATGCCACTTGTACATGTAACAATGTACTATTAAGTTTCATACCATGGCAGGTAATTATTTATTAGATAGGAAACTGCTCTTCTTAAAAAATGTTTTTCACTCTTTTGCCACTTGGACAGCACTGCAGTTTAATTGAAAACTGGTCTAGTCAATCTGCTATGGGCGCCAGAGAAATAATTTGTGTGAATAACCACTACCGAGTGCGTCCCCAGGGAAAAGTTTTCATTAGAGCTGAGAACACATTCTGATGATTCTAATAATTACCTTTGTTGTCATAAAGTGCTTTGCTGATTTTCTTTCATGCTTCTTGCCTTTATAGCTCAAGTTCCCACAACAGAAGGAGAAAAACTGTTTGGTCAGGACATCAGCTTTGGTAAGTATTAATTACATCACAAGAAGTGTTTATTGAAATAATTATAAAACAAACATTGAAAAATATTCTTCTAGAATGTAATAGGACATGATCCCAATTAATTTTATTCCCATTTGCTTCTAAGTCTCTAAAGTATCCCTCTATATGATTGTTATTATTGCCAAAGTAAGGCTGTGGGGTATGGAGGAAGAACCCAGGGATTGGAGACAGGAGATTTGGGTTTGAGTCCTGCCTCTATCTCAGCTATAAAGGTAAGTGGGAATAATAATCCTATGAATCACTATGAAGATTTAATAAGATACTGTAGAGGGAAGGACCTAGTATTATGCATGGCACATAGAAATTGCTCAGACGTTTTCGTTGAAAATGAATTAATGATAAAGCAGTTGAATTAAATCTTCAAACTTTCTTATATTTGCTATTTAGATGTTGGGAGCTTGTTAACACTGGATTTATTCATTCAGCCCCTGAATTCAACTATGGAGTACACCCATTTAATTGATACTACAGATAATGCTTGGGTTGCAAAGGAAGGTGGGAAGGAAGAAAGGGAAGGACGGAGGGAGCGAGGGAGGGAGGACACATCATTTCCTGTACTCAGGTTGCTGACAGTCTGGTGGAACAAGGGCACAAAAATTTACAATGCAGAGGTATGCACAAGGAAGGTTCCCTTAAGTCTTTCTGAGGTTAGGTACAGACAAGGCAGAACATTTGCTAGCTGTGAGGAAACATGGTATGATTAACCAATGGAAAACAGGTCAGTGTGACTGGAGAGAAAGAGGTTGTATGAGGAAGAAAGCTGGGAGGTGAGAGAATAAAGGTCAGATCATGAAGGCTCCAGTGTGCCTTTCTAGGAGTTTGGACTTTTTCTCGTAGGCATATGTTTCCCATGCTTTACTGAATATCAGAATCACATGCATATCTTTTGAAAAATAGATTCCAAGGAACTACTCTGCAAAAAAAATTGAATTTAGTCTAAATAAATAGTCTAAATATGCATACACATATTTATGTAAATGTATGTGTGTTGTGTATATTTTAAGCTCCCCAGGTAATGTTGATGAATGTCAATCCTGGGAATTTCAATCTTGGTAATGAACAATGGCTTAAAGAATTTTAGTAAGGCAGTGATATGATGAGATAGTCTTTTTTTTTTTTATTAGAAACACCACTCTGGCAGCAGAATGGATGTTAGATGAAGATTTGACTGGAAAAAAGGAAGCTCAGTTGATGCCTATCCAAGTGACAGTAGAGGAAAGCATAAATTAGAGCTGTGGCAACGGAGTTAAGAGAAGAGGCATACTTGGGGGAAATGCAGGAATTTGAATTAGCAACACTGTGGCTTGGATTCACACTCAGTTGATTATTTTGCCTTTTGGTCTTTGTATATATAGAGTGTTGATAATTTTTTTTTTCCTATATGATTTTTGCTTTCATTGGGGGCAGGCAGTTTGAAAGAAGTAAGTTTTAACCCTTCCATTTGCACAGTAAGTACTGAGTCTAATTCTTGTAATTGCTGTTGATATTTACCTTTTTTTTCCAGTTCTGAGGGTCCTTCAGAGCCAGTAGAATAGTTACATCATGTTAAATGTGCAACTCAGTCTACTCTAATAACTTTTGCTAAAAGGAAGCAGGTTTGGTCTTTCTAGGGTCTTCTAAAACAATTCTGTAGCAATAATAACAAAATGGGAACTTTGTTTTAGGAGTAGGTATTTGTGGAATAAAAATTTGAGGGTATAAAATTTCAAATGTTTATCCACATGAAGCTGGGAAAATTGGTATTTTATTTCAAATGAAATTCAGACCCTACCTTCACTTTCAATTTTTTATTATTGTAACTTTAGAGACTTATATTGGATTTATCAGGATTTATAAAAGTATATCTGTTATACTTTTTGAACAATTCAATAAAATAAAAATTTAGTTTACCACATGACAAAATTGTTCACATATATCAAATATACAGCAACTTCAAGGGCCTGAAAGAAAAGAAAAAGACTATATAACCTTTTATCTTTCGACTCAACTATCTCACCTATATTTGGTTAGACTGCATGAAATTGCCACTTTTAGGTAAAAAACAGTGAATTATCAGCAATTTCATATATTCAACTTAATTATTATCCATACACAACAACTTTTAAATTTCTATAATGTTTAGAATAAAATTGTATTTTTATTGTCATTTGGGTTTGCTTGATAAGAATTTTCTTCTTTGTTATTCTGAAATTATAATAAACATGTTCTCACCTCAGGTAAAGTCACAGGTTGGACAAACAACCATTTTACATATGTTTGGTCATTAGAGATCACTTAAAGTGAGTAAACTTCTAATAATATAAACAAAAGATATAGAATTTAATTATAAAACTGCAGGTAAAATTTCCTTCTTGAAGTATTCAACAAAAGCTCTTGAAAGTTTCTGGAGAATTCCTCGTCCAAATATTCCTAATGGAGGTAAGTTAGGTACAGGAACTTTGGCTAAAATTATTTATTTGTATCTGTATTTAAATACATTATATTCTTCATCAACATAAATATAGCATTTTTTAATGAGCATGCAAGTTGAGCACACTGGAAGATATTAAATTAATCCCAATGGTATTCACACAAAGTCTTATTATTATAATTAAAAAAAAAAAAAAAAAAAAAAGCAGAACATATATTTGAGTCATTTAATTCAATTCCATCTCAAAATGAGAGAGATGACAACAGTGACAGGCTGCTGGTCACATCTGGAGAGGAGAGGCTGATCACCCCCACCATTCAGATGAATATGTAACTATCAGGACCTAATGATAAAGACAAGGAAGAGACAAAAAGTCAGGAAACTGTCTCTTTCCTATCAAAACTTCTCTTGGGGAATTGACAAAAAATAATATGTGACAGTTTGAAATTCTTTTATGAATCCCCAAAAGAGAAAGATTATGTCTTTGAATGAATTCATTCCTGTGGGTGTGAGATACTTTTGATTGAACTACTTCCCTAAGTTGTGACTCAGGTTGATTCTCCACCCTCTTGCAGAGTCTGATATAAATGGAGACAGAGGGACAGGAAACTGGAGCTCCACCTTGTGAAAGAAAGGACTCCAAGTTCTCCCACAGCTGAGCTCAAGGAGAGAAACCGCAAGAGGCTTAAAGAGCTGAGGCCCAGGGAGAGAGGATCCATATGCCTGATAGCTCACAGCTGAACTCAGGAAGAATATTCCTAGGTATTTGAGTCCTTTTTTTTTGTTTGTTATTGTAAATGGAATTTTTTTCTTGATTTCCTCCTCAGCTTGTTCATTAGTAGAGTATAGGAATGCTACTAAGTTTTGTGTGTTAATCTTGTATCCTGTCACTTTGCTTAACTCATTTATTAGCTCTAATAGCTTTGTTGTAGATATTTTGGAGTTTTCTAAATATAGAATTATGTTATTTGCAAATAGTGAGAGTTTTACCTTCTCTTTTCCAATTTGGATATCTTTTGTTTCTTTTTCTTGCCTAATTGCTCTAGCTAGAATTTCTAGCACAATGTTGAATAACAGTGGTGCATTTGGGCATCCTTGTCTTGTTCCTGATCTTAGAGGGAAAGCTTTCAACTTCTCCCCACTGAGCACGATGCTGGCTGTGGGATTTCATATATGCCCTGTATTATGTTGAGAAACTTTCCTTCTATATCTAAACTTATCAAGAAAGCATACTGGATTTTGTCAAAGGCCTTTTCTGTATCAATTGAGATGATCTTGTGGATTTTTTTCCCTTTGATTTTTTAATGTGATATATTACTTTAATTGATTTTCTTATGTCGAACCACACTGCATAACAGGAATAAAACCCAGCTGGTCATGGTGTATAATTCTATTAATATACTGTTGGATTTGATTTGCAAGTTTTTTGTTGAGAATTTTTGCATCTATGTTCATTAGAGAGATTGGTCTGTAATTTTCTTTTCTTGTAGTATTTTTATCTGGGTTTGGTATTAGGGTGATGTTGGCTTCATAAAATGTGTTGAGTAATTTTCCCTCTTTTTCAATTTTTTGGAAGAGGTTAAACAGGATTAGTATTAATTCTTCTCAGAATGTTTGGTAAAATTCACCTGTGCAGCCATTTGGTCTTAGAATTTTCTTTGTTGAGAGATTTTTGATGATTGGTTCAATCTCTTTACTTGTGATTGATTTGTTGAGTTCCTGTATTTCTTGTAGAATCAATGAAGGTTTTTTTTGTTCATTTCTAGGGATTTGTCCATTTCATCTAGTTTGTCGAATTTGGTGGCAAACAGTTTCTCATAATATCCTCTTTTGATCCTTTTTATTTCTGTGGGGTCAATCATAATGTCCCCCATTTCATTTCTGATTTTATTTATTTGCATCTTCTCTCTTTTCTTTTTGTTAGTATTGCTAAGGATTTGTCAATTTTATTGATTTAAAAAAAAAAAAACAGTTTTTGGTTTTGTTGATTTTCTCTATTTGTTGTTGTTGTTGTTGTTGTTCTCAATATCATTTATTTCTGCTCTAATCTTTGTTAGTTCTTTCTTCTTGCTTGCTTTGGGATTGGTTCACTGTTTCATTTTCTAGTTTCTCCAGTTGGTCAATTATGTCTTTGACTTTAGCTCTTTCTTCTTTTTTAGTATAGGCATTTGGAGCTATAAGTTTCCCTTTCAGCACTGCCTCTGCTGTATCCCATAAATTTTGATAAGTTGTGTTCTAGTTTTCATTTGTCTTGAGATATTTACTAATTTCCTCACAATTACTTCTTTGACCTACTGATTGTTTATGAGTATGTTGTTTAGCCTCCCTATATTTGCAAATTTTTCCCTTTCCTCCCTATTATTGATTTCCAGCTTCATTCCAATATTATCAGAGAAGGTGCTTTGCATAATATTAATCTTCTTAAATTTTTGAGAGCTGTGCTGTGGCCCAACATGTGCTCTGTCCTGGAGAAGATCTATGAGCACTTAAGAAGAATGTATAACCTGTTTGTTTGGGGTGAAATGTTCTGAATATGTCCGTCAGGTCCAGCTTGCTTATCATATTGTTCAAGTTCTCTGTTCCCTTGTTGATGTTCTGTCTAGTTGTTCTATCTATTGATATGAGTGGCATGTTGAAGTCTCCTACTATTATTGTAGAGATGTCTATTTCTCACTTCAGTTTTGCCAGAGTTTGCCTCATCTATTTGGGGGCACCTTGGTTAGGTGCATAGATATTTATGACTGTTTCTCCTTCCTAGTGGATAGTCCCACTTATTAATATATAATGGCCTTCTGTATCTCTTATCTCTTCTTTGTGTTTAAATCTGTTTTGTCTGACAACAGTATAGCTACCCCTGTTCTCTTTGGGTTACTATTAGAATGAAATATCTTTTTCCAAACTTTCTCTTTCAGTTTATTTGCATCCTTAGGTCTAAAGTGAATCTCCTGCAGATAGCATATGGATGGCTCATATTTCCTTACCCATTCTGTCAGCCTATGTCTTTTTATTGGGGAGTTTAATCCATTAACATGCGATGTTATTACTGTAAAGGCATTACTTCCTTCAACCATTTTATTCTTTGGCTTTCATATGTCAAATATTATTTTCATCTGTCTTTTTACTCTTTTGGTTGTCCTTTCTAATAGTCTTCACTTCTACACTCTCCTCCAAGCAACTCTCTCTTTTCTTTTTTTTTTTTTTTTTTTTCCTCTGGTTGTAGAAATCCCTTTAGTGTCTCTTGCATAGCTGGATTCCTGTTTACAAAGTCTTGGTTTCTGTTAATCTGTGAATATTTTAAACTTACTGTCATATTTGAAAAACAATTGTGCTAGATAAAGAATTCTTGGCTGGCAGTTTTTCTCTTTCAGTGCCTTAATTATATCATACCACTGCCTCTCATCTTCATGGTTTCTGAAGAGAAATCCTCATTAAGTCTTGTTGGATGTCCTTTGTATGTGATGTTTTGCTTCTCCCTTGCCACTTTCATAATTTCTCTTTATCTTTGGCATTTAGCATTCTGAATATTATGCATCTTGGGTAGGTCTATTTGGATTTATTCTAATTGGAGTACACTGTGCTTCTTGGGCATTTATATTCATGCCTTTCATGACAGTTGAGAAATTTTTGTCCATTTTTTCCTCAAATACCCTTTCTGCCCCTTTTCCCATCTCCTTCTTGAACTCCATAAAATGTATGTTGGTGTGCTTCATGCTATCATTCAACTCCTTGAGTCCCTCCTCATTTTTTTCCCATTCTTTTCTCTCTGAGTTCTCTTTTTTCAATTTCAGCTGTTCTGTCCTCTACATCATTGATTCTTTCTTCCATGATCTCAATTCTGTGTTGTGTGCTTCTATTGTGCTTTTAATCTCACTTATTGTGTCTTTCATTCCCATAGGCTTTGTTATTTTTCTATCTAAGGTTCAAATTTTTCTTTGTGCTCACCCAGTGTCTTCTTAATGTCTTTTATTTCTATAGCCATGTTGTCTCTCAACTCCATGATTTGATTTAGATTTGTATGAACCTCATTGATTAGTTGTTTCAAGTCCTGTGTCTTGTCTTAAGCTTTGATTTGTTCCATTGCCTGAGTCATATCTTCCTTTTTCTTAGTATGTATTGTAATTTTTTGCTGATGTCTAAGCATCTGATTATAGTGCTGAGTTTACTCTGATTTTCATTTGGTTATACTTTTGTGGGTCTATTTCTGGGCTCTCTATTCTGTTCTATTGATCTATTTGTCTATTCTTACACCAATACCATACTGTCTTGATTATCATAGCTTTATAGAAAGTCTTGAATTCAAGTAGTATCAATCATCTGATTTTTTTTCTTCATTACTGTGCTGGCTATTCTGGGTTTTTGCCTTTATAAGTTTTCACATCAGTTTTTCAATATCCATAAAATATAACTTTCTGGGATTTTTTTATTGGGATTGAGTTGAATCTATAGATCAAATTGGGAAGTATTTATGTTTTAACAATATTGAGTCTTCTTATCAATGAACATGAAGTATCTCTCCATTTATTTATTTATTTATTTATTTATTTTTTTACCGGGAGGTCCCAGGTATCGAACCCGGGTCCCTCCATATGGGAGACGGACGCCCAACCAGTTGAGCCACATCCATCTCCCTCTCTCCATTTATTTAGATCTTTTATTTCTTTCATCACAATTTTGTAGTTTTCCTTATATAGATCCTACACGTGTTTTGTTAGATTTATGCCAAAGTGTTTCTTTTTTTCATGTTAATGTCAATGGTATTGTGACTTCAACTTTAAGTTCTAATTCTTCATTGATGGTCTATGGGAAAGCAATAAATTTGTACATCACCTTGTATTCTGCAATCTTTACATAATTGCTTATTAGTTAGTGATGTGGCTTTTTGTTCTTGGTTGATATTATGGGAATTTCTACAAAGACAATAATGTCATCTGTGTAAGAAGACAGTTTCATTTCTTCCTTTCCCGTATGTACATCTTATTGTCTTATTGCTTTAGCTAGGACTTGCAGTAGGATGTTGAATAGTAGTGGTAAGATGACATCTTTGCCTTGTTCCTCATCTTAAGAGAAAGCCTCTTGTTTCTCACTGTGGTGGCTTGGAGTTATGTGCCCCCAAAAAACATGTTTTTTATCTTAATTCATTCCTGTGGATGTGAACTCATTGTAAATATTACCTTTTGATAAGATTACTTCAGTTAAGGTGTGGCCCAACTGAATCAAGTTGGGTTTTAATATGGATTAATGGAGGCTTCTGCAGGAAGAGTGAAAGTCAGATGGAAAGAGTAGCCAGGAGAGGGTGCCATGTACGCTGCTATGTGACAGAAAAGCCAAGGACCAAGAATCAGTAGGAGCCAGCCCCAGAATGCCACAATCTTCAGGAAGAAGACATCTTTTTGTTGATGTCTCAATTTTAGACTTCTAGCCTCAAAACCATGAGCCAATAAATTCCTATTGTTTAAGCTAACCTGTTATATGGTATTTATTTTACTATCTGGGAAACTAAAACACTTACCATTAAGTATGATATTAGTTTTAGGTTTGTAGAGATGTTCTTTATCAAGTAGAGGAAGTTCCTCTCTCTTTCTAGTTAAATGAGAGTTTTCAAATGAGTGTTGGGTTTTTGTCAAATGCTATTTCTGCATATATTGATGTGATCATGTTATTTTTCTTCTTTAACATGTTAATGTGATGAATTACATCAATTGATTTTCAAATGTTGACCCAGTTTGCATAACTGGGATAAATTTCTTTTGGTCATGGTATATAATTATTTTTGTACATTGTTGGATTTGAATTGCCACTATTTTTAACAAATCAATTTCATTGATACATATTAATAGAGCATAAATAATCCAGATGTAAAAACAATGGTATTTGATATAATCACATAGTTGAGCGTTCATCACTTCAATAATTTTTAAAGCATTTTCATTATTCCAGTAATAATAATAATGATCCTTTTTTTAAAAAGCAAACAAACAAATAGAGCTCATCACTTCTCAATCTCTCTATGCTTCTCCTGCCATACATAGCTGCTATTCTGTTTCCTTCTCTCTACTTTATTTGTATTTATATTTTATAAAAACAGCTTTATATATGCAATGTAGCCTATATTCATATTTGACATGAGATTTCACTATGTTATACAATCCCACATTACATTTTTAAAAAGATTTATTTATTTATTTCTCCCTCCCACCATTGTCTTGCTCTCACTGTCCGCTCTCTGTGTGTTCTTCTGTGACTGCTTGTCTTCTCTCTAGGTGGCACTAGGAACTGATCCCGGGACCTTCTGGAGTGGAGACTGCTCAATCTCTTGCACCACCTCAGCTCCCTGTTCTGCTGCATCTCTTATTGTCTTTCTTCTGTGTCTCTTTTTGTTGCATCATCTTGCCACGCCAGCACTCCTGTGCAGGCCAGAACTCCTGCACAGGCCAGCACTCCATGTGGGCCAGTACTCTGCATGGGCCAGCTCTCCACTCAGGCCAGCTTGCCACAAAGGATGGCTTGCTTTTCACCAGGAGGCCCTGGGAATCGAACCCTGGACCTCCTATATGGTAGACGGAAGCCCAATTGCTTGAGCCACATCCGCTTCCCCCATGTTACATTTTTTAGCTTTCCTTCTAGTAATAAACATGTCCTTAGATGTTCTCTTTCAACCATTACCATACCTATATACTAGCTCTGCTAGTCACAAACCGCATGAGGTGCTCTCACCAATTCCATTCATTTCCAAAGATTTACAAACAACCTTTTAACCAAACCAAAACAGATTAACCCTCAGCTTTCTGTTCTCTACCCACATTCTATTTTCTAGTGACAAATATTCTAATTATTAATTCCATGAGTTTACATAAGATATTTAGTTCATAATAGTGCCATCTTAAGGTATTTGTCCTTTGGTGTTTGGCTTGCTTCACTCAACATAATAGCCTCCAGGTTCATCCATGTTCGTATGTTTCACTACTTCATTTCTTCTTACAGCTTAATAATATTCCATCGTGTGTATACACCACAATTTGTTTATCCATTCATCAGATAATGTACACCTTTGTTGTTTCCTACATTTGATGATTATAAATAATACCACTATGAACATTGGTATGCAAATGTCTATTCATGTGGCTGCTCTTAGTTTTTCGGGGTATGTGCCTAGTAATGGTATTTCCAATTTATGCATCAAGACTGTATTCAACTTCTGTCATGTGTTTCTTTGCCATTTGTATTTCTTCCTTGAACAACTATCTTTTATAGTCTTTGGCCCATTTTTAAATAGGGTTGTTTGTTTTTTATTGTTGAATTGTATGATCTCTTTGTATATCATGGATAATAAACCCTTATTGGATATATGATTGCCAAATATTTTCTTCCATTGAGTCCGCTGCCTTTTCACCCTTTTGACAAAGTCTTTTGAGGTGCAAAAGTGTTTAATTTTGAGGAGGTCCCATTTATCTATTTTTTTCTTTTGTTGCTCATGCTTTGGATGTAAGCTTTAAGAAACTACTGCCTACCACAAGAGCTTGAAGATGTTTTCCTACATTTTCTTCTAGGAGTTTTATGGTTGTCACTTTTATATTTAGGTTCTTGATCCATTTTGATTTAATTTTTGTATAAGGTTTGAGAGTAGGGGTCCTCTTTCTTTCTTTTGGATATGGATATGCAGTTCTCCCAGCACCCTTTGTTGAATAGACTGTTCTGGCCCATCTGGGTGTGCTTAACAGCCTTGTCAAAAATCACTTGACTGTAGATGTGAGGGTCTATTTCTGAGTTCTTGATTCAGTTCCACTGGTCAATCTGCCTATCTTTATGCCAGTACAATACTGTTTTTACCACTTTAGCTACATAATATGCTTTAAAGCCAGGAAGTGAGAATCCTCCAACTTCATTTTTCTTTTTTAAGACATGTTTGGCTATTTGGGGCTCCTTACCTTTCCAAATAAATTTAATAATTGGCTTGTCCATTTCTGCAAAAAAATGCTGGTGGGATTTTTATTGGGATTGTGTTGAATCTGTAAATTAGTTTGGGTAGAATTGACAACTTAATGATATTTAGTCTTCCAGTCCATGAGCATGGAATGTCTTTCCATTTATTTAAGTCTTTTTTTGTTTCTTTTAGCAATGTTTTATAGTTTTTCTGAATATAGGTCCTTTATGTCCTTGGTTAAGTTTATTCTTACATTTTTTATGTTTTAGTCACTATTATAAATAGAATTCTTTTCTGATTTCCTCCTCAGATTGCACATCAGTAGTGTATAGAAACAGTATTGATTTTTGCATATCAATCTTGTATCCCACCATTTTGCTGAACTCATCTATTAATTCTAGTAGCTTTCTTGTGGATTTTTCCTGATTTTCTAGATATAGGATCATATCATCAGCAAATAGTGAATGTTTTTCTTCTTCCTTTCCTATTTAGGTGCCTTTTATATCTTTATCTAGTCTAACTGCTCTAGCTAGAACTTCTAGCACAATATTGAGTAACAATGGTGACAGTGGGCATCCTTGTCTTGTTCCTGATTTCAGAGGGAAAGCTTTCAGTCTTTCACCATTGAGTACTATGCTAGCTGTATGTTTTCATATATGCAGTTCATCATATTGATAAAGCTTCCTACTTTTCCTATCTTTTGGAATGTTTTTATCAAGAAAAGGTACTGTGTTTTGTCAAATGCTTTTTCTGAATCAGTTGAGAGGATCATGCATTTTTTCTTCTTCAATTTATCAATGTGGTTTATCACACTAATTGACTTGTTTGTGTTGAACCACCCTTGCACACCTGTGAAAAACCCACTTGATCATGGTGTATAATTCTTTTAATGTGCTTTTGGATTCAGTTTGCAAGTATTTTGTTGAGGATTTTGCATCTACATTCATTAGAGATATTGGTCTGTAATTTTCTTTTATCATAGTATCTTTATCTGGTTATAGTGTTAGGATGATGTTGACTTCATAGAATGAGTTTGGAAACATTCTTTCCTGTTCAATTTTTTGAAAGACCTTGTGCAAGATTGGTATTAGATCATCTTTGAACAATTGGTGGAATTCACTTCTGAAGCCATCTGAGCCCAGGTGGTTTTTTGGGAGGTTTTATGACTGTTTCAATATCTTCACTTGTGATTGGTTTGTTGAGGTCTTCTATTTCTTCTAGGGTCGGTGTAGATGGTTTGTGTGTTTCTAGGAATTTGTCCATCTCCTCTATACTGCTTAGTTTTTGGCATACCATTGTTCATAATGTCCCCTTATGATCTCTTTAATTTCTGCGGGGTCAGTGATAATGTCCACCCTCTCATTTCTGATTTTATTTATTTGTGTCTTCTCTTTTTTTCTTTGTCAGCCTAGCTAAGGGTTTGTAGATTTTGTTGATCTTCTCAAAGATCCAACTTTTCAGTTTGTTGATTCTCTCTACTGTTTTTGTTGTTGTTGTTGATTTCATTTATTTCTGCTCTGATCTTTGCTATTTCTTTCCTTCATCTTGGCTTGGGATAAGTTTGCTGCTCTTTTTCTAGTTCCTCCAGGTGTGCAGTTATATCTTCAAATTTAGCTTTCTTCTTTTTTAATGTAAGCATTGAGGGCTATTAATTTCCCTCTCAGTACAGCCTTTGTGGTGTCCTACAGGTTTTGATATGTTGTTTTCCCATTTTCATTTATCTCAAGATATTTGCTGAATTCTCTTGCAATTTCTCCTTTGACCCACTAGTTATTTAAGAGTGTGTCATTTAATCACCATATAGTTATGAATTTTCCCTTTTTCTGTCCATTATTGATTTCCAACTTCATTACATTATGATCAGAGAAAGTGTTTTGTATAATTTCAATCTTTTTAAATTTTTTGAGACTTGTCTTGTCACCCAACATATGGTCTATCTTGGAGAATGGTCCATGAGTACTTGAAAAGTACTTTTTGTTTTGTGGTGCAATACTCTATAGATGTCTGTTAGGTCTAGTTTATTTATGATACTATCCAAGCTCTCTGTTTCTTTATTTATCCTCTGTTCAGATTTTCTATCCAATACTGAGAGTGGTGTATTGAAGTCTTCAACTATTATTGTAGAGACACCTATTTCTCCCTTCAGTTTTACCAGTGTGTGCCTCATGTATCTTGCGGTACTCAGGTTAAGTGTGTAAATATTTAGTATAGTTCTTTCTTCTTGGTGATTGCCCCTTTTATTAATACATAATAACCTTTTTCATCCTTCATAACAGTTTTGCATTTAAAATCTATTTTGTCCAATATTAGTATCGTTACTCCAGCTCTTTTTTGGTTCCTCTTTGCATGCAATATCTTTTTCCAACCTTTCACTTTTATCCTCGTTGTGTCCTTAGATCTGAGGTGAGTCTCTTGTAGACAACATATAGATGGTTCATATTTTTTATCCATTCTATCAGACTATGCATTTTGATTGGAGAGTTCAAGCCATTAACATACAATTTTATTACTGTAAAGGCCTTTACTTACTTCATCCATTTTGTCCTTTGACTTTCTGTTGTCATATCATACTACTGTGTGACTTTTTACCCTCTAATTTACCCTTCCTAATAATCTTCATTTCTACCTTCTATTCCAAGTCTCTTACCCTTGTTTTTTCCTTTCAGGCTGCAGGACTCCCTTTAGTATCTTTTGTCATTCTGGTCTTTTGTTAAAATATTCTATCACTTTTTGTTTGTCTGTGAATACTTTGAACTTACCTCATTTTTGAAGGACAGTTTTGATGGATACAGAATTCTTGGCTGGCAGTTTTTCTCTTTTAGTATCTTAAATACATCATACCACTCTCTTCACACCTCCATGGTTTCTGCTGTGAGGTTGGCACTTAATGTTATTGAGGTTCCTTGTATGTGATGCTTTGCTTTTCTCTTGCTACTTTCAGAATCTTTTCTTTACTTTGATATTTGTCAGTCTTAATAGTAGGTGTCTTGGGATAGTTCTATTTGGGTTTCTTCTGTTTGGGGTGTGTTGTCTTTCTTGAATACTAAGATTTATGTCTTTCATAATGATTGGGAAGATTTCAGTCATTATTTCCTCAAATATTCTTCCAGTCCCTTTTCCATTCTCTTCTGGGACACCAATTATGCACATGTTTGTACATTTCACATTGTCATTCAATTCCCTGAGACCCATTTTTTCCATTCTTTTCTCTTTCTGTTTTCCTGTCTTTTCCAGTTCAGATGTCTATCTTTGAAATCACTAATTCTGTCTTTGAGCAATTCAAATCTGCTCTTATGTGACTCTAATGTATTTTTAATCTCATCTAACATGTCTTTATTTCCCATAAGTTCTGTTACATTTCTTTGCAATCATTCAAATTGTTCTTTGTGCTCACCCAGTTCTTCTTAATATCCTTTGTCTAATTAGTCATATTTTCTTTCAATTCTTTGAATTGGTTTAGAAGAGTTGTGAGTTTATCACTGATTTATTGTTTTAATTCCTGTATCTCTTCAGGATATTTGGTTTTTCCCTTTGCTGGGCCATCTCTTCCTTTTTGCTAGTATGGCCTGTAATTTTTTGCTGATGTCTAGGCACCTGTGTATGGTAGTGAATTTACTCTGATTGCCAATTTCTCTCCCTTGTCTAATTTTTTTTTTCAAAGCTCTTCTTTGAAGTTTTGTTCAACTTAGTCTAAGTTTTTAAAATTGCCCAGCTTAAGTTATAAAATCAGGCCAGGGACTCACTAATGAAGTGCAGATTTTCTCCCAGGAGTTAGGGTACAAAGAGAACCTAAAGCATTTTTTGTTTATGCAATTTCCAGACCGGCCAACAGATGGCATTTGTCAGTGCACCTTTCCATGAAGGCGTTTCAACCTTTGTTTTCCTGTTTTGGTCTGGCAAGAGCTGAGTTTCAAAACAGGCTCTGCTGGCTGGATTCACTGAAGAAAAGCCCCCTGGCTCCCTGCACCCCCCCCCCTTTCCCTTGTAACCACTGACAGAGAGGAAGATGTCTGTTCTCCTCTCAATCAGCTGCAGTGAGCCAGGGATTTTACCCCAGCTTAATATCTTGGGGGTGGGGGAGGGGAGCCCTTCCTAGCCACTGTGGGTGTATGATAACTCATGTTTGTTATTTCAGGTTCTTTGTCTCTCTGTCCCTCACCCTCCTGGGAGTTGTATAGCACTGTCCTGGTCTCCTGGCCCCCAAAGCAGGTCCCTCAGACAGCTTTTGACTCTTTCTCCATTGTTTTTGTGAGAGAAGTTGATCTCTGCCTGCCTACTCCGACACCATCTTCCCACAATTTTAGTTGCTAAATTTGGTTAAGGATTTTCCATCTGCATTCATGGGAGATATTGGTCTGCAATTTTCTTTTCTTGTAATATCTTTTTCTGGTTTTGGTAATAAAATAATGTTGGTCTCATAAAATGAGTTAGAAATTGTGCCCCTGCTCCTATTTTCTGGAAGAAATATTAGGGTGTTGCTATGATTTCTTTTAAATGTTTGGAAAGATTTACCAGTGACACCATCTTGGCCTATTGCTTTTATATTGTGGAAGATTATTTATTTGGTCAATTTCTTTAATAGATATGTCTATTCATACTATCTATTTCTTCTTGCATGAGTTTGGTTGATTGTGTCTTTCAGGGAATTAATCCATTTCAACTAAGTTATCACATGTGTGGGGATAGAGTTGTTCATAATATTCCTTTATCTTTTTAATATCCACAGTGTATTAATCAGCCTAAGGGGTACTAATGTGAAATATGAAAAATGGGTTGGTCTTTATAAAAGGTATTTCTTTGGGGTAGAAGTCCACAGATACCAGGCCATAAAGCATTAAGTTTCTTCTCTCACCACAGTCCATTGCCACATGTTAGAGCAAGAGAGCTGCCGGCGTTTGCCAGGGTTCAGGTTTCTTGGGTTCCACTCTTCCCAGGGCTGTGTTTCTCTCCAGGCTTAGCTCCTGTTTCCTCCACAAGGTCAGCTGTAGATGATCAGGTGAATGGCTCACTTCTCTTCTCCTAGGGCCTTCTTTCCAACATCAAAGCTGCTTCTCAAAAGACTGCTTCAACTTTGTTCTTGCTATGCCTTTTATATTTGATTCCCCACCCACCAAGGGGTGGGGCTCAATGCCCTACTTATGTGGCCAGTCAACGCCCTAATCATAACTTAATCATGCCCAGATTAACAGATCAGTTTACAAGCATGATCCAATTATATTTTTTGGAATTCATAATTACATTACATTGGCCAACGGCTACCCTCCACCCTCTGAATTCCAAAAATACATTACAATATTTTAAAAAAACCTAAATCAGTAACAATTCAACTACAAAATCATATCATAATCATTTTAAAGAAATACAGTTCATCTTGAGGCAAAGTCCTATCTGCTATAGACCTCTGAAACTTACAAAACCATTTAACTGCTTCCAATACACAAATGGAAAGACAAAGGATAAACATTTTCAATATCATAAGAAGAAATTGGGATGTTAAACATGAGTCATGGATCCTCTACAGTTCAGTAAAACTGCAGGGCATCTTCCATTCGATTTCAAAGTCTGAGTCATTCTTAAGATGATTTCTTCTCCTTGGGGCCACATGGGGACCCACCCTTTCCACAGGCTTGCCCAATGGCCATTTTCTTGGTTCCCCCTTCATCAAGCATCTAGGTGTCACCCAAGCTCCAGACCTCACCCTCCAAGAGTGTTGGGGTGATTGCCACACCTTACCCAATCTTTGGGTTAGAGTCTTAGCTCCCCTAGTACAGTGAGGTGAAGATAACATTCCCCCTAACCTTTGGCATACAGGTTCAACCCTCTCAGAACATCGGGTGAGGACATCCACCCTCTTCAACTGCTGGGGAAAACTCACCCTCTCTGTACACATGGGTGGGGCTCCTCTCTTGGCCCAAGGAGATGTCTTAATTCCAGATCTCTGCTTCCATGGTTTTCTTCTTAAAGCTGATTCTCCTTCAATCTCTCTTTTCCATGTCCTCTTTTGTCCAAGCTGACAGTGGTTTTGTTCATACAGCTCTCTTAAAAACTTTGTTGGTTTAGCATGCAGGAAGCAGGGGTCCAAGCCCTCAGACAGTAAGACTTTCCACAAGTCATTCCAAGATAACTGCATCTTCAATTCTGAGTTATGAGTTCCAAGTTTAGTAAAGTCTTCAAATGGGGCATTTTCATCTGGGAATTTGATTTCCAGAAATGTGGAAGTTCCAGAATCAGTTTCTGTTTTCTTTGTGCCCAAAACTTCAGTCCTTAGTGTACTTCGCTTGTCTGGTATTTTGCTATAAGCTGCAAGGAGAAGCCAAGCCACATTCTCCAAATTTACCTTGGAAAGTTCTTCAGCTAAATGCTACAGTTTGCCACTTTCAAATTCTGTCTTCCATATAACACCAGGAGTTAATCTTGCTAAATTCTCTGCAACTTTAAAACATGGATATCCTTTCCTCCAGTTTCCAATAATAGTTTCATCATTTACTTCTAAGGCATCATAGAAAGTCTCTTTAGCTTCCATTATTACTATCAACAGTTTCTTCAAAGTGATCTTGGCCTTTTCCATCAAGCATTTCATAATTCCTCCAAAAACTACCCCTTACCCTTTTATAAAACCATTCCAACATTTTGGTATATGCAAAAGCACTTCTCCACTCCTCGGTACCAAATTCTGTATTAGTCAGCCTAAGGGGTACTAATGTGAAATACCAAAAATGGGTTGGTCTTTATAAAGGGTATTTATTTGGGGTAGAAGTCCACAGATAACAGGCCATAAAGCTTTAAGTTTCTTCTCTCACCACAGTCCATTGCCACGTGTTAGAGCAAGACAGCTGCCGGCGTTTGCCAGGGTTCAGGCTTCTGGGTTCCTCTCTTCCCGGGGCTGCGTTTCTCTCAGGGCTTAGCTCCTGTTTCCTCCACAAGGTCAGCTGTAGACAATCAGGCGAACGGCTCGCTTCTCTTCTCCTGGGGCCTTCTTTCCAACATCAAAGCTGCTTCTCAAAAGACTGCTTCAACTCTGTTCTTGCCATGCCTTTTATATTTGATTCCCCACCCACCAAAGGGTGGGGCTCAATGCCCTACTGACATTGCCCAGTCAACACCCTGATTATAACTTAATCATGCCCAGATTAACAGATCAGCTTACATGATCCAATTACATTTTTTGGAATTCATAATTACATTAAATTGGCCAAAGGCTACACACATCATGTCTGGCTCAATCTGACTGGTGTGGCCTGAGGACTGAACCAGGACACTTGTTGCAGGTTTGCCATCCCAAATGCATCCCAGAAGGCAGCCCACAGAGCTCTCCTACAGAAAGCTGTGGAAGAGCAGTCAAGTCATGGCTCTCTGGGGCATTGGATGACTGGCTGTAGGACATTAAGTGCAGTGCCCAGGATTATGTGGAAACTGTTTCCTAGAAAGGGAAGACATTTGTACCTGTGTAAATGGGGAAATTCCTAGGGCCACATGCACATGCCCAAGACAATGTACATGCTCAGATTGGATCAGGGAGGTCCCTACACTTTGGCCTTGACCTATTCTATAAACTCATTGCATAGATAAGCTTTAAAGGAGAGTGCTTGCATAAGTCAATCTGCAAGGACTGGGACAGCTGTTTTTTTCCCTTCCTTTTTTTTTTTTTTTTTTTTGTTAGCTCCTGGCATTCAACGAAAGTTCTGTCATAACACTAGCTGGATGCAAATTTAAGGAACAGACTCCTCAGAGTCTAAATTCCAGCAATAATGCATTAAATATAAAAATGCCCGGGTTTCCACAAAAGATTACAAAAACACAAAGAAGCAGGCAAAGGGGATTAAAGCATTAGAAACCATTGATGAAGAGAATCAGACCAGGATCATACAAGACAAAGACTTTTAATAAATGATCCTAAATAGGCTCAAAAAGCAGAGAACTTTAATATGAAAGTAAAAAAGAAAACCTACTCAATAGGAAAAAATATTTGGAAACCACATATCTGATGAAGGATTAATTTCAAATATGTATAAAGAAATCTTTCAACTTAACAAAAAAACCCAAACCACCCAATTAAATAAAGAGAAAAAGACTTAAACAGACATCTTTCCAAAGAAAATATATAAATGATCAGAAAGCATATGAAAAGATGCTCAACATCATTAGCTACCAAGGAAATGCAAATCAAAACCACAATGGATACCAATTAACACCCATTAGAATGACTGCTATTTAAAAAAAAAAAAAAAAAGGAAAATAACAAGTGTTGGAAAGGATGCAGGTAAACAGGAATACTCATTCATTGCTGGTGGCCATGTAAAATGGTACGACTGTTATGGAAGAGTTTGGTGGTTTCTCAGAAAGCTAAGTGTAGAACTATCATATGACCCAGCAATCCCACTACTAGGTATATATTATACCCAAAAGAATTGAAAGCAGGGGCTAGAACAGATATTTGCATATTAATGTTCATAGTGGCATTATTCACAACTGCCAAAAGATGGGGGCAACACAAGTGTCCATCAACCAACAAATGGTTAAATAAAATGTGGTGTACACACACAATGAAATAATATTCACCATAAAAAGGAATGAAATCCTGATATATGCAACAACACGGATGAACCTTGAAGACATCATGTTGAGTGAAAAAAGTAAGACACAAAAGGACAAACATTGTATGATCTCACGGATTTGAAACATTTAGAATAAGCAAATTCATAGAGTCAGAATCTAGTATATAAGTGAACCAGGGGATGGGGTGGGGATAGGGAATGGGAAATTATTCCCATTCCCTTTCCCCACAAACTAGGATATGCTCCCAGTTTGTGCACAAGTTATTTTGCTCCCTAAAAACTGGCACCAGTGAGCCACACTGAGAGGTTGATTTGGTTCTGTTCAGAGCTGGTGAGGGGATCACGGAAGAGCCAGCAAGGGTACCATGAGATCTTACTGTTTCCAACTTGCCTTTATCATGATTTGGCATTTGTCCTGTTACTGCAATCCTTTACGTTTTCTGGAGCTTTTCCAAACTTTGTTTGTCTTGTTTTTAAGGATGCCTTCTATTTTTTTGTTGCAAGCCAGACATGATGTATTGGACAATAGGAAATTAGGTGATTAGGTGTTTGGTGTAAGTTTTGTGTTACTCTAGCTAGCAACTGGGCTGTGTTTAATGTTTGCTGTACCTGTAGCTACCAGGACCTTTAGATTCCTTTAGTTTCTTTATTTTTACCTCCTGTCATCTTTGTGTTTCCCTAAGAACTCCTTCTTAAATAGATTCTATGTCTTAAAGCTCTCTTAGTTGTAATCCACTGTTGTTATACAGGAGCCCTGTTGATGTAACAGTAAGGTGTTGGGGAGGAGAAACATCCTATAATCTTATGATCAAATCTCAATTTTTAAGTTGCTCTGAATTGCTGGGCTGTAATCTTCCAAAGTATTTCTTCACCTTTTTTTCTCCCTTTATATGAGACAGGAAGGCTAGAGGTAGCTGGAGCTGGCCAATTGTTCCTTCTCCAGGTTAGATAAGGCTTTGGTACTGTAGTTTCCCTTGGAAGGAAGGCCTTTGCTATGGAGAAATCTTTGGGCCTGTTTCAATATGGTTACTCCTCCTCTCCCCACCCCACAGTCCAGAGGGGATTTTTCTCTTATGTATATCATGAGGAACCTGGTAGGATTCCTAGAGATAAAGCCCATGAACATGTGCTCTTCCTGCTAAGACTGGGTCTCTAAGAATTTTTAACTATCAAGCTAGTCCACACTTGACTTCCAGCAATTCTCAAATTTATTATATAAGTGTTTCTAACAGTTTATGGCTCTAGTGGCTTCTGCTACAGGTAAGATGCCCTTGGCTGTTATTTTCTGTATGTCCCTGTCTCTCCATATTTTGGGGTGGCAGTTTGCTTTGTGACCTCTGATGCTTATATATATCTAGGAAAAGTTGTTGATTTTCATTTTGTTCAGTCTTTTCCAAATTGTGAGGATGTGTCAACTTTCAAGCTCTTTACATGTTGGAGCTGAGAAAACATTTTATCAGCTTTATTTAGGCAGATTTTACACGCTATAAAATTCACCTATTTCAGTACACAGTTCAATGATTTTTAGTAATTTTATCAGGTAGTGCAACCATTGTCATAAATCAGTTTTAGAGCATTTTCATCCCCAAAACAGGGAAGTATACTTTTTATATCTCCAGTCCCCCTTACAAAAGATTTCCCCCCTCTTCAGAACTAAATGCCTTTGTTGGTATCCCCCCAAAGTTTCATTCTATCTTATAAAATACTATCTTCTGGAATTCTCCTGATTCCCACTCTTGTCCCCATGCTGTCACTTACTGTCTTTTTCACCTTAAACAATTCACTTAAACTTTGGAGGCTTTCCTGAGGAAAGAAAACAGGAATTATTTATTCTGACATTTCCTGCCACTAACAAAGTACTGAACACATAGCCAATGATCAATAAATATTTCTGAACAAATGAATGAAACTTAGTTTCAAGATTCATAAAATGATGGAGTTGGGCAAGATCAGGGAATTTGTTCATAGATCTATGAATAGACTGTTGAGAGATGTAAGAATACCCTGATATTGTATGAAAATTTTCATTATAAACTTCTTGAGATTTTCGAAGTATTCAAGGCCCAGGGTGCTTAAGGACACTGGATTAGGCTTTTCCAACTCAAACATATTTTCAATAAATGTATATTAACTATCTTATTTCCTGTTCCTAATTTAGGGTTTTGATAATCCAGATGTTATGTAATTGAGAGCCTTTTCAACATTGTTCTTCCTATTTCAGGAAGTAGAAAGGCATGCAGTAGTGATTGACTCTGGTCAAGTAAATCCCCCCATACTCAAATTATTTGTGTTTAAAATTGTCTTTATTCTTGGCTCTTTTCTCTCTTCTGTTTTCATTTGAGGAACTACTTTATAAACTCTCAATAACCCTAATGATATTTTCTTACATTGATATCTTTATGATTGTGAATCTTTTCCTTCTTGAGCATAATATATTTCTCCCTAAAATGAAGTCTTATGATTTTCTTCATAAAATATTTGCAAATCTTTTGTTAAATTTCTCATAAATGTTACCATTTTATTGCTTTTATGAATTTCATTGTTTAAAAAATACTTCTTAATTGATTCTTTGCTCATATTTGTATTGGATGTTTTAACTTTATACTTACCCTCAGATTCCAATATAGTCATTCTGAGATCTTAAGTTTTGGTTATGTATTAGTTAGGATTAAATAAAGATTTTAGATCAGGAGTGTTCAACCTGCCTAGACAAACCAAATAGAGAAAAACAATATTTAGGCAACTATATTTCATCATGGAGTCTTTCTCAAAATTTCTCCTTTGAGTTCTTTCTAACCTCTCCTTTTTTGGCATTTGGCTCTAGTTATTGCTAAGAGTTCCTATTATATTAACCCTGAATTTGTACAAGCACTGGTAAAATGTAGATTCCATGCTACTTGGGCCCACAGACCAAGAGTTGTTAGCCCCTAAAATCTAAATCTTGGAGTCTTACCACCTCTAGTTGACCATGTAAAAGAAAGGGAGTGATAAGGAAAAAATGACTGGGTCTACAAATCATACACTGGCTTAATTTATCCAAATAGATGAATGTGTAGAAAAGGTAGAAATGAGAGAGTTTAGTTTACCTAGCCAGTCGCAGAGAGCCAGGCCTGTCTGGATCTGCTTATCATTTAAAAGTGAGAAACAAATGGTAGAACACAAGTTCATCCCTTAAAGAATGAATCAGATTCCAAATCTTCATGTTTTGAAGGGCAGACACGTAGGTGAACTAAGAAAAAGATGGACAGAGGAGACAGATTGATGTGGAGAGAGGGGACTGAAAATTTCCTCCCTTCTACTCTGCACATTGGAACTTACTTTGATTGATAGGCATTCATTTATCAGTCAAGCGTGATTTCCGCTTGAGCATGACTTCAATTTGATAAATGTTCTGTTGTTCTAACAGTCTTGCTGTACATAACCTTTCCTTAGGCCACCTTCTGTCACATTTCCACAGATACTGCTCATGCTCTCACTCATCCATACAGTCATTGCTAACACCTAGACTCTTAATACATTGGACTTACAATTAACATTTTTTTTTACCTATATCCAATAAATATATAGAACAAAATTAAATATATTTTACCAGTAGGTGGCCAATAAATATTTATCAAATGACTGAATAAATGTGTTAGTGAATCATTACTGGATTAAGGCATTTAGCTTGAAGGAGTGACACTGCATCGTGCATTCATATATGATTAAATCATTCTCTACCTCCTTACACCCAACCCATACCTGGTAATATATAAAGCAGAAGGAGAAAAGAATGAAGGATAGATACATTTGGGGATATAAGAAGTGGATCTGACAAATAAGAAGAAATTCCCCTTGCCTGGGTTTTCAGATGTCAGGAACCATGATAAAGAATTATCTCAAGGATCTTCACAATGACATGGTGAAATAGGTAGAGCATGATTATATCTATTTCCAAGAGGAGCTAAAACAAAGTGAAAGTAATATATTTTTCCAAGATCGAAGAGTCAGTAAGTGATATGGCCAAACCATGAATCCAGTACCAACTCCAGTATAGCACACAACCAACCTTGATTTTACCTAGGACCTGCTCTAACTTTGAACTTAGAACTCAACCCACAGGGTAGGCCCAGGTCTGTCCCCAGAAATAAACTAGAATGCGTATTCCTCAGTTCTTGGCTGCACTGTAGCCCTTCTCTGAAGACTCCACTGGGCTGTGGTGATAGCAAAGAAAAACTTGCTGACCTAAGTGTTTTCTTATTAAGAGTCATGAAAAACAGCTGTGAGTTTTTTTCTCATTAATAAGAAAAGCACTTAGCTGCTGAACCCACAACTACGCCTCATTTTCATTTGACATTCTTAATTAAGATTGATTTGGACAAAAATAATAAAAATTTTAAAAATTAAAAAAAAAGAGATTGATTTGGTAATAGTCTCCAAAGATGCCAGTACAGTAAGGGTTGGGTTCTGAAATCATCTTACTCATAAATGAGTAAGGCATTTTTATTCTGGGACTTCTGTGTGGCTGTGTTGGGAGGACCAGGGCACTTAAGAGAATTGGTGATAACTACTTTCCTGACAAAAACATGGTTGATTTTCCTCCATAAATCAGGATCACATGCCTAGGCCAATAGTTATCAAATCATAAAAATCACCTGGTGCACTTGTTATAAACATAAATTCCAGGCAGCGCTCCCTATAGATTCTGGTGGCAGAGTTCATGGGTGAGTATCAGAACAATCCTCATCTTTAACAAGTACTGCAGTTGATTCTGATGTAGGAGCTTGAACCAACCACACTTGATCAACAGGCTGACACAGAGATGTCGATGTTGATCTAAATAACAATAGATTTATAAATAATATGGAATTACATCCAGGGATGATATAGATGCAGTCATATGAATATATAAGTAACCCTATATTTCACAGGGCTACAGTGAGGAACCAAATGCAGGGTCAAAATTTTACCTGGAAAATTTTGGGTGGAACTATAAGCATTCCATTTCAACATTTCTGTAACTTGACTGCCACATTTCTGTGTAATTCAATTAAGTAAATACTTCCTTCGTACCTTCCACATACTGGTAGCTCAATCTCTGCCCTCTCTTTCAACAAGCCTAGTAAAGGAGTCAGATCTATATAAATAAGTTCAGAATATGATCACCACAAACCAATATGATCATTGACCAAAAAATCCAATTGTTCAAACAAGTCCTTGTAGCCTTCTTCATCCATCCACCTTTTAGTTAGAAAGACCTGAAATAGCTAAGGCAAACTGTCATTGTCCCTGGTATTCTTATGTTCAGTAAATATTAAATGGATAAAGAGAATTGAGAATCTAATTAACTAGATAACTCATCACAAATTATCTTGGTTAATTGGTGTTCAATTTTTTATTTGCAGTGCAAACTTTTTATAAACCATATACTGGGGATCACCCGCCTATATGGATATACATTCCCTAAGCACACTACCAAAGGTAGTCTCTGAGGAAACTCAAAGATTTCCTAGAAGACAGCTTGAAAACCATTTGCAAGAAAGGAAATAAAGGAGAGAAGAAAAAACAAAAAGAAAAGAGGGAAAGAATAAAAAGCACAGAATAAATTGGTAGAAATAAATTTAAAAATCAGTCATTACATTAAATGTAAATGGACTTGCTACTGCTTCCAGCCAAGACGGAGTAAGATGAACCTGGTTTTCAGATATTGGACAAAAGGCAGTGATCCCTGAGAGGAGGAAAATAAGCACTATTGCACCAGATGACTACGTAGAGGCAGTTTCTGTGATGTAAGTTGCAGAAGGAAGGGAAACTCAAATAGAGCCTAGATTAGTTTTCTGTTGCCACTGTAATAAATTACCACAAATGTAGTGACTTAAACAACGCAAATTTATTCTCTTTAGGAGTCCAAAATGAGTCTTACAGAATAAAAATCAAAGTGTCAGAGGACTGCATTTTTTCTGGAAGCACTGGGAATAATACGTTTCATTGCCTTTGCTATCTAGAGGCTACGTGGATTCCTGGGCTCATGACACCATCCTCCATCTTCAAAGCCAGCATCAGAGCATTTTCCAGTATTCTTCTCTTTCTCCCTTTCTCTCTTCCTTCCTCCCTCCTTCCCTCCCTCCTTCCCTCTCTTCTCTGTCCTTCCCTCCCTTCTCCCTCCCTTCCCTCTCCCATTTTCTTTCTCTCTCTCTCTCTCCTTACATCTTTACCTCATGTTTTTCCTGATAAGGACCCTTGTGATTATATCAGACATATCTGGTTAATCCAGTAATTACCCCATCTTAAGACCATCAAATTAATCACATCTGCAAAGTCCACTTTGCCATGTAAGTGAAGGTATCCAAATTTCCAGGGATTGGGATGGAACATCTTTGGGGGCGGGGGTGTCCATTTTCAAGCCTACCACAGGTCTTCTGAATTGGGAAGACAGATTGAAGTTTGGAGAAGCCAATGTGGCTAGAATCTGTGGAGAGGAGATAGCTGGACAGAAGAAAGATAAAGCTCCAGAGATCTGCAAAGGGTTCCCCCTGAGTCTTTGGCTGAGTACTGACATGCACATATAAGAGAGGAAATGAGAATTGGTAAGAGGACCTAAGGCAATTTGACAATTCATAGAAAGAGCTGTGAAATTGTCATATATTTTCACCCAGGAATCCTACTTATGAAAAATGCTATATTCGTTATATAGATGTCTACAGTTGCACTATTCATAATGGGAAACATTAAAGAAATCTGTCCTTCTAAAAAATTAGGTAATAATTTGTAAATTGAGTTATATAAACTAGATAATAACCTGCAGTCCTTAAACCCAAAGAACTACAAACCCTCTGCAAATGGACAGTAAATTTTGAGAACATATGTGTTTTTCTGGGCAGATCAGTGGTTTTCAATCCTGGACTCAGAATCATCTGGGGAGTTTTTAAAAACTACTCATGGCAATGCCTCACTTCTGACTAACCAAATTTGAATTTCTGAGAAAGAGGCCTGGACAGTAATACTTTCAAAGTTCCCATTTTTATTCTTAAGCATACTAAAAGTTGAGAATCACTGGAGTAGGTCATTTGTTTTCATCTGATTCTCATAGGGATCTTAAATCTAAAATAAAAGAATTACTTTTGCAGTTAGAAGTAGTGTTCAGTCATTACAATAAACTTATTTTAAAGATTATGTAGCAACATGGAAAAATGCTTATTATAATGTTGAAGAAAATAAAACCCAAAGCTGTATGTGGACTGCGATTACAACTGTGTGAAAAATATATATAAAGGGGAAAATACTAGAAGGAAATATGACAAAGTGTCATCAAGAATGATTCCATTAAATTATGAGTATCATTTTTTTCTTTATTTTTTTCAAATTGTCTGACTTGCACATTGGTTGTGTGTGTGTGTGTGTATGTGTATCTGAAGGGCACAAAAAAAGAGTGGATAAAGAGATCCTAGTAGACTGCCCCTCGGTGAAACCCTCCAGCCCCCTTAGCTTCCTGAAATTTCCCTTTTGAACTCAGTATGCCACTCATGCTCAGCCTGCAACAACCTGATGCAGATTTCAGCAACCTAAGTGCTATCTTGTTGAAACTAAAAAATGGGACGGTCTTACTTAATGGTTTCCCTTCAAGTTGTCTGCCTCTAACCTCTACCCTTCTAGCATGGCGTGCAGTCATTCAGACCTCTCAAAGCAGAGATTAGGAGAATTGCCCAACATTTCTTTGAAATCAATTTTATAGAATAGCTATTCTTTCCTGAAGAGACCTAAATTAAAAGATGAACATTTGAGGTTCTAAACTCTTTGCCCAGAAAATGTAGAAAATCTCCTTGTGTGGAAGCTAGAAAATAGCTGATGTTAACCATAGCACAGCACAAAGGATGCAACTTTTAACTACTGCAAGGCTAATGGACTGATGGTGACCTCTTTCCCGCTGGGCCCTAAGAGTCTGTGGTCATTCTTCTTTTTCAGAAATTAGATAATAGCCCCTTTTGTTCCTTCTTTTTTTCATAAAATTGCAACTCTCTGTTGTCCTTAGTGATTTAGCCAAGTAAGCAATTATAGGAGATTGCTGGATCCATCTCCTCTCCCCCTACAGATTTGAAGGTGAGAATGACTATGTTCAGATTTCCATTCTTCCAAAAACTCAATCAAACTCCTACTGCTTTGTAAGGTCATTGAATACCTCCTGCAGGCTCCTTCAAGAGCTCTGGTTGGGAAGCTTCTTAAAGCAGCAGTCCTGTTGTATTAGTCAGGTTTCCTTTGGTTGCAAATGATAGAAGCCCTTCAAACTAGTTTATGCCAAAAAAGGGGGATGCAGTATTCAATAGTTCACATAACTAAAAAGTCTAGGAGCAGCCTAGTTCCAAGACATCACCAAACATCTCTCTTGTTCTCTCAGCTCTACTTTTTCTGTTTTGACTTCATTCACCACATCCTCTCACCAAGTGGAGGCAGAGGCGGCTGCCCCTATCTGGCTCCAGGCTCATGTCTTCCTTGCATATGATCTCAGAAGGCAAGACCCTTTTCCTCCTAGCATCCATGTCAATCTCTGCAAAAGGGTTTGGTCCTACTTACATCATATACCCACTTCTGAATTAATCACTGTGTAGCAGCTTAACAGATACCCTAATAACTAGCCAACCTGGATTAGACGCCTGGTCTCTCCATCAGTCTCCACCATAATGTACAGGCCAAACAACAGCTGTCCATTTGTACTTCTCAAGAGCAGAAGAAAAGAGACAATTTTAGTTTAAAAATAATTGTATTAATAATTTCTCAATGAAAGAGAGAGACTATAATCAAGAAAAGGACTCAAAGAGAAATGTGAATTTTACCTCTATGAAAAAAGTAAGCTCAGAATAAAACTTATTATTGATGGAGTACTATTCTCCATGCACTCTTATAAGCAGTTGTGATACAGCACGAATAGAAGAGACAAAATTTTTACTTCATCAAGCATATATTTATATTGATAATATGAAACTGCTAATATGGCATCTGGTAGTGAAAAATGCTATAGGAATTAATAAAACACAGTGTGGGGATAGAGAGTGACAAGGAGTACTAGTTTAGCTTGTGGAGTCAAGGATGGTGGTAAAGTTTTATAATATCTAAGACTGGTGAATCAGTATTGGACTTAAACTTACCTGACTCCTGAGCCCAGACTGGCAGCTCCCATAATTCCAAGTGAATCAGAATCCTAAACATTTCTCTGTATAATACTAAATTTAGAATCCTATTATGGAAAAGTTTAGATTCAAACTAAAGAACCTCACTGCTCCTACTTCTGTTGAGAATAATCCACGATTATACTGTGTTTGCACGTTGTCTGTCTCTCAAATTTAGTTCCCAAGCAGAAACTTTGTCTAACACAACATTTTGCCTAGAGCTTTACACATTGCTGGCACCCAGTAAGTGTTCATAGCAATATGAATGGCATCTGTTTAAGAAAGGGAGCTTTGCCATTAATATTTCCTTGCTATTAATTCAAATATATATTTAGCAATCCTAAATGCTGAAAAATTCTGTTCTGCTTAATTCTATTTGCATATACCAAAAAGAATAGTTATACATATCACCCATTATCTTCCAAATTTGGCATAAACTGGTTCTAGATAGGCAACACTCTCAGTAGATATCTCTAGTCAAGACCTACTCCAGTCCATTTATTCATTCATTGACCCATTCAGTGAATATTTAGCATTTAGTGAATATTTAGGAATCTTATTTGATTAGCATTGAGCTAAGGGCTAGGCAAATAAAATATGGATGACCCCAGCCCTGTGGAATTTATGGTCTAGTGGATCAGGGTAAGTAAACAGATAGTTACATAGGTCATCCCAGCTACATGTGGAAAGCAAATTGCAGGGGCAAGGATACTATTGGTTCTTGGAGAACGTGATGGTGGGACACACCTCAGAGGCTGAACCAGACCCTGCTGGGAAAAGTACTATTTTGGGTTAGTCAGTGGAATTTATACAATTTTATATAATGGTCTGGGCACTATATAACATTAAATTACTTCTGTAGGAAATAACTGGCAAAGAGAGAGGCCCTGGAGGGTTACAAGCCAATCTCAGCTGATGTGGCATCTCTGAAGAAAATGGCTGCTTTCATTGAAATGGATGAGACTTGGTAATATAGAAGATTTAATTGAATGCCCCAATCCAGTGTCTTTTACTGCCATAAGATAACCACAAAGATTGGATCCATTCATTGAGTGAGAAAATCTGAGATTGTTTCCAAAGCATCCTGTTTCCATGTCAGAGAAAGTGCCACCTGAAAGCTGACAAAAGCACACCATCATGATGCTGCAAGACTGGCTGGTACAAATGTGAAATGGAAAAGAGATTTCATTGACAGCCTTAAACACCTGGCAATTCAAGTTATCTATTCCTCAAGGCAAACAATATTTTAGATACAGTGGCATTTAGAACTGTTATAAACCACAGGACTATGTAGATCAAAGTGGTAATCAAGTTTCAGAGGAAGGAAGAAAGGCCTTTGCTTCCTTCCTCTTTCTTTAGCTGTTTCTGCTTTAGAGTTTACCTAATTATTGATTTTCTTATTTCAATATTTATACTTTTTCATTTTCAAGATTAACCTAAAAGTTAATAACTTGAAGTCAATTCACTTCTTCATTTTTAATTTTGTCAGTTGTCCTTTTAGTTTTCCTGGTGTTTGAAATTTTAATTTGTACTCTTACTTTCAGAACAAACTTGTTTTTCCCTCTGTGTACAAATCTTCCTGCCTAACAGTTTTACAGTTTTTTCCAACTCCGCTGTGCCTCAGGACCTCTTTTCTAGAACCTGATGATAATGAGATTACAAATTTAGTAGATGTTCCGGATCCTAAATGGGAATGTGTCTGTTTCCTACCATCTTTCAGTGTACACAGCTCTATATAATCTGTAGCCCAAGCAATTGTTGGCCACAATTTTTTTTAACCTCCTCTCCTGGATGATAGAGCTCCAAAACAGTCCCGATTTTCAAGTGGTTAGCCTGGCCCCAGTCTCCTGTCTCATATGGCCCACTGTTAGTCCCTGTTACTTCATTCCAGCTTTGCCTAATTCTGATCTCAGAGGTAGGCTCATGGTTTACAACTTTGGCTTTTCTCTTTAATTTCAGTTGCATAAATAAAATTTTAGTTCAGCTGTGACTTTTAACCTTTGTGAGTCACTCCCAGATAGCCCTATTGTTACTTCTGTCTCCCCAGCCCAATAGAAATAACTCTGTTGGCCTGGGAGAGCCCATGTGAAGCATTCTTAGGCTGTAAGCAAGTTAGATTTAAATGAGTTTTGACAAAAACAGGCCAAGGAAAGCGGATGTGGCTCAAGTAATTGGACTCCCACCTACCACATGGGAGTTCCTTGGTTCGATTCCGGTGCCTCCTAAAGAAAACAGCGAGCTGGCACAACGGGCAGGTTCAGCAAGCTGAAACAACAAAAGACACAAGAAGAAAAAAACAATGAAAGACACAACAAAGCAGGGAACAGAGGTGGCTCAAGTGATTAGGTGCCTCCCTCCCATATCAGATGTTCTGGGTTTGGTTCCCGGTGCCTCCTAAAGACACAAGGAAGATGAACAGACACAGCAAGTGCAAACAATGAGGGAGTGGGGAGAAATAAATAAATAAAATAAATATTTTTTAAAAAGCAGACTAAGATGTGCTCTATTTCTTCTCTCCAGTTTGATAAAATACACAGGTGCCAGCACCAGGTATAATGTAAACAAAGAGGTTTTTCTTTTATATCTGATGCTGAGCTGGCATTATTTCCTTTTCATAATGCTGAAAAAAGGTTCTTAGTCCTTACAAAATTTAGCATTACGGAAGGAAAAGACAATAGCGAGAGACTTGCAATGATCTTTGTAAAACGTTATTTATTTATTTTATTAATTTTTGTTTACAAACACTATACCCACTGAGCAAAAACTCCTCTGCAATGGTCTTTTAAGTTTTATTACACAATGACACCCTCCACCAGCAAGTCTAGGCTACTTGTTGCTGTAGAAGTTTACCACTTGAAATCAGTTCTCCCTTTCCATGAGGTAGAAGATGGAATGAAAAGAAGCAACGAACTCCTTTCTTGAAGATTCACAGCATCCATTTTCCTCAGAACATTTAAATGCTGTTCCTTTATCATGCAACTTGTAATGAGGCTGAGAAATCTAAAATCAGACTGATTTTTACCCCTTGGTGGATGGCATACTTCTTCTCTTAGCATAGGTATAACATTCTTTATTTGTCCTTCAACTTCACTAAGATTCTATTTCTTGCTTATTGTACCTCAGACTCTGAGCTGGAAACTTAGTGTTCAAGCCCATAGCTTCTATTTATTTATTTTTTTTTTTTTTTTCCTTTAAAAAAAATTTTTTTTCTAATTTTTTTTTCCATAGCTTTTAATTAGTCACTCAGATACTGGAGGCTGTGTAAAGAACAAATTGGGGACACTGGTAGCCAAAGTTAAGGTGAGTTATTTCTGCTCACATATTATGCAAATCTGTTGAGTACCTTGCTTTGGAAGCTTTCCAAAATCTCTAGAAGGGTCCCTTGTATTTGATTGTTCCCAATTTTGGAATTATAGGTCTTGCTGTGATCATCATAACCTCTCTAACTGCTCTTTTACTTAGTGGTTTCATTGTTTAGATTTCACCAAATAGCTGTAAATCTGATCCCCTACCCTGCATGCAACAAGTATTATTTACAATCTCTCTTTACACTAAGCTCATTCTTGCCTCTAGTCATGCCTAGCCTCTTGATAAAAATCCATGTGGGAAATTAAAATGGAAGATGATGTGGTTTATCCATTAGATTGCTCCTCTCCTGTACAGGAAGATGAACCTCAAATGGGTCACTTCCTTTTTCTCCCATGGTTCTCTTTCACTACTGGAATTTCCTCATTTACTTACAGAGCAAACCCTTAGTATCCTCATTTGGCTCCAGCCAAATGTATTGCATCTGGTAAATTTGTAATATGGCATTGTGACCATGGCCTTGTTTTCCTGAAGATGAAGACTTATTTCTTATTATTTGTTCTTTATAATTTTGTTATTCATTTCTGGAAATTTCACACAAAAGCATAAACCATGAGCACATGCCTAACTCTAGTATCTTTCCCAGAAATCTATAAATAAAGTGGGTTTTAATTTAGCAAACCATTAATAAAAATTGAGAACTTGTAGGTACCTATGAAACAGGGGAAATATAAAGGATGGGCAAAGATCTTGAGAAGAGTAGGTTCAAGGACTGCAAGAAATTTGGTCTGGATAGAACATAGATTGCATCTAAGGGAGTCATGTTTATTTCTCTTCAGAAGGCAGCATAGAAAAAATTATAACTATTAAGACTTCTGAATTTTACTGCTCCTTTTATTACCACAGGACAATGCATTTGGCAAAGTAGAACTTATTCTATGGAAATGAAAATAAACAAGGACAAAAGAGTAGGAGTCATGGGACTTAAAAAAAATCCTAGAAACAACACTGTTGCTAACTAGCTGTGGGTAGTTGGACATGGCCCCTAACCTCTCAGGGACTCATTTACTGCAACTGTGAAATAAGAGTTGAATTCTCTGTTTTCCTTTGTCATTCCATGCTACATTTATTAATGCACAAATGGTAGAAAGATTACTTTTTCTCTGTAGAAGTCATATACCTACAGAAAATAGATTTTGATCCTTGGCAAGCAACTTTCTTCAGAGTTTTGGTATCCATGACATCATAATCAACTATCATGAAAAGAATTGGAATACCTTAATTGAACACATTAAAGATTCCTCAAGCAGAACCAAGAAAAGATTTTGAAATTGCACTCGGATAAAATGCTTATCCATGCTAAATTTCTGCTTGAATAGACTTTGAAGCAAAACTGTTTATTCAAAAATAGAGTTGAGGTAGTCGTGTTTAATATTATTTTGGGTATAATGCATTATAACATAGCTTAAGTTAGAAAATGCCTTCTGAAAAATCTCAAAGACCCTTTCAACTTGTTTTCACTTGCCTCTGAAGTGAAGGTCATCTTACACAAGCACGAAGTGGGAAAAATTCAAATATAAGCAACTATGGTTATTATTAGGAAAAGCAGTTGGCAGCATTGATTAAAAGAAAACAGTAAGAGATTCTCATTTAGAAGTAATTTCACAATTATGTGCTATGGATTAATTTAGTCTGGAAACTACTATATGAGAGTAATGCAAATTTTACTGAGCTTTATAATTATGAAGTATTTAAGGTAAAAAATTATGAGCCAATCACTTTTCCTATACACAGGAAACCATGGTTGGATTGCATCTGAATTTCTCTCCAATCAGGACCATTACTATAGACTATCTTCCAGGTACTGGAGTTTAGAAAAAGAAAATAGCCATACTCTGACATTCTAGTCTATTTTTCAATACTTGGAACGTAATGAACACCCTATAAATACTTTTCAATAATGTCTTCAGTGAGAATGCAGAGTAAAATACACGTTTTATTAATAATAACTTTAAGCATGATGCAGTCCTAGGATTGTCTTGGCATAATTTCACGTAAATCTCAAACTGGGCATGTTTGGGCAATCAGCTCCCATCACTACGTATTATTTTCAATATTATTATTGAGTCTTCTTAGGTTAGACTAGGCAGACCTTTGGTACAGTATAAACTTTGTGACATTTCACAATTCACTTATGCAATGCATCTCACTTTTCAAGTTTTTATATAATGACACCTTTGACTAGAGAAATGACTTTTAATAGTAGGGAGAATAAACTCCTCATTTTGCTCTTCTTTTGTAAGACATCAACCCTTTGTAAAATCATGCACTGTCTAGTTCTCAGAATCAGTTGTGAATAAAAATAGCCTGGGGATATTGCAAAAAAAATTCAGATTCCTGAATCTTAACAAAAAAGATTCTAATTAAGTAAAAAATAATGATAGCTTCCCTGACCACTTCATAGGACTATGGAGAAAATCAATTGAGATAGCAGATATTTGAAAGTCTACTCTCTTTTTTGTTTCAATTTTTTATTTTTATTTTTTAAAAGTCATTGTAATTTTAAATGTTGATAAAATTACAAACTTACAGAAAAACTGTAAAAATATTACAAAAATTTCCTTAATACCATTACCCACATTCTCTACTTTTTCATACTTGATTCATGTGCTTTATCATTTATATTTGAGAGTAATTTGCAGGCATCATGTCCCTTTACTCCAAAATATTTCAGTATGAATTTCCTGAAAACAAGGACATTCTCTTATATAACACAGTGCAATGATCAAAATCAGGAAATTTAGTAGTGACATAATACCATTTTCTAATCCACAGTCCATATTCATATTTTGCCAATTATAATATCTTGTTTAATATCCCCAGTTTAGGGTCCAATCATGTTCACATATTGCATTTAGTTGCCATGTCAAAAAATTTCTTTTAATTTGAATTTTTTTTCACAGAGTTTATAGAATTATTATAATAATTAATGTCATCCCAAGAATCTGTATAAGGAAATATTCTTTATAATGACTTTTTTTTCAAATTGTAGTAGTAGTATATGGTCATTATAGAAAATTTGGAAAATAATGAAAGAGATAAAGAAGAATCTAAATTTTGCCCATAATTCTACCATGAAAACATAGCAATCATTACTATTTCTTTCTTTTAGGGAGACTTTTTTAGTTGATGTATAAAAACACAAAAAAAAATTGCGATAATCAACGGGTTTATATAAATGAATTTTCACAAACTGACATACTTGTGCAACCAGCTTGCAGAGCCTGGAAAAAGAAATAAAATGTCATCAGCACCTCAGAAACCTCCTCATCTCATGCCCCCTTCAAGTCATAGCTCTCTACCAAAGGTAAATGTAATTATCCTGACTTCTAATGCCATAGATTAGTTTTGTCTGCTTTCGAGATAGATATATCTTTTTTCAACATTAAGTTGAGAGGACATGGCCATTTGTGAGATTCTTTCATATTGTTCTGTACTGTTCTAGTTTGTTCATTCTCATAACTGTGTAAATACCACCACATATTTCTGCTGTGACCAATCTTGTTCACGTCTTGTGATAAACATAAGTATACATTGATGTTGGGTATATACTTAGGAATGGAATTTCTGGGCCATGGGGTATGCATATGTTCATTTTAATAGAGTCTGCCTAATGGTTTTTCAAAGTAGTTTTATCAATTTTCACTCCTACAGCAGTGCTTAAGAGTTCGAGTTCCTCCACATCCTCACCAAAACTTGGTATTTTCTGTCTTTTTCAGTTTAGTCATTTCTTTGGATATGTGTTAGATTGTGGTTTTAATTTGTGTTTTCCTAATGACTAATGAAGTTGAGTTCCTAGCTATCATTGCTATTTTCAAGTCTTTCTTTCTGTTTTTTTTTATGTACATGTGTAATATACATAATATTTTTCAAAACTAAGATTATACTGCAAATAGAGTTTGTATACACCTAAAATTACATAGTGAGAATTTTTCCACATTCATAAATATTCTTCAGAAGTAAAATTTTTAAGTTATCATCCTGATCTATCTCATTTTATAAAGTGATGCTCTAATATCTGGATGAAAATAGGACAGAGAAAATAATATCTGAAATTTAAATTGAACAACTGAACTCACTAGTTTGGTTTCTGGTTTCCCTTCTCCTCTTGTCTAAGTAATGGACATTAAAATGATAAAACTGGGATTCTTTGATTGTTTGATGAAAAGCAGAGACATGGACTTGGAGTGGTCTAGGAGTCAAATGAGAATGAGGACACGTGTGGGCCCTGTAAGGAAGGCTTTGTGCAGATTACCTGAGGGTCATTTAAATCTAAAAATGGCATTATGATAAATTAGGGATTATTATTAAATTGCAGCAGAATCATGAGGCTCTCAATAAATGTTTGCTCTAAGTCAAAAGCACAGGTGGTTATCCCACAACTAAGTGTATTCTGTAATATTCTGCAGTTGCAAAGTTCAGAGTTCATTCCACTTCTAATGGTTTTAAAGTAGAAAAATTAAATACTGAACATAAAGTCATCTCATTGAATAGATATAAAAGATTCCAAGATTTTTTTTTTAAATAAGAATGTTGTTATTAGCCAGATTATGGCTTAGTTTGTAAATAACTACCCAGCAAAGTGTAGTCTATTACTTATATGCTCCCCCACAGAACTGATTGAGTAAACTCATATTTCGGGGCAATTCTTAGCATCAAATTCTCCTTGGAATGTATTTTAATGTATTTATCCTAAATAGCCACAGCCGGCTCAATAACCAGACACAGCAGGTACTTAGATGTCTTATATGATAAAACAACATAGCTGAGATCATTTCCTGGTTCTGGGGGAGGAGAGGGAATGCCAAAAGAAAGTTTGGAAAGGAAAGGAGTGATTATTCATTGAATATAAATCATGTTCTCTAAGATCTTCAAGGGAGTTTAAGTGGTTAGTCTCTCTTTTAATTGGAAAAGAAAACAATAGTTTAATTTCTATTACGGCATATAATGGGTTAGGTGTAAAGATAGCAATGTTAGAAACATTGGAGTGAGCTGTACTGACAACCTGCCTAAGGAGGACAGGTCTGAATTCAATACCTATTTAAAGCCTCAGTGGCTTATAGTCTTCCCTTTCCGTGGTTCCTGCAGTTGTACCTCTCTAACCCCATGCATTTCCTTACGCTTGCCTAGACCCATTCAATAACAACCTGCATTTCTTAGATAGCGAGCACTGCTTGCCTTCCTCTTTCTCTTATTTATTCATAGATTTTATGTACTATTGGTGCTCATTGCATCAACTGATACATTATATGTATCTAAACCACTTAGTGGTGTGATATTGGAAGCATCCATAGTGACATTTCCAGAGTTAACGGCATGTGCTATATGTCACAAGGCACCTAGAATTCATGAGGAAAAAAAAAAAAGATAAGGTTACCAGATCAAATTCCCAAATACAAATATTTCTCAATTTGTAGCAAAGAACACATTTCCAGCCTTGCTTTTCCCACCATGTCCAATAACTTCTAACACACTAGGATGTAAATGGCTGTGGTACTAGAAGATGGAACGTATAACGCAGTGTTTCTAAAAATATAGTTCAAGTAGTTCCTGCGTCAGCAGCACCTAGAGTGCTTGTTTGAAAATGCCCCACCCCGATTCTCAAAATCAAAATCTCTGCGAGTTAAGCCAGCCAATCTAGATTTCTGTTAAGTCCCTTGGGTGATTCTTATGCACGATGAAGTTTGAACAGCACTGCTATAAAGTATAACAATATTTATGAAAGTTTACTCTGTGGAGCTGGGCGTCAGACATCACCTGGCCTGCTAGCATCAGAGCAGGGGCACCAAGAATGCAGGTCAGGAAATTTTCCTACTGTTCTTCAAACCAAGCCATTCTCTATCATCACTCCTTTTCCCTGATGCTCCAGGGTGCGCAGCAGGTCCTGCAGGTGATTACAATGGGGGTCCAGTTGGCAAGACACAGATTTTTTGATGCTACAGATTTCCCTTTGGGAGTACATATAAGGGCAGATGCATACCTGAGCATGTGAGGCACCATGCAGCAGGGAAAAATGGTGTGGCATTAGAAGACCTGACTTCAAATCCTAGCTCCAGTAGTTCCTGTTTGTTAGATGATTCTTTACTATGCCCAGTCATATGTTTTTCTGTGTGATCTTGGGGAAATTGTTTAAATTCATGGACCCCAGTTTCCTCACCAGAAAAACAGCGATTTCTAAGAATTACTTCACAGATGTGAGGACTAATTGAGAAACAAGCACAATTCCTGAAATTTAGTAGATATTCAACAAGTCTAATTCAATAATTCCTTAAGTAGACATACGTGTGTGAGCCGAGTAAATTACAGGGAGTTATACAGAAAGGATGCAGTATTGTCCACGCACAATGAGCATGAGCTCAAGATAATCACCTGCATTGAATTCCAGCTCCAACACATACTTCCATGTAATGCTGGGCAAGTTATTTAGCCACTCTAAACCTCAGTTCCCTCATCTGTAAAACAACAATCATGATCGCAATTGCCCTATAAGGCAATTGTAAGAATCAAATAAAAAAATGCATATATATCACTTAGCACAGAGCAGTAAATAGTAAGCACTCAACAAGTATTCACTCTTATTATAATAGTGTAAAACAGCAATAGTGAAGATTGTATATTATAAAATCATCATCTTAATTTTGCTCCATGATAACTGACAGGCAGGGAGTGTAGATCTTGTCTACATTTCACAGTTGAGGACTGTAGCAGTTTAGCATTATTTATGAATTCCAAAAACAGATATTGGATTATGTTTGTAAACTGTTTTGCTCCTCTGGGTATATTAGATTATATTGGATTCAGAGGTTTCACTTCTACTTGATTCGGCAAAATCAGTAGGATGTTGAGTTCTTGCCCCCTTGGTGGGCGGGGACTCAGAGAAGCCTCACCTCAGAGAAGGGAGGTTGGAGTTTTGAGCTGGAGCCCAGGAAGTAAACACATAGGAGAAGAACACAGAGGAATAGAGACAGCTCCACAGGCATGGCAGAGGACCCGGGAAGAGAGACCAGCCATTTGCCTGATGGTCTAGAGCTGATCTTGTGGAGAGAAGCAAGCCCGAGTCCAGAGAGACAAAGCCTAGAGAGCCTGATGGCCTGCAGCTGATATTGGAAGAAACTGAGACCACAGAGCCTTAAGAGGAAGAGGAAGGCTGAATGTCGGCAACCATCTTGCTCCAACACATGGCAACAGACTTTGATGAGGGAAGTAACTTATGCTTTATGGCCTGGTAACTATAAGCTTCTACCCCAAATAAATAATACCCTTTATAAAAGTGAACAGATTTCTGGTATTTTGCATCAGCACCCCTTTGGCTGACTGATACAAGGACTCAACTGTCTTCACACAACTGATACATGACAGTGAAGGTATGAACCTACATCTTCTGACTCCAATCCGGTGCTCTCTCACCTAAAACAGGAAGGTCAAGTCAAATATTGGCTCATATTTGCTCAGAAAATGTGGTTATATCTGGTTCCCTGTTTCTTTCAGTAGCTAGAAGTTTGCTCAAATATCTATGTATTTACTCCAGATCTCCATTTTACTTTGCCTGACTAAACATAGCTTAGGATGAGTAAAACAAACTTGTTTAAAATTTATTTTCAGAGCATAAGGGTGGCAGTCAGAAACACTTTACAAATTGACAGAGTAAAGAACCATCTACCTAATTTATTGTAAAGACAATTAAACAGTATCTCTGTTGTCATAGAACCTATGAAAACTAATCCATTCCTGTGAGTGTGAGACTTTTTTGATTGGACTATGTGACAATGATGCAGGTTAAGTTTCCACCGTCTTGCTGAGTCTGATATAAAGGAGACACAAGAAAGAGACACAGAAAAGGAGAGTTCTGCCATTTTGACACAGCCATGTGAGAGAGAGGACTCCAGGTTCACCTACAGTTGCAGAAAGGCAGAGAAGCCCTGAGAGGCTGAAAGAGGAGGCCTGGAAGGAGACAAACTTTAGGCCTGGTTGCCCATTGCTGAGCTCTGAGAGATCTTGAGGGGAAGGCAGGGACCTCAGCAGGGATTGGTGGCCATCTTGTTTTGCCTGGGCAGGATACCCAGGATCAACAGTAGCTGACTTTGGTGAGAAAGCATCCTCTGATGGTGCTTTGATTTGGACATTTCATGGCCTCAGAACTGTAAGCTTTACCCCAATTAAATCCCCTTTTAAAAAGCCAGCACATTTCTGGTACATTGCATCAGCAGCCCTCCGGCAAACTAAGTCACTTTGTTGGTCATTAATACCCTCACAACCCAACTTTCTTCTTCAGCTCTCCAGCCTTACATTATCCCCGTCCCTACTACTTACTCACCCTTACACAGCAACCACACTGAATGTATTGGGGGCTCTCACTTGCTGTTCTCTCAGACTGAAATGTCCCTCTTCTAGTACATTCCTTCACCTGGAAAAATTCTACTTATCTGTCTACTCTCAGCTCAACTACAATCTTCTTTATAGAGCCTTCCCACAGGACATTTTTTAAAAGGCAAAATGTAAAATGCATCATGTTGATTCTGTGTATACAGTAATTCCTGCCTCTTCTACCCAGTGTCCTTTCACCTTTGATCTGATCCCCAGTAACTGTTGACTGCTATGCCTGGCACATAGTAGATTCTCAATACATGTTTGATATATAAGGGATTCGACAATGAGAACTACTTTGAACAAGGCCTTATGGCAATGAATTCAGGATTGGACAAAGAAATAGGCTGGGATGCTGAAAGGAAGAGGCAGAAAATAAGTCAACTTTGTTTGGGCTGGAGTTCTACCTCAGGCTAATGTTGGGTGAAGACACTCCCTCAGGAGCCATATAAATCTTCTTGAAGTCTGATTATCTAGATGTCATTCCTCACAAATGTCTGTTGAGATCTCCCTGATTTCAACCCACTTGATGAGTGCTAAGGTTAATAAGAAACTATTTTCTGGAGCTAGCATATAGGGTATGATTGTCAGATTTAGCAAATAAATATATAAGATGCCCAGCTAAATTTAAATTTCAGATAAACAATGAATAAATTTCAGTATAAGCATACAGCATACTTATATACTATATTTTATATGGCAACCCTAGTACAGGGTCATCAATTGAGTTTGGTGATGATGAGTAATTTATTAAATTTATTAATGTCCACATTTCTCAAAAAAGGATTTATACAAGCTTAAAGCATAAGATACAAAATAGGTTAGTAAATTTAAAAAGGGAAATTTGGAACCAGTAAAAAGGAAAATGCATAAATCAATAATTAATATAATTGAGCTTTAAATTTTGCCCTAAGTTTTCTGAAGCACTGCAATGTCATGATAAATTGCATAGGTCTTGTGAATAAAAAAACCATTGCTTAGAGTGGAAAGAGTATTGTTACCATAGAGGAGAAATGTGATGTGACAGATTATATTTCTAATAAGAATTCTTAGATTCAAGTCCTTAAACAAGTCACAACAGCTCTCTGAATCTCAGTTCAGAGTTCATCTATAAAATGCATTATTGTCTGTTCCAGTTATCTATCTATTGCTATGTGACAAATTATTCTATAACTTACTGGCTTAAAACAACAACCATTTAATTATAGTTCATGATTTTGTGGGTCAGGAAATTGGACAGGACTCAGTTAGGTGATGTGTCTGGTCCATGTGCCATTGACTGAGGTCATTGGTGGTATTCATGTTGGGGATGGCTGGCCTGGAAGGTCCAAGATACCTTCACGCACATATCTAGGTGCCTTAGTGGGTACCTTGTCTTGAAGGACAGGCTCAGCTGGGACTGTGGTCCAAGGTACCTACCTGTGGTCTCTCTAGCATGGCAGTCTCAGAGTAGCTGAGCTTCTTACATGGCAGCTCATGGCTCTCAGAGAGATTGTCTTAAAAAACAAGAAGTGAAAGATGCCAATCTCTTAAGGCCTGGGCCCCAAAAGTGACAGTGTTACCTTCTCCATATACTACTGGATAAAACTGTCACAGAGATTACCCAGATTCAAGGGAAGGGCCACAGAACTCACGTCTCATTAGGAGGAATCTCAAAAACTGTGACCATCTTTAATCTGCCACTCTGCTGTTCACCAGGTTCATGGGAAGATGGAATGAAATGAAATGTGAGAAAGCAAGTGTAACATAAATGACCTCTTAGGACCTAGGGTGCTGGTCATAGCAGTATCTACCTTAATTATGGTCTCTCCCTAATCCCTTCTGCAGACAATTCTTTAAACAAAGGAGAAGGTATAAATGTTCTGTGTAAATGAGGTGATAGTGACTCTGACAAGTGTTCCTTGGAAAAACAGAAGAACCCTGAAAGTTAAGAGCAGCTGACAGATCCGGAACTGAATTCCAGCTGTTTCCAGAACAGACCAGAATAGGGGCAGAACAACCTCTTTGGTTTTCTCAGCAAGCAAGCCAAGTGTGTGAGAGTGTTTATATAAACAACAGTTCCCAAGATGGGAAAGACCCATTTGAGGGAGAGAAATTATTGTTATTAAAAAAAAAAAAAAAAAGCTCTTTCATAAGAGAAAAGAGATAATTTTGTTTAAAAAAAATTCTGGTGCTTTTGGGCTTTGTTTACTAACAAAGGAAAACCTTCTTTGAAACATCACTTAATGAATGGCTAGCTTAAGGAATATGGACCCAGAGTTGATCCCTACCAGGCTATTTCTCCCAGAAGTGCTGACCTTGATTCCCAGCTCCCTTCAACAGCAGCACCAAAGTTTGAGAAGAACCAAAAACTCCCTCTTGCCTTTCTACCCCACATAGCTCTTCTGTTAGTCCCTTTTGTGTCATTAATCACTTCTCTGAGCTCAAGAGATAATTTAGAAAATTCTTTGTTAAAATGGCATTTAGCACCTGTGGCTAAATGAGACTTTAGGCCCTGACAGGACTTTTCATCTTCATCTTAGCTGTAGCCTGGGAAAGAAAAGCCCAGACAGGTTAAGTGACCTGCATAAGCTTACTGAGTTTTCAGTGGTAGGGTCAGAACATGATAATAACAACAATTTAACATCTATGTACTGTTTGACAGGCTGCAAGGCTCTTCCTCAAATTCTATGTCATTTGAGCCCACAACCTCTTACAAAGAAATGCCAGAAGCCAAATCACCTAGAGACTAGCCATGGGTTCTTTCTATAACACACCCCAGCATGTGGGCCCAAGAGAATGGCACAGGGGGCAGGTAAGCTTTGCTTTGAAGGTTTGAGTGATTGGAGAGTATTGGAGAAGGTCCATAACCTAGGCAGGCCCATCTAGGAAGGCAGGCTGGATGGGGCATCAGGTTGAAAAAGGGAAAGGCACATAAACTGGGGAAGCAGTAACAACTAAGGAAAACAGCTCTTTCCCAAAATTCCTTAGAGGTAACTGTGAATAGCTTCTTCCTTTTCCATGAGTCATTTTAATAGCCTTAAAGGACATATAGCCTCATGTGATCATATCTGCAGAAGAAGACCTTGCCAGAATACAGATTTGCTTAGCCTTTTCTCATTTTCTTTAACTATTTGCTGAACTGTCAATAAATCCCCAAGTGTTTGAGCTAAGAACAATAGGAATCATTTCCATTTCTGCTTCTCTAAGCATGCAAGAAGGTAATCTCTTTCCAATCCAAGGAACTTGGTTAACAAATGTTAAAACTATCAGGAACTACTAGTTTCTCTGGTCTTTTAACTTGGAAAGAAGGAAGGAAGGAAAGAAGGGTTGCAGGGAAGGGAGGTTGGGAGGGAGTGGGGGGAGGAAAAGAGAGAAAGCAAAAAAGGGAGGCAGAGGGAGGGAGGGAGAAGATTTTTCTTTGTTTGTTTTGCTGCAGAACTTTTTTGCCCCCAAGCTTCTGACATGATTTTCCAAGCATGTTCTGTCAATAACTGAAGAAAATATCACAGCAATGAGGTAGCTTCTGGGTGCATTGCAAGAAAATAAATAGCATATAGATCCTCAAGTGATATTGTTGCCACCAAGGACCTGGAAAACATGGCTCATATCTTTTATCAGTGTCAAGAGACCATGATTGGTGGGTCTTTCATCAACAAGTCCAGTATTTGGATTTTTAAATTAAAGAGCCTGGGGATATTCTGCATTTCTAAATTAAGTAGACAGATTATATAGATGATTAGATAGATAGATAGATAGATAGATAGATAGATAGATAGATAGATGATAGATAGATAGATAAACAGATAGATATTAAATAAAATAGGTAATCTCTGAAATATTTTATTGAAACCTAATTATAAGAAGGCATAGTTAAGGAGATATACACCTCACTGTGGTCAAAGGATAAGGAAACAATGGTACCCCTGATCCCAAATGGGTCTTTGTGCTGGGGCATAAATCAACACAAGATTGACATGGTCAGTAAAATTAATCCCAAAATATGTTATTGTACCAGAAATTTCAACAGCTGTCAGGAAGATTTTTTTTCTAAACTAAAATGGTTAATTGTTTTTATTATAAAATATTTTATAATTTTGTCTTCAACTACCAAATAATAAAGAAATTGAAAGAGAAAGCAGACAAGGAAATTTATTCTCAGTTTTCCCACACTCAATCCCCCACCTCCAACCCACATACCTCCTAGAATCCCAATCCCTAGAGCTATCTATTGTTAATAGTTTAGCAGAGGCTTCTGGACTTTTCATGCACAAACAAACATTTTGCCTTAATGTGTTCATACTCTACATAATGTTCCATAATATGCTGTTTTAATCACCAGTATATTATAGTTACCTTTCCACTTCAACACATAATAAAATCATCTTGTGCTTTTTAATCACTACATACTCATTCCCTTACCAAAGTCTACTTAACCAAGACCCCACTGAGTTTAGACTATTTCCAAATGTTTTCTATTTCAAACAGTGAATGCTACAAGCAACATCCTTGAAATTACATCATGATATATTTTAATGAGTAGATCCTTAATATATATTTCTTACAATGAAAATTTTGGGCCAAAGAATTCTTACATTAGTATAACATAATTCATTTTTTAGATTGTATTCCAGAAGACTGTAACATTGCTCATTCCCATTGGGAACCTATAAATATGCCTAGAAAAATTTTGATGCTGTCAGTGGCTCCACGGGAAGAGAAGACTGTCTCAGCCATTTAAGGACCATTGAGAAAGTGATGATTCCTCCAGAATCCATGGTATAAAACATCATGGGATTCAAAGATGGTTCAAAACCCCAAAGTAGCTGGATAGTTTCTTAAATCTGTGCCATATAAGATATTGACTGTTTGAAAGGTCTATATGCCCATGTTTTCATTGAAGGCTATTTACGTACCCTAACATCAGCTTAATGTAATGTATTTGGTTATTTTCTTTTCTTCCTCCATGAAGTATGCACTGGATTACAATATAATAGGTGAAGCCCATACAGGAAATTATGGCACATGGATTTGATACTAACTGTGCCACCACATATCATGTGAAGTACACAGTGGGGAAATCCATCTGCCAGGGAAAATCACAGATCACGCTAAGCATGAACACAAGTTATTTAAAGTCAGGCGAGCATAACATGACAGTTCCAGCTATTAGTTGTAGTTGAATGGGATACTGGGCAATAATACTGGCTTGTGTCAGAAGAAGTCAAATTTGGGTAGTAAAATAAGAAGAAGCTCAAAGCAAGCAGAGAAATAGGTCAGGTGGAGAAGGTGCTTCATAGAGTAATCCAGCCCCCAGATAGTTCCCTAGACAAACAAAACTCAGACCTAGTTGAAGGTCCTCTGAATTGTAATCCATCAATGAAGATATAAATATACATACAAATATACACATATGTATGTGTGTACATGTGTATGCATATATGTATGTATATGTAAAGATAAAGCAACAAGCAGACAAACTCTATGCTCTTAGGGAGCCAGTATTTCAGTAAGGCGGCACAAAAAACAAATAGAAATATATATGAAGTCAGGTACTGACAACCCCTATGAAAGAAATTAAAGCAAGATTAACATCATAGATGTAATAGGGGTGTTATTTCACACTGGATGATCAGACAGGAATCTTTAATAATGACTTTTGAGCAAAGTCCTGAAAGAAGTGAGAAAGAAAGCCATGTGGATATCTAGAGGGAGAGCCTTCTAAAGACAAAATTCCAAGGCAGCAGCAAGGAGGCCAGTATGCCTGGAGCCAACTGAGCAAAAGCGGGTATAGGAGAAGATGGGGTCAGAAAGATTTCTGGTCAGATCATGTAGAATGTTGCTGGCTTAAGGACTCAGATTTTATTCTGAGTGAGGTGGGAAGATTTTTGAACAGTATAGTATTTTTAAAGGATTATTCTGGCTGCTATGGATAAGAAGCTACAGAGGGGCAAGGGTAGAAACAGGAAAACCAGTTAGGAAACTATTGCATATCCATGTGAGAGATGACAGTAACCTGGACCAGGGTGTTAACAAGAGAGGTGGTAAGAAGTAGTTAGTCTGCAGATTTCAAAGGTAGAGCTGGCAGGATTTTGCTGATGGATTGGATTTGGAGAATGAGAGAAAGAGAGGGGTCAGGGATGATTCAAGGTGTTTGGCCTGAACAACTGGAAGAATGGAATTGCCATTTATTGAGAGGGAATGCTGTGGGAAGAACAGATTTAGAGGGTTGTGGGAAACAAGAGTATGAATTCTGGGGCCCTGCTAGTTTTGAAATGTTTACTAGGCATCTAAATGGAAATGTCATGGAAGCAGTTGGAAATATGAGTCTGGAGTTCAGGAGCAAGAATAGGGCTGAAGATAAAAATGTTGAGTCATCAATGGAGAGAAGCCATGACACCAGATGAGATCACCTAGAGAGTGAATTGAGATAAAGACAAGACTGAGCCCCACTGCCAGGAGGAAGCAACTAGGAAAAGAAGGGCAGGAGGAAACACAGAAAGTGGTACCGCAGGGGTAAAGTACAAGAAGTGTTTTACTAAGAAGGGACTGACAATCTATATCAAATGCTGTCAATAGATTGGGTAATCTGAGGACTGAGAATTGGTCACTGGATTTGATGATTTAGAATCATTAGTGATCCTGGGAAAAGCAGCTTTGATTGTGTAGGATGGACAAAACACTGAATAGATTAGATTCTAGAGAAATTTGGAGAAAGAAAAGTAAAAACAGCCAGAATAGTCAAATCTTTCAAGGAGTTTAGCTGCAAAGGGAGCAGAGAAAAGTACTAGTGGCTGGAGGATGATGAGGAGTCTGGGGACTGCGGTGGTGTTTAAAGTGGGAGATATTGTACATGACTTGGGGTTGATGGAACCCAGCCAGCAGAGAGGGAACCAGTTATAATGCAGGAGAGAGGTTTGGAAAGTGCAGGCATGAAGTTCTTGGGGATACAAGAGAGGATAGAATCTAGTGCAGAAAGGGGAGGATTGGCCTCAGAAGCTAGAACGATTTGTCCGTTGAAACAAGCAGAAAAGTAAAGCCCTCTGACACAGATCCAAGTAGCTTAATAGATGAAATGGTGGGAGGGTGTGGAAATTATCTTCTTGGTTTTTTCCTGTTTACTAAGTGAAATAAAAAACGAAGTGGTCAGCCAAGAGTGAGTCAGGGGAAAGAGGCGATGGGAATCAGAAGAGTGAGAGAGAGGATTCAGGAAATGTAGCAGGATTGCTATGCAGTAAATGGGATTCGTTGCTCTGAATTTAACATGAGGCCAGCAATTTCTAGCTATGTGGTGCAGTAATGAAAATGTAGAACGTTGGCTTTAATCGGAGTTGGGTTTTTGCCAGGTAATTGTGACAGAGAGAAAGAGGAGCAAGGGAGTGGATATAATCATCATCATCATAATTGTAATCATAATAGTCATAATTTATTCAGCATCTACTATGTGCAAGACACCATGCTCAATGCTTTACAGAATTTCTATACAATCTTTGCAACAAATTTTATTGGTGGATATTGTTATCTGCATATTACCGGTAAAGAGACTAAGGTTCCATGAGATTGAGTGATTTCTAAAAACCACATTATGTATAGTGGGAATCAATGATATTTTGCATATCTTAAATTGGTAATAATGACTGGTACATCATTGATTTCAGTTTCCCATCCATGGCTCATAGAAATGTAACAGGGAAAAGGAAAACATGACTGCTGGAGTCAAATACTCTAATCAACCAATACTAGGTTGCCGCCACATACTAATTCAGAGTTTTCTGTTTGCGTACTTTGGGGAGGTTGGAAGAAGGAGGGAAGAGATCCAGGTTCTTTGAACTTGAGCCAAGCCCAAAGAATTCTTCTAAGAGCTCTGAAACTTTCAAGACACCCTAATTTCAAACTTTTCATAGTTCTTTCTGTTACTCATAGTTGGGGCTTGATTTCATCTTTAGGGCTCAGGTCTCACTTGTTTGTTTAAAAACAATTTAACGAGTTTTTGGCAAGGCAACAGTAAGAGCAAGATCTGGATCTGGAATGGACTATGAATTGCTAAACTGTTCTAACATAAAGAAAAAGTTCCTTTTCATTGAGTGTTGTTTCTGGATACAATTATGTGTCCAGGTCTAGGGGCCCTGGACTCAAAAACAGAGTGTACTTGGTCAAGGTCACCCTTAAATTATGGGGAAGAACAGACGCTCCAATATGGTATTAACCAAGGAAACTGGGAGAATAGCCAGTTGGAAATAGCAACATCAAATCTCCAGTTTTGTTTTCTTTCTTCTGCATTGTAAACACCATTCTGCTCACTTCAAGCTGTCTACAAATTTTATTAAACTCCTTAGCCTGGTCTTACCAATTGGGGAGACTTAGGAACAGGACAAAGTGATATCTGGATTGCTATAGAAGCCTGAAGAAATTGGTTATGAAAAAGCAAGGCAACCGAAGAAATCCTCCAGATTTAAAGGGGACCCCAGGACTGGGTCTATGTAACATGGAAACACTCCCAGGAGATTCTCAGAAAGAGGAAGTAAGGAACAAAGAGTATTTCCTGCTAATCAAGTAAGATAAGAGACCTTGACTGAGGCTGCTATAAGAAGAGGAATTACTGAAGGTGGGGGCCTGGGGACTACTGAGTTACAGAAATTGCCTGGATCTCCCTACCACGCAGTCTTTTCCTTTTCCTACTGTGCAGTCTAAACGTACTTGGGAATACTCATTGTACTTGCTTACAGTTAATGTAAATACAAGGAAGCAGCTTTTTTCTATGCCTGAGTCTCCATCCTATTGTTGAGTATCTTTGTGGTTTGTAAGCCAGAGTTTCTGGGTCTTACCCTTCGGCCCAAAATGCTATTCTGGAGACAAAGAGTGATGTGAATGTTTAAGATGTAAAAGAGAAAGAGAAAAGTCTGCTATGTAGTTATTCACTAACCGTTTTCTAAGAATTCATGTTAGAAAGGCTGCCCATGATAAATTCATGTAAAAACATGTTCCTCCCACACCAGTTATACAAATATGGCTCAACTTCTTCCCTCATTGTTTGAATCACTGAAATGAGGTTCTGAAACTCTCATTTATTTCTCTATTCTTTGTTTTATTGGCAAAACTTCATAGCAAAGCCTTATTTTACAAAATTTGGAAAACATAGAAATATAATGTAAAACTCAACATAAACTCACAGTTGTCAGAGAGCAGACACTGTTAACATTTCAGGGGTCTTTAATTCCTGTATAAGAAAACCAACACACACACACACATACACACACATACACACAGTATCTCTCATCATCTTCATTATCCGAATATAATCTGCTTCTCAAAAAAATATTCACTAGCAAATTTTCTATTAGCAGGAGCCAATGTTTTATTACATTAAATATAAAAAATAAAACTATTCTCTCATCCCATCAAATCCCTCTAAATAATTTCCTCAAATATCATTAAAATACTCTTAAACACCAATTTAACAATCCACTGAGAATTTCTGCATAATATGAAGCATTTAAAATACCAATTACCTAATTATTAAACTCTTAATGAACTCATTGGTAGGTATGTTTGCATGCAGTACACTTGAATACTGTACATTAGCAGATACAAATTATGTTTTCCTTCTACACTGCAGGAAATATGCACTGTAATATAAACAAGTAAATAATAAATAAGATAAAATAATATCAAAATTGGCCTGGACTGGTAGGGACTTTAGGTGCCTGGTAGAAGCAATCACTAAGGCCTTTGAAAGTTTAGACCCTTAGGAAGAGGTGTGTGGAAGATGAAAGCGATAACATACAGCATTTTTAGACTCCTATACAGAACAGGTTAGATAAACCTGCAACACTCTGTACTTGCTCTTGCCAGGACTCAGAGGCAGCAAGGTTTTCCCTACTGAGAGCTTGCAAATTTCTTATAGCTTTGTTTATTTAGATAATGAATCTGGATAGTGAATTGGTTAGTGAATTTTTGACAAAAAATTTTCACAAGTGATTAAAATAAATATTCATATAGTGAAACTCAGATAGCAAGGGATTATATATATGCACATATATGTTTATATGTATACATACATAGAAATAGGTGTGCACATCCATAAACATATTTATATACATAAATGAATATACATACTTATGTTCCCTATATACATACACATTCCATAATATGATAGAAACTCCTTTTTTCCCACTAATATTCACTAACATTATTTCATGCACATATTCCATGGCATTAGTTTCCAAATCATTATTTTAAACAATGGCTGGTGTTCTATCATAACTAAATTAATACATTACCATTTTTCTATTGTTGGTCTTTTAAGCAGTTTCTAATTTTCCATTTTTATAAACAATGTTTTCTGTATAAATCTAAGTATAGATGTATTATTTTTCAGCTCTTGAAAGTGGAAATACTAAGTTGCTGAGTATAAACATTTTTTAAGTTCTTGATCATATTGCCAAACCACCCTCCAGAAAAGTTGCATGCCCTCCAAGGTAGGACAATATTCATTGCATATACCTCTTCAACCCTGAGCATTTTCTTTAGAAAAGAATCTTTGCCAACTTGACAAGTGATTGTGATGCTCTAAAGTTTAAAAATGATTTTTTTCATTACTAATTTTGCTAACATCTTTATTTGTCATTTATATTTATTGACCATTTAGACTTCTTTATTTTGTAGATTTTCTGTTCATGTTTGACCATGTTCCTATTGATTATCTTTTAAAAATTTATTCATAAAAGTTATTTGCATTTTAAGTATAATTTCCCATTCTCTGCCATTTATATTGTAAATACTTTTTCTTCCCAAGGTCTGAGAGATTTCAAAGCTCAAACTAAATTACTGTTTACCCAATTGAATCAAACCCCTTAGGAATATTTCCTGGTATAAAATGAACTTCACCCATTCATTGCAACAAAGACTCAAGCACCTGACTGCAACCCGCCCCCAAAGCTTTTCCTCTTAACATCTGGGAGAACCACATCTTCACCACTGGACTAGATATTTCCATATGTGTCCTGGTTTACAGGGTGGTCCAATGGGCTGGTCAGGAGGTCCTCCCTTTTCCTGAAGCACTCAACTCCAGGACTCCATCTCTTTTGGGTTGGGCAGGGGTAAGGCCTTGAACAAGCAAGTATCTTAACTTCTCTGCCTCTCAGTTTTTTCATCTGTAAAAGGCAGTGTGTAATCTGGGTGATTTCCAGCATTCCTTTCAGGTCTCCTTCTGAAAGTTTCTAATATAGTTTAAATTGAATGTGCCTGAAAGCAGCTTTTCAGTAGCAGGTTTAAAAACTTTCATTTGTTTAGAATGGTGAATTCCTATTTTTCCAAATGGATAAAACATGCAATTTCTTTTCTTAATTAACATCAACATGTTTTTTTGCATATTTCTCACAAAAATGAACTCTATCACTTTAGAAAACTGATGGTTTATCATTATCAATGGAAAGATGGAAGTTTATTTATTCAACACTTAGGAAGAACTCACACTGTCCTGCACCTTGTGCTCAGCTCTGACAATATCTGCTTGCAAGGACCTTGCAGCCTAGTGGAGAAGGAGGAGTTATAAACAAATAATTATACTCTTGAGATAAATGCTGATGACAGATGTGTAAAACCACTGTGCAATCATGAACAAGGCATGCAAGAGTAAAAGAAAGCTTCACAGAGGAACTGACATCTGAGCAAAGTCATGAGGAAAATAGTTGGATTCCCCAGCACCTGAAGGAGAAGGCAGGGAGAGGGTTCCAAATGGAGGGGACAGTATACATACAGGCATGGAAGTGTGACCAAGGGTGGCACATTCAGGGGACTTGCAAGCAGCTCGATAATTCTGGTTTATAGTGAGGACTTGTGGAAAAAGAAACTTGGAAGGAAAAATGGTCAAGTGCTTTGCTTGACCTGCAAGAAATGTGGAGTTTATCCTCTGGATAAAGAAGAAAAGTTGAAGGATTTTTTTAAAAAGTAATTTGCATTTATTCTTGAATGTTGACTCTCATTATAGAATAGAGATTAGATTAGAATGAAGAGAGAAGGGAGGCTGAAAAATTTAGGAGCTGTTACAAATAGTTCAGGAGGTGTATGATAAATCCAAACTGAAGGACTACCAACATTTATTACAATAATACACAATATTCTAGTGATTCACTCTTTGTAGAATTGTTTTAAAATTTTAGGCTTCACCATCCAGCTGAAAAATACCACAGGTTATAGTAAATGCAAAGATTATTTTATTTTGTAAAAGTTATAATTTTGGAAGCATTTACCCGTAGGCATTGCATATCATGTCAAAATATTAATTCATCTTTCAAAAATAACCCTAAGGTTTCATTTCCCCCATACAACAGTCTGTTGTATAAAAGTAGGAAAATTGGTATAGAATAATCTAAGAAAAGAGAATTATCTAATGCAAGATTAAAAACTGTAGACTTGCCTCAAGAAATCATTTCCAGTCCCATATAGATTGTATCACCTTTACAATTGTTTAAATGTTGCTTAGGTCACCCTCTAACATGAATCAAATCAAATCCCCTCCCTTTGTGAGTTGCAGAACCAAGATCAGTTTAATTGATATAAAGTAGGCCTCTGGTTCTATAGCATTCCTAAAATGGCTTTTTGCACATCTTTATGAGGACAGCTAGCTTTTCTTAAGTGTAACTATTCATCCATTGCATTTCCTCCCTTAGGGTAATAATTCATCAAAAAAGTATTCAGATATCAGCATTTTGTGGCATGAATTAAATTTTGTTATCACTAGTGTACTGTGAGTTAATTATACCCCAAATTCCTTTTTACAACAGTAAAAGTACATCAGGAATAAGTAAGTCACATGATTTCTTTGGAACTCACATATTTCATTTTAAAAAGACAGAATCAGGCCACAAGAACTATAAGCTTTTTTACAGTCTTAATATTTTATGATTCTACATAAAATCAACGACTGGTTCATTAATATTTTTACTTAAATGAATTATATCTGAAATGTGTCTTAAGCATAAATTATTTTAGAATTATTTTATTTTCAAACTTCTTATACTGTTGCAAATACTTCCAACATCACTTATACTCTTCGATTTGTATCAAGAATTTTCTATATAAAAAGGTGTTGTAAGGTATTCAAGCAAAAAACAAATTTAAAAAAACAAGGCAAACTTCTTGTTTCCATCTGCCTCCATCTAATTGATAGATAATAAGTATGGCAATAATTAAAAAGGAAAAACTTCATGACTTAGTCAAGAGAATTGCATATCATAAAGGAGTTCCTGGTAAAGAGTAGTGTTCCATTGGATGATCAAGAAAAGCTTCATGAAGGAAATGGAACTTGAACCTGAGACCAAATTTGGAAAATGAACAGGTTTTCTTTAAAAAGAAGTGGGGAGAGGGTACATCCCAATGAGAGAAAAGAGCATGAGTCTGATTTAAGCTGTCTTTGGGAAAAAAATATAAAACTAGAATTATTGCAAAGGATAGGGCATGCACAGAGCTGAGAAAAGGCAGAGGCCAGTTTGTGGAGACCATTGTATTAATAAGTATTCTTTCAGTTGCAAGTGACAGATAATCCAATTGAACCAGAAAAGAGAATGTACTGGTATATAACTAAAGTTCATAGGTAGGCTATCTTTAAGTGTGGTTTATTTAACGGCTCAAATTATGTACCAGGAGCCTGCCCAGCTCCTCCCCCAGGTTAATTTCCCTTTCAGGTTAAGAGTGCTAGATGCTGGCAGCATCAAGCTTAAAGCATAAGAAAAACCAGTCCAGAGGAAGAATCAGTTTGCTCCTAAATAGTCCTGGAGCTGAGTCTGTTTGCTGAGGTTGGATGACTGGGCCAAATGACCATCCTCAACTGTGACCAATGGAGATGAAATGCACTAGTTAGCTTAGCCTGGGTCATAAGTTCCACTCCCAAAGCCCACTAGTAAAAATGTTTCCCACTACACAAATGGGCTAAAATCGGGGAGAGATGGTTTCTCAAAGTAATGTGATGGTTTTTCTTGCCACCAGAAGTGACTTCTGGGCAGTAGACTCTACTCCATGAATATGAATAAAAGTCTAAAGTTTTAAATATTAGTAGGCAAGAGGAAGTCGTTAAAAGTTTTTGAACTAGGCAGCAACATGATTAGTTCTGGTCTTTATGAAATTAATCTGGCTGAAATATATGACAAGTTGAAGCAGAAGGTGGATGGAAGTGATAAAACTAAGTTTGACATTGGTACGAGGTTTGGGGAATCTGTGCTAGGATGGTGGTGGCAGGGGTAGAAAGGAGGAGTCAAAAGCAAGAGACATTTTGCTTACAAATGTTTTCTCACCAGGACTAAGAAACTCTTAATTACATATATATTAAAGAGCAATATTGGATTGCTGAAAGAACACTGTCATAAAGAATAAGCAAATGTAAATTATCTTAGTGCAATTTCTTAAATTAGCTTAATAGGAGTCCCAACTCTAAGCATTAAGCTTGTTTTTTCATTTGGAAAGAACATTGCTGCCATCTCCAAGTCGCCAGAGTCCATGTACCTTTCTTCATTCATAACTCCCCCAGACATTCTAAGGTCTGCTGTGTGGGCTTCCTGAATTCTTTCCAGATCAAATGCCCTGAACATCAGCTAATCCCATTCAATGTGTCAAAGAGACAAAACGGGCATTTGAGCAAACTTTAATAAAATGTTCCTCCCTCTGATTGGGCAACAAAAACCAGTTAGTCATTTTAATTTGGGTGTACAGTTATTTTGACTTTTGTTCTTTCCTACACCATCTTTGAGCAGCAGGATTTGAATTGTACAGATTATAAAATAGTGGTTGAATCACCAAAGGACTGTTTCTCCTGATTTTTTTCAAGTCTACAAAAATACTGACATCATCATTATTATGCAGCTTTTTAAAAAAATTAACACAACCTGAATTCTAAATATCCATTTAATATTCAGGAGGATTCAGTTAATAATAAACAAATTTTAATTTGGTCAATACAAAATAGATTTTACTGCTACCTGTCAACTTTAATTTTATTACAGTGGTTAAAATTGCAGTAGTGTTAGCACATTTCTTGCCATAACAAAGTTGGATATACTATGTCATGTCCATTGGTCGCTTAAAATACAATGAGATTATCTTATAAATGGAGAAGCATATGCATTAAGCTTTCTCTAGGTACTAATGTTGCACATGTTTTATCACTGCAAAAGGCAAGAGCTAGCTTTGACAAACATTTACACGAATAAACAAGAGTTCTAGGTGACAGTGCTGCTCAAATTCTAATGGTGCATACAAAGAACATGGGTATCTTCTTATAATGCAGATACTGATTCAGTCTGTGGCAGGGCCTGAGAACCTGCATTCCCAAGAAGCTCCCAGGAGACGCTGATGCTGCTATTACACAGATCACACTTTGAGTAACAAGGGTCTGAATTTAATTGCAAAATGAGGAATATCTTCTGAACCTGGGATCTGATACTAAATCACGCCCATTCTTGGTTGCAAAACAATGACAACATGAAATTTGGATGATCTTGCTTTTCCTGAGAAACAATGTGTGCCTTGATAATATGAATTGTTTTGAATTTAGCTGCAAATCTTGGCACAGCCACTTTTAGTTCAGATTGCTGCTGATGGTGGCATTACCACCAGTGAGATATATACCTGCAAGTGTAGTTTAAAAAGATTCATTATTAACTGTTTCTTCTCCAGTGTATATGTAGACAGTCTTTTTTAACTTTTTATCATAGATGTAACATTGGAGTTTGGCACAATTTACAAATCCATCTTCAAAGGTGTTTTTACATTATTCTAATTATTAAGATGGAATAGAAGATACTGTGAAAGGTCAAATAAAGCATTTAGATGTTTGGCAGAGATTTCCTCTTCTATTCAAGTATTTCTGGTATCAGAAGCAGACATATAGCTGTCATTGCTTACATTTGTTCCAAAAGAACCACACCTTATCTAAACTGCTGCATCTCCAGTTAGTTTGTTTGTTTTCTGTCAGCTTACCATAATGGTTCCTTAGGAAGAACAGAGAATACACAGAGATGCTTTCCTACCATTTCTGCAGTCATAGGATAAAGAGAGTTATACATATTTTCTCCTTTCAAGTTCTCTTAAAAACAGTCGACTTTGCTTTAAAAAAGATTTTTACTAATTTTTGCTAATATAATTACATTATGATTCAGATTTTTGTTACGTGTATCATAAAATTCTCAGGGTTCACCAAAATACAGCTCCCATCTGCTTGCTGTATTCTATCCATTTTCCACTGGTATATCTACTTAAAAGTGAGAAGTTTCCTTTTGCACCAAACCACCAAATTGCTTGAACTGAAAATGCTAGATTTGGGTGAGCATTTTTAGCCTGACCAAATGAGATATATAAATTGCTGGATGTTTCTGTGAATCAATAGTATCTTGAGAGACTAACACTTGAATTGATAATCAGCGAAGTGACTTTGCCCACAAAGCTCATATTTATAGGATTTGAAGGAAGTATTTGTACAACAGTGAAGATTAAAGTTCAAAAGAGGGGAAAGTGTTTGATTATTGGAGGTTAGGTATTAACTCTTAGACAAGGGAAATTGTGGAATCTCTGTAGAGTTTTATATATATATAAAAGAAAACTCTGCACAAATTTATCTTTCTGAGATGGTAAAATGAACTCCTGTCAGGAAGCTAGACTGTGGACTCCAAAACAGAGACCATGTCTTTCTTATTCATCAGTGTATTCCAGCTCTGGGCACAGCAATCCCACATACCTGGCTCTCAATAAATATTCCCCAATAAATATGGATGGATGGATGGATGGATGGATGGATGGATGGATGGATGGATGAGTGAGTGAGAAGAGGCATGAACTAAATACCTTCACAGAGGCTCTTTCATCCCTAAAATTTTGTAAATATCGGTAGAAGCTAAATTAATTACTTCAGTTTAAAAGATGATATTATGAGTTCTATCTTCAATTCTAAATAGTTGTCATACTAGCCCAAAGGCTTGGATGATTGATGCCTCCTTGAATCTGCCATTAGGTATTAATAATCACATAATGGACTGGAAAACTTTGGCTTCACTATTCCTTCACAGACTTCCAGCACTTTCAAATAAAAACACCAGACTAAAATTTTCCCAAGGTTTTATACCTTTATTCCCAAGGTTTTTAATGCCAGTATTTTATAAGTAATCCACCCTTTTAAATGTATAATGCTTCAGATCTCAGGAAATTAGCACTTATCTTTTCTGGACTGAAAAGCATCCATTTACTTACTCATATACAGTGGTTGCTAATTTGCATAGATTCATTTCTCACAGCAGCCTTGTGCAGTAGGCTGGGTGATATTTGCTTAACTTCAAAATGAGGAAATGGAGAGTTAGTACACTTGCTTAAGAAAGCAGTGAGGCAGTGGGATGAGCTAGCATTCCTATCTGCTGATTCCTGTCCTACAAAGGACAATAAAATAAGAACTGGATGGTACTTTATAGTTTATAGTAATTATGAACATATTATCGCAATTGTTCAGATTTAGACATGAGAATACCAAAGTCCAAAGAGGGTAAAAGAAATTGTCCAATGTTAACTACTGGTGGAATCTAACAGGAATCCACATTTCCTACCTACATATCTTAGCCCATTTGTGCTTATTTGGTTCACTGTTTGGTTGTTTTAGGACTTCTGATGCATAGAATTGTATTAATAATAATCCTTGGTCCATCTCACTCTCCTCAGTGGTCCACGCATGGCTATGTTGTTACATAGTAATTTTTAATATAGAAATAAAAACCTCATGAATCACCACCCAACATAAAAACTAGAATACTGACAATTAACCTTCATCTAAAATACCTCCCCATCACTTTCCTCTGCCTCGCCTCACCCAGGGTCACCAACATTCTGAATGTTAAATTTTCATTGTTGCACTCTGTGCTCCTTTTCATGTAGGCTTATTGTGTTTGAGCATTTGTACATATTCCTAAAGGATTTATATTTCATTTTAATATTTTAACTTCATGAAAAGTATATTATGCCATATAGAATGTTTGGGGAATTATATCATGCTGTATATAATTGGAGAGGACCTGATGTTGTGTGATTGGAAATATTTTTAACTAACTAAACTAAGTAATTGCAATGTATACACATTCACCAGCCCGTGAAGTGTATAGGTATTATGTATACACATGTAAAATGTACAGATTAAATTAAACTATCCAGTCTCTTAAGCTTCAGACATGTTTAAATGCATCCTACCTAGTATTATTTAGTAAAGATGCATTCTTTTAACAAATATTTATTGAGTGCCTACCACGTACTAGGAGGTACTGAACTGTGCTGGGATACACTTTTAAACAAAATAGACGCCCCTCCTCAAAAGAAAAAAAAAATTCCCTGAACTTATGGAAATAACCTGGCATAGAGGGAGAAGCAGACAATAAACAAAATAAATAGGTAAAATATATAGGATGTTAGGTGATAAGTGCTACCAAAAAACAACAACAAAACAAACAAACAAGAAAACCACAAAGCGGCCTTTAGTACTGGGGTTTGCAATTTTAAAGAGAGGTTACCGATGGATTGGGGGCGGGGTTCCTTTTTCAGCGAGTAATATACAGAGGTAACTTGTGAGCGCAATCAGAAAAGAAGTAAACTCTTGGGAAACCCCCACGCTCAACGTATATTGTCTTTGGAAGAACGGGCTCTGTTGGTATTGATGGCTCCCCAGAGAGAAAACACATCTTCCTCTCACTTTTCTGCCAGCTGGCCATCCCCTCAGCTAGAATCTCACTGAAAGCCTACTCTGACACCAGCCAAGCATTTAACCCAGGCGCGACCACCGCCCTCCAGCACTTTGCGGTGCCGCCGCGCGCGCTCGCCGCCCGGGGCCGCCCTCGGGCCGCTCCCGGGCCCGCCCGAGACGCGCGCGCGTGCCCGGCCCCGCGGCCTCCAGATAGGGACGTGGCCGGGAGGGCGGCGCGCGCCCCGCTCGGCAGCTGCGGTTGGTGTGGGCTCTCACGTCAGGGCTAGGAGGAGGAAGGAGGGGGATTAGTGGTGAAAAGAGTGAGAAAGACATGAGACAGCCCGGCAAGAAACGAGAAAGAGTTCGGTGGCGAGCGAGTGAGTTTTAGAGACGCCTGGCGAGCTGGACCTGAGCCTGCGGGAGTGCGTGGCCGACTGGGCTCCTCGCCTCCTCCGCGCGCTCTCCTGCCTCCGATTTCAGCACCCAGGGCGGAGAACAGTTCCCGGCATCCCGCAGCGCTGCCAAGGGGCCGCCGGCAGGGGTACCTGGAGCCTCTGGAGGGGGCTCAGGAGCACCCTCTGAGAGAGCCCAGGGTGAACGCCACCTTCTCCCCTCTTTTGGTGTGCAAATAAACATTGGGGGAAAGCATCCGGCGGCCTCAGGGAGCCCTGAAGAAGCCGAAGCAGAATGTACCAGGGACACATGCAGGTAAGACATTTCAGTCTAGCTGGAAAGAAATCTTGAGGGCTAATTTAAGAGCAAAGTAATTCACCAAGTAACTGTGGTCAAGTGTTGTGTTTACTTCAACAAGTGAAATGGTGCAACATAACCATGACATTTCTATCCGTGCTGCCGGTGAAACTAAACGGGGTCCGAGGGTGGAAGAAGGGAAGGAAAGACCTCGGAACTTCGATTGAGGGAAGTTTGTTTTCTGTGCATTCCCTGAGCCTGTTTCTTTAAATAGGTTCAAGGAATCCAAACCGAAGAAACCCTGGAGATGACCACCGTATTTCCGTTGTAATCCTATTGATGCATCTCCTCATATATGTCAACTCAAGGGCAAACAATAGGAAAGACAAGGCTTTTCCTTTACTCGTCTGCAAAGGTTTCTTGGCAGTTTGAACACTTTGTTACTTTCTTATTATTTTTTAAAGTGTTATTTTTAAAAAATGGTTTGTGCTGTATTTTGCCCAGTTCAGATGATGAGACATTGTCACCTCTCCCAATAGTTACAGGATGACTTGGGAGAATTAATTTCAAGCACATGTCCAAGAGGCTCTAATGTTTTTCAGGGGAGATACTGCCTCTAGTTGTTGTTAATTCTTATCTGAACCAAGCCATGCTTCTCTCTGATGCAAACATTACTCTTTGGGGCAAGATTACTTTAACCTTGACTCCAGTTCTCATTCACGTGGTTCATTCTTCCTTATAATGGCAGGTATATGCCAAAGTGTGAATTGAGCTTTTTTGCTGTTCCTATAAATACTTCAGTCATCAGCTTTGATCTTTGGGCTTCTTTTCCATTCCAAAAACGGTCAAATGCAGTCATCATATGTGAAGCCTTCAACCTGGTGTGTAACATGTGTAAATACTGAGGTTATCACTTACATGTGTTTTAAAACAATTGAAAATAGGTAAGTATGTTCCTATATTCATGACTTAGTATTACTCAGTGTATAATTTTCAGGTCTGTGGGGAAATTCATTTGGACTGTAATCTACTTTCATATCAAATATAGTATTGTATCAAATACATAAGTTTTGTTAAGAATCTTGAATGGGCACTAGTAGAATTCTAAAAGCATTTCCTATTGTATGGACAATACTCCTGTTTTGAAAATTATAAATGGAATTATATCACATTTGATAGACTATAATTAGTCACTGAAATATATTTCTAAATACATATAGTAATTATAGTCTGCATTTTTCTTATAAAAGCTACACTAATTTGGGGAGGTTAAAAGCAGAGTCATTCAAATAATGACTGTTGAAAAATTAACAGAGGCCTATAACTATAGTTTTATGTTTCATCTGCAACCAAGAATGATACTTAAAATTTTACTTATTACCTATTTATTGTCTCTAAACATTTTCTTCACAGGGGTAAAATAGGATGGTTTTAATAAATAGAATAAATCTTGAAAAAATTACTCATTCACACAAAATTCATAATTGACTGCTTGGGGCAATTTACAAAAGCTTTCCACAATATTTTTTATTTGAAAAATATGCTATTGTGAATGAAGAAATGAAGAAACAATCTGGTAAATTCATGTTCGCAAAAACAATTTTAACTCAATTTTCTGAATATTTCAGAGAGAGTGTTATTTAAACTTGAATTGTCTGGAACAATGTCTGGGTGTTTGATTTCAGTTTAAGAGAATGGACAAAATGTAAGACTCTGCGTATGCTCTGAACTTAATGTTTTCTACTTGTGCACTGCTGTAACAGCAAATATGATGCCTTGCAATAAAACTCACAAGCTCTTTACTGCCAAGCTTAACTCAAAGACATTAATAAATACTGTAATCAATATGCTTGCCAAAATTTCAGGGCACAGTATGTTTTTCCTATTTACAATTGACCATTAATGTTAATCATACAACTCCAAGGCTTTAGGATGTTTAGTAGCTATTTAATTAGATGATCATTTGAGTGGCACTCCCCACACACACACTCCAAAAAAAAACCTATTAAAACCTGATTTATAATATACTTCTTTGCTTACTCCAGTCCCTTTCCCAAAGAATATTATTTAGACAAGATCTCCACTGCGTTGATATATTTTTATTAGATAAATAACCTTTCATTATCATAGAGCATCATCTTCCTGTTTGTACCTGACTCTAATCGCAGACAAGGAGAAACACAGCCCAAACACTTTTAAATGTTTTTGATTAAAAATCTGAATACATATTTGTTAAAGTGAACCTGTGCGGGCAGATTTGCCAACATTTCTGCCAACTTTGTGGTTCATTTGAAACATTGGTGTTACTTGGCTAATACCTTAAGCAGGAGTGAAACAAAAATGTTTGCAGTCATTAGCTGTGCCTTCTAATGCTTCTCTTTTCTTTTGTGCAAGAGGTTTTAAAATGCAATGCTTTGTAAATAAGCTGTCTGGAGTGGGGGGGGGTTACATGAAGCCTATAAAATAGTGTAATTTGAAATTCCTGTGATGCTATTGTTTTGCAACTTAATGATTTTACAAATAGAGTCTAATAACTCTTATACATATGTCCAATTCATCTAGTTTGCTATGAATTGCAAACTAGAAACCACAAACTTTTAAAAGCACACATTTGGTTTACTCTGCTAGTTCCTAAGAAGACAGACATTTCCAAACAGCATAGCATAGTAGCATGTATTTCTTTGATTCCATAGTAAATGCCTTAGATATATATTTCTTAGGAGCAGGGCTCTGGAGTTATACTGTTTTCCAACTGCATCATCAATTACTTCCAAGGGGAATTTGTTTCCCCAGCAACTCAAGCAAAGGTTGTTTCTTTAGTGGCTGTTTAGGTATACTTTTTTCCATTTGGTCAAGTGGACAATGATCATTAAATATATGTTAGCATCAGTTCTGATAAAACTCTCTATTTCTAATAGATGATCTCTGGTATTAAGCCCCCCATACCTCTGTAAGTTCTGTGCTACAGTAGTCATATGAATATGTGCATATGAGTTAACATTGCTAAATAGTTTCCATGTGTCTAAATACTTCCTTTCCCAAACTCATTTTTTTTTTCCTGGAGTGGTATAAATATAGAGCAATAGAATTTAAATTTTAAAGTAAGATTTGTTTTTTCATTATTGATGAATAATTCACAGTAAATTTTTCTTATAAAAGTTATTTCAGAAGGCAATCAAACAATAAATCTATTCATAATTTTAACTGGTATTTGCTATAGGTATTTAAAACAGACTTTTTTCCATACCCTCTAGCTTCACAGGACAAAAATTAAAGAAAATTTAAATGAACAACTGTAAAAGTAGCCATTTTATTTGTCTTTCCCCAAAGGGGGTTTGTGTGTGTCATGTATGTTTGTCTTTATTTAAGACTTTACTTAAGACTTTTCTTAAAATTTTCATGAAGGGAAGCAGGTTAGACAACATAAACCATGATAATACATTAGGTCTGACCCGGAGAATTAATTTAATTTCACTAGAAACAATGCACCTAAGAAGTCAATCCAAGATAGGATTGTAGAATGTTGTTTTCAGCACCTATAACAGCAACTTGTCATAACTGAGACCCTCAGCAAAGCTGTAAAGTAGATAATATTTATCATGGATACTTCCACCTCTCTGACAGAGCCGTTTTCTCTCTCCCAATGCTATTATTTTCTGATTTGTGTCATTTCTAATTAGATCCTTTGCTAACATGCTAACTGCTAACAAAGATATGTCTAATACCAATACACTATACAAACACATACCACAGTAGTATTTGTATTTTCAGAGGAGAATCTTTGAAAAGCACTGTGGAAGGGGATACAGAACATGTTTAAAGGAGAATGAGGCAAGGATGACCAAAGCAAGGGTTAGTTGTGTCGCTGTTTTGGTCAGGGTGAACTGCTGTCTTCTCCTTTCCACCTCTCAAAGGACACCTGTCCTCCTCAAAAGTTTGTCCCTGAATAATAATGAGCATTAATACAATGAATTTATTGTTGGAAATATTAACTAGAACTACATTGAAGGACACTCATGCACAGTTAAGCTGAGGCTCAAAATTATTTAGGTAATCTAAGCACCTCTTAAAATATATTTATATATATATATATAAATAACATTTTTGTAAGCAAAAAAGAAAAACAATCGATGTTTGTGAAGCAATGATTCATACACAAAAATCCAACTATTAAAACATGCTCAAATTCTCTAAAATCAAAGAGTATAAAATTAAATCATCCTAGAAACCTAATTTCCCTGTCATCAGTTTACAAAATAAATTAGAAAAACCCAGAAAAAAAAAATTATGACACAAACTCCTGCAAGATTCTAAAGTACCTTCTGATATACTTACAAGTAAACTATGCTTGGTGTGGATTTGTTGTTGAGCTTCTAACACTTAAATATTATGAAAGCTATGCAGAATATTTGATTAACCTGAAAATCTCAATCCCCCACGATACTGGCCAGCAGTTTACATTATAAATTTACTGTCGGAAACACAATATGGTCTTCCTGGATTTTGTTTATGGTTTATAAACATTTTTCCTAAAAACATGTGTTTGAAAGTAAAAATTCTGGCATCTGAATGTTTTGACAATAAAGCATTTTTAAGTAAAGAATGAGAAAGATTAAACCAGAATTTGTTAATTTTGAAATCCTGAATCTCCTGTGTTACCACTGCCAACCTTGGGAACATTAAGATGTGATGTATCATGTAGTCAAAACATCTGGAACATGGCATTTTTTTCATTTTTTGTTGCAGTCATGTTGCCAACACAGGCATCATATAAAGCTGTTTAACGGTTTTATATTTTAGAATTCATTTCTTGATACATTTATAGAATAACCAGTGTATGTTTCCTACACTAACTGTGATGGTAAATACCAATCTAATGGTTCCTAATTAACACACCTAAGTCCAATCTGAGTGTTTTGGGACATCAAAAATAATATAATTTCAAATGTGCTGATTGAGAAAATGGGGCCAAGATTCTGAAATATTTTTTTATTTTTTTATAATTAGAATGTGTAAAAGAAAAAAATCATCTTGAACTATATAGCACATAATCCATGGGTCAGAGACCAGTGCTGTGAATTGAGGGTTACATTTCTTTTAATGACTTTTGATTTCTTCCTCTACCATCACCCTACCAACTTCCACCCCACCTCACCTATGCCACCCCTCCAATAGGAATACCAAATGGAAGACTTCCTTTCCCAGTCTGCTAAGAAAGAGCATTACATTTTATATATTTTTATATTATACAGAATATAAACATCTTCCAGTTGTTAATACCCCATTGATTAAATATCAAACCTATTGTTGATTGTTCAGAGCTCAGGGTAAGCAAAACACACTGTCAATATTGTATTATAATGTCATTTTTCACTGATCCTTATTTATAACCAATGAACTACTTCTCCTATTAAAATTCCATTAGATAAAAGACCAATATCATATTCTATATGAGATTTCACTAAACAGATCATCTTTATGAATTATTTTTAGGCAATCACTGTTAGAAATTGACAGACGAAAAATAATGAGCTCATTTAGATAGGAAGAGGCCGCTTCCCCACCGTTCCATTCGGGAGAAACACACAGAACCCTGCCAGCAGCTCTGAGATGGGGTGAACCTGAGCCAAGTGGGAGAGATTGCATTGCAAGTGCATACACAACTCCCCAAAGTCTCTGCTCATGTGCAGATGCCTCTGGAAAGCCCAGATAAACCTTGCAACACCTTTTTTTCCCAAACAGAATACCATATGATAAGCCATGAATCATGGAGATTCCAAGAGATGATTTTTGCTGTTGTGATGCCAGAAATCTACCCAGGGAGCCACAAAATTCCCACTCCCACATGCCCTCTTAAGAATCATGTGGTTCTTAAAGCAACTGGTGTAGGAGATGAATTTGTAACAATGTCATATAAGCAATGGTTGAAGGAACTGGGGGGTTTTAGCTTGGAAAGTAAAGACTTGGAATGACCATTATGACTCTATATAAATATTTGAAGAGTAACCATATAGGAAGGGCATAGAACTGTTCTGTACAGACTTGAGGGCTGGAACTATTGTCATATCTGGATGAGATCAAAAGTTTCCTCAAGGCACTGACAGAAGGCTCTGGCTACAGCACCCAGTTCCTACTGTGTGCTGTGCCCACGTGGAGATGGAAGAAGCCTCCAGTGAAGGGTGAGCTGGCAGGCGAGCAGAGCACATATAAAGGCCTCAGTTCCAAGATCATTAAGCCTTGTAGAAGAAATCCAATTAGAAACACCACACCAGGAGAAAGACCACACATACAAGATTAATGTGAGTTTGTGTTTGCATGTGTGTCATATCAAAAATGGTCATACATGACTGAAACAATGACCCAAAGTAGGCAAAACCCAACATTTCCTGGGGAATATTCCCTGGTTACCTGACAGTTGAAAAGTGGGTATCAGACAGGGCCATGCCAGTACCATCATACAAAGTGACCACATATAGTAAAGATCAGAAAATATGGAACTTCCTTAAGGAAATAAGAAAGAGAAAAAAAATCAAAGCACAATGAAAAGAAAAAGCTGCTGAAACTGCCAAGCATCCCTTTAGTTTCATTCAAATGGGTTGAGACACCATGCACGCAGGTACTGAATGGGATCATTGGATCATGTGTGCACCTGAGCTAGTATGGGTAACAGCTACCAGAGAATGCAAACGTGTTCAAATCCATCTAGTCTGTAAATTGAAATTAAGAGAAAACCTCTTTCTTGATATTTGAAACAAGTATTCCTTTTACTAAACAGCTTTCTGACTCAGATCAGT
>JAKSZT010053887.1:49767832-49785813 GCA_026826555.1 Tolypeutes matacus
GGGAGTCATGTCCCACGTTGGGGGGAAGGTAATGCAATCATATGCTGAGTTTGGCTTAGAGAGAGGCCACATTTGAGCAACAAGGAGGCTCTCAGGTGGCAACCCTTAGGCACCCCACAACTGCAGGCTAAGTCTCATTTACAAGAGCAAAGACTCACAAGGGTAGTCATCAATTAAAAAAACACATCAGTAGGTCATCCTATTTTGACAGGCACTGTCCCTACACTCAGAGGACTATTGCTGCTCCCTTGGAGACTGTGGCAGAGCTCTCCAGGCTAGGAATTCAGATTCCCTCATTTATTGTGTGATTATCCACCCATCGTGACCATGCCCCATCCCCCTCAAAATCATCATTGAATGATTCTGTATATCTTTCATGTATATTCGGATGAACCAATCCCCACGAACCCCCCTCCCAGACACCCCCCGCAATAATCCCCCTCAGTACCCATTGTAACCCTTCTGTGATCCAAATCCTCCATGAACATTTAGTCCATAAAATAATCAAATACACTTACTAGGAAAAAGAAACAAGTGTGATAAGCTTACATGCAAGAGACAAACATAAGGAAACTCAGGGGGAAAAAAAAAAAGAGAGAGAGAAGGAAAAAAAACAAATAAACAAAGAACAAAACAAAATAAAATATAATTAGTGGATTGGGACATTCAAAAAATGGGCAAAAAAGCAAAGGAAATGCCTTTTATATATATATATATATATATATATTCATTTTTTTTCCTTTCTCTTTTCCTTTTTCCCTTTTTTCTTTCCCTTTATCACTGTGTTATTGGATGTCTGGTGTGCCATGACACCTTCCTCCTCTCAATCCCCATTGTCTCCCAATTTTTCATTTAATTTTCAAAGAAGTTTTAGGTCACAGCAAAGTCACACACGGAGTGCCAGAGACTCCCAGATACCAAACCATCCCCCCTTCCCCACCCCATATTAACTCCCCCCCCTTTTTTTTGGTTGTTAGCATTGTTATAACTGTTATGCAGATAGCAAAATATAGTAACTAAACATTGTCAGTGATTTACAGTATAGTTTACAATTTAGATGATACAGTTGAATAATTTTGATGATATTTACCATGTCCTGTGCCCATTACTGTATCAGATCAGTATTTTTAACTCTATAGTCAAGCTTCCACTTTATTTCTTTGCTATTATTCATCCAGTTAATATTTTTATTTCTCAAAATACAAAATGCATGTCCAACTCCCTTAGAAATTGAAGGTGTGATTCAAGCAACACTCTGCGGTGAGGTTTGAAGTATAACTGAGAGAGATCAAATCCCCTGAGTAGACAGGTATGTACACAGAATCGCCTAGGAGTTTGTTGGAAATATAGAGTCTCAGTTCCCACCCTAGACCTACTGAATCGGAAATGAATTTTTTTTTCATGGCAGCCAGTGAGTCACATGCACATTAATGTTTGAGAAGCACTGGTGTAAAAAAAATAAAATTTAATTTAAAAAATCTGCATATAGACCAGAGCTTACATTGTTGAGCTGAGATTCTAGTGAAAAGCTCATTCTTGGGTAGCTTTCTGACATCACAGAGGGATGGTGAAGTCCCTGAGAAAGGAGAGATGGCAAGAGCCACTATCACAACTACACTTGAATAAAATTTATTCTTTATATTGACTTGAAATCTGACTGTAACCTCCACCCATTTGGTTTTACATTTTCTTTCTTGAGAAATGCATAAGCCTTATGTTGCACCTGAACAACACAAACCTTCAAATATTAGAGAACTATCATGTCTCCCATCCCCTTAAATCTTTTCTTCTCCAAGATAAACAGCGAGTTCATTCAATACTTTCTCATAACGACGTTTCAAAAATCTTTAATGGCTCAGTGAAAGCATGCCTCTCCAAACAAGACACACTGTTCAAGATATGATCTGACCAATAACAACTATTGTGAGATTTATTTTTTGGGCAAGCCATATGTTCAGACAGCCTAAGGCAACCTTAGCTTCTTTAGACTAAATTGTTTCCTAAATTGTTTTTTTTTTTTTTCTATTCCCTGAATCAGTTGGGAGTTATCTCACAGATGTTTGGTCTTTACACTAGAATAATCTTGGATCCAAATGTGCTGATTAGAATAGTCTAGGTTAATAGTTCCTTAGAACTTTTATTCTCTGTTCCCAATGTCTCTGACAATTGTTCTAATGTTCAGTTTGGGGGTCACAGAATCTTGAGATTGAAGGGTCCTTGAAAATATTTTGTTCAATCATCTCATTTCACAGGTGAGGAGATTGAGGTCCTGAGAAGGTAAGTGACTTGCTCAAAAAGTCCCACATTGGTTAGTTAGCCGGGCAAGTGCTGGAATGAAAGTTGCTTTACTCTATTGTAATATTTCCATTACACCATTATTTTTTACTTTGATGTTTATTACAACCAAAAATATAAATGAAAAGTAACCATTAAAACAAACCGCTAGATGTTTCCCAATATCCAGGTGTTTGGCATTTAGTCACTAAATAGAAATATTCCTGCTTTTCAGTTTTAGTATAACTATTTGATGTTTTATATGTTCAGGTATACTACCATTTTAGCTAACAGGGGAAGAAAGTCTGGTCAATAAGTGTGTTTTAGAAATGGAATGAGGTACTATGAAAAGTTGTTTCATTTCTTTTCCTAAAGGTGTTTATCATTCTCTCTCCTTGGACTGGCTAGATTGTCCATTTGAGAAAACTGGTTTGTAAGTTCTTTGAACTATTTGCTTAAATATACAAGTAAATCCATCAAGGGTTCTTAGCTGTAAGCATCAAAAAACCACCTCTGGCTCATGTATGCAGAATGGGAATTTATTAAGAGGGTGTTTGGGGTGGGAAGATGGTGATGGACTGACAGGCAGAGCTGAATGCTCTCACAAAAACAACAGAGAAAGAACCAAAAGCTGTCCAGGGAACCTGCTTTGGGGGTCAGCAGACCAGGACACTGCTACACAACTCCCAGGAGGGCAAGAGACAGAGAGACCAAGAAGCCAAAAAGACAAATATGATTTACCAAGACCCTGGGGCTGCTAGGAAGGGCTCCACTCCCCCACCCCCAAGATATTAAGCTGGGGTAAAACCCCTGGCTCACTGAAAGGGGAACAGACATCTTGCTCCCTGTCAGCTGTCTCAAGGGAAAAGGGAAGGGAGGTCAGGTGCTTTTCTTCAGTGAATTGGACCAGCAGAGCACACTTTGAATCTCCCATCTGGAGATTCAATACAGGAACACAAGGAAAGACTGAAACACCTCCATGAAAAGGTGCAATGACTATTGCCTTCTGCTGGCTTGTCTGGAAACTGCATGGACAAAAGCTGCTCACGCTTTCTGTATCCAACCCCTGGGATAAAATCTGCGCCCCATAGTGAGTCCCTGGCTTGATTTTGAAATTTTAAGCTGGGTAATTTTAAAGACTGAGAATAATTTGAACCAAATATCAAAGAAGAGCTGTGTGTGTGGGGGGGGGTAACTATAGGCAAGAGAGAGAAATTAGCCATCAGAGTAAATACATCAACATGTTCAGATGCCTAGACATCAGCAAAAAATTACAAACCATACTAGGAAACAGGAAGAGATGGCCCAGACAGAAGAACAAATCAAATATCCTAAAGAGATACAGGACTTAATACAATTAGCCAGTGATAATCACACAACTCTCCTAAATCACTTCAAAGAATTTAAAGAAAATATGACTAAAGTATATTAAGAAGACACTAGAAGGGAAGCAAATGTGGCTCAAGCAATTGGGCTCCCATCTATCATTTAGGAGGTCCAGGGTTTGATTCCTGGGGCCTCCTGGTGAAGGCAAGCTGACTGGCACGGTGAGCTGTCCCACGCGGAGAGCTGGCCCATGCAGAGTGTTGGACCTTGCAGGAGTACTGGCCCACACAGAGTAACGGCCTGAGCAGAGAGCTGGCACAGCAAGATGACACAACAAAAAGAGACACAGAGGAGAGACAGTAAGAAAGACAATAGACCAGGGAGATGAGGCTGCGCAAGAGATTGAGCGCCTCTCTCCCACTCTGGAAGGTCCCAGGATCGGTTCCCAGTGCTGCCTAAAGAGAAGACAAGCAGACACAGAAGAACACACAGCAAATGGATACAGAGAGCAGACAGTGAGTGCAAAAACAATGGGAGGGGGAATAAATAAATAAATCTTTAAAAAAAAAAAAAAAAGAAGAAGAAGAAGAAGAAGAAGACACTGGGAGAGCATAAGGAACAATTTGAAATCCTACAAAGAAAAAAATAACAGACCTTATGGGAAAGAAGGACACAATGGATGAGATTTAAAATACATTAGAGGCACATAAGAGCAGATTTGAATTGCTTGAAGGCAAAATTAGTGATTTTGAGGACAGAATATCTGAACTAGAAAAGACAGGAGAACAGAAAGAGAAGAGAATGGAAAAAATGGAACAGACTCCCAGGGAATTGAAAGACAATGCAAAAAGCACAAACATTCGCATTATTGGTGTCCCAGAAGGAGAAGAGACTGGAAAAGAGGGAGAAAGAATATTTGAGGAAATAATGACTGAGAACTTCCTAACCCTTATGAAGGACATAAATATCAATATCCAAGAAGGACAATGCATCCCAAACAGAATAAATCCGAATATACCTACCCTGAGACAACTACAATTCAGAATAACAAATATCAGAGATAAAGAAAGGATTCTGAAAGCAGCAAGAGAAAAGCAAAGCATCACATATAAGGGAAACTTGATAAAATTAAGTGCTGACCTCCCGTCAGAAGCCATGGAGGAGAGAAGAAAGTGGTATGATATATTTAAGGTACTAAAAGAAAAAAAACTGCCTGCTAAGAATTCTGTATCCAGCAATGCTGACCTTCAAAAATGAGAGTGAGTTCAAAGTTTTCACAGAAAAACAAAAACTGATAGAGTATGTTACCCAAAGACCAGCTTTGCAAGAGATACTAAAGGGTGTGCTGCAGCCTGAAAGATAAAAACAAGTGTGAGAGATTTGGAGAAGTTTCATCAAAGCCCAATGATGGAAAATGCACAGCATGAATTAGTTGAATCTGTCTTTTATTGATTATCATTTAAAATTTTAGACACAGGGACATTTATTCTGGAGAAACAGGGCAAAACTCCTGTTTGTAAGATAAATCTTTCAGATGAAGCATATAAATCTAAATGGTAGCAATATTTTATAGTATTTGAACTATGCTTTGATACATTATGGTTTATACTTAAGATTAGATTTCTGAGTATATTTTTGATGTATAAATTTCATTTAATCCAAATATATGGATGGACACATTTTAAAGACACAACATGAGAAGTAAATTTTTGAATGGAAAGTAACTTGGTCAGTGTTATTAAAATGTTGACTCATTGACATTTTTTTTATGATAAAGAAAATAAGTGATTGCTTTCTCTCCTAGAAATATACTGCTGTTGCTATTCATTCTGTTTTCCTTGCTTCAGTAGAGTAAGCTTAAATGTTTTTAATATTCATTTTGATTCAAAGTTGTGGTTTTGTTATATGTGGAATCTTTGAAACTTCAGCCAAAAATACATGCAAATGTGAACATTCTGAAGTATCTCTTCAGAAACTTCTGATTTGTGCTTAAATTTTTGCCTTTCAAGAAGTTATAACAATGGTAGTTGCCTCCTTCAGTATTTGTTAGATGTGTGAAGTACTTATAAATGTCACAATGATGGTTTTATTTTTTAGATTATCACGTAGGTAGGTTAGTCCTTACCACAAGTGAGTCATTTTTTAAAATTTGCATTTTTTGATAGCGGATTTTACAGTTACATCATAATAAAGTGCACTGCTACAGTTTTAAAAAAAATAGGGGATGATGTGGGAGAGGGAGGAAGGTACATGGGAATCCCTCATAATTTTGATGTAATTTTTCTGTAATCTAAAACCTCTTTTTAAAAAATGCTTATTATATTTAAAAAATAAAAAATGAAAGTGTATTTGGAGAGGAGCAGGTGTAGCTCAGTGGTTGAGTGCCTGCTTCCCGTGTACAAGGTCCCATGTTCAATCCCTGGTACCTCCTAAAAAAGTACATTTGGACACTTAATAAGCATAGAAATAATAAGGGAGATAGAAAAATATCCGTATTAAAATTTTATGTAGGCAAGAATGATCAATGGTTGCTAAATCTGAGGAAGGGCCAGTTTGATGAGGAATAGGACATCTATATAATATCAAAGTATCACTCACAAAGTACAAAAGGAAAATAGCATATTTTCAATGGAGAAATTAGACCACACCTTAACTAAGTAATAAAATGAACATCATCAATAAGGGGCAAACAGATCATGTGATTCCATGAGAACAACTCAATATTATTTATGGCGTTTTCCTGCCAAAAATGCACAGCCTGAATCTAATCATGAGGAAATCTTTGACAGACCCCGAAAGAGAAATATTCTATAAAATAACCAGATTGTATTTTTCAAGTATATTGGTATCATGGGGAAAAAAAAAAGAGAGAAAGAGAGAGAGAAGCTGAGAAACTGTTACAAATTAAAAAGAAGCCTCAGAGACATGACAACTAAATGCAATACATGATCCTGGACTGGATCTTAGACTGGGAAATTTTTTTCTATAAATGACACCATTGGCACAATTGACAAAACTGGAATATGGGCTGTTGTTTAGATTAATATTATATCAATGCTAAATTTCCTGAATTTAATACTGTGGCTATGTAAGAGAGTTTCCTTGTTCATAGGAAATACATGCTGCAATATGAAAGGGGTAAGGGTCATGATGTATGTAACATACTTTAAATGATTTAGAAATAATAATAATGATAATAATAATAAATATATATGTATTGTATTAAATACATACAGAGAGGGAGAATAACAAAGCAAATACAGCAAAATGTTAAAAATTGGTATATCTGGGGAAAGGGTATATTGGAGTCCATTGTACTATTCTTAAAACTTTTTTGTAAATTTGAGATTATTTCTAAAGAAAAAGCTATTTAAAATGTAAAAATAAAAAAGAAGTAGATTAGGGACTCCCAGAACAAGGCACGGAGCACAGGGGCGAATGAAGGGCTCAGGCAGAGGCACAGCCCAAGTCGTCAAACCCCCAACCAGTCTACTATGTGCTTGCACTTGTGACACAGCACACTTGGACACCGGTTCAGCCACTGCACCACTGCTGGTACTATCCATGGAAACCCCGTTTTGGGGCGTCAGCTGCTGCTGCTCCCTGCCAAGATGGGTTCTGTACCATGACTGCTTCTGTGTGTCACCTACTGCTCACTCAAGGTGTGTGGCTGATGGAGCTCGGGCCACACAGCCATATGCTAGCTACAAGGCAAACTGAAAAAAATGCATATCTGCCTACCATTAAGACTCAGAAAATGGGTAATTTCCCAAATGTAAGATGAAAGATTAGATTTGGGAAAGTTTTGTTGTTTTTTTTTTTAAGCCAAATGTTCAGTATAACATGATAACATGTTACAGATACTGCTTGAAGGTAGAATAGACCCCTACCTCTTCATCTTGACTTGACTTAGGTCCAGTCTGCCTTAAGGGATTAGAGTTAAAAGGAAATAATTCTCTTTAAACCCTATGCTTATTTAGGACTACCTGCCACTACCTACAGGCCTCCAGAAGAATACAGTGAAACTAGAGTATATTGGTTTATTAAATCATGCCACAAAGAAGAGCAGAGTGATACCTCTATCACTCATCAATGCCCATCTACTGCTCATTTCTATTTTTTTTTTTTTGAGAAATTAGACCTTTATAGAGAATTCCATAATTAATCAGGGAATTAAAATACATATCATGTACCTGAGTGATAAGAACATCTTTTCTCTCCATATGTAGAATTTTAATGTAGAAAACTGGGCACATATTCATCTAAAGGATGATCATAATCAAGATGACCTGTACATTTAAGTCATTAATATTGAAATCCATTCTCTTATATAAGTCCTTAGGAAGATTTATGTAAGACAAACAGAAAGTGTGCTTAAGCTTGGGGCAAGATTAAATTAAAATAGAATCTTGGAGATATAAAGATCCTTAGAGTTCCTATAGCACAACTTCATCATTTCACATATGAGGGCAAGTCTTGGTGATTCAGACTTCTTGAATTAATTGCTTTTCCCTAAAACAGAAAACAAAAATGTGTCCTGAAAGACATACATCATATGTTACTTAGTAATCCCTCACATTTAAAGAGGCAACAAAACATATTGGTTAAGAGTTTGCACTCAAGGATCATTCAGCTCCAAGTTCAAATCCTGGCTTCACCACATATTAGCTGTGTGATCTTGGTCTAGAACTTTATCTTCTTTATCCTCTTTCCTGATCTGTGGCATGGAGATAATAAATGTACCCATACATTGTGATGACTGGGTAAGGATTAAATGGGATAAGGTAACATAAATGGCTTTATATGTAATAATTGCTCATATGATGTTAGCTCTTATCCATATTTTATAGAGCTTGCAGAGTGTTTCATATAGTGTTACATGTGGAAGAACGACTTTAGCCACAGCAGTGCCTATACCTGGATGTTCAGATGCTTAATTTTCTTGTTCTTTCAAAATTCTGGATTTTCCCCCATCTCCTTATCCCCAAACACTTGACTTATACACTCTAAATATTTACTCTCCTTCAATATTCCACTCAAATGTTACTTCCTCCCACTGACTGCTGCTCTGTGCCACCCCCAGCCCTGCCCACTGCAGAATTAAGGATGCCTTCCTCAGTGCTTCTTTAGCACCTTATAGGCATCATTAATACCATAATTAACGTATGGCTTTATTTTCAGATCAGTCTCCCTGGCTCCTTACGCCCATCCATGACATTGCCTGTATTCAATACATCTTTATATCCCTGGAGATGCATAGTGCTAAAGACATACTGTTAATGGAGTATTTATTGAATGAATGAGTGAACTGATGAGTGAATGGCTGAAGGAAAGAATGAATGAGTGAACGAATGAATGACTGAATGACTCAGACAAGTCCCTTAAAGTTCTGAACAAGGATTCCAAATGCAGTTGGTATGAACTACCTGATCTTAAGACACACAAAGCTCCAGAACTGGTCTATTCCCATGAGTTTCAGGACCAAATGCATATCAAGGGAAGTTTCCGCACACTTGAAAGGGAATCAGTTACAGGGAAACCTTATAAACCTTATAATTAGATTGCCAGTGTAATTAACCAACACTCCACTGTCAAAGCAGTCTACGAGATTTAATGGGTTCAATTTCTTTAAAGCCTAAGGACAGGCTGGGACTGTGGCTTTATAAACATAATAGATTCTTCCAGTGATTTCTAACTATATCTCTAACTGGCTAAAGTCATTTGGAATTAGAATCCATTCCTCTAAGGTCCTAGACACCTCCTCACCATCACAGCTAGTTGTCAACAGTGATTTTGATAATGGTGTTGGCACACATAGCCCTGAGACTTGCTGAGACCATGACATAACATCATACTTGGAATGGCCTTAGGAAACCACCATTTGCTTATATTCAATTGTAAGGGTTGCTCACACCCAAGTCCTGACCAGTCTCTCTCTCTCTCTCTCTCTCTCTCACACACACACACACACACACACAGATACATAAAGAGAGAGTTTCCCAAGGATTGAAGGAGGAGCTATAGTGACAACGCCATCCAGAGCACTTGTCTATATTATGAGCCTATGTGAATCTGGAGATCTTATTTTGTCTCCCACAGTTACTCCCATACGGGAGTCTGAGATATAGAGGAATAATTCTTCCCATTAGATACAGGTTAAAAAGACTTTAAAAATCACATGTCAAAATAAAGGTCACTAGCAGGAGAGAGGAAATAACAATGTCAGTGACATGTACCACCTCTGAGTAAATTGTCAAAAGGCAACCCTTCTAGTTAGACCAAATACACAGACTCTCCTTTTCCTAGGAGCACACAATTCCACACCCAAGCACATGACTTGGCAAGGAAAATAAAGGTTGGATTTCAGACCTGCCTTGTGTTCCCTTATCCAGGAATCCTTGCTCAACATATCTTCACAACCATATGTGTTGACTCTGAAGAGGGTCCCCTCTACCAAAGGTCTAATCAGTGTGTGTGTGTGTGTGTGTGTGTGTGCGTGCGCACATGGGTGTGAAACTGAGTGGTGAAAAGTGAAGAAATTAGCTCTATTTTACAAAAAATATCCAAACAGAAACTAGATGTGAGTTTGCTACAGCCTTTATGGAAGATGGTTGGCTTAGAGATTTACTGGCTTTTCTTCCAGCTCTGTGATTGTATTATTATCAGGCCCTTAACCAGTGATATAACACACATATGGGCTTCATCAGGGCATATTTCCCCAATTTACTAGTAACCATATCATGGAAAGCAGATTGAAAGTTTTGCTAGCACCAATTTACTTGCTGTTCCTTGTGAAGCCAAAGATCAACCTGTCCTAATTCTTCGAAGGATATGGTGCATGGAAGGATCGTGCTGTAATTCTCCTCCCTATTTTCAAATAATAAGAGACACTTTACTATAAAGCCATCCCCAATATGGAAGCTCTCTTGGCTAGGCTACACCACTGGAATCTCCGCTACAATAGTCACTTTTTGTGATAGGCTCATAAAAGTTCATCTTCAGAGTTTTTTAATGAGATTGGCAAAGGATAGGTATTTTATCTTTGTCATGATGATAAAGAGAATGCAGCACACAGGGTTTGACTGCCTGCCCAAACTTCTTCACGCAAATAAATTGGGCAATGAGGACCAGAATCTGGGTCTTCTGTTTTTCACTCTATTACTTGAGCCAGCATAGCAAATTCAGGCCACATCTCCATGTCAATACTTCAGTCCTGCAAAACAACTCAACTAACTAGGGGACTAAAAGGATTTTGAAAATTTTCTGGGACATTGCAGTTGCCCTAGAGAGTAGAAATCTCTGATGCATTCATTTAACCATTTACTCAAGGTAGATGCCAAATCCATTCGGCTTTATCAATTCTCTGAACTCAACATCTATATATGTTAATATAATACCTTGAGACTACTTTTATGTGTGATGGGGTGTACTTTCCTAATAGAATACAGAACAGTGATGAAACATCCAACTTTTTGTGCAGAATACCCCTCTAGAATCAGAGATGCCCAGGAGGTCAGAGTACAGAGAGGCTGTGGGATTAATCAAAGCTCAGAAGCCTAATATAGAACCATTATACATTGTGTGTATAGAGACAGAGTCTCAGGTTGTATGTGTAAACAAAGCTAAAATATCAAAATAAACTTCAACCACATATCTAATCATTTTACTTACATGATTAAAAATATTTTGTGTTTTGTTTGCTATTATAAAACATTCAAAAACAATATGGTGATGAACCAAATATTTCATGTTTTACTTTGATGTTTTAATCTCTATTAAAATCATTTTTAAAATACTAGATTTTACTATTGAAATAGCTACTTATTTGGAGAACTATCTTAATATTTTTTCTGCTTTTAGAGAGCCATTTTGTTCAGGAAAAGAGAAAATACCAACTTTGTTGAAAGAGAACTACTTTTAAGTGGTAGGATCAAGATTACTGTAGAGGAAATACGCGTAAATCTTACTTAGAAGTCTCAATTGATATTGAAAGATTTACTTAAAATGAAACCACTGTTCCCTAATTTCTTAAAATTAATTTTAAGGTCTCCATTAATTTAGGAATGGAAAGACAAAAAAGTAGCATCATAAATATCAGAACATGATGGTAGTAACCAACTAACCCAATATAAAATTAAATTTAAAAGTACCAAAATAAAAAATCCTTTCTATCATAATAGAATTTGTTACAATGATATTTTTAGAGACCAACTTGTAGCTCATACATGTGTTTATGTCCTGGTTTCAGAATCCATGCTAATAGCATTTAACTGTTCCTTGTTTTTCAAGGAAGCATTAATCTAACTAATCTTACATTTTAAGAGCTAAAGTACAAGTATTCTGTATCTAGTTTGTCAAAAATTATTACTTTACCTGGGGATTATACTGTACATAATTCTGCTGTTTTAATAAATGTTTAAGTAGGTAATCAGTCAGTTTGCAGGTAAAGAAATGTTAATATATTTAAGCTGAAAGCATAATTAATCTAAAATCTATGTTCATCCTCAGTCTTTATCTCCAGAACAGTTACTTTTCTACAACTAAAAACCATCTCACCAACTGACAATCTCTCCATTCCAATTAAATGTCAACATGTCCAAAACTGTCCTGGCTGTCACTACCACCAACCTCCATAAAGCCTACTTCTCCTGTTATCCTACATTGCTTAATAATGCCACTGCCCACTCAGTTACCTAAATCAGAAACCTGGAAGTCATCCTTTCCTCTTTCTCCCTCACTCCCTGAATTGCATCTAAGTGTTTAGCATTTACTTCCTCATTCATTCCTGTTTTGCCCTTTCTCCACAATCTTAGAGCGCTTCTTTATCATCTTTACCCTCAAGAGCCAATATAGTTTCCAAACTTGCCCGTTTGCTTCCAGGATCACATGCATCTTATCATCCTCTTCACTAAAGCATTAATTTGATCATATCACTCTTCTATCTAGAGTACTTTTATGATACACCATCATTTATAACAGTGCTTTTCCAAGTGCAATACTCTGTAGAATCATCATGCTTGTTAAAAATTCAGATTCCTGGACCCCACTCCAGCCCTATTAACTCAGACCCTCTGAGGATGAAGCCTGGAAATATGCACTTTAACACTCTGCAGATGAATTTTATGCATATTGAACTGTGAAAGACACTGGCCTCCAGAATAAGATGTGAGTTATAAAGTCTGCTTATCTGGCCTACTCATCTACAACTTCCCAGTAAGCACCCTCGACACTGGCCTTGCTAAATTGTGTATATTTTCCCAAATTGAATCTGTGCTTCCATGGCTCTGACCTTCCCTAATGATGATGTTCTCTCTAACCGAAATCCCCACCATCTCACCCAACTGGCCAATCCTTGCATATCCTTCAAAACTCAGTTAAAGGGTAATTTCCTACAAAGAGTCTTCTCTGAGCCCCAGGCCTGGGTTAGCCATCCTCCTCTATGTTCATATAGCACTCTAACCCTATGCAAAACTCTGTCAGCTCCCCTCACTTTGCTCTCTGGTGGATTTCCTTGGTTGTGTGTTGTTCATCTTTTGAACTTAAGTGCCTAGCACAGAGCCCACTGATGGTGGGTGAGCAAAACATGTTGGTGTTTGATTAAATAATGAATCATTGAACTAATTTATCTTTTGATTAGCCTTAACCAATCTGCTCGGTTTGATTTAAACTTCTGGAAATTCCCATGCACCAGGGTTAGATTGAGGATCTTATCAGGGCAATTTGAAAATGGAATCAAATTATTATAAAAGTGCATGACTCCCTTTAAAAATAAATTGATTCCTTAGTAATGCATTCAAACTCCTGTCTGATTCTTTTTAGAAAGTGGCAAGAGTATGATCCAGGAGGCAGAAGAATTGGATCCCAGTTTGTTTTCTGCCCTAATCTGTTGTATGACTTGGGGCACACCACTTAATCTCTGAGGGTCCCAGTTTTCTCATCCTCAAAATGACTAGTTAGAATCTTAATCTTCCTCTAGTACTATAATTTTATGATTCTAAGCCAAAATTCATTGAATTACCATTTTTGAGATATCATTTAATACAATAAAAAACTATTTCAATAAAGTATGTATAGATTTTACTATATATAGTAAATATTATATTTTTTGGGGGGGGAACTATTCATCCAACTTAACATTAGTCTAGTATTGTATTTACTCTACTCTTTTCTACTTACTTGTAACATTTTGTTGGTGTGGGTTTGGATTTATCAGTTAGATGCTTGATTTGATTGTTTTATGAAATGACAATCATCCATTATTCATCTACATAAGAGTGGAATGAATGTCAGGGTATTCTTTGACTGAGAAGCAGATCTATATATTTTCCTTATGGTTTTCAAAGACATGGGGAAAAGTTTTCAGTGAGGTCTTAATCCAAGTTGCAGCACTCCCTACCTATGTGACTATGGACAAATTCTTAGCTCTCTGGGCATCTCAAATTTTAGAAAATAAAAGGGTGCAATAATTCACACAATGCCTGATTGCTTGATTTCTGACTCTTAACAATAAGATCACAGATTTATTGCCAAATTTTAATCATAGATTCTCTGCTTAAGATATGCCCTTATATTATTAAGGGTGAAAAAAAGTTACTTACAATATTAATATAGATTATCTCATTAAAACAGGCTAGCACTTCCCATTTTTTAAAATTTTACAATAATATGGTCATAATGAAAATTATGTGCTCAAGCTAATTAATGAAATAAGTTCATTTCAGAGGGAATTATTTTCTGTTTCTTTTGAGCTATCTGACCTCCTCAGTAAACCCCAAGTAATTACAGTAAACCCCAAGTCATTATAGATGAAAGTATGAGAGATGAAGGTCCTTTGTAAGCTGCCTTCAGTATACCCATTTAGAGAGAAATTGAAGGAGGAAAAAATATTGTACATAAAAATGGGAAACCAGATCCTAAAGCTGTGCTTCTACCTCAAATCACTGAAATGGCCTTGTTGAACATTCAAAATAAGGTATCCTCATAAATCGAAAGTAAAGACCAGAAACTACAACTCTAACCAGAACTAGGAGCTCCCTTTTGTATGAAGCTAGCAAGTTTAGTATATCAGAGCTATGAAAGTTTCTGAATAATATTGATTTACTAGGAAGCAATAAAAGCTGATCAGATAGGAGGAATATGTATGCATTTATTCATGCATTTTTAAAGTAAGCATAATTGTATGAGTGATGCACAGTCTACATCCAAACCTAAAATCCTAGAGACTTCATTCTTGACTTTATTCCTAACTGTGATCCCATATGGTCTCAAATACCCTCTATGATCTATTTTATGACCCAATCTACAGTCTTCAGATCTACCCTACTTAGTAATGGAAAAGATCATTTGTTACTTCTTCTTCCTCACTCCCCACTCCTTTATGTACACAATTAAAACAGATACCAATAAATAGAGCTCGGAAAAATGGCTTTCTATACATTAACCATTCATACTTGACTGTAAAAATTTAGTTGAGTGCACTGATTTCTGTGGCTCCAAAATACCTTGAAGAGAGCAGTGCAGAAACTCCAGCCCCGCTTTTCTGGGTTATAAAGAAAACTCGGCAATATGAACAGACCACATTTGCAACAACCACAGAGAGCCATCCCAGAGGCAGGGCGAGCCCTTTGAGAAGCATAGTAACTGGATGTCACCAGATAAGCCAGGCAGGCGTGGACGACAGGCTTGTTGGGCGCTGTCTAAAAGTCTCCCCCAAAACCTTCTGTGGATTTTTGAGCTGCTTTTCAGAACAGCCATCAGTCTCCCATTAGCGCAGACAAACTCCCCAGCTCAACAGAAGTTCTTCTCCTCTCTGAAAAACACACCTACCTGGAAGTCAAAAGGCAGGTTTGGAAATGGCTACATAGCCACAAGTGTTAGAAAGATCACGTTTTGTTTTACATCATAGTTTACATTTATAATAATTTTGTCAAGTCAGAGTAACAGATCACATAACCAATAGAGTCACAGATTTTTAGTTACTTGGTATCCCTGGCAATTGTCAGTTAATAGCTGGTTAGTGGTAAAGCCAGGAGTAGCCTCTCTATGCTACATTTAGTGTTATTTCCTTTAGAGTATGGTTGCATAGCTATGCACCTGCCAAAATGGCTCCATCCCATTCAATAGTAAGGTTAACACAGACCTACCCAATGATAGAAAAATTCTAAGTATAAAACTAATCATAACAGCAATTATTTACTTTTTGCTTTCATTCACATGAGGTATTTGATATAGGGGTGCGGAATCAAAACATCACTTTTGGAGGAAAAGACATTCTAATGTAATGTATATATTCCATACAGTGCCTGACATGCTACACAACCAATATAAATCACTGAAATCCAATTTATTTTCTGGCCACATTCCCAGGAAAGCTTATCTGATTTTCAAAATGTGGGTGCTAAAATAAAATCTGAGAAACACAGAGCAAAATAGGAAATAGAGCTCTTCAGTATATCTGGTATCTACCTGCCCCAAGTCCTCATTCTTCATCTTACTTTTTCTGTATTTTTAATCCTGACATCTTTCTCTGAGCTTAACCTTTTACTGGAAGGGGCTTAAACAAGTCATTTTCATAGAAATAATACTCATTTAATCATTCATTCATCATCAAATATTGTATCACATCTTTTTATTAAAACAAATCTTTATGACAATCCCTCCCAGGGAATTTAAAATTTAGTTTAAAAGACTCATGGAAATTTACATAGGGAAATCAAATTTAAATAAAATAGGGAAATAATTCAACTGTTTTCACAAGGCAATATAATTAGGCATGAAGTGTATGGAAAATAAGCATTTTTTAAAAATATGGCTAAATTGCATCTGACTTATAGAAGTAATATACTCAGTTTGAGATTGAATTAATGTATTACATATAAAGTGTTTTGAATTAGGTATCAAAAAAATAGTCCCCAGTCAAATAAAATGGTTAAAAAAATTCCTCCATTGAAATAACAGCTTTTTGCATAGTTCAAACTTATCACAGCTTTAAAATACAGTTTAGGAATATGTAGAGGGAGAGAAACTTGTGAATACATCCTGGGGTTTGAATCAGTAATCCATATAGTCTTTTTTCAATGTTATTTCATAACCTAGATGTTATGTGAGAAAAATGTCCCTTTCCCAAAACAGCAGAGAGAAAATCATGAAAGATATTTCCATCTGCAGATGGGTAAACATTTAAGTCTGGTAAACTGCCATTTCAAGCTATTCATAATTCAAACCATCATGGTATAGTGGTTTTCCCAATTTCCTTCATATCAAAAAAGAAAAAAAAGACTCAAATCTGTAAACAGATCTGTCCTTTTATCATGATACAGCTCTTTACCCACTAGACAGACTCTTTTATAAAAGTTATACATTATAAAATTTCATTGTGGAAATGTAACATATACAAATATGATGTGTTAATGAATATTAATTACTTTTTTACAATAAAAATTCTAGTAATAAAAGTTTAAGTTAAATATTTAACTTCATAAATCAGTAATGCTCTATTTTTAGGCTTCCCGTGAATTGTTTATGAACAAAGCAAACAACCCAGACCATAAATGCAAATTATTCATATTTACAAAAAATGTTCAGATATTGGTTCAATAATAATAGCAAAATAATAGTAACATTTAAGAGTAATAAATTTCAACTAAATATAGTAATTACATAAGGAAGTAGTAAAATCCACCAGCAATCGTCTGAGTCTTGGAAGCTGAACGTCATTCAGTTTTGAGGTGAAGGTTAAAGTCAGGTCTTCATTGAGGGCACTTTCCCTCTGGGGTTGGGCTCGGGATGCTCTGGTGATATGTACTTACTTCCCTTGAGAAAGAAACCGGAAAGAATTCTCTATCTTGCTCACTATTCAGGGACAAATTAAAGAAGCAAATCAAAGTCAGTAGGGGGCAAGAGTAATGTGTTAGTGTCTTCTGAATATCATCTATTTAAAATTAGGAGTTCCGAAAAGGAGCCAAGATGGCCTTAGTGTAGGAGGGCGCACACTGCAAGCTCCCAGAGCAAGGCGGATTGGGGACGGGGTCCTGCCCGGGGGTCTGTGCTGTGCACGCCTGGAGTGAGAGGCTTGGGACATCTATCTGCGCGGATCGGCAGCGTGGACCGAACGGTGGAGATTCGTGAGTTTTGAGGCTGCCGGTGGAGGTTGGCACAGGCGGCTGAGCCCCGCAGTTAGGGAAAAAATAAAATAAAACGGTCATTTAGAGCCGCGGGCGGGGCGAAAAAGTTTTATTTTCTGGGGATCTGGCTGCCTGGCGCCCCTTGGACCTTGTGTGAACAGAGCAAACGAGCTAATCAGCACCCAGTGAACCGGAGGGGGGATTTTGGTCGGGCAACGCAGCTGATTTCCCTAGCCACGCAGGGATAAGACCTGGGCC
>JAKSZT010053887.1:49811337-50049696 GCA_026826555.1 Tolypeutes matacus
CCCCGGGCAGGACCCCGTCCCCAATCCGCCTTGCTCTGGGAGCTTGCAGTGTGCGCCCTCCTACACTAACGCCATCTTGGCCGCCTCTCTCGTAATTAGTGTAATTTAACACATTTTAAAATAATGAAGCCACCTGTTCTGAATTGCTAAATCACCATTAATGCTTGGAAGTTTTTCTCTTAGCAGCAAAAAGATTTGAAGGAACTTCTAATCCAGCCTTGTTTTTGAAGTTTATTTCCCAAAGAACTTGTAGAATTATCATGATTTGGAATTCAATAATACCTTGTGAATGACAAATAACCTTGTTTTCAGGTGGAGATCTCCAAGGAAAATGTGTAAGGTGTATTAGCTTCTTGTAATCTACTTAGTGTTACTGGCTAGGATGGAAGGAGGCATGGATGGATGCAGTCTCTTACTGTCCCACACCCTGTGTGATGACCACTCACATTTGCATCTCATTTAAGTGGCACGTCCTAGGTAAGGCCACTTAACCTAATCAGTGGAGGACCCTGTATTTGAACACAGGTTTTCCACCTCTAGTGCCAGCCCTCTTTCTATTACCCCTTGCCAATTCCCTTTTTATAATTTAACCCATTTCATAGGCGAGATTAAAAAGGAGTAATCTTAAATGGGAGATTTAAAAAAAAATACTTCAATGACTCATGCAAAATTTATAACTATGAGTGCCACAAATGTATACAAGAAAAGTAAGTTGGGGCAGAGAGAAATGGCAAAGATGAAAAGATAAGACACTACCGAAATTTTAAAATGAAAAGAACTTGGATCAAGATGGAAAAGTGAGTCACTCCAGGGCTCTGTCCCCACACAGAAGCTTTAAGCAACAAATAAGAGCTGGTAGAATCATCTTTCTCAAAGCTATGGAACACAGTTAAAGGATTGCAGTAACAGAGCAAGCCCTGAATCAAGAAAAAGGCAGCTTGAAACTGGTACCATCTCCTGGTGCCCTTACTGACTTCTCCCTCCTCCCCTCATCTATTCAACACAGAGCCCTTCCCAGTCCCAATGCAAGTTGCAAGTCGCAGGTCCCTGGTTCCAGTCCTGGAGGTAGCAGAGTAACCCTCATGCACACACTGGAAAGGTGTGTTTTCTGCCTGGTGGCAACATACAGGAAGGAATGAGGACACTCATTACAGGCTTGCTCTCCCAGAACTTGCCCTGCATCTAGAAGCAGCTCACAGACCTTTCCTACAGAGCACTGTAGGAGAACAGTCAAATCTCAGCTGCCTAGGCAAAGGCTTGATGGCTGTTGGACATAGAGTACAGTGCAGGGAACGTGGGGAAACACTGTTTCCTGGGAAAAGGGGACATTTGAATATGTAAACGGGAAAATTCCTAGGGCCACACACACAGTTTCCTGGAAAAAGGGGACATTTGAATATGTAAACGGGGAAATTCCTAGGGCCACACACACATGTTCAGGACAAGATGTATGCACAGAAAAGACAGGGGGAGGACTCTACACTTGTGCTTCATGCAATTCTATAAACTTATTAAGACAGCTAAGCTGAAGGCAAGCACTTGCACAGGCCAATCTGCAGACTGAGAAAAGCGGTTTCTTTTTCTTCTTCCTTTTTTTTTTTTTTTTTTTTTTTTTTGGTTATTTCCTGGCATTCAAGGAAATCTCTGTTATAACAGTAGCTTGGTACAAGATTAGGGAACATATGCCTTGGTGTCTAAGTTTCAGAGATAAGACATTAAAATATCAAACTGTTCCGGTAGCAACAAAAGATTACACAACATACAAAGAAACAAAAAATGATGGCTTGAACAAAAGAGTTGGATAAAAAAGAGGAAATCATCAAAGAAGAAGAGCAAAGCTTGGACAAAATTCCATCAGCAGATGAATAGTTAAAGAAAATATGGTATACATGCAATGGAATATTATTCAGACCTAAAAGGGAATGAAGTTGTGATGTATGCCACTATGTGGATGAACCTTGAAGACATCATGATTAGTGAAGTCAGACATGAAAAAACATACTGTATGATTCCTCTTATGAAATAGCTATAATATGCAAATTCAAAGAGACCAAAAATAGAGTACAGTTTACCTGGGTAGGGAAGGAGGGAGAATGGGGAGTTAATAGCTATTGGGTGCAGAGTTTCTGTTTGGGATTATAGGAAAGTTCTGGTAATGGATGGTGGTGAAGGTAGCGCAACATTATGAATGTGATTAATCCAACTGAAAAGCATGCTTGGGAGTGGTTGAGATGGGAGAGGTCATGCTGTTTATGTTTTCACAATTTAAAAAAAGAGGTTGAAAGAGATAATAACAACTGCCTTGGTTTCCCAGCTGCTATGACAAGTACCACACAGTAGTTTAGCTTAACAACAGCAATTTATTGGCTCACTGTTTCAGCAGCTAGAAGGCTTGAAGCATTTGACAAACCACTCTAGTAATTCAGTTTTGCCTCTCCAGACTAATTTTTTATATTTTCCCAGTGGACAATTCATGAAGAGGGTAAACCAGAGCTTCTCAGCCTAAGTACTAGTAACATTTTGGGCTGGATAGTTCTTTGTTTTGAGGAACTGTCCTGTGCATTGTAAGATGCTCAGCAGCAGCCCTGGCTTCTATCCACTAGATGCCAGTAACACTCTCCCCACTATGAAAATCAAAAATGTCTCCAGGCATTGCCAAATGTCCCCTCAGGGGGCAAAATCCCCCACTTTTGAGAACCACTGGAGTAAACACACTTATTAAGCACTTTCTATAGGCCAGGCACATGGAAGTGAACTAAACAAAGCCCTTGCCCTCACAGAAATTACATTCCAGTGAGGGAGACAGAAAAAAAAGACTAAACTATGTACTACAATGGGCTGTTGTTACTAGAGCTGAGTAAGGTGAAAAGTGAGGCCAGAGAGACAGGCTAAGGCCAGATCATGCATGGAATTCTAGACCAGCACTGCCCAGTGGAATTTTCTGTCATTATGAAAATGTTCCATACATTGTACTGTCCAAAAGATTAGCCACTGGCCATATGTGGCTATCAAGCACTTGAAATGTGGCTATTGTGACTGAGAAACTGAAATTTTATTTATTTTAATTGATTTATATTTACATAGGCACATGTGGTGAGTTACTGTATTAAACAGTACAGGTCTAAACCACGATAAGGACTTGGATTTTATTCTAAATATGATAGAAAATCACCAGAAGGTTTTGAGGAGAAACATGATCTCCTTAGCTTTAAGGATAATGAAAATGATAAAACCCAATATGTTTCTCCTCCTTTTAGGTGATCAGATCTGGATTCAGTGTGACCCTCAATTAAATGACTCCCACTGGTTTCCTAGGATTGTCTACTTCTGTGGTCCTTCTAACTGACTTTCCTCTGTTTGCATTTGTTAAATTTGTGATTGTTTGTTTGTTTGACTAATTTTGTGAAATTGTTTCAAATCCTTTTTGGAGGAATGCCAAATATAATCTAAATTAATAAATGGTAAGAGAGTAGGTAGATATAATCTATAATTAATGTTTGAGAGAAAATAATTAATTAAGCTATCGTGCCTTATGAAGATATATAAGATAGAAACAAAAATTGAAAAAGATATAAGAAAAATTAAAGAGTGTGATCTGGAAACAACCCCTTACCTCTGACAGATTGTAGTTGCTCGTTGTATTTTTTAGTAAATGAATCACTAAAGAAATGCTATCTCCAGACTTTCAAGAGCAGTGAAACCCAAATGTTACTAAAAATATCATGATGGAGAAGAGAGAATAATATGTGAAGATTAAATTCTAATGAACAGGAAAAATAAGTTATTTAAAAACTGGCCCTTAACCAAAAAGCAATGATGAGTAAAATTATCATTTACCCATGAACACTGTGTTTATACACAATGAAATGAGGCTGAACTTTGGCAATTCTTTCATTAATCTGAAGTATGCAAACAGTTGAATCAAAATATCTAGTTCTAAAAATCAACTGTTGAGCTGAATGAAAAAGCAAGAGAATGGTAGTCAGAAAAGTGATCATTGGTAAATGTGATTTGAAGCTTCATTTTCACTTTCTGTATTCTTTTCAGTGGCCCTCACCCCATCTTCCCCAACTTTGACACTTTTTAAGGAAATAAATATGTTTACCTTGCACAGGTTTAAAACACACTTTTGACTTTGTATAATGTTTCTTCACTATTGCAAATATTGGGTTTATATACACTTGAAACAAAAATAATAAATAAAGAAGGAATTGGTGAAGGGAAGGAAGGTAAGAACTTGGTATGAATGGAAATGAGGTTGCTGAAGTAATTAATTTAAATGGCATAGACTGCCATTTAGGGAAGGATTAGCAATTAAAGCAGAGAGCTTTTGTTAATTACTGAAGGTTGAAGCACAGGACAACCTGAGAGCTGTGACTTTATTAGAAAGTATCATTTCCAGTTAAAATTGGATAATTTTTGGTGTCACTTGATTGAGACTGTATTGAAAAAATTTTTGAAATAACGGTAGCAGGAAGCATCCCAAAAATAAACACAGTAAGGTAGTTGCCCTTATGCATAGGTATTTCATGTCTAATAATTGTATATCACATTTTTTACAATTTCAATGTTGAGTAGATAAGAAAGGAAAGTATATCTCTGCTAAGTGTAAAGTAAATTAAGACTCATCAGTTCACTTTCACTTAGCTATTTTCAATTTTTTTTCTCTTCTAAGTAATGCAGAGTAATTTGCTATCATTTCACCATTCTTCGCTGCCTATTTTTAATACATTATTTTTCCTCCAATCAGAAAGACTACATCCTCTGTCTATATATTATGAGAAAAAAATTATTGTATATTATGCCTAAACAATAATGCAAGCTAGAAAAGATGTTCATGAGCTAAACTTTTAAAAACATAATACCCAGCTTTGGCAGTTTAAAGTAATGTATTCTAGATAACACATTTGCAAGAATATTAAGCAAAATTGTAACCAGTAAGATTAATATGAAATACCTATTTTTAAAGTACTTCTTCTTGGTATTTCACATATCTCATATTCAAATATTTATGCAGTGATTCAGATCAAATGATTTTCCATATTGAAAAACAATTGCACTGCAATTAACCTTAATATGAGTATTCTGGAACTTTTCGTTATAAGTCAAATCCATTTTTATTTTTATTAAATCCTTGAGCTAAGAAAGACCTATGTATGTGGTTTTCTGGGTTTCCAGTTCATATATAGCCATGGCACTTTATTTAATGGATTGAAAAATCAATAATATAAATTGGCTCAAATAATTATATTTTGGCTGTCTGCAGTTCAGTATTAAAATGTATGGTAATTTTTTTTAGTGCACAGTCTGAGGCCACAGAAATTAGATGATCTTTTTTAAAAACCTAATCTACTTTTCCTTCAGTAACACATGAGCATGGGGCATAATGCAGATTGTTCTAATAATGGATTAAAAAACACAGATGTTTTCTGTAGTTCCACATGATGGAATCGATTGAGCTAAGCTCCCTTTAGAGATTGTTTTCTGAATCAACTTGTTTACAGAGTTGCTAAGACTTCTGGCTTTATTTAGAAAAGTCTCAATAGGGTATTTGAAGTCAAGCCCCAAATCTTGTGTCACTTTACATCTTTGTTAATAACCCAGAATGGATTAGTTTTTTATCACAATTTTCTCTGTTTGAAAAGAGAAACTCTTTGTTCTCATCTATCATAGTTTCCTTGCCAGGAAAGTGAATATTGATCTAGAAATAAGATACCCCCCAGATTCAACATGCTATGATAACCCAAGATAATTTAAATCTTTATGGGACATTCTGTATTGCTATTGCAATTATTTCCTGATTTAGCAAAGATAGTGTTTTAGTTTCATAGGCTACTCAAACAAATACCATGAATTGGTTCATTTTAAACAATGGGAGTTTATTTGCTCACAGTTTTGAGGCTGGGAAAATATCCAAATCAAGGCATCATCAGGGCAATGCTTTCTCCCAGAAGACTGTGATGTTCTATGGCTGGCTGCCAGTGCTCCTCCGCTCCTCTGTCACAGCACAAGGCACATGGCAGGCTCTCCTGGTCTCTTCCTTCTCTTCCGGGTTCCTTTTCAGCTTCTCGCTTTCTGTGGCTTTCTGTACCTGCCTGGATTTCATTTTCTTATAAAGGACTCCAGTAATAGGACTGAGACCCATCCTGATTGAGGTGGGACACACCTTAACTGAAATAACTTCATCAGAAGGTCCTACTTAGAATGGGTCCACACCCACAAGGATGGATTAAAGAAAATGTTTTTTCTGGGGAACATACAACTTCAAACCACCATAGATATTAACTATACTTGTCAATTTTTTCTGTAAGGAAGAAGTTTATTATGTTTGCCATTATCTCAATCTTCTCTTACAGAAATATTATACACATTAGGTTGTCTTACTGCAATTCTGGGGCAGTTGAATTTTAGCAGCAGTTGAAGCTGCAGAAAAATGTATTTCATGATGGGAAAATTAAGAATATACACAAAAAGATTATATTGCTAGATAATAGATTTGGAAATCTCTTTGCAACACAGCTGACAAAGGTTTTCACAAACTGACAATAAACAGTCTAACAACCCAATCAAAAACTGGGAAAAGAATATGAATGGGAATTTTCTAGGATAGAAACTCCAATGCTCAACAAAAACATGAAAAGATTTTCAAATTAAACAATAGTCATGCAAATGATTTACACCCTTCAGACAGAAAAATTTAAAAGAGCAATAATACCTATTGCTGACAAGGATAGAGGAAAAGTATAACTATATATTTCTGGTAATCAGGCAACATTTTTAAGAAATTTTAAAATTGAAATATGCACACCTGTCTAAACGGCAATCCCACACCTAGGAATCTATCCCATAGAATTTAAAGGACCAGAGATAAAGGAAATACATAAAGGATATTAATAGCAAAAGTTCAGAATTCGGGACAAAAGGAAATCAAGTGAATGTCCATTTAAAAAATGGTTGAAAACAGTCATGGTACATCCATACATAGAATACCATACAGGCATTAAAGAGAATAAACTAAATCTATGAAGACTGACTTAGATGGTTGTTCATCTGATATATTCAAAAGAGAAAAACAAGACACAGAGAAGTAAGTGTACTATCATACTATTGGTAAAATAATGACAACCCAACAAATGCATATACATACATTATTAAATGTAACTCTGTATGAATATGTGTGTTTGAATAAAACTAGGGAAAATAGAGAAAAACAAACATATTACATTGTTAATTATGCCTGGATGATTAGTGTGTGCATTTAGTGATTTGGTGGTGTGATTCTATTAGGAAGTAGGAGAGGTTGCAAACAAAAAAGAAAAATAGATGAGACACTAAAAATAACACACTGACGTGATCTCATTAAAACATTTATATCAAATTACATGTGTGTAATATATGAATAAAAATGTTTTCATTAAAATTATTAAAACAACATTTTCAGATAAAAATTCACATCGTTGCTTGAGAGCAAAATGAAAAATAAATGTAACTACCACTCTATTTTCATAGGATGTACATAAAGGTTTAGCTACAAGGATGTGGACTGAAACCTTGTTTATATGAACAGCAGCAAAAAAATTTTTATAAAAACCTAATTGTCCACCACTAGGGATAAACACCACTCAGCCATTGAAAATGAATGATGCTGTAAAAGTACACATATTGGCAGGAAGGAAGCTCAGAAACTATTAAAACTAAAAAAGCAACTTATGAAATGATATATACACTATGAGTCCTTCTTTATCATTTCTGTGTCTATCAAAAATTCAACAGAAAAATGGACAAAAGTTATGAGTAGGCATTCACCAAAAGAACTTATGCAAATTGCTGACAAATTTATGAGTTATATACTCAAATTTACTAGTACTCATGGAAATGGAAATTAAAGAATCAAATATTTATATAAACTCTGGAAAAACACACACCAAAATGTAAACAATGACCTTTGGGGAGATGGTATAATAATTTTTAATTTTCTTTGTTCTACCTATATTTTCTATAATAAGCTTGTATTACTGTTGTAATAAAGGGAGAGAATAATTTTTTTAAAGTGCTGTCCAAACCCAGCAGACGTAAGCATACTATCCTTTAGCCTAAATCTTATTTTTTAATCCATTAACAACCAGGTCAAGAACAACTCTTTCCTGAAGTCTTGTCAAGTAATTCCATTCCATGTCTTGCACTATCTTGTACATTTATAGTCTATATCACATAGTTTAATATTTGGTCTTTAATTGCTTCATTTTGAGGAATTTTAGCTTCTCTAATTAGATGGTAATTTTTCCAGCAAATATTTATTCAGTGCTTAAATGCTATACACGGTTACTCTGCACGGCAGGGCCCATTTGCTATAGCTCCATTGCATCTCCTGTTGTACCTACCTGAGGTCTGGCATAAAATCCATGTTTGATGAATACAAAGTAGTTGATTTTTCTCAGTTGCATCACAAACTTTTACTGAGAATCCATCATGCATGTTAATTATGCTAACCATAAAATAAAGCTTTAAAAGGATTTTTAATCCTGATAAAGTAGAAAGAATACCAGCCTAGAGGATCCAGGTTTAGCACCAGCTCTATCATTAACTGGTTGTGTTAATGACACAAACTTTCCGGAAACTCATCTATTCCCTCATCTGTAAAATGAAGGAAAGGAAGCTGGACTAAATGTTATTTAAGATTCTTTCAGCTCTAAAAATGAAATAATTTTTCCTACATTTTCCAGAAGGAGCTGGCATAACTAAATCTTTAACAGTCTAACTCTGCTTGCTTCTGTGAGGCAGGGCAGATTATATTGCATAAAGCATCACATCAAAGCATATCTGCTTTGTTTGTTCCTCCTCTGTATTCAGAATGGCTGGACTGCTTGCTCTCTGAGGGCAGGATCTCAGCCTGCTTTACTAATATTTCTCACAGATTCTCACGTGTAAATAGGGCTCAGAAGGTGACATCCTTAACAACACCTATTTTTTAAAAACCAAAAAATATCTAAAATACTGCTTTTATGAATACAATGATTATCAAATATCTAGAAACTAGTATAGGGTCTAGATTTGATTTGTATTGTCAAATGGCTAATGTAAAGAATGTAATCTTTTTTTTTTTTTTTTTACAAAATTAGTATGCTTTATTTCAACTTCAAAAACTAAAATAATAGACAAAAGACAGCTTAACAAATTATGGAAGCATTACTTTATCCAGTAACATTTATCTTATTTAATCCTAAAAACTAACTCAATTGTTTCTCCAGTGTTCAGAAAGATGTATAAATGTGCACAGATTGGTTAAATGATAGGATCAAGCTCTCCTTATTAATGAAGAAAATGAAAACAAAAGGTTGATCATATTCACATCTCATAAAACTAAATCCCATATTCTTTTTTTAGCTTTAGCATTGGTATAGTACCCTCTTTGACATTTCTACAAAAATATTACAATATTGCATTACCTATAGTCTATAAGTTATAGTAAGTGTATTTTTCCCATGCATTGCCATATTGTTAACACCTTGTAACAGAGGAACATTCTTGTATTTGTGTTATTAACCACAATTCTCATCTACCACCAAAATTTCTATGTTATACAGTCCCTAGATTATCCTCTAGCTGTCTTTCAATTTACATTAACTTTCCTAGACTACCCCTTTTGTTGATGGTAACTCATTATTGTGAGTATAACTAACACTGCTGATTAATAAAGTGATTGTGACTGAAAGAATATAATCTTTTTTATACATTTGGTATGTTTTGTCTTCTTGAACATTAAAAAAAACAGAACTACTGTGTGTTTTAGAGGGAAGGTAGAAAGAAAGATAAAGTGGGTAGTACTGTCTCAGAAATCATTTAGGCAGGAGAGGAGCTATGCCTGTTTATACTGAGGGAAAAAACTGAGGGAGAATGAGAGATGGAAGATGCAAGTGAGAAAATAATTAGTGAAGCAAGTGGCAAAATTATGTGAAGGAAATGATACCTGGACAACAGATGAAGAGCTATGTCCTGCTGGACGATACTTTCTCCTCAAAAATAGGCAAGAAGAAAGAACCAAGAGTGAAGACGCAGAGATGGGTAGAGGGAGAAGAGAAGACGCTGAGGCCTTGGACATCTCAGCAAAGCAGCCACGTCACCTGGAAGAGGAAAGAGCTCCAGTTGGGGCCCAAGGAAAGGGGTCAGTCTTTGTGGCAAGGATGATAAGGAAATGTCCAGTAGCTGTGAGGACCCAGCTATTACAAAACAGCATGAGTCTGCAGTGATATAGTCACCTTGTCCTTGTGACTTAGCTTGTAAAACTTGATGATCTGGACATGACGATGCAATCAGGATGCAGTGAGTGCAGCATTGAAATGACTGATGGACAGCTCAGGTGCTGTACAGTCAAGGGATTCCAGAGAGGGCATTGGTTAAACAGGGAGGTGTCCAGGGGCTCTCTGTCAAGTTAATGACAGAGAGTCAGCTCAGTACTATTTCAGTGAAGGAAGCAGGCAGAGTGGAGAGGAATCCTGATGGGAAACTCCAGCATTTTCAGCTACATCCAGGAATGCATATAAGGATACAAGGAGCCAGGTGTCCCCTAAATCTTGACCATACCCTCAGATTTTTCAGGGCTCGGGGACTACAGATCCTTTATACCTTAGGAGAATTACAGAACTCTTATATATGGAAATAGGAATTATACAAATAGATTTGAATCCTAAGTCCAAAACTAACTAGCCAAGTAAGCAAATGGAAATATACCCAGCTTTCTTACACCTCAGTTTTCTCCACCAATAAAACAGGAATACTAAGAGTACTTACCTCAGGAGGTTGTTGTGAGAATTAAATGAAATAATGTGGGTGCTGGGCAAAGTTCCTGGTATAAAATAAGCACTCAACTAACAACCAACAGGAGATACCTAGTTTAGATGTTATCAGAGTAATCAACAGGTAATACTTAGTTTTCTCAGAGCTACATAACATGATGAGAAATAAGAACAGAATAAAAGGAGTTAAAGATTATTTGAAAATGTGGGGGAAATATGTAAGACATCAGCCAAGATCTTTTATCCATCAAAAATGATTGAGAGTGATATCCATGTAAGATTTCTAAATGCAATAACTGAAGAAAAGAACTGAAGAAAATGTTCTTTCGTAAGCATGCATTCATAAAATGATGGTGCTGGAAGACATTAGAAATCACTTCATTGGAGTCCCTCATTTTATGTATAATGAAACTGAGGTTCAAATTCATTAAGTAACAGGCACAAGGTCAAATAGTTATTGACTAGTACTGGCAGCCCTGGAACAAAATGTCCTGATTTTCAGGAACAAAGCACTGTCTACTGCAACTACATATACTTTTTAGCTCAATTATGCCATACTTAATACTATAAGAAATGCTCTCCATGTGAATGTTGGGAAATAAGTGAAAAGGATTTGATCAGAAAATGGCAAAATGAAATGTGATTTTATAATATTCAACTAAATATTCTTAATTTCAGGGAATCTCTATATTGGTACATGAATTGCACTTTTATCATTTGAATTGAAAAGTAGTTGTGAAAAACAGCTAGCTTTGCTTTATTACTTTTAAGCAGGTCTTTTAAGTGACCACCTTTTTTTTTTTTTCACAAATAATATTCGTGGAATAATTGTGTCAAAGTTGACTGGAAGAACCACAATACCTGGTGTGATATTTGCATGCTCTAAATGCATGAGGCAAAGTTAATGAGAAATGAAAATTGTTTAATGTGGTTACCAGTACTACAGAGATATATGTCAAGTATATTGTTAAAGAAAACAATACCACTAATCATATTATGACCTAGCTAGTATGGTAGGAATAAAATTTATACATGGTTAACTTTTGTGAACTAGTTAGCTGATATTTCTGTGCTTTAATTTTTTCTACTAAAAATAAAAGAAAAACTATATGGCTTCACCAAGGGTCTGTAAGTTGAAATTTGAATATATAAAATAAGAATGGTGAACAGTTTAGAAAAAGTTATGTAGCCATATAGGTTTTCCATTCAAAACATCAAATGATTAGTAATAGTTACATTTTGAAGTATTATTACACTCTCCTAGTAGAGTGTGGTGATTATTTATGTAACTCTATAAAGTATCTACAGTTTCCTAGATATGGCAAATGATACATAAAAGAGCCAAGACCCCATTCACGTTGAATTTTTATGCTAAGAAGACTATATGAAAACTTTATATATATGAAGATTTTTGAGTCTCTTCATAGTAAGCTGCCTTTGCATTAGAAGAACAGGACTTAAAAGTTCAAAGCATATAACATCATTGATGCACAGTGTGATGGCTTTTCGGAAAGATGGTAGGCACCCCTCAGCTTCCATTTAGCCTTTAAATTGGAAACCATCTCTTGATGACCATGGCCACCTCAAACTGGGACACCCAGAGTTCAGTAGGTCTGATATAGAGTAGGTAGTTCTTCCATACAGTCCAAGACAAATTAACCTGAAAATATCACTTAGTCCTCTGTGGGCTAAGATGTTTTCTGATAAATTCGCATATCCAAATTTTCTGCTGTAATATATTATTTAGGTAAGCTTCCTCACCTAGATTCTTAGATTCTTTATTTAACCTAAATAAAGAAGAACACTGTTGGCCCTAAATTTAAGAACATTGAGGGTTGGGTTTTTTTCCTCCTTTATTAGAGAAGTTGTGGGTTTACAGAACAATAATGTATAAAATACAGTATTCTCATGTAACACCCCACCACCAACACCTTGCATTGGTGTGAAACATTTGTTGCAACTGATGATAGCACATTTTTATAATTGTACTGTAATTAAAGTCCATGTTTTAACTTAGAGTTCACTGTGGAATGTAGTCTTCATGAATTTTTTAAAATTTTTGTTCTGTTACCAGATATACAATTTAACACTTTTCCTTTTTCATCATATTCAGATATATAATTACATTCACAGTGTTGTGCTACCATCACACCATCCACTACCAAAACCTTTCCATCATTCCAAATAAGAACCCTGTACATTTTAAACCTTAACTTCCCATTCCCTAACCCCACCCCATCCCCTAGTAACCTACATTCCAGATCCTAACTCTATGAGTTTGTTTATTCTAATTGTTTCAAATCAGCGAGATCATACAATATTTGTCCTTTTGTGTCTGACTTATTTCCATGTTGTCGCATTTACCAAAACTTCATTTCTCTTTTTTTCTTTTTTTTTTTTTCATTTTAGAACTTTGTTCCTTTTTACACTGAATAATATTCCGTTGTATGTATATATCACATTTTATTTATCTATTTATCACTTGGTGGACAAGTGGGTTGCTTCCATCTTTTGGCAAATGCGAATACAGCTGCTGTGAACATTGGTGTGCAAATATCTAGCTTCTTCTTTCAACTCTTTTGGGTATATAACTAATAGTGAGATTGCCAGGTCCTATAGTAGTTCTATACTTAGCTTTCAGAGGAGCACCAAACTGTCCTCCACAAGGAACTTGAGATTTAAGGTTAGAAAAGGCAAGTTCTTGAAAGCGGGCCACTGTCTTTCAAACAGAGAACAGAAAATAATCATCTTAGTCCAAGAAATCTTGGCTGAGTCCCTAAGATTGTTTGTTCATTTATCCCATTGGTTTTTTTCTCATGATATCTGCTTCTGAGTGTGTTCCCCGTAATCTGGCTTTGGCATTCCAGCCAGGTTTCCAGATTCCAACAGTCTGGCCTCCCCATGTGATTTGGCATTCACTCTACCCAGGCCTACAATGACGGTTACACTTGACCACATCCCAAAGCACCGGAACTAGGGAACCTACCAGCTGCATAGGCCCAGATTTAGGAATGTGTGCCAGCAAGAGATTTCAGTGCATCAGTCTGCACTTTATTGGGCTACTGTTACACAGAGAGCAGCTGACTATTAGGATTTAAAATGTTCAAGGCGGACCCATGTGCTCCCTTTTCCCAGGTCTGCAGCCCCAGACATAAATAATTCCATCCTCTGTGATTCAGCCAATTCCTCAATACAGTAGACTTGGATTTCGTGAGTATTTGAATCGACTTTTTAAATTTCCCTAAATTTAATCATTTCCTGCATTAGTCAGAAATGTCATTGTTCTGATTGTCATCCATTGTACAGTTAGGGGCACAGGCTTTGGTCAAGCAGTTTTCAACCTTTAACTGCACATTAGAATCACCCGAGGAGTTTTTTTAAAGATACTGTAGCCCAAGCCCACCCCAACTCAATTGTATCAGAATCTTTTGAGACCTTATTGTTGCTATATATTCAAATCCTGGCTATTCTTTGGAAAAGCGATTTAACCTCTTTTCCTCAGTTTCTTCATCTGGTTATAATGAGAACTGGATAAATAAATAAATGTAAAGAACCTAGAATATGCCTGGCCCATAGTAAATATTGAATAAATGTTAGTTATTATATTAGCTCATAGAGGTATCATGGGAATAAAGTGACTATAAATTCTCAATAAATATTAAACGAATGAATAACCGAATTTTATAAACAGTAATGTGCTATTCAAATGTAAAATTCTTTTGTAATATATTGCATATAGTATATAGATCTGAAAAATTCAGGGTTTATTTATACTTTACATTTTTACAATGACAAGCATAAAATTCCTGCTTTAAAACTATTTTTAAGTTGATTTTGGTTGCAATTTTAAAGATCATATACACCAGAAAAGAATTCCATAATGGCTATTGATAATCTTTTGACAATACAGTGGAGTGAGAAATTTTTGGAAATAGTCATAGCAAGATCCTAGAGGGTAATTTACTGGACTTATTCATTTCTATGTCTCTTGAGTGTTGTATAGTGAATGGAACTTATTAGGAGCTCAGTAAATGGAAGGAAGGCCTCAGGGTGTGGGACAAGGAGAGAGTGGCCATATGTTAGTCCAATTTATAACCTCAAAGGAAAAAGCTATGTATTCTGAAATATGTAATTATCTACTTGTTATTAACTTTTGTTTTGAACAAGGAATTTAACCTTCCTGCGTGACCCAATTGTTTCATATCTAATATGTGAATTAGAATAACTACTTGACAATGTATTTGAAGATTAAATAACTTTTAGTACAACAGTGGGATGGGGAAGTAGCAGAAAACCGGAGGGATGTGTTTATTTGATTTAATTTAGTCAATTTCATCAACACAACAGTGTTATATAGCTGAGAGGAGGGATGCTGATCCTTATTAATCAAATAATTAGCTTACAAATATTTATGTGTGCCTGTGCTCTGTACTAGAAACTTCAATAGGGTGCTGGCTGAACAGACAAGTATGAGCCATGGTGTCTGGCTGCCTGTAGCAGGTAGAACCAGGCTTCTTAATTCAGTTCCTTGACCTCAGACTTCCTTATCACTGAGTTCTGCTCCTTTTCTTGGAAGCTTATGCAAGAAAATGCCAGTGGATTCAATTTCATGACCAATACTAGAAAAAGCATTACAAATCCATCCCCATTCTATGTGATATAGCATGTGTAATTGTTTTTTCAATTTTTTTCCTTGATAATACCATTTATTGATTTTTAGGTAAAGAATTTTCAAAAATAGCACAACGAATGCATCCAAGTTTTATTTCTATATAAATGCCAACTTGCCAGACCCTGCAATTCCATTCTTTTTGCTGATATTTTCTTCAGGCTGGTTGCCTGTGATTTGTCACCTAACTACATTTGTGTCTCCATTCTTCACTCCTTTCAATGAATGCTACACCTTGTTGCCTGATTAGTTTTCCAGAAGCAGGGGTTTACATTTATACTTAAAGACAACTGAGCACTTCCATATTCCTTCTTGAGAAATATGCATACACGTCCAATTTCAACTGCTTCTATTTGTCACATTAGAATGGAGACTTAAGTTTGTTGCAGCCATTTCAGTCAGTTATTGAGAAATATTGAGTTTGACAGACATGGGGAAAGTATACATAGCAGCTTGCAGAAGACACTAAATCCTCCTCAGTATTAGAACTAATGGTATATTTTATCCAGGCTTAGCTTTTTGCTTTAATTAGTAATGCTCCTATTTCTTATTCACTACAAAAATACTAATTAACTGATTTCCCAATAGTTCAAAAAGAAGTGATAGAATTAGCATGAGAAGAAATGAGAAATGTTTTAAAGAGCATCAAGTACAAACCTTTATTTTGAAAACGGGAAAATTGAGCTCAAAAGAGTTGCAATGACCATCTATATAAGAAAAAGTGATTTAAAAAAAAAAAAAGGCTAGAACCTAGATGTTGACGAAGACCAAAGTCCTTCTCTACCACATTAGACAAAGTGTTCTCTTCCTTCTTTCCAGATCCACCAACTGTGGCCGTTCTTTTTCTGTATCCTTAATGTTTTGCACTCTCCCCAAAACATACTGTAAAACCTGTCTGTGTTAAAAAGAAGATTTAACAAAGAGATGAATTTCAAAGGGGTTAGCAGCGAAGGCTCACTGCTGGGGTTCTGCTCCAGTTACTTGACAGTAGCTCCTGAGTTAGGTCTAGTTGGCTTTTGTAAGGGGGCGTTGATCAGATCAGAACCCTTCATGTTGCTTGGTTTCAGTTTCACAGGAAGGCAAACAGCAAGGGGACGTTCTGATGTATCCATCAACCCCAGCTAAGCCATTCAAGATCTTCTTAAAATAAAGCTCTGCTTGATTTTCTCAGTACAGGAATCTAAAAGTTGACACAGCAAGAATTGCTTCTCACCAGGCTCTATTTTTAAACCCATTTCACAGTCAAAAAATTTTTTTTAACTTCAAGATTGAGTTTCTGAGCCATCTCTGGTGACTCTTGCCATCTTGCCAGAAATAATTAGTAGTCACACACCTTCAATTCAACCTGTTGAATAGGCGGCTAGGAAGGAAGAAAGGGTGATGGGTGGGAGGGAAAATTATCAACTCCTAAGGCCTAATATTTATTGAGTGTATTCTATGTGTTAAGCACTGTCATAAGTATTTTACATATATTAATTTTTTTCCAGCAACAACTTAGGGAGACAAGTTCTGTTATCATTCTCAAATGAGGAAATTTAGGTAGCGAGAAGTTAAGTAACTCGCTCAGTCATAGTCTAGTACATGGCTATCTGGCTTTGAAGCAAGGAATCTGTCCTCAGACTGACTCTTACTCACACCACTATATAGCTGGATGTTTTGTCTAAAAAAGTGCTAAAGGATTGTCAATGATTTTTTTTTTAATTTCACTTAATCAAGCATGCATTTTAGCATTATGTCATCCCAAATTTCAATAAAAATGGGCATATGCTGGAGGCAGAGAGCTGAGGTGATAAGAATCCAACTTTGGGGACAGAAAATCTTGAGTTCCAATTCTGTTCTACCACTTATAGATTTTGTGACCTTCAGGATGACCTTGAGAAAATTCCTAAACCTTTAGGTCTCTTCATTTCCTCATTTGCAAATTGAGGAAAATATAACCAGACTTGTATTATAAGAATTAAATAGTATAACATACATAAAGTCTTCATTCTAGCATATAACAAACTATCCTCTCCAAAGCAAATTTATTATAACAATCTAAAATGTTTAATGAGTTGCTCTCATTTTCTTATTGTTGCATAAAGTTGAATATAGCTGTATGGAAAAAAATCTTGAGATTATCCCTGTGAGTGCTAGCCATCGTTAGCATTCTTATCTTATTAGGTATCAATGTGTACATGATGCTATGCTAAGATCAACATGCAAAGAAAGTTAAATTAATACCATCAATACACCTCTGCTAACCACCAGCTTCCCTCAGAAACTCTTAACTCCCTTGGCTCCCAAAAACCGGCTCATCTTCTACTGTCAGCCAGATCTGACCTGCATTGCTCCTGAATATCATGTAGTTGAAGGGGCCTTTAGGGGCTACAAGGAAGTCTGACTCACTGCCTTCCCACTATGGCTTCTTTTTTAGCTCTCATGTTGAATCTGCCTGTCTCCATAAGTAGGGCAGGTTGGGTCAGAAGCAGGGTGTCTTGTGTGCACCCAAAGGTGGGCTAGGGTGAGGCAGAAAGGACTCCAGAGAAGCTAATCAAAATTCAGGTGGATCATCCAAGTGATGTGTCATTCTGAAGGGACCAGGTAGAGAAAGACTTCAGGTGTGAAGCTGAGGACCAAAACTAGGAAAACATGGGGAAAAGAGGTTTAAAGCTAAGGTTGGATGGCCTTGCCTGGACTCTAAAGGCTTTTTATTTGGCTCCAGCAGCCTCCGTGGATGGGATAAGGAGGAAGGATTAAAGGTGGTGACATCCAGTAATGACTGAAAGCTGGTTTGGACCAGGCCTGGGAACCAGAAGCGTGGCATAGCGACCTATGTGAGCACCTCTAAATGTGAGCACTGAATTGAGGTATAGGTGGACAGCAGGTATAGGATGACCTCTGGCTTCTGGCCTGGAACAGCCTGCATTTCTCCTGTTGCTGTTCGGGCCTGCAGTTGTTCAGAAGCTTTTTTGTAAGTCACTGATCTATTTCTGGCTTACTGACTGAACCCTTTGATACTTGACCTAGGAGTTAGGTTAAACTAAAGCTATTCTACCCATTTGCAGGTTTACATTGTTATGCCAAGTAGGGGAAATAGTAAAGCAGAGCCTACTATATAATAAGCACCATTCTAAATTTCTTGGAATATATTATTTTCAACAATCCTTATAAAACAGATGAAATGCACTGGGAGAAGTCAGGAGCCTTGCCCAAATCCAAAAGATATCTCAATAGCCAGCCTTTACTTTTATTGTATAAGAGCTGAGGCACATATTCTATGCTAATGATAAATAAAGGGCAATTTTTTTTTTCCATCCAAAGAAGAAAAAAGAAAAAGAGCACAAAAACATAAGGTCTGGAGACCTGGATGTGATTCTGTTTTCTAGCACTTACCAGATGGACAAAGCACTTTTCCTCTCTTAAAGTCCATTTCCTCAGCTATAAATGAAGAAAATAACACTGACTTTCATGGAATTGCCTATGAAAATTAAAGGATATAACCCATGCATAAGTGATTGCATACTCTAAAGCCAAAATAATTAAATATAATTAAGAAATGCACTAATTAACACACAGAACTATTTAATCATAAGTCTAATTGGATAATTTTTGACATGGTCTATTATGGATTTTTCCACCAGAATCTAAGAGATGAATTGGCTTTGTTTATCATGATTGGAAAGAGGGAAAAGAAAATCTAATTTTTAATTGTTCTACCAGCTCAGAACAAGTTTATATTCTTTCTGGTATAGTGGTGTTTTATTAGTTATTGTCTCAGGAACCCTCGATATTCTCAAAAGGTATTGAAGACCTCAAAAAGCTTTTGTTTATGTGGATTATATCTATTGACATTTACCATATTAGAAAATAAAACTAAGAAAAAAATTTAAGTATTTACTTAAGTCATTGAAAAATAATAGTAAACCCATTACATAAAAAGAAATATAACATTTTTATTTTTTTTTAATCCATTTTCCAAAAACAGAAGAAATTTTAGTGGGAAGCATGGCATTCTTTCATATTTTTTTCAAATATCCTTAATAGAAAAGCTTAATAGAAGAAAGTTAAATTCTCATATCTGCTTTTGTATTTAATCTGTTGCAATATGTTTTTTGGATTGAAATATAAAAAGAAAAATCCATCCTCACACAGATATAGAGTTGGGGCAAGAAGGAATATTTTAATAGCCCTTTCAAATAGTTTTTGATATTTTTTGATACTACACCAAAACTTGATAAATGTATTTTCTTAAAGTTTCAGAGCAATGTGGAATCTGAAGCCATATCAATGAACTTTGTGTACTTTGTACATTAAAGTCCATTTGGTCTGTTTTACACTTTGTATGAATCTTTATCCCTAGCATGATTTTGATAACATGTCAAAATCATTTAGAAAATATTGGTTCACTGAGTTATTCGTATCTTCAAAACGTAATATTTCGTTATACAATATTTAAAAACCCACTTCATTATTATCACCACTAATCTCATCAGAAATGTATTTAAATGATAGGCTATCTTCATTTATTTTGGGAGGGCAAGTACCACATTCCCAAATTGGAATAACCATAATTTATCAGTCATTCTTTTAAGTAAAAATGGTGTTACATTAAAAAATAAAATAAAATAAAAAATTGTGTTTAGTTCAGCTCCCAACTAGTACCACTTCCTGGATCTGCACTAAGTGCTGAGAGTTTTACCCACCAGTGTTTTTGCACCATCACTGCAAAGGTCAGTGCAGCAAAAAAACTAAATAATGTCTTAACACAATAATGAAAATCGTTTTCATGTCACAGTCTCCTTAAAGAATCTCTAGAATCTCCAGGGTTGTGCAGGCTCTTATGTGTTAGCATTGTTTTTTGTTTTCTTCATTCTGATGGTTTCCAGGTTTACTTAAATTTTCTTAACAAAAACCATTAATGTAAGGTAGATATCTATGTGTAAAATAGATAAGGATGTGTCTCGACATGAAAAGAGACTCAATATATGCTTGAGTGAAAGAGTAGTTTAGTATTTATACTATAATCCCATTTATGTCATATATATATGCATACATTTATTTATAGACACATACATGTATGTGTATTTCTGTATATAAACACAGGACATAGGCTTTGGAAGCAGTTCTGTCCAACTGTTAACCTTTTTTATTCTTTGAATGACATCAACAAGAGAGAGTGGGAGGGGTTTGTTATAAAGCAAATTATTTTATTCAAAAAGTATTTACTACTGTTTCTTATAAGAAGAAGTTGCTTTTATAATTTTAAGAAGCTTTTTTTTTCCATTTGAGACATGATATATCCATAGCAATTTAGCTCTTTCTTACTAACGCCTTGCTCCATCTCTCCTTAAAACCCACCCTCACCTAGCCAGGACAATTTTACAAGACTACAAAAGTTTTTAGAAGGCTTTTCATCAAAATCTAAATCTACTTCCAAAGATGCATTTAAAATAATTGAGAGCAGTCATTCTTTTGTCTCAGCACTACATTGTCAATACATTAGTCACTCAGGGATGTTAATCAGAGATGGCAAGAATAAGAATCTTAAAAAGAGCCCTTTACTGCATTCTCAAGTTAATATGAGCTTCATCACTAAAAGCTGTATCTGCTCTGTTTCATTCAAGAAGTCTCTCCCATAGTCTCTAAAATTTTGTTACTACTTCTCTAAATGGGAGCATCCAAGAATTGAAGTTTGATTACTAAAGAGGAAAAATAAGGAAAATGCAAAGACTAGAAACAGGTGGAAGAAGACAGTAGTGATCTGTACTTTCTGGAAGACTATGGGCTTACAGAAATAAATCCAGTCCATTACTCTGAGTTTTGCTTACATGTAGCCAAATAGCCTTCAAATATTTTTGTATATAATATCTAATTATTTTTAAATGTTAATAAGAACAGAGTGTCTGATTAAGAAGCAAGAATCCCCCAACAAACTCTGAACAAGAAATATTTTGGTTGACTCTACCTTACTTTTCCCTCTCTTTTTCTACAGTTCAGCTTTCCCACATTATAAACTGTATCCTCTGACTTAGGTTAACAAATGAAATGCAGTGGAAGCAACTGTTTTTTTAACCAAGCTCTAAATATACCATCTCAATTGTTTGAAAAATTCATTAGGTTTGATGATATCCCATATACTTGATTAAATACCTTTCTTTTCAATATTTTATACTCCCTGGGCAGTTTAGTTCTTAATTTTGCAAATATAGAGTTTCTGCTGTTGATGGTCAAAAACACAATAAACGCTTTCAGATGCATTTTGGCCCTGAACAATTTCACATTGTATTTTTTTTAAACAGACTCTCTTTGTTTTTGTCACATAACAAAAAACAAGAAAAGTTCAGATGCTGATTAAGGATTTTACATAGTGCAAAAATGCATATCCCCCACCTAGTGCAAATTTTTTCCCTATATGCATGCTCTCTCTCTTTCATTGTCTCCCCACCCCTCTAAAAAGTTTTTTATTTCATTGAATTTTTCCTAAAATAATTTTGCACATTACTAAGTTTAGTGTGTAGGATGTGTTTGTTGTGGGCCCACTTTCTGCTAATTTAATTCCTGAATACAGAAATTATGGGTATTTTTTATCACATAGCAGCCAGTATTGAAAAAATAATACGAGGATACACAAATTGATAAACTAAACATCCTTATAAAATTGGTATGGGTCAGCTATCTGTGTCGACTTATGTCCTAATGGGTTCCTTGCCTATAAAACAGACTCCTTCAGTAACCTCCAACCACTCTTCTTTTGTGTGTTTAAGGTACAAAAATAAAAAATGAATAAAAGAGGATCCACAACCAAGCCAAGGAAATATATATATAAAATTTAATTACCATATTTGAGAAGCACCTTTTATCCTTTTCTTAACACCAAAGAGTTTTTTCAATTATTTAGTTTTTGAAAACCATTTCTTTCTTATCAGCTAATGAAGTCATAGAGAATTTCCTATAAAAATTAATAAAGTAATATGTGTATTCCAAAATGATTAGTGTTTATTTTCCCCAGTAATGAATGTCACATTTGCTAAATATGTCAGAGGTAACCCACTACCTATTACTTTATTGTGTGATAGAAACACATAACCACAGTGATTGAATGTAGCATCACTAGTGATGAAAAAGTGATGGGATATCAACTTGAAGCAGCAGTTTTTCAAAACGAAATGTAATTTTATCTAAACAAACTCATCAGATACTAGAATGTCTTACACTGTCAAACACTTCTACCTCGCTCAAATTAACCTTATTTCATGATTCAAATACACAATTTCTAGACACCAAAAACCTTTTTACTTGAGCCAAGGATTCACAGAATATTTGAACTCGGTTGGTGGCACTACTTCATATAAATAAAATTATTTAAACTTTGCCTTTCACTGTAAGCCAAGATAGTTCCCCCTCCTTAGCAGTAATAATTCTACATCAAGCCAGATGTTAATGATACTTGTTATAAAGCAGTGCCGATGACTTGGCAATGCATTCTCTCTACTCTGTTCTTTTAATTTTTAAATTGATTGCTACGTGTCTGACGGATAAACAAACTCACCCTCACCCCAGATCTTTCTTGTCCCTCTGTGACTTAGAAAAGCCCCCTCAAAAAGTAGTTTCCCAGAAGTCTTTATCCATGAAGAAGACGGTTAGGACACCCAGGCCTGCCCACCCTGTAGAAGGTGCCATCTGTCATCTTGAATGTCATATCAATGAATTTATAAGCTATTGGAGAAGATGGATGAAAAAAGAAACCTAAAGCAGACCTGATGGGCAAATGACAAGATTGTGGTGTTGAGCCAGGGTTCCTGCAGGTATCAAGGCCAAGGTTGAGAGCCCAGAGGTGAGAGTAATGGGCTATTCCTCCAGGAAAAATTTTCACTCTCAGGAACAGGAAAGACTTATTTTAAGCTGCCATTGTGTGTGTAGATTTGTATGAAAAAAGTAATCCTCAAACATTGTTTCTTATTGGCATAATAGGAAAACCAATTACAAATCAATCCGCCACATACATGGGTCTTAACTGTAAACAACTTTAACATTCTACATGAATTCTACAGCTGATGCACAAACTTTGAGCTGAGTATTGTCAGAAACAAAATCTATCAGAAAATTTATTTCAAGCACCTGTCAAAGGGTCAAAACTGTGCTGACTTAGAGACGGTATGAAATTAGAGGATACAGTCAGCAGGTAGATTGCTGACTGCCAGTGAGAAGGAAAAGGAGCCACTGAAGAAGCAAATGATAAATATGACTGTGTCTGAGTTTGGAGTAACAAGGTTTCATCCCGCGTAAGTGGTATCTAATAGGACCAACTCATATAAAAATAAGAAATAATGTCAACAGGGCTCAGAAACATCAAGCAACACATTCTAATTTTAAGTAGATTATTTCCTGCTGTTTTGTTATTTTTCTCAAGCTACAAAGATCCAGTATTCACAGTTTGCCTTTTTCTTAGTTTTGGAGGGAAAAAACCTTTTTTACATGATAGTATGTCATTTTTGCTTGCCTTTGGGGATCCAAAATAATGAATCAGTTCTCTAGGCTTCTTACCTATCTCACACCAAAGACTACTCCAGTCATGTTATGTCAATGATGACAATTAAAATTCTCAAATGGGAGTGTTTCTTAGTTTCACCTTGCCCTGGAAATGGCACCAAGAGTATGTAGTGGCAAGAGATCTAGCAGATTAAAACATAATTTTTCAATCATTATTGTCTTCATCAGACAATAAAAACTCAGCCCTTTGCACACTAAACCACTGTGTTTACAGCAGCTAGCTGCTGAGGAAATGAAAGCATGATTTTTGTAGACACAGGACATTCCATATAAAAGAATTGGACCAGAATGTTCCTGTTAAAACGCACTTTATTTTTGTATTTTCTTTGAATGTGGTTTTGTTTGGGAATGAGGAGTGTTGAGAAGAGTTTACTTATTGTCCTCAAAGTAACATGGAACATTGTTCTTGTTTTTTTTTAAACAATTTATTGAAGTATATCATTCATATATGAACATACATAAACAATAAGTGTTCAGTAAACATCGTGAACTTACAAAACAAACATGCATAACATCATACAGGACTCCCACACGTCACACCACCACAAATCCTTTGCATTGTTGTGAAACATTTGTTTACAAATTATGAAAGAGCATCGTCAAAGTATTACTACTAACTATAGTCTGTATCGTTCTCCCCTACACTTTTTTTTTAAGGATTTGTTTGTTTATTTATTTACTTATATCCATTTTTACCTCTCCTTCCCCCCCCCCCCCCGTTTTTGCTGTTTTTGTGTCCATTCACTGGGCAACTCTCTTGTGTCCGTTTCCTGCCCTATTTTCTCATCCTTCTTCTCCTGTTTTCACTGGAATTCGATCTTCGGAACCTCCAATGTGGGAGAAAGGCATCCTATGCCTGTGCCACCTTAGTTCCTGGTCTTTCGGTGCGTCTGGTCTTGGCTCACCCTTGTGTCACTCTCCTTTTATATCATCATCTTGCTGCGTGGCTCGTGGGGCCTGATGGCGCACCCACGCACAGGGCCTGGTGGCCCATATGCCTTCTATATTTTTCTTTTTTTTATTTTTACCGGGAGCTCCCTGGGATCGAACCCAGGTCCCTCCATCTGGGAGACAGACACCCAACCATTTGAGCCACATCCATCCCCCTGCTTTATCTCTTAAGGTTGACCAAAGATACCCAAAGTTACAGTCTTTTCTCATACAGGAAGGTCTTATAATATAGCAGGCTTAGTTTATCACCAGCATTCTAAAAACCAGACCTAGGGAAAAAAACTAGCTCTGGGGACACATGCATGGTTTCCGATATAGCAAATGTTTAGCCTACCCTGATTATCACAAAATCAGGACAGCGAAAATATTCGCATTGGAACATTGTTGAATCTGACATAACCGAAAGTTCAAGTTTAATTTTTGTTTCCTGGCTACTTTCTCTCAATGTGCCACCCAGGGGACTGTTCCTTAAATCATATGTAAGCCCTCGAGAAGCCACTAGCCAACCCACCCTTCCCTAAGGCTTGCTACCTCTCCTGCATGCACCAGAGGTTTATATTTACATAGCCCCCAGTGAAATGAAGTTGTTTGTTAATTTTCATAGTCATATAGGCAGGATATCTTGATGATCAAAGAATATAAATTTTTTTCCTATATTAATAAAAAAATTATTAGAGAAGTTGTGGGTGTACAGAAAAATCATGCATAAAATACAGGATTCCCATATACCACACTATTATTAACACCTTACATTGGTGTTAAATTCTTTTAACTTTGCTATATGTTTGAAACTTTTCATATTGTAATATGACTATATAATATTTCAGCATTGAATATTGGAATATGAATATGAATACTGGAAAGGATATATTTTGAAAGTTGATTCCTAAAATTAAATTTATATACTTAAGAAAATGATACTATGCAACACTGAGTAATCTTAATGGATATTTATTTTGGAGAACTTTTACCTTTGAAAAACTTGGAAAATGGAAAATATTTTAAGAAGCTTTTGAACTTTTCAGATTATTATCTTGCAGACCTAGAGCTACCCCAAAGATAGAAAGATAAGCAGGGACTGCCACAAAAATTACTAAAGGTTTTTAGTATAGATTACTAACTATCTGGGCATATGCAGATGATGTAAAATATGGTTTAAAATGATGCAACATATTTCTTTTCCTTATGTATTTTTTCTCACCCAGCATTATACCATCAAAACTGAGTTTGATTGCCATGTGTTATGTTTGCCCATGCCTGGCCGAACACTGGAAAAAGTGCACCCTTGGCTATTTTGTTTTATCATAACATGGTCATGGCTTGGGGGGAAACACAGCAATGAATGTCTTTTAAAAAGAAAAAAAATAGTTCTTTAGAATGCCAGGTTTTGCAAGCCCCTCTGTAAATAAACCTTTTTAAAGATGGCATTTTCCTTTGAGAAAGTTGATTTCCCCCCCTACATTAGTAAAACAAAATAAAAGACCTGAAAATTGCCCTTTCAGCTGGTAAGGTGATTAATTCCTATTTAAAAGAAGGTCTGTCCAGGTTTATGTCCTGAACTGGGTAAAACTCTCAAGCTCTTTTTCCAGGCCATTTAGGAGAAACTCCGTTTTCCCCCTCATTTCCTGTTTTCGCTTTTCCTTGTTTCTTGGGCTTCTACGGCAGTGGCGAGTATGGCTATGCTGACACTGTGGATCTGAAGAGGGCATGAAACAAAATGTTGCCAAAGACTCAGAAGCTTAATGTTATAAGAGAGAGTCAAGAGGAAAGCCGCATATTAAATGCAATAAACAAAACATTCACCTCACCATCCTTGCCATAAAGGACATAAGCAATAACTGTAGCATGGAAAAAAGCCAGAACAAAACAAAACAAAACAAAAAATCCATTATTCCTCCAGACACATAATAAAGGAAAGGTAAGCCCTGGCCCTGTCTGTCTTCTATAAAGTAGATTTTAAATGAGATTTTTCTAATGACAATTTTATGAATCTTTCAAGCAATCATATTTCATTTACTTTTTTTTGGGGGGGGGGGGGCGGGAGTTGATTATAAAGGAAATCCATTCTCATTTCAAAAGGTGTTCCCACATAATGAAGACAAAAATATATACATTACACATAATTCCATCACTTAAAGAAAAGGACTTTTAATATTTGGTATATAAAAGTCCTTTTCTATGAATGAATATACATAGACATAGTTGTAAAATTTAAAAGAGAAATAAACAGTTTGCCTCCAAAAGGACTTTGCTCTTCCTTTCTTGCTTCATGAGTTATGCCTCTTACCCTCTCATATCTGCATTTTTTCTTTCTATATTAGGTCCTTATCCTTGAACTATAAACATGCTCAAATATCTTACACAAGGGAAGGGGTGGGGGGACTGGAGGAAGTTTCCCAGTATTCTTTCCTGGTGTTCATTGTCTTCCCTTCATTTTTGCTCCCTCTTTGCATTTTCATTCAAGTTTTCCTGAGGGAGATGCCTTTTCTCATTATCTTCACTCCCTGCCTTCAGTGTATTCATTCATTTGCTGTAATCTAGCTTCCATCTTCACCACCTCTTCTGTGACTCAGGTCATCATGACTTCTAAAATGACAAGTACAATTAAGAGTTTGCAGTTTATACTCTTACTTAACCTGTCATCAGCATGTAACACTGTCTAGCCCGTTTTTCTTTTGACTTTTATTCTCCTGGTTCTCCTCCTATACCTATGACTGCTCTGACTCAGCCCTTTTTACTGTTTTTTTTTTTCTTTCTTTCTTTCCTCTCATCAATTCTTTAAAGATAACCATTCCCCAGGACACTAACTTTGGTCTTCATCTCTTCTGTCTCTACATTTTGTTCTTTAATGAACTCATCCACTCCTGTAATTTTAAGTATCCCTAGTAATCTTTTATCTCTCTTCTTAGCTATAGATCCATCTCACCAAATGGCCAAGTGGGTCTTTCCACTTGGATGAACTTTCCTAAGACACCACAAATTCAGCAAGTACAACACTGAACGCACTATTTTCTTTTCCAATCTTCCTCCTTATCATTGATACTTTAGTCAATTTGTGGCTTTGCCATTTACAGATAAAAAGTATAAATAGCAAAGACATTTTTTAAAATACTTGACACAGATTTGACCATTAAAAGGAGTAATGTTTGCATCTGTTTTGACATCGGTAGTCAATCACCAATTGCATTTGGGGCTAATACATACAATTAGTTCTAAGAAATGGCTGCTATAGAATTTGGTTATTAGGAGGAGCCCATTGGTGACTGTCAAAAAAACAGTTACAGCAAATTACAAATTGATCGCAGTTGGCTTAGAAGTGAACAGAAAGTAAGGAACTGTTGCTAGGGGGTATAGACCACCCTTTCAAGTTTGACAGTGAAGAGATAAGAGAGGTTAGATAAATGTCTTTAGGGTTAAGCAGACATGAGGAAATCGTCTTTTAGGGCAGGGGAAACCAAAGCAATTTTGTAGGCTGAGGGAAGTAAGATGGTGAAGAGGAAACAATTGAAGATATGGAAAATAAGAGGATAGGAATTGAATACTGACGACCAAAAAGAAGAAATTAGGAAGGCCTTTTCTTCTTGTGCTATATATATTTTAAAACAATTTGTTGAAGTATATCATTCATACGTGAACATACATAAACTATAAGTGTTCAGTAAACATCATGAACTTGCAAAACAAACATGCATAACATCATACAGGGCTCCCACATATCACTGCCCCCCCCCCCACAAACACCCTGCATTGTTGTGAAACATTTGTTAACAAATCATGAAAGAGCATCATCAAAGTATTACTACTAACTATAGTCCGTATCTTACTCCCCTATACATTTTTTTAAGGATTTATTTATTTACTTTTATCCATTTTTACCACACACACACACACCCTCGTTTTTGCTATTTCTGTGTCCATTCACTGGGCAACTGTGTCCATTTCCTGCCCTCTCTTCTCCTCCTTCTCCTCCTGTCTTCACTGGGATTCGATCCTCGGAACCTCCGATGTGGGAGAGAGGCATCCTACACCTGTGCCACCTTAGTTCCTGGTTTTTCGGTGCATCTGGTCTTGGCTCACCCTTGTGTCACTCTCCTTTTACATCATTATCTTGCTGCGTGGCTCGTGGGGCCTGATGGCGCACCCACGCATGGGGCCTAAGGGTGCCTCCGCGCACGGGGCTTGGTGGCTCACATGCCTTCTATATTTTTATTTTTTTTATTTTTACCGGGAGCTCCCGGGGATTGAACCCAGGTCCTTCCATCTGGGAGACAGACACCCAACCATTTGAGCCACATCCATCCCCCTGCTTTATCTCTTAAGGTTGACCAAAGATACCCAAAGTTACAGTCTTTTCTCATACAGGAAGGTCATATAATATAGCAGCCTTAGCTTATCACCAGCATTCTAAAAACCAGACCGAGGAAAAAAAACTAGCTCTGGGGACACATGCATGGTTTCCGATATAGCGAATGTTTAGCCTACCCTGATTATCACAAAATCAGGACAGCGAGAATATTCGCAATCTTGTGCTATATCATATATTATATCTGCATGTGACATTTGCTTTAACAAATCCATGCCTACTATGTATCAATCATTATTTCAATATTGAATAACGGTAAAAACATTTTTTGAAATATTTATATGCAAATTTCACCCTTTACATATATTTTTTTGACATTCATATTGATTTTTTTACTTTTTTTCCATTTTTATTTTTTAAAAGATACTTAGATTGTACAAATGTATAAAAAACATAAGGGCATAAGGGATTCCCATATCTTTACATATATTTTGACATCTGTAATTAGGAAAAAATTTATACAATTAGTATCCCTTTTTGCTTTTGTAATTTTTGTTATATGTTCCATCCCTAATGAGTATGAAGAGCCCTTTTAATTTAAACCATAAACAACTAGTATCTTTCAATTAAATCTGGCTTTTAATAAACTTTTCCTGAAATGAATTCAAGTTACTTCATTCTTCACATCTCTACCTGAATTAATTAATACCATACAGATTTGGTCTTTTTACTCAGTCGCAAAATTTTCCAATATAATGCATTCTGTATCTATGGCCATGATATACTGTTTTTCCATACAGTTTCTCGGTATAATGGTTTATTTAATTCAAGGGAGCGGGCTGGTTAAAGGGATGGGGAGCAGCAGGTAGACAGGGTTAAAGAGAGATGGCAGAATGTCTGCAGAGAGGAAGGTTACCACCAGGCTCAATATTCTTCAGAAAAGGACAGGGGAGGGATCAGATTCAATGGTGATAAAAAGTTATCAGCACTAACAATGTATCTTTCCCAACATAGAATTCCAGAGTGGCGAGAAGCACTTAAATGGATGACTACACCCAAGATTGATTCACAGTCTGTGTAGTTCTCCTTGAGGTTATTCAGAGGGATTCATAGTCCTGTGGGGGAAATGGGGAGATACTGCCTTTGGGGCTTCAGAGATTGGATCCCTGTCCTAAACTGAAAGCCTAAACTGAAAGCTTCTTACAGGGAGTGAGGCAGTGAATGAGGGCTAATTCCTTTCTCTCTTCCCTCACTTCTGCCACTTGCCAGTCCTAACCATTTTGGCTCCATTTCTCAATGCTCCCTCCCCAGCTGCACTTAGAGAAATTCTGCACCAAGTGGGTCCTCAGCAGACAGCACTCAAGGAAGGTGGGGTGGAGAGGGGCCTAATCTACTGCCTCAGTAGAATTCCTCAGCTCCATCATCTTGCCACGGGGAGGTGGGAGGAGCACGGGAAGTGATGGCCCACTGGCTTCTCCTCCCACAGAAGCCCTGCCCCCTCACTCTTGGCCAGTGGAGAGGTTAGCTTTCTTTCTCTTTCTAGTTCAGTCCTTTGGCTAATGTGAAAGACCAAGCAGAAGCTGTGGAGTTGCTTTTTGTGCATGATAAAGGTGCATAGATAGAAGACAGGGATTCCCGGCCGGGAGGAGGGAGGAGAGCTGAAGATCCCTGCTTGAGCTGGCTGATCTAGCAGTCAAAGTGGGAAGCTGAGTGCTTGAAAGAGGATTATGCTCGCACTAGAAATGAGCAGTAAGTGAGCAAATACCATTATGGCTTAGAAAAGAACAAATCCCCCTGGGGTTATGGGGTGAACTAGGAAATATTGCTTAATTCTAGAATAAAAACCGTGAGGCTTCTGGCTCTCTGAACAGTTGTGTGCTGTTTGGAGACTAGAGGCTTAAGTACAAAATCAGGGCTCTAAATGCCTTCTTCCACTCTTGGAAATTGCCAACTTCTACTTACATTAGTGGGGACATGATTCCTCTGACCTAGCTGCTTTCTCCAAAAATTTGCTACTGAAGCCAGTAAGAAGTTGGGATTAAATTAGAGAGGTAGAATTTGGTTTCGGCAGAAATTGCAATCTTGAATTAGGTTCTGTGAATGCTGGCATTGTTATATCTCTCAGTAATGATTGTCAAGAAAGCACAGGATGTAGGGTTAAAAGGGAAAATTAAAAGCTTCCATAACAAGGAGGCTGAACAGTCCATATACATGGGATGAAATGAAATAATTTATATAACTAGTAATAAGTGAGTTAAAAAAAAAAAAAAAAAAAACAGTAAACTGGAAAAGCAGTTAGGAAGCATTGAAGTTTTTGGATTGTTAGGAGAAGAAGAAACTTTAGTTTCAACGACTTTTTTGGCTAGCCAAAAATTTCAGTGTTTACAAAGCCAAGACAATGATTCAAGGATACTTCAATTATTGTTGTACATTATAAATATTTTGGCTGGGCAAGATCTGCGGTTCACTGGTCAGCAAGTTCTGGCAATGACGCCACTGTCACTGGGTACAAAGAATTCTGGGATTTCTGACAGTGAAATGGATGGAAAGACTCACATTCCAACTCTACTTAATGTCCTTTTGTCCAGAAATCGGGCCATGCAAATAAGCTACTTGGTACGTATACAGGTCAATACTTGGAATGGCATTTCTAAATGTTTCGCATTAGAGGTTATCTGTGCCACAAATGCCTTATGGCAACCAATGGACTAAAAGGATGCAAAAGCAAAGTGATAGAAAGTCAGCTTGACTGAAACCAACCTTGTTCTTTCTGTTTTCCATAAATCCTGAAATGGAATCTCAAATGAGGACCAGAATAATAAGAGGGAGAAATACTGTGGCCATTTGTTCTGTCCTAAGTGGTTAAATCCATTAATATATGAATGAGAATTCAGATTTTATTAATGCCTCCTAATACTTGAAGGATTCATGAGTCTCCTTATTAGAGTAAAACACAAAAATAGGAGATATTTTTATTGGGGAGGGAATGCGTAAATACAGTTTTAAAATGTTACATGAGGAAAAAACAGACAGGACTTGTTTCCCACGGTATAAAGAAGATTTATGTCATGTTAACTGAAGGATATCTTTCTTTGCTCAAAGACATGGGGATCCTAATATGGCACAGTAGATGCAAGCATGAGATATATTTTTAATTCTCTTCATTCTAATTGATGAATGAATTTAGGTAGTTAATGCCTAAAACAAGGATTGTTTAAAAAATATAACCTGGGACTACAGATAATTATGTAGTGGTTTTCCTTCTCCATTTGTTATTAGTCCTCTCCAGAAGTACTTTGAATTCTGGAATTATGAAAGTACAACCTGACATTTTGAGTGTTCTCATCAGTTGTTGCATTGGGCATGAGAAAAAGGAAACTCAGATGTATATCTTTCTCCTGTAGCACAACAGTAAAATGGTTATCATGACCTATGTCATATTCTAACTTTAGAACTTATAATATAGATTTTGCTATGGGGAGATAGCTGGGGAATGGTCCTTGTAGCCCCCTAAAATGGCAAAATGCCAATTAAGTGCATTTCTTAAAAATGCTCTGTACTCTTCCAATTTTCAATACCTAATTTTGAAAATTATTTTATTTATCTTTTAAAAATTATTTCTAAGCTGTTTTTCCAATATTAATATTCATCTGATTTATGAGCAAATGCAGAAAATCTGAAAATTTGTTATCTGAGTTGTATAATACTTTTCTTATTCTTAAGAATATATCTGGAATTAAAATAAAACTTTTAATAGGTCCAGTATTAAACACAATATAATTAGTCAATGTAATATCCCTCTTTAGGAAAAATGTGCTGGGACTTTCCAAGGAATTGCTTATTTATCTCAAAATATTAAAGCCAGCAATTTAACAATATAAACATTTGCTGGTGTTCATGAGAGATTGCTATAAAGAGTGATGCATTATGACTAGTGAACAAGGCTAAGTAAAAGCTTTTATCTTTTAAAAAGTATTAAATGGGAATTAAGATTATTAATGGAAAGAAACTAAATGATCATTTAAAATTATTCTCTCACAAGACAAGTAAAGAAAAAGGATATGGAAAACTAAGCAGTGATGAAGACCTCGAAATAATTGTTGATCAAAAGCAGGTAAGTGAATACTTACATACATTTTCTACTATTGCACTGTAGATTTTCGACAGCTGAAGTCTTTTGAGTGTTCAGCCCTCCCTTGACTGAGCCTCTTTGACTGAGCCCTGTATAATGAGATAGACTTTGAGAGCTAAGAGCTAAGCCTCCCTTTATGAGTCCTTTGATACACTGACTTCTGCATAATCTAAACATGTATGCTCTGTATGTAAGAATGGTGTAAAACAAAACTAGAAGATAACAGAACTTTGGGGGAATTAAAAGCCCCACTGATAAATGAGTCAAAAAAAACAATGATAATATGGTTGGGGGGTGGGAATTTAAACAAGAACCAGAAAGTATATTATTTTTAAAAGTGAGAAACAGTACCACTAGAGTATCTTCTAAAACAACAAATCCCAATTAGGGGGAGGAGAAGTAGAGTAGAAGACTTTAAAAGAATGAGAAGTTTAAAAATATATATATTGCCCAATTTAATTTCTGAGATTGCTGCAATAAATTTAGAGATGATTTGAAAAACAAAAAGAGGCTGTTATTTAACAGTCTTTAATACTGCCTGTAATTTGAGAAACACCTAGCTTGGATTTTATATGGGCCCATAAGGTGAAATGAAAACTGCTTAATGGACCATAAACAATGGCATACCAGGTAATGGAAAGTTTCCAGCCCGTGCCACTGAATTGGCATTAGCCCTTAACGTCTTTGTTAATTAACGGCGAGGCAAGATAACTGCACATCCATTTAATGCATAAGTGGCACTAAATCTAAGGGTGATGTAAGCTCAGGTGAAGATATATTTCATGTGAAAAATAATTCAAAAGGACCTGTGCAGATGAAGAGGTTAAAAAGAAAGCATTCAGTAAATTACAGAAGACAAGCTGAATTTGGACAATTTCCTAATGGCACAGTTTGTTTTGCATCATGGTGACTGCATTAAAGGAGCCATTGTGTCTATTTCTTTTTTTTAATTAGAGAAGCTGTAGGCTTTCATAAAAATCATGTAGAAAATACAACATTCCCAAATACCCCCCAATTGTTGACATTTAGCATTGGTGAGTTACCTTTGTTAAAACTGATGAAAGAAATTAAAATATTACTGTTAACTACAGTCTATAGTTAGGTGTATTTTTTTTGCCATATACCACTCTATTATTAACACCTTGTAATAGTGGTATGCAGTTGTTATAATTCCTGAAAGAACATTCTTTTATTTGTACCATTAAACCATTGAAGGGAGGATTGACCATTGGCAGGTAACAATCAGAAATAGTTGACTTAGAGACATGCTTGTTAGCCCCGGAATAATTGAAGTTATTTAAGTGGTCTTCTGGGGAAAGCTGGTCAAAGACATCCCCACTGGAGATGCAGAATGCATGGAAATTATGTGGTTCACTCAGGCTACCTCTGAGATTCTCTTGCCTTATCATCACTCTCTTGCCCCTAAGTAAAACAGGATAGGAGGTGTGTGGATTTGGCTCTGTGTTTCTGCTACTTAGTGTCAAATTGTCAGTGTAATAAATAAGGTAAATGAGGCTGGAGCCTGAGTGATGGGTTGGCATATTAACTATCATTTTAATTATGTCAGATTAATTACTTGGGATATGTGATCTATGTCTCCCTGTGATCCTGCCCATAGACTAGGGCTCTGATTAAAAAACTGGACCCACCTAGCAAATTCACTAGTAAAATACAACTGAAAACATACACATATATTTACATTTCTCTATTAACATGAAGTTAGGTTTTTAAAAAATATATCTTCCTTGATCATGCAGAAGGTGAATCTTTTCTCATTTTAGTACTTGTTTAGTATCTGCCAATCCTAAAGCTTATGTTCCTCTCTTTACTTTTCTTTTTAATTTTTCCTTTTTCTTTCCCCCTACCACCCCCCACCCCAAAGATTTTAGTTTTAACTAAATTTTGATGTTCAGAAAACTATTAAATTATGTATTGAGATCTTTGGAGTAGAAAGCCTAAAGGAGCCATTGCTCTTTTTCCTCATTGTATCATGCACAAAATTTATGTTGTTGTGCCTAAACACACTTTTTCACTGTTAAGGAATCTTTTTTAAAAAAGGAAAGAGAGAGAGAGAGAGAAGGAACCAGTTTTCCTGCTTCTTCCAAAAATAACATTTTCCTTACCTGGATCAAATGGACAGTGGATTCAGTCTGCCCAGAGTCATTGTTTGCCTCTGCTGTTATCACATGTCCCCTGGTGCCCTCGCACGAGTTGGCAAGGCCCCAGCTTTGCTGAGTCATTCGTGTCAAAACATGCTTCTAAGGATAAGTAATTGTGAATATGAGTTGGCTTTGGTGTTTGCTGTTGGCAGTAAGAGTAATCCTTCCTTTTTTTGGTTGGTTTATTTGGTGGTATTATTGTGATTAAATCCTAGGTTGAAACAATGACAATGTTGATATCTCTAAGTAAAATATTTGGAGAAACACTTTGATTAGTCCTTATAATACTACAAAAAATATTTCTAAGTTTAAGAGATCAATATATTAAAGGTGTGTATGTGTGTTTGTGCATAAACTACATTTGTTTTCCATAATGGAAATATTGCTTCATTTCATAGATATGATATATCTATTGATATGCTATATGATGCGGGGGGTGTGGGGGTGTAATAAAATTAAAACTCTATAGCACTATATTTGGCAGGAATTTTAATGTTCAATTTATTCTTTCAGAACATAGTAGCAATTTGTTAGTCAATCTTCATGTAATTGCAAATAGTTTTTCAGTAATTGGTGCCAAAACAAAATCTGAAGAAGATAAATAAAATAATTAGAGTGTTGTGATGGGCAGAAGTCTACTAATCTCATTAAATTAGTCATTCAGAAGCTGCTGATCTACAAATGCTGGGTAAGCTATATGCCATTTCATCAGTCATGTGATTTTGCAAGTCTTATACTTTCACAGAAAGTCCACAAACTTGCTTATATAAGCAGGTTAATAACAGGAGCAGCACAGAGTATGTGGGTTTTGTTCCTCCTGGCTGCCTTCATTCACGGGGTTGAAGGGTGATTTCTGTGTTACTTCTACATGGAAAAAAAGTGATTTTGGCAATGTGTAGGGCTTTATTCTTGAAAAGTAATATCGTGCTTCTCTCTTTGTGAAATTTGATTGTCAAATTTTATTTGGGATGCATATAGAAACATTCCAGAGAATCCTTAAAGAAGTCTTATGCCCTAAAGCAGGGATTCTTAACCTATTTTGTTCCACGGACCCCTTACTAAGTCCACACTATGCTGTGTATTATTTAATAAATATATCACACCCACATGTCCCAACAAGAATGTTTTTTTTTTTATTTCAATTCAAGCTCACAGACCCCTTGTTAAGAACCCCTGCCCTAAAGTAATAGCTGCTGTATAATATGTATACATACACAGTCTTTTAAATATAATTGTGTCATATTGGTGTCAGAAGCCATATTTTCCACTGGATAGCCCTAGCTTTTAAACTTCAAACATAGGCACTAATCAAGGGGAAAATATGTGGTTAAAATCTTAATGCCTCCAAAATCCAAACATTTTGACCTACACACATATATCTATATATAATGAATTCTATTTTGGCTTTCTATATTAAATATTAAAAGAGAAATTTAAAATATACATTTGGATCATTTTACTATTTATGGAAAATTTCTTCCCTGGTTTGGTGTGGGGAGGGTCTTGTTTAGGAATAGGTTTCCTGTACACAGGACTTTTCCTTTAGAAGTCATTGAAATTTCAGGTGTGGTTGTGGGGAGAGGTAAGTGATCAGGTACATTGAGTAAGAGATAAAACACATTAGCCTAATTGAATAAATAATAAATTCATTCTATTTTAAATTAGAATCATCTCAATTCAAGGCTAGATCTAGATAGCTTCTTTTTCTACAAATGTTTTCAAATTTCAAGTAGACTTACAGGAGGTAACAAAGACTGATACAAAATTATTGACTATTACATGTTTTATTACAGGTTCAAGCATTTAGAAAATGAGTTAAGAATATGCCATGGATCTTTGTTAGTTATAGGATTCAAAGTGTAATACATCCTCTGAGTGGCAGCTGCATACCTTTCAATTCAATGAGGCAGTGAAATATCAGCCAGTACCATGAGGAACCGGTGTGCGTAAATTAGAGCAGTGGTTGTCACACTTTAGCTACCTCAGAATCCCTAGAGGGCTTGTTATAATGGCAGCCCTACACTCTCTGATTCCATAGGTCTGGGTGTGGGGAGCTAGAATTTGAATTTCTGAGGCCTCAGCTGACGCTGCTTGTTCAGGATCAACCACACTTCAAAGTCACTGAGATAGAGGAAATATTTATTGCAGTTCTAATGGGGGAAAAGTATATGTTACTTGTGATAATTTGACATTCTTCAAGTGGGCAGTTCCTGGAAATCTAAAAACTAGAATTCATAGACATTCAACTTAATGATACTGAAAGCAAGAAAATCACAGCTGATGATTTTCTTCAGCTGAATTCTTGTTAGATGGCCTGGTGATCTTGAACCTGTCTGAGCTAAGTTTTTTATTTGTAAGATAATGCTCTCTGCTCTTCCCCCCTTTTAGAGTGTCCCTGAGATAAAATATGTGAAGGAGCTTTATAAACTGTACATTACTATGTTGTTGTTTTAGGAGGTAGAAAGGATTGAACCCAGGACCTTGAGTGTGTGAGCTACACCTGCTCCATACTATTATGTTATTTTAATTAGCTAGTCAAAACCACTCCACTTCCCCAATTTGGCAAAACAGGAAAATTGAGATCTAGACAGGTGTATCGAGTTGGCCCCTTACCCAGGTCCTGGTTAGTTCCAGAGAGAACACTGGAAGTTAGTGTTCAGCTGAGTTGGCCCCTTACCTGGGTCCTGGTTGGTTACAGAGAGAATACTGAAGTTCGTGTTCAGTCCGAGCTCCTCTGCTCCTAGCTCTCTGCAGTCTCATTACTGGTCACCATGTATGGGTCTTAAGAAGCTGTTTTGCCTTTGTGTTCCAATTATATAATCAGCCATTATATAAAACCATCTCCTAGGAATTATCATAATGGCATACATTTATTAAGCCTTAACAGTAATAAACTTTTCCACAAACAGTACTTAATTGATTACTTCCCTCTTGTCTCTAAGACAGGAGAAAAATGCCCTTCAAAGCAAATTTATACAAAATTAGAGCCACAACATGACCTTTCTCCTCTTCACATAGCCTCCTCTGGGAGGGCTTTACCCAGCCTGAGAATCATCCTGAAGAGAGACAACTCAGACTTCTCCTAGCCTAAAACCTTTCAGAGAGTCTCTTATTTAAAACTTGTAAGAGAAGCCTGAGCAGAAAGCAATAGAAACGTCTGTGATCTTCCTCTACAGAAGAAGAGGCAAGGAGAGCGCCCCCTTGTGTTGCTAATAGCGAGTAAGCATCCAAGTAGGATTGCAATGGTCTGCCCTAGTGGTCCTTGTGCAAGTGGATCTTAAAAAGGAAAGTAAAGGCTAGACTGAAATAAAAAGAGAAGAACAAGAAAAACATCTGAACAGGAAAAGATACCCAATTCCCTTCTGGTACTAACACATAGTGTGGTCCTACTACCATCTAAGCCTCTGCCTTGAGTCCTGAACTCAAAAATAGTGAAAGGGATGAGGCTGGTATGTGTCACTGCCTTGTTGTTTTACTCAGCACCATCTGCCCAGTGCTTTGTTTGCCATTTCAATGTGGTGACTTAATTTAAATATAATTCAGATTCAGATTCCATTAACTCTGGGGACACGAGTAAGAGACCTCATGACACCAAGAGCCCTTGCCTCTTGGTGTCATGAGTAAGGCTCTCCCGTGGTACCTTTCTGGAGCTGTGCTCTGTACATGGTCAGCAAGAACAGAAACCCCCTATTGAGTTGCAGAGAGGCACAGCCTGTTGAGCCTGGAGATTCTGAAGCAGGATATGAGACTAGAAGGACAAAGCACATTGTACAGTGGTAATTGCCCTGATTATGCTCACAGCAGACATAGGCTCATTAGAGATTGATAGATGGGGAATGGTTCCATGAAAAGAAGCCATATTTATTTGAGATAAGAGAGACTGAACTATTTCAAATTTGCTATTTGAAATCCACATTAGAGGAAACAAAGATTCACTACTGTAGTCCAGTCAATTTTATCCTATCTTCAAAGCTATTTATGATCAATTAACATTGTGTGAGGAAGGGGCAAAGTTTTCCATTAAGTTAAATAGAGAAAGTACTGGAATAAAAGCATGATCATCCTGTGCTTAATTCCTAAATATTCCCTATTTGTGTTAAATAATATGAAAAGAATGTCTGAGTTACTGGTAATTTTGGAAGAAATCACAGTGATGCAAAGTATCTTACTTTTCAGTTTCCTTATAAAGTTTTTGTTTGTTTAATGTCACACATTTCTATTTAGTGTAGTGACTCTCCCAAGGATCAGCCAATCCAGGGGGAAATATCTTGATTTCAGAATTTCTGATAGTTTACTTAGGTCTGGTACCAAGTATAATACCAAAAATATGTAGAGGATCATTTGTGGTGGCTTGGAGCTATTTACCCCAGAAAACATGTTCTTAAATTTAGTCCATCCCTGTGGGTGTGAACTTTTGTAAGTAGGACCTTTTGATGAGGTGACTTCAGTTAAGGTGTAGCCCAGTTGAAGCCCTTATAACAAAGCTGACAGAGAGAGAAAGCTTGAGGGAACAGCCCGAAGCTGGAAGTCAGTGGAACCTGAAAGAGAAAGGAGAGGCCACCATGTACATTGTCATTTGAAAGAAAAGCCAAGGACCAAGGATTGCTGGCAGCCAGTCCTAGAATGCCACACTTTGGGGGAAGAAAGCATCACTTTACTGAGGCCTCAATTTTGGACCATGAGCCAATGAATTCCTATTGTTTAGGCCAATTCATTGCATGGTATTTGTTTTGGCAGCCAGGAACTCTTCATAGAGTGACACAGAGGCAGGCAAAAGTATTGACGTAGGAGTCCATTGCCCTGGTTTCTAGTCTTGGCTTTGCCAGTTGTGAAGCAGAAGGCCTTGAAAGAAGCCATTTAAGTTCTCTGAGTTTCAGTGTCTTTACCTGTAAAATGGAATAATTCCATTTGGCTCAGACATCTGTTGTAAGGCTCAAATGAAGAGATCTATGTATCCAGCTTAGCTTTTCATCAGAGTCAGACTAGAACCCAAGGCCACTGCTGTTTTACCTGATACCCTTTCCATCTGTAGCTCATGCTTCCTGAATGGATAGTGGGAAATGGTTGTTGCATCATGACCTTTCACTTTTGTTATTCCCACTAATCTACTATTAAGTATTCTGTGTGCTTCTGTAGGACACCATTAGATATTCTAGTTTAGTGCATTTTCCAATAATGCCGGCTTCTCTGCTGCTCCATGAGTTCAACATTGTGACTATAACACAGAATGTGTGTCCCTCTTATACAGTGGCTAAGGGCATGGGCTTAACAGTCAGAAATCTGAGTGAGAGCAGGCTATGGCCTTGTAGTAGCTGTATTTACCCGGCAAAAATTAAACAGCCTCTCTGAGCCTCAGACTCCTTTGCTATCAGATGATGAAAATAATATCTACCTCATAAAGTTGTTGGGAGGAGTAAAAAAGTTCCTGTATATAAATGCTTAGCAAAGTGCTTGGTGTGCAATAAGTCCTTTATAAATAATAGCTACTGGGGTGGGTGAGTGGTAGAAGGTGATGGAAATGCCCTTAGATTTATTTGCCATAAGAGCCCATTGGCCTTTTTGAGGATGCGCTATAGTTAATCTAAACAATATAATCTTGGGAAGCGGCTGTGGCTCAATCAGTGGGGCTCCCGTTTACCATATGGGAGGCCCTGGGTTCGGTTCCCGGGGCCTCCTGGTGAAGGCAGGCCTGCCCGCACAGCGTGGTTAGCTGACCCAGCGAGCACAAGCAGCAAGGGGGGGATAAATGAATAAATAAATAAAATCTTTAAAAAAAAAAACAATATAATCTTCTCTAGGGTTATAGATGTAAATGCTTCCTTGGATCAGCCAGGTACGGAAATGAGGGTAATAGACTGTAAGAAAAATAGGGCACAAGAGAGACAATGGATAATTGGAGCAAGCTGGCCCCATCAAGAGGGGACAGCGCCTACCAGTACCAGCTGATTGTTATCTTCTTGGAAGTGGGCTCAATGGCACCACATATACTAATTATTCAACAGAGGCAATTAATCTGCTGCTTTTTAAAAATTTACAATCAATTAAAAAATTGTCTAACATTGCGAGGTCAAAACAAGACAGTGTGAGTCTGTGCACCTCCCTGGGGTGCCAGGATATGATCTATTACACTCAGGAGACTCCGGGATCAAAGCAGAGTGAGAAGCCGACTTGGGCTGGGCAGCTACCTGCTCTCTTCTTCTGTTTCTCTCCTATTTTGTACACTCCCCCTTGAAAACCAATCTCACCTAATTGTTGACCTGATTAAAATAATAGCCCTTAAGGTGTAGTCATAGATGGCCTTACCTCCAAGAAATTCAAGTACCTCAAAAGGGGACTTGTTAACCTCCAATAACAATAATAGAGTATATCCATTTGATAAAATGACTAGGCAGATATTTATGAGCAGGAAGTATTACTGATGTTTTCACCTATTCAAGTCTGTCTTTTACCACCTTCTGCTCTTGTCACTCTAGCAACTCAATGAGTAAACAAGTTATCAGCATTGTTGAATAGCAAGCAACCAACTTTCCTCCATCAGTCCATCTTTCCCAATTTTCCAGTCATGCAACTCAAGGGCTCAGTTAAAAACTGTAATCACTGAGAGAGAGATTATAGGTTACCACCACAAATTCAGCAAATACCTGAAACCCAATTATATATCAATGCTTTAAGATATTAATACATACCCTATATTCATTTACATGCAATGTTAAAAAAAAAAACTGTTCTTTCAAGATGGAAAATAGAGATGTTAAGTCATTTTTCTATAGCCCATATTTTTTTTTTCTTTTTAATCTAAGAGTAAAAAATTCTGTCAGCACGTTGAATCAGCGAGAAAATAAATGCAAAATTGAAATGACATGAACTGACATGATGAGTGTACAAACGACGTGAGATTTGAAACTAACAGTCAGAGACTGTAGTACTTAAAAGTAGACTCAGACATTTGGCTACAGCTTGAAAAGAATCCCATTCACTGTGGAAGATTTATTGTGGTTCTTTTACTTTTTATTTGTTTGTTTTTTAAGTTAGCTCATCTGATCAATATGAAATCTAATGAGAATCATTAGAGCTAGAAGGAACTTCAGAGCATATCTAATCCATTGGCTTTACAATTGCTGCTTGGTAGAGTCCATTCAGGGCCAGGGGACGTGATGCCACAACTTAAAGAGCAACTCAGCCCCTTGTTTCATCAAACAAGATATTTGGTGAAAGGGTGCTACTGCTAAGAAGAAATTTTAAATATATTTATTCTAATTAAATTGAAATACCTTAAATGAGTCTCAGGAGTAGGGAAGTAGCTTGACCATGCTCACCAAGTTATTTTAGATCACAGGCAATATTAGAATGCTCGTCTACAGTCTTGGGCTTCTCCATTTATCCCTAACTGCCTTCCTAAATTAAGATGCTTCCTATTCTTTCTTCATGTTGGTAAGTACAACATACTAATCAAGCCAGAAAATTAATCTGAGAAAAAGTGTGTGTTTTAAGTACACAGCTAAAAGTCTACTAAATTTGTCTGATGGATTTTTATGAAAGGATGTTTATATGAGATGTTTCCTAATTCTTCATAAAGAGGTTCTTAGAAACTTAGTGACAAATCCCAGGTATACACCAGGGTACAGATACTGAGGATTTAAAAAGTGAACCATGAACGCTCTTAAACTGTGCCCACCCCGCCCCCAAAGGTAGCAACGTTTCTCCTCCATGTTGAAACAGGTGGTCTTTCTACAGCTGGTATCTCAGTCTTCTCCACCCGGATCAGTTTATCATCTCTCCCTAAACTGACCATGGGTTGTGAACCTTGTCTGGAGTTGAGCATCCAGCTTCCCAGACCTCCAATTGGAAGTCAGCTGCCAGCCTTTTTCTCTAAGGAACACTGCAGATGAGCTCACTGATTACTGATTGGATCAGCAGCATTGTTGTAAGGTCTTTACAAACCAATTGTGGGCAGAAATATTTGTACGGAAATGATTTATGTTACAAATTCAAAATCCGATAAATTAAAATGTCAAAGACCATGTATCTTTTTTTCTTTTGATAGTTAAGCAGCAACAAGAGTTTCAAAAGTAAAGTTCTCTTCCTTCTCTTCTCTCCTCACTTTGGACCTAGATGCCTGTACTCTGCCATTGCCCTGACCTTGTCATTTCTGTGGCTGTGCTTTTATTTCTTTCCCATCCAGAATTCGCAGTGCATGTCTTTTCTTCTCTGCTCAGCACTCCTCTCTGATCCCTGGCTCTGGAATATGTCTCTTTTTCTGCCACTGCATATATAAGGTTTGACAGAAATGCAACTCTTGCAAACCTGCTTTTTTAGTGCTCCATTGCTTCCTTCTCTTTTTCCAAAACAATTCTATAATTCTGTCATTTCCATTTTTAGTCATTAACTTTTCGCATTGTCTACCCTCAATTAGAGCGGGCACTACTTCCTTCCTATCTTGTGATCTAAGAAAAACACAAACACACACACACAAATCATCATTCAATTCAATTGTTATCTATTCCTCATCAAAGTATGTTTTTTTGTGTGTGTGTGTGTTTTGTTTGTTTGTTTTTTTTGCCAAATGATCTCACCCTTGAAATATATGAATAAGTGACTTATTTAAGAAATGGTGGGAGAATGTACCATCACTGCTTTGTGCTGGATGTTCTGAATAGAAAAAAAAAACATTCATTCATTGCTTTTTCTAATGAAATTATCTCATTTGTATAATCTGTGAATAATTAATGAATTTTTGTTGTAGAGAAAAGCTAAGCATGAAAGTTGTTTTCTTCCATTCATGGGTTATCCCATTATCATTCCCGTGCACTCTTGGCTTCTATTTCTAAACTTTAAATCTTTCCCCCAAAATTGACACAATGTTTTTGAACTATGGGAGTAGTTTCTGAGAAATGAGTGATGGTACATCAGCTGGTGAATTTCTTAAATCCAGTTGTTTACTACAAGATAAAGCCAACTGAAGCTCACGAACAGTTATTCTCAAAGTTTTCAGCTAAAGATATAAAACCTCAGAAATTTTTCAATAAAAAAGGAAATGTATTTATTCTCTAAATTCATAAGCATTTTAACCCTTCCATCCAAAATCTACAATAAACTTGATTTAAAATCATATCCTACAAATACAAAAAAGAAAAAAAGGAAAAAGCAACAACAACAAAAAATCACATACTTCAGGCCAGGACTTTTTTGAACCACAGTAGCTTCACTAGTCATACCTCACGGATTCCCAAATTGCTCCACTTTGGTGGTAGACACCCAGGACATGGCGACAACTGTTGTTATCTCTGTCTCCCAAATAAAAGCCGACTTGACTCCCGGGGTGGGCTTACAGGCAGTGCATGAGCCAATCCCTGGCAACCCCTTTATCCTCATCTAATGCCACCTCAACGCCACCCGCCCTGCATCCTGCACAACTTGAAGGACCCCAAGTGAGTACCGTTCCTCCTCCCTCTCTTGCCCTTGCTTTTCTTCTGCCTGTGGATATGGACATGATATTCACCACAAATATCCTTCCATATCCCTGAGGAGTCGGAGGGTACAGAGTGGAGGGAAGGACTCATGGCTCTGACTGAGCCTTTCCCTTTGAGAATCCAAATGTTAGGAGAGAGAAAACAAGTCCCCTTGCTCTGTAGATGAGCAGCTTCCTTAAATCCTATAAATCTGGGAAAATGATTAAAAAAAAACAACAAGAATAAAGCCTGTTCCAGAAAAGAAGAGGGAGGAAATGAGGAAACAGACAAATCTGAGGATCTGTTATTTATAGAAATTTCATATATAAACAATTTTGCTAGGTATATTCTGGGGCTTGGTTGTAGGGAACAATTTAGAGGTATATTCAATATGTTAATATCCTTTGTAGTCCTTTGAAAACTGGGCTTGATTCTGCTACGTTCCCAAGGTGCTTCTTCTGGCGTGGTAAGCAAGGGAGCACACTGAGGAGCACAGAAGTGCCATTTCATGGGATGTTGATGACGCTTAACTGCTGGTATTCAGGGAAAGAACTAAAGAAGGAATCATATTTTTAAAAGCTGATTAAGATAAACTGTGCGAACAAATTCAATTTCCTTTTATTTTCTTACTATGAGGTAGCAAAATAAAATAACATCAAGGAGAATGTTATTTGGAACAAAATGGCATTATTTTGATGGAAAGATTTAAGCTTCCATTTTGTTCATTTATTTTTTTAAAAACGTATGGACAGTCTATTTCTTGCTATATGTTTGCCAGGTGCTAAGGACACAGAGATGACATAAACCCAGCTAGGCTGTTAAGAAGTTAGCAGTGTGGTGTGGACTGGCTCCTGTAGCAGAGCTGGAACCAAGGGCTCCCAGGGGGAGTGCGTCATCTGCTCTTTCCCCAGTCATAGTCCTGAAAGAGTTACAGAGTCTTCCTAGTGTTCAGTGTATTCCCAGAGTGGGATACAGCCTTTGGGAACAATGACCAAAGATGTTTTTTAGAGCCGGGCTATTCAGAAAGTGGTTTATGGGCCAGCAGCTTTAGCATCCCCTGGAGTTTATTAGAAATGCAGACTCTAAGGCCTGGTCCCAGACTAAATCAGAAACCCTGAATGTGGGGCCCAAGAATCTGTCTTAAGAAGTCCTCCAAATGATTCCTGTGCACACTGGGGTTTGAGAAGCACTATTTTAGGTTATTCCAATTTTTGGTGTCAAGAAAGGAATAATTATTGTAAAAACATTAAACTTTTATTTTCTTAGCCTACTAAAGAAAGGGAGGTAAGGCAAGGTAAGTGCTTTAAATCCTTTACCTGAATGGCCCTAACCTCACAAATATTCCTTTCTGGTATCACTCATTCAAAGGAGCCTACCTACTAATCAATCCTGTGACCCAGGCTCCTGCAAAATCAAAGTATAAATGACAGAGACCAAGAGGTAAAGGTTATTAACCTGATCTTTGTCCCAAGCATTTCTGAACTTAGATTGTTTTTTTAAAAAAGACTAATAATAACATCAAACGCATATATACCATTTATTATGTGTTAGGCCCTGTTCTAAACTCTTAATATAAATTAAATCTTTTAAGCCTCTCAATGGCCCCCTCATGTAGGTACAACAATCCTCATTTTGCAGTACACACTAAAGTATAGGGAATTTTAGGCAGGGCTGCTGCATTGCAGGACTCCAGGGAGATGCGCGGTGCGCACAGCCTGCGCGGCAGTACATGGCGGCCTTGGGCTAATGGAGTTCAGAGTGAGGAAGGTACCCTTTCACCACATATCCCTGACTCATCAAGGAGATCTTGGCTGTGCCAGGAAATAGCATGGTAAAAACATAGGCAGAAGGAGAAAGACTTCCTGTTTGTAAAGCAAAGAAATATATGATAACAAAAGCATAAAGAAATTGAGATGGGTAAATTGAAAGAAGACATGTATTCTCCTTCCCAAAAAAGCATCTGTGTGTATATGCATGCATGCACATGAGAGTGAGTGCGTGTGTGAACATATGCATAGCTGTAAACATGTACACCCAAAGGCAAACCTGCAAAAAGGGCAGTTGCCCAATCCTTCCATAAATGCCTACCTCCAAGGCTGCTGGGACACTGCATAGTACTGAATGACCAGGACCAGGTGGCCAGACAACTGTCAGTTAACAAGTAAAGGACAGGTATCACATTGAGGTTGCTATACATGCTTCAGGACTTCACATCTTAGGTGCTACTCATGATAAATGCTACTTATAATAATCATAGAATTACCTCTGTGCCCACCCCATTTAAAAATTCCACATCTGGCACAAACCAGAAAGTCCATCACTTCAGTATTTGTTGACTAGCTTTCTGTTCTGGGAGTAGATTGTCATGCTCTAAAAATGTCACTCTGCCAGCTGCCCCACAGGGGCTGACCTTTCTTCTCAGGCTGAAGTCCTTGCTGAACTGTGCAGTAGAGCTGGATTATCCAAAGTTGCTGGCAGATGTCCAGTTTCCCTGCCTGCCCATCTAAAAAAGTGGCCTGAGAATTGATATGCTGCCACCTCATCAGGTTTACACCTGACATGTCTCTGCTCCCCCAAGCTCCTTGTGATTCCTGCGTCCTCCCAAAAGCCAAGCTCTAACCTTTCCTCCCCAACTCGTCCTGTTGTGCTAAAGGGCTGACCATCACCCTTGGGTCCCTTCCCGTCAACTACGTTCTGCTTATGAGGATATAAAATGCTCCTCAAAAACTTTGTACAAGAGAGAAAAGATATCACCCCTGATCCCAAAGACTTTTGATTTTGCATACTCTTACATTTTTGCATAGTCGTAAGCATAATGTTAATTTTTTGCATAGTTGCCGTCAGTATGAATTCAATTTTGTATCTGCTTTTTAATGTAACATTGTATCAGATGTATTTTTCACATTGCTATTTAGCTATTATAAATGTCATGTTAATGGTTGCATTATTTAATCAAGGTGATCCTTAGGCTTTTTTTTCCCCATAATTTTCCCTGGCTTGTGCCTTACGACCATCCAAATATTCTCTTTCTTTCCCTTCTTCCTTCAGGATGCAAGTTATCAAGTTAAGAGATAAGGAAGTAAAAGTGAGAAAATAGTGTACATTACCGGAGTTAGACATTTACTGATTCACCATGAATTATGCATGATACATATAGGAATTGGCACAGTGTCATCTTTTCATATTCCTGCTGCACCTTGAAGCATCATTAATGATGGCACAATGCATGTTGCATTGCTCTCGTAAAACCTTAGGTTTAAACCACATCTCATGTGGCAGTTATACAGCATTCTGCTTCCTGAGACTGACCATAGCTGAATCACAAACGTACATTTGAATAAATTCCATTTGCATGAGTTTTAAATTTGCTGAGAAAGGAAACTGACTAAATATTGTTAGAGTAACAAATAACTTGGGAGATAAGTTACTTTACCATATGCCGTGAGAACACAGATGTATGGACCCCCTAGGTTACTCTCATACAGAAAATGGAGACTCTAAAAATCCAATATTGTGGTCTGACCAACTTATAAAAAGTAGGCACCACTAATGGGGTTGTGGAAGTAAGCCTTATGACTGCTTTGTATTGTAAGGCTCAGATCAAAAGGAATAATTGTACATGAGTTTTAGAATATATCGTTTTTTATAAGCATTCTGGATTTTTTTTTTATTTCCAAGGTTCCTAATATGCAAAAAATCTTTAATAACCAAGGGGAGGAAATGGTAGTACGGTCCATGAGCTAAAATACAAGTCAGAATGCTAGGATTCAAGTTCCTGGCTATGCCAATGACTTTTGATTTGACCTTGAACAAATCTCTAAACCTTGACTTCCTTAGCAGCAAAGTGATAGTATTTGCCCTACTTCTATCTCACAAGAATTCTGGAAGTGTTTCTTAAAGAAAAGTATAAAAATAATCATTTGAGCTACTCAAGAGGATTACTTCCTGTGAATAAATCCAAGATGGTATCATCTGTAAGGAAGCCACTAATGCCCTGGGGTTATGAATCACTTTCTGGTGTTCAAGACCAATTTAAAGATGAAATCCCCTATAGAAAAATGAACCCATCCATAATGATTATTTCTAGGTCTATAATACTTGGGGATGGGGAAGAGTGTGGCTTAATTTTATGAATTTACAAGCGATAAACTTACACTGGATTTCTTTTTGAATGGTACTTGTTTCGATCATTTTCTTTGTAATTGTAATGACAGAAAAAATGGATAAATGCTCATATTTATGTTTTTCAACTGTCTTGGGAACATTGTAAATACATAGTTCTAAAGAAATAACATAGTCTTTCTATCACTGATTCTATTCTTTGAAATGAACAAAAATTTCCTTGAAAAGCAAATTATGCTGAGAGTTCCAAACTTTATGGAGCAGTCAAGAAATTGAGTAAGCCAAGTGGAAACAGCACATTTATCCCCCAAGACTAGAAAAAGACCCCCCAGATGAGTTTTTTTGAGTACCTGAGTCCTCTTGAAAGAGAGAGGAAGGAAGGAAGAAAGAAAGGGAGGGAGGGACGGAAGGAGGGAAGGAGGGAATCACATAATATCTTTCAAAACAGAGAGACCAAATTAGTTTTAGCAAGTTGCTAAAGAAAAGGAGAACTTACTCTTACAAAGTAAGCTGACATTTAGAACACTCTGTATAGCTTTGAAGGGAATTCTGCCCACTATCAATAAGCTGTCTTCAGAATAATCGTTTCAGGCCATATTGGTGCCAGAGGTTATTAACCACACATGAATTCTTTTTGTTCTTCCTTATTTAGAGGTCTGCATCTGTTACATCACCAGGGAGGCCTGCAACAAGCTTCCAGCCTATCAGGAAAGAAAAATAATTAAAAAAAAAAAAAAAATATATATATATATATATATATATATAAAAGATTTAAAGTTCATGGTGAGAACAGATTGGGGAGTGGGGGCAGGGAATATGGGTGCAGGTAAAGTAAGTGAGTCTTGTGCAGCAGTCGTCTTAAACTCATGCATGAACATCATAGATGACGTTGGTGGAGTTAAGCAGGTCACACTTTATACCCCAATTGTCCAATTTAGTCTCATTTCAATGGAGTAGAGAGGCAGGCATGAGAATAGAGGCAATTAACATTGCTGAGCACCTACTATGAGCCAGAGAACAACCTGAGATGTAGTTAGCATTAAGCCAATTTTTCAGAATGGAAGAAAGAAAAGGCTCAGGAGGGTTGAGGAAGCTGGAAAAAGTCACAAAAACCAATAAATCAAAAATGGAATTTGAAATCAAGTGTCTTCAAAGCCCATGCTTTTCCTCTGTCAACTGCCTTCCCACCAACCACCAAGAAAAGTGAGCTACACTGCATTTTGTTTACTGAAAAGATACCATCAGTAGTTACTGCATCATGCCTACCATCTATGAGAAATTACATAAAAGGACCTTCTATTAAAAATAAAAAAAGTCACAGAAAGCAAAGAGTATGGTGGGGATGAGTCAAAGTACAACACCTGCTGGTCACCTGCTGCTGACTGGCTGGTTCTTTCCTGATGACTCTTCGGATGAAAACAAGTGCTAAATAATGGAAGTGGGCAGACAGAGAGTTCTTTTGAAACACAAGAAACAAATAAAAATGAAGACTGTATTGTCCTAGTTCTTAGTTTGCACACAACTACATCTATATTTTACTCATAATTGGCCTGAAGATAAATTGTACTGGAAAAATAAAATGGCTCATTTCACCAGGCTTTTCTTCCAATCCAAGAACACCAAAGCTCCTGTAGTCATGACAGATTTTTTTTCCCACTAAGTTAATTTCTGGGCTTGTTCTCTTATAGAACTTAAATAGTAAAGCTCTCCAAGGCAGATGCAAAAGAACAAAAAAGATATCTTTTTGTAACTTAAGAAGCAACAAAGTTTCCAGTAGTCAGAAGCAATCACCCTTCACATCCCTCTGGGTCTTTTGGATTTAAGAATGTTAAGAAACAAAATAGTTAAAAAAGAAATTTGTATTTTTTCCGGTAGGCCTAAGTAGAAAAAGGGGGTTACCTAAGCAGAACATTTCATCTTTGGGGCTATTTTGACTTTTTCTTGCCAACTTTTAGCTTCATTAGTTGTCAAACACTGTCTCGCTGTACTTGTGTTGGCTGATCATGCTCTCCTTTTACACCTTCTCCACTTCTGTAATCATTTACTGCATGTTGGCCTTTGAGTCTCTCTCTGTCTTCCTCAGGAGGCTGTTTGCTCTTCGCTCTGGGTGTTTCTCATCGTTGCTCTGTTTCCACCCTGAGTCATGATGAGACCCCAGACCAATCTCTCCATCACTGAGGAGGGTCATTTAGAGACTTGTTCCTTATAGCACTGTGGGAACCCATTTAACGACACTTTTGAATGATACAGTCCTCTTGCTTCTCAAAACGAAAAGACAACAAAAATGCTGTAATGTTAAATTGATGACTTTCTAAAACAGTGTAAACCTCCTTGGTTCTACCTACATACAAACAGACTGAATGGCATCAACAGCAGAATCTTTGAATCGAAAGGGTATACACTTCTGTAAACAGTTATTTAAGCTATTTTGCTCCATTTGCTTTTCATCATCACCGTTGTCATCATCATCATCGTCACGCATTGTTGAACACCCACCACGGACCACATGGTACAAACATCGCTCCTGTCCTTGAAGAGCTTATGCTCTCTCCATATAAGACATTAATGCCAAAACAAAGTGGCTTAAACAAGGCAGAACCTTATTTCTCTCTCACTTAAAAGAAGTCTGAAGGTGGAACATCCAGAGATGGTATCGGAGCTCCACAAACTCATCAGGGATGCAAGCCCTTTCCAGTTCTCTGCTTTACTGTACCTTAGCTGTGGCCCTGGTCCTTCTATTCAAAGACAGCAATCCCTATCCACTGTCTCTGAGTTCCAGCTAGTAGGAAGGAGAAAGGTGGGGAGAGAAAAACAAGGGAATATCTATCCATGCTTATTTTTGTTTTAACCCACCTTCCTTTTAAGGAGACTTCCCAGAAGTTCTATACAGTTCTTTTGCTTATAATCCATTGCCCAGAACTTAGTCAAATGTCACAACTGGCTATTGGAAAGGGGTTGATCCTGGGAAATAGAGTCTTTTATTTTCATGACACTATGTTCAGCTAAATATCATGTTTCTGTTACTAAATAAGAAGGATATTGGTATAGAAAATTACCAATATCATCCATAATTATTTCCCCAAATCAGTGCCAAAGGAAAATAAGCATATATCACACATTTTAAATTTTTCTTAACAATTTTATCTTATAAAATCACAGGAACCAGTATCGTTTAATTAAAGGGTGGGGGAAAGAGGAAGGACTGTTTGAAGGGAATATGCAAAATGGCTGGAGGAATTGCCTACTGTATTTAGCAATACAAAAGGGAAGAGACTGGTGCACGTTTTAAAATAAGAGAAGGCCAAGAGTACTTGGAGCTCGTAGTGGTAATCAGTTCAGAGCAGTCTGATACCTTCTGCCATTTGTGCATCACACATATGCCTCCAACACACATTTTGCTCCAAGCCCATGTTTCCTATTTGAATCCTCAACAATTTCTTCTCAGCCTCTCCTCAACCGTCACTCACTTCATCAGGAATTCTTTAAATAATCTCCCCTGCACTAATAATATTCCATTCATTTTAACCTCTTGGGACTTCCACATGGTGTCAGGGAGGCATAGGATCATGGCCACAATCACTCAGTGAAGTGTATTGTCATGATTTTGTTTCCTGTACGTTTTCAGCTAGACTGCAAATCCATTCTTACTCCTGCATTAACCCCCTAGTGCTGACTGGGGTGCAGTGTGTGCAATAGGCCTTCAATAGATTCTGTTAGATCCAATAAAAAAATCAGGAGGTAGAAGGTGGGAAAGAGGTTTTCATAAGGCTGCCCTAATTGTCTGGGAAGATTTGATTGTGATGCATGCTGGGATCCCAGTACCACAGGACAGTAGGAAAAGAACAAAAACTGGCCTGACCACGAAGAGGCTGGCAGTGCAAAGCTTAGCATTGCTAACAATATCAAGAGATCAGTCATTTACAGCAGACCCTTGGAGAAGGCTGATGGTTCAGGGAAGAAAGCTGGCAGTGGTGGGTGAGGTATCAGGGTCTCAGCCAAGATGAGGACATTCTAGAGCAACTGTAGGCAAAAGCCAGTTGTACAGTCTGGGCCAAGCTTGCCAGCTTCCGTAAGGAAGAAACTGTATCTTACTCACCTTTGTATTCCCCCATACTTAGCCCTCTATTACTCATAGTAGGTTTTAATAACTGTTTATCCCTCTAGATACTTTGTCCATGGCCACTCCATGGACTACTGTAGGCTACACCTGCTGGTCCGGCGAGGTTATTGAGTCCTCCTCCCTTTGCAGGCTCTGTGGGCCTCTCTTTGCATGAGGAAGGCAGCAGCTGGGAGAGGGGAGAGTCATCCTCCTGGGCCTTTATTAGAACTTGGGTAACAAAGTAGGATGCTTCCTGCTGTGTTAACACAGGCAATGTTGTGTGGGGTTCTACCAGATGTTTTTTATAAAAGTGGTTCTTAATGGGCTCTAAATTTAAAAAGTAGCTAGTGGTTGCCCTTTGATTTTTTAAAAAAGAAATAATTTCTAGTGCATCCATATTATGGAATACCATGTACAACTTTAAAATCATGCTGACATGAAAAAATGCTTACAACACAGTAAGCAAAAAGGAAAGACAAGACAAAAATTTGGAAAGATCCAACTGTGTTAAAGCATGCTTAGCAAAAGACTCTAAGGAAGCATTCTAAAATACTAACAGTGATAATCTCTATGTGGAATAATGGGTGGTTTTTAAAACTACTTTTCTGTTCTTTCCAGTTCCATACTTTGCAATTCATGCTTTAATTCTCAAAAAAAAAAAAAAAAAAAAATTGAATAAAATATCACAAAGATGACTAAAAGTAGACATAATGAGAAAGACCTATACAATTAATCAGACTAGAAATAACACTATTCCAACATCAGCTACAAAGAATGCCTTGTGTTTCATCTAAATAGAAGAGACACAATAGAATTAGAACCGGAACCGGGAAAGCTAGTCGTAAGATCTGCTTCCTGTTGGTGTGGACTTTAATTAAATATTATTAAAGTCTCTTCCCATGAATGTGCATATACTGATTACTTGTATTTAAAATCAACATCAGCAAAACTGCTCTAAAAAATTTCTTAGTTGCCAGTTTATATAATTGTGTTAAAATTGGAATTTAACAATGAGCATTAATAGCTTTAGTGGTTTCACATTAATAAACATTTCTTGGACTTCCACAGAGAAAATCCGAAGTAGGCATTCTTTTTGTTTCTCTGCTATTTTGTTTTTTTCAGCTGCTGGTGGGATTAGAGGATTGGGGAGAAGTAAAGAAATGTAATATGCACATACCCAGTTTAAAAGTCTATAATATCATTTATAATTTTACAGAATTGAATTGGTAGCTCCTGCAGGGAAGAAATTTTGCTGAGCTCTGATTCCTCCTTTGCTCCACACATCTAATTGTATCTCTCCTGTGCTGCGTTTCTGTCTGTCTCCTCATTCATCTTCTCAGGTGAGACAACTCTGTCAGTACTATTTCCAAATTCTAATATTCCCCCCTCATAATTTCTCACCTAGCTGACCACAGTCAAACAGGAGAGAAGGGAGCCGAGCTGTGTTTTGGCAGTTGCTTTATATAAAGACCAACAAGAAGCTAATTCCTATAGGAAGGAAGACAATCCTGCTAAATAAAGGTTGCATCAGGGTTCTGTTTGCCGCTTTCTCTATGAAGGTTGATCATTTAATAACTCTAGGAGGTGTCTGTGTCTCAGCTGCAAAGACCAGAATATGAAATTGTGGACTAAACCTCCAGGGCCCTTGCTCTGAAATATAAATCCATGAAATTTATTTGTCATAATGGAAAAATCAAATGCATTTTTATTTAGTCCTGGATACTAATGCTTTTAATTAAGAAAAAACATCTTACTTAAAAGAATGTTCTAAATAACAGTTATGATCCTGGTCTTCCCATTCACTTTTTTCCCCTTTAAAAATTACTTTTTGTTTATAAAATTTAAAAATGGTCATTGTATAAAGAAAAATTGGAAACTGCGGACAATGTAAAGAATGTTTGTTTCATACCAATAGTATGTTTATTCTGTTTCTGCTTTGTTTTGGCAAGTCAAGCTACTGTAAAAAAAATAAGCCTTTCAGACAGACCTGGATTTTAATCCTAACTGCGACTTCTCAACTGTGATTATGTACAAATGCTTAATCTCCCTTAAAAGCCTTTTCTTTGGCTGAAAAATGAGGATAATCATACCTGCCTCACATAGTTGGTATGAGAATTAGAACTAATGTATCCTTGGCACATAGTAGGTATTCAATTAATGGCAACTGTTTCAATTATTATAATTATAATATTATCATTATATTTTTTAAGTTTTAAGCTTAAAAACCTGATTAAAATTTTTGCAGCATTTTTTTAAAGTTTAGGAAATTCAATCCTGCTTCTCATAGATTAATATACATGGTCTACAAACTGAGAAATGCTACTACCAGTTTCTCAGACGAGTATGCTTTCTCAGTGCCCTATTCATTACTTGGTGAGAGTCTCCATTCAACGTACAATTATCCAAGTGCGGGAGTCCACGTCTCACGTAGTGTGAGACTGCATGCAGCCAGTGAGTGTTCAATACATACCCACTGCTTCTGACATTGGCCCACAGAGTTAATGATACACAGCAAACATTGCTCCTTGGTGCTCTTTCTGTAAATGCAAAAATCCATGTATGTTCCAGCTCTATTTTACACAATTTAGAGGTGAGCCCTTTGTGTTCAGGAGAGCTGAACCTGAAGCAGCGGCCGCCATTCTTTGGCGCAGCAGCTCTGGGTTTTGTTGGTAGCTAGCCCAGCTCCCTGGTTCTCAGTCACGGCTGCGCACTGGATAGCCTGAGGAGGTTTTTTAAAGACTGATGTCTGGGTCCCCCCTTCCCCACCTGCCCCCAGCAATTCTGAGTCCATTAGTCTGGAGCTGGCTCAGCTTCAGCCCTTTCAGTGGCCACTGAAACCCCATTACGACTCTACTCGCAGTTAAGAGTCTGTGTGTGCTTTGCACATTGGTCCTTTTATGTTTCTCATACTTTTTCTCATGATCACCTCTGTTCTAATGTAGTTTCTCATCTCTGATATTTTTCTTTCTCCCAGGATACATTTAACCTGTACAGAAGTGGGGTGATAAGTATTGTTGTCTCTTGATCATTTCTATTTCTTAAGTCCCTGCTCTGTATCCAGCACTGTTCTGAGCTTTTAGTTCATTTTAACCCTCAGCAATCCTGGAAGGCAGGTGGGAGCACCCCGTCTACCCCTAAGGAGACTGATTCATGGGTCTTCATTCACTGACAAGACCCTAGTACAAGACCAGCATGGACCTGGATTCAAGATCAGATCTTTCTGATAGCATGACTCTTGCCCTCTCCACTCACCATGAGTCACAAAATGAGAATTTTTTTTTTTTTTAATTTGGGGGTGGAGATGCAATGTGGGACATCTAAGAGAGTGAAGCTGGTTAAGTGTAAGGCAGTAGGGAGTGGTAAAGATGATGGCAAACTAGAGAACTAATGCCCCAACTAAAACATTATGATACAAAAAAAGAAAAAAAGAAAGTAAGTAAAAAAATTGCCAGCCTCATAGGTCAAAGTACATCTATCTTTACACTGAATTTGGTGAGCAGGTCTCCAGCTTTTAACCTTTTTTCCCAATTTTGAAAAACAACACAATCATGTACTTTCACTCTGCAATCACATAGAAGAGGCAGAAAATACTCTGCAACTTTGATTGGGGTAGGTGAGACTAATGTGTGGAAGTTAAAAGGAGGTGGATTCTGATGTGGTGTGTTTAGAAGTCCTTCCTATCAGAGCTCTGCAGCTGAGGAACCAGCTGTCGGGAGGCAGCAAGCTCCACCGTAGGACAGGGCATCCAACTGAAAAAGCACCTACAGCCCTCCTGAGGAGGAAAGGGACAACTCTGTTGAACGTTTGCTGAGTGCTTAGTACGTGCCATGCCCTGGGCTAGGTGGTGTGGAAATTATCAAGACTCAGAACCCCTGCACGGAGGCTGCAGTCTTGGATAGTCTGGCATAATACTATGGAGTTTATACACAGAATTTCTTTAACCTAAATTTAGAATGATGCTCCAGGGTGGGTACCATTAATGCCAGTTTAAAAGATGAGGGAATTGAGAGAAAAATTAAGACAATTGTTCAAGGGCATGAGATATTAAGTGACGGAGAAAGGATTCCACCAGGAATTAAAATTCTGTGCTCTTAATGACTATGCCAAATATTCTCCCTCAGTGGGGATGCTGACTCGGAATCCTGACCCTTCACTCAGGAAATTGCCCCAGTCCTGAGGGAACCCCAGTCCAGGGGTTCAAGTTTTAAGCCCTTCAACACTGTCTAAGACATACCAGGAGAGACCAATTTGCAAATCCCTATTCCACCAGCCTCTTCCTGGTTACTAGGGAAGTGATATTGTCTTGGCTTTATCTGATTGGATCACAAGGGAACCAGTTGCAAACTGGCTTGTATTTTTCACTCTGCTGTGTCCAAAGCAGACAGTAAAACAGTAGATGTTCTGAGTGCACACCTTTTCTCATCTCAAATATGATTTTGAGGCCAGCATTACAGCAAGATATCAATAAATAAACAGACTGAAAGAAACCTGGTATTGGGAAGAGGAGATGGAAGGAGAATTTCTTCTACTTACTAGCTTTGTAATTTTGCATGCTACTTAATTTCAGTGCATTCCTTTCTTGCATGTGTAGAAATGAGGTTTGCAGAATCATTATGGGAAGCACATAGGTGTGTAGTAGGTGCTCTATAAATGCTTGTATTCTTTCCTTGAACAATAATAGAAAAACTGCTAAAAGTCCCTTAAAATGGGCATAAATTGGAATCTTGTAAACACAATGTATCAGTAACGTAAGAAGCATAATTAGTTTTGTAAAGCAATACTTACATTGAGCTGGCGGAAGAAGAGATGGGAAAGGGAAACTAACATTAATTGAGCTGCTGACATATGCCAGGCCCTGTGCTAGACCTTTCCAGCCATTTCATTTAGTCCCCACAACAGCCTCATTTTCCAAATAATGAAGCTTAAGACCGAGAGGTTAATGAACCTGCCTGAGTGTCCAAGATTGGATTTGCACCCAAATCCCCAGAATGATGAACCCTTCTAGCAGGGACCAAAGAGTCTCTAGATTCTTGTTGAACAAAAATCTCTTCTCAAAAGGCTGGAGTTGAGTATAAACCTTCTATCTTCCATGCAACTCTGAAGACAATGGTCTGCTATTGTCTGAATTAATAGTTGTTCCTCCAACAGAAATTCCTATGGACAAACATTTCTAAAATTTCTGATGTCTTCTGTCCACTCTAAAATTTTAAATGACTCTTGATGAAAATACATTGATCTTAAGATTATCTGTTTTTATGTGGAAAAGCAGTCTATGCATTCTTAAGTGATTCTAACTATAACTAGAGAATAATTAGAGCAGACTAAATTTACAAACTTTTCTAGTCATTCAGTTTCTTTGGGGGGAAATGTTCTTTTGGCAAGTTTGTTGAGACAGTTTCATTGAAATTAATCATCTCCTGCCCTAAATATGTAAGATACCCAGTTTTACCAGAAAGCTTTTCCTTTGCTTCCCCCCCCCCGCCACCCTCCCCCCAATTTGAATAGTGATATGGAAAAGAAAAAGGAGATGGAATTTGGTAGAATTAAGCATTGTGTTGAGAACTGTGACTGAGACCTTCAGGAGACCTTTGTCTTATTTAAGCATCTAGAATTCCAGGCCTTGTTTTTCTTTCTTACATGTAAGACAACAGTGGGCCACAGATGTCCCATGCTTTGCACACACTGCCTAGTCTGTCTCTTTGTGATTCTCCACGTGGTAGAAGCAGCATTGCTCACAGAATTCAGATAGCATTCAGCTTCCCAGAGAAGTAGCTTCCAGAGAGCAGAAACTGAGTTTCCATATCTAAATACTATAGTAAAGAATTTGACTAACTGAACACGAGTTTTTGTTCTCCTCACAATAATTTACTGCAGGCTAATTGTTACAAATTTAAATACTTTGAATAAATGAATTAAAAGCCCATTTTTATCTTTGTTCATCCGATTCATTAGATGATTTCATTTTAGGAAATGAGGAAGTAGATGTGATTCAATTGTGCAGCAAATGAGCAACTCACTCATTTATGCAGCAAATTAGAATTGGCTTGGCCATCCCTGTGCTAAGAAATGGAATGCTTTGTTTCCCCTCTGCCCAGGAGACCACTGGGCATCCAGCGAGTGCTCATGTGGTACAAATGCACATGATGGAGCTAACCTATTACAAAGGTGTCTTCTGGAGACAATCATCATGCACTATATGTAGAAAATTAAGCATGTTTCTAAAAGTAAATAAAGTAAAAAAATAATCAACTCTTGTATAGAGCTTTACATGTTATAAAAATCAAAAGCTTTAGTACATGTTATATAATTGTATTGTCACATAACAACCCTGGATGTCAGTATTATTACAGATGAGAAAAAATGAGATTCAGAGGACATTAATCTATTGACCAAGGACCGAGAATTGGAATATAGGCTTCCTGATGCCAATACCTTATGCCCTTTCTACCATATCTGCTATAATTAACATAAAAAGCCAAAATAGGGAACGAAAGAAAAGATCAGTCTGCAAGCTGTGCCCCTTGGTTGTCCTAGCTCATAACACCACAAACTCTCCCTCTTCCCAGTAAGAGTCAACCGGCCTCGATGGGCTAGGCCCTGGCATGGTATCTTGTGCACTCTGTCGAGAGGTAAGCCATGTTCCTAATCATTGTCAGGATCTTGGGAAGAAACCATGCATGCGAGGGGCAGAGCAGAGAAGGAGAAGCTGGGTGCAATACGAGGTGGTGAGGACCAAAAGATTCAAGAGGGAAGAAGGTTTCGTGCCCCTGAGGGAGGGCCTGTGCCACAGTCCTGTTTGAGTACAGGGATCTCAGCGTTCGGGAAAAGGGAGCGATCAGAGGCTCCAGCCCTGCCCAGCAGCCACCATCATTCTGGGGAGGGAGACATTGCTCTGGCCAAAGTAGACATATCCCACTGCAAACCAGCCACGAGGTGTGCTCCAGGTTTGGAGTGGCGTGCCTCCAGCTGCAAGTGCAAAAGTGCTATTAAAAGCAATCAAAACATCAGAAGCAGCCCTCGGAGGAAATATGAGGCTCTTGCTTATTTGAAGAAGACTCAAAAAAAAAGGCTCTCACAATTATGTTCAGCCTATCAGCCACTTTCTAGGAGGGTTTCCCTACAGTAGTAGATATAGATACTATATACAGCCACAGTGTTTCCTTGCAGTTGTAAAAAGCAGAAAGAACCATAGATCCAGACCCTCTACCAGCATTCTGTTTCAAATAGCTGATATAATAATCCTGTTACTTTCAAAGGGACATTTGTCCTGTAGCTAGTGTGAGTTCCATCAAAAAGTGTTTTGTTTCTATTTTTTAACTGCTGTGATTCCCCACTCTTCCTACCAGATTAATTGCTGTTGTGGTTAAGGTCTTGGGCCTTGGCTCTACACAGACTGGGGTTCAAATCCAGGCTATGCTATTTGATAACTGATTCTGAGCCTCAGTTATTTCATCTGTACAACGGGGAGAAATGACATTAACTTGATAGAGCTGATGTAAGAATTATGTGTTCCATGTTAAATGCTTACCACAGTAAGCACATAGTAAGAAATAAATGGTACTTCCTATCCTATGTCCCATCCTTTGTGTACTTCCATCATATGCCATTTTTCGCACTAGATTTCAACCTTAGTTTCTGTCACCACTGTTAGACTTAGATCTCCTTGAATGTAGGGAACCATGGATTATATCTTTTTCATCTTTACAGCCTCAACTTAGCACATAAGAAGCAGTCAATAAATGATTTTGGGGCAAGGGGGTAAGTTGCTTTCCCTCTTATCTTATACATCTTAAGACCTCTAAATGCTATAGTGGTAGGTCACTTATCTCTCCCTGGGTGCTAGAAGATCATTATTTTGGACTAATGAGCTCATATTTATTATAAAAATATATTAGCTTCTTTAGTCTTCAATAAATGAGGAGGAAATTTCTTCAAATTATGTCTCTGAGGATTGAATCCAAGTTGTTTTCAAGGAGTTATATCTTCCTCTGAAAATACAGCCAGAACAAAAATGGAGCATGAGGTTGCTATTTCTTTAGGAGGAAATGAACAGAGAAAGTATATCTCACCTGAATATAACTGGAACCCCATATGGCCCAATCTGCTTGAGGTATCAATTCAAAGAAACAGTGGCCAGATGCCATAAGCTTGAAGATCTCTTAGATCGTAGATGAAATTTCCTGACAGTGATGAATGAGGGGATTCCCACAACTCCTCACACAGCAAGCCACTCAAAATCCTTCTGTAGGCATCTCCCTCTCTCATTAAGCTTTCCCACTCATGATACCCACAAAATCAGACTTTCTATTTTTTTATCTTTCTCTCTTTTCCCCTTGCCTATCCTTCTTCTCCATGTTTCTTCTTTATCCATCTCTTCCTCTTCCATTCTTTGATGCCCATGCACACTGCCTCATCCCAAAAGTCCACACCCCTCTTCTATAACCACCCCTCTGCCCACAGGTCCTGGGAAGCATACATGGGTCCCTTGCTCTGATGATTACCCAAAGAGAATTAGCATTTAATTCTTCCCCTTACCAAAATTCTGGTGAATAAAATTGTAATTCTGCAGCCTGTGAAGTGTGAGGAGCCTAAGATGACAAGCATTTCTGGGATATGCTCCTGGAGAGCTATTTGACAAAATTCCTACCACACTCATTTCATTTTTTATCTACCCTTGTTTTATAGATCCATAAATTGAACATAAACTTTATGAACACATTCTTTCTATGGGTCAGTGCTTCCCAACTTTTTTTATGTGGTGTGCAGCATCAGACCCTGATCTTCTCAGACCATCTTCCAAGAAGACCTGGCTACCCCCAGACCCACTAGTCCCTCAGTGGAGATCAAGGGCAGTGCATGGCACAGTTGTGAACATTTCGTGGCTCATGAGAATACTGGTAGAGATACTCTGCTCCCTGCTCTGAGTAATTGAATAAATTTAACAATGCTAGTAGTCACATTGACTTCTTCAGGGTCAGTCTTGAAGATGTTTAGTAAACCTTCTGATGCCATAATGATGTGGAGATGTTGATATTAGTGGTGATGATGGAGGTGGTGGAGGTGGTAGAGGTGGTGCTGCTGCTCTGCCTTGGACATAAGCAAGAAGAACCAATAAATGCTGGAACTGCTCGAGATCATCTCACTTTTCAGATGAAGAAACTGAAGTGCAAATAGGGGACCATAGTATCATTTCACACAAGAGACACGTTATCCTTATCTTTCCCTGTTCCAAATACACAAAATCCAATGAATGTTGGATTGGCATAGAAATGATCCCCAAACTCTTGAGCTAAGATGCCATAATTTCCAAATCCATAGAACCAGGTACTCGGAAACAGTGAGGACAACTTGCTTTCCCCAAGCCACAGAGCCAACTCAATTTCTGCCTCATTTGGTTATATATATCTTACATCTACTGCCTCAACCACTCCAAAGCCTGGGTTCTGTGCAGCTGCGACTTTTAACTGGAACTAGTGAACACGTTGGGCTTTCCTGCAAAGATAAAATTAAATTGATTGATAGTTGTATGATGGCTACATGAAAAAAAAAGTCAGGGTTGAAAGATTATAAGTGTGCTTGCAAGTAAAACTGTTGAGTGCTTAAAAATGTTATTTGATTTTTCATTTTAGGATAGTTTTAGATTTACAGAAAAGTTGCAAGATAATACAGAGAGTTCCCATATACTCTGCATCCAGTTTCCCCTATTATTAAATCTTATATTACTATGGTATATTTGTCTTGACCAACGAACCAACATTACTACTTTTTTACATTATTATCAGACTCTATGCTTTATTAGAATTTCATTAATATTTCCCTAAATATAAAACAAAATGAACCTTTTATTACTACAACATGGTAAACTCCACCCCATGGATTGCTTAAAGCTTTTTGAGGGTAGGAACAAATGTGTTTGAATTTCTTTTAACACCTTGTATATAATGTGGGCACAATAAGGTCGTGTTACCGGGTTAAATGACTGCAATATCACATTGATTCCATTTGAGTTCAAGCTAATGCAGTCTCACTCAGTCCAGTGATAACTTCATACACCTGGAACACACCTGAGTAAGCTAGGGAAACTCATGTTACCATTCAGCTGTCAAGTGTATTCTACTTACTTTCATTTTTAAAAATCCCAGCCCCCATCCCAGAGCTGAAGACAGATAAGCATTTCAGAGGGATTCCAGAAAGAGCACAAGAGAGTACGGCAAGCAGGTCGAGAGTCCTATAAATCTCCACTCTTCTTGACCCTTCTCTTTGACTAGGCTCTCTGAGAGGCACATGACACCCTGACCCTTTTCTTCTCAAGGGCACCTGCACAAAACTATGGTCAGGCATCCTGACAAAGGCCTAATTCCTTGGGAATTCAACTTCCTTTGCAAATTAAAGATTTTTCTGAAAGTTAACAGAGCAAAGCTAGGTTACCTATAAGGGACAAAAAGGTTGAAGTCATTAGACCCAAAGCCTAAATCAGAAACTAAAATTGATTCATTAATAATAGCTAACATTTCCTAAAGGCCAGGCACTGTTGATGTGATTTATTAATTCTCTTTGTCCTCTGGGAACCAAGGTAGGTTTTTCTTATGCAGATAGAAACTTCTTTTTCTCCTTCCTTCTCCATATGTTCAAATGAGTAGCTGAATCCCATCTGAAATTGTATTAGCATCTTTCATCCTGAAAGATGGTGAATCACTTTTGAAGTGCTTGCCAAAGTTTGAACCTGATTCCAGAACTCTTGAAGATAATTAGAGGAGGAAAAAATGCGAACACTTTGACCCAATCCACCACCCTTACTACCCTATCCCCATGTTTGTCTGTCTGTCTGTCTGTCTGTCTGTTTCTCTCTCTAAAATATGCACACACGTGCGTACTCACACAGTGAAAGGTGGGCTATCGTGACAGCTATCAAAATAATTGTTGCTGCCTGCTGAACTGTGATAGATAGAGAAATAATTAGTAGGTTAGCTTTAAAAGAAAGTGATGCTTTTCCTATTATTAAAGTTATATATACATGTGTTAGAAAATAAACCAAAAAGACATCAAAGTTTAAATAAGAAAGCAGAAATGAGCCACAAGCACATTCCCAAAGACAACCATATTCCTACTATTTTGTTACAGTTCCTACAAATCTTCTTACGTGTGTTTTTTTCCTTCATTGAATTCACACTGCATATACACTTTTGATTCTGCTGTTTTTCACATAACATTATACATCATTATTTTCCCATGTTATTATAAATTTTCAAAAGTATCATTTTTATGATATCCATTGTATGGTTTCATATTGTAACTTAGGGTTCAAATAAATCTTCTCACCTCAATAACTCCTTCTTCCCCACCACCACCACCACCACATACAAACCTTTTTAAAATTCTCGTACACTAACAAGATCATACAGGACTTCAATGAGCTTGGTTTCTCTTCCAGGTTTGATTCATGGCCAAGGCATTTCTGCCAAAATCTGGTCCTTTGCTATCCAAAATGCTTTAAAATTGACATAAACCCAATGACTTTAATTTATGAGATTGCACTAATAAAAACTGTTTTTTAAAAAGTACATTAATTCAATCAAATGCTATTGCATAGGACCATCAGAGTTTTAGAAAATGGCTGTTTCCAAACAATTAGAGTACTAGTATTGAGTTATGTAGTCAGCAAAAATCCACATAATCGTAGTATAAATGTCTTTGGAATATAAATTTATATGAGATTCATAATAATATTTTCTGGTTAAATAATTTTTATTTGTTCCATATGTGTCAATGGGAATAGAGTGGAAAGAATGTAGACTCTGGAGTCAGATAGAACTGAATTTGAATTCCAAGTCTGCCATCAGTAACTTCATTTTTACTAGGCAAGCTGTTTAACCTCTTAGACTCAGCAACCCCATCCACAAAATAAGGATTATATAACACCCACCTCACTGTGACATTTGTGCTAAGAATTAAGTTAGACAATGTGTGTGAATGTTCTTCATGGCACATGATCCAGAAAAGAGGCTTCATAAATATTAATTCTTACTACCCTTCCTTCTCCCTAAATAGCCCTGTTTACCCAACAGACAATTCACTTAATTCTTGGTTCAGTACACAATCTTCCCAATTTTCCACCCTTATATATACATAGATCCTGCCATAAGGCTTGCACAAAAATGTGCTATATGTAAATGCAAGTTTTACTCTATGAAAATACATATAGGATATCCTCCAGAGTAGCAGCTATTCATATGTATGAATTGTATGCCAACCTGCTCAATGTGGATAGGTTTGGTGCAGACTGGATGTGAAAGCAAGCTGGCCAGGGCATCTGCTATGCTCATCGATTGCCAAGCTGGATTTGGCAGATCTGCCTGGCATCTTTTGGAGGATGTCCTCTTCTTTGTGTCCTGTTGGGTCCTTCAGAGTACTGGGACAAACTTCCCAGGTACAGAAGTGTTCTTCATCCATCAGGCATGTCAGAGAGGGCCACAATTCAAACCTCAAGTGTCAGAGAAAGTAGGAAACAGGATGTACTCTATAGCAGTGAGGCTCAAAGTGGTCCTAAGCCCAGCAGCATGGGCACCACTTAGAAGCCTTTTAGACATACAAATTCTGGGCTCCCTACCCACCTATAGAATCAGAAACCCTGGGCGTGGGGCTCTTCGGGTAACTCTGGTGCTCACAAACATTTAAAATGGAACTGTGTTCATTGAACAAATGTTTACTGAGTGCCTGCCATTCTTCCCCTCACTCACTTGACAGCAGTCACGCTGGCTTCTTTGCTGTACCTTGAAATGGGAGGGGAAAAGTAAAGCCTTTCAATGTAGTAACTAGAACTGCTAAACTTCAAGCTTTATTTTATCAACTTTTCTAGTTCCAAATCTTAGACTAGTTTACAATTTAAGTTAAAAATTAACTTGAAGTCCTTGCTTTTCTAAGTAATAGATGTTTCATTGGTGTTGAAATTCATCTGCTCAAAAGCAGGAATTATGAATTACTCCATTGTCCCAGTCACTTACTCTAGGTTGAGCTTCTGGAAGTACCCGTGTTGGCGGCTTCAGCTGGCGCAGTGGGCAACAGCTCTTGCGAGAAGGCACATGTGCACAGAGTGCTTGCGCGGCAGGTAGCCATCATCATTTCCATGCCTGGCCACAGATTTCCTGGTAACGAGAGTCACTAGGTACGTGAGCAGGAGGAACACACATGGTCCAGAACAGCCGTTGCTGCTGAGAACAATACAAGATGTGTGTGGCTAAAAGCCAGGGTCATGACTTACATCATCAAATGCCGGTTAAAAAAAAAAAGTTACGGGTGTCAGTAGAGCTTAAACTAACCTTTATTTTTCCAATTTAGAGTAAGAGCCAAATCAAATAATATTTAAAACCCTATCAGTTGTGGCTTTTGCGATATCAGGTGCATTTGCCTAGTGCTCATTCCTCAGAATATCATAAAGCAGAATTTGGCAAGGACAGAAAAAAACATCAGATTCATTTTGTTGAAAATATGAAGATAAATCTTTGGGTTTGTTTTCCTTTCTAATTAGAAAGCTTATGCCAGCTCATGTATGAAATTCAAGCAAATATTTTAAAAAATAAATAAAAAACAGCTCAAATTCATCATCCTGCAGTGATCACTGTTTTGTTTTATGCATCATCACAGTGTATTTAAGCCCTGATTCATAGGCATGTAGTTTGTTTCCAATTTTTCATAATTTTAAATAAGATTGGGATACACATCCTTGCACATGGACATCTTTGCACTTTTCTGACTCTACCATTGGCAAAAATAACTAGAAGCTAAATTGGTGATGTGCATTAAAATTTTGATTCTACCAGAAAATTGCCATCCAAAAAGTCCATGTCGATTTCCCTCCCACTGACAGTATATGAGTCCTATTTCCCTATATTCCACTCAAAGCAGTGTCACTCTTATTTATTTATTTATTTATTTTAAAGAAACTTTCAATTGCATAAATGTTACATAAAAAATATAGGAGATTCCCATATGCCCCACTCTTTCCCCTCCCACACTTTCCGACATTAACAACATCCTTTATTACTGTGGTACATTTGTTACAATTGATGAATACATATTGAAGCATTGACACTAACTGCGGATTATAGTTTACATTATAGTTTACACTCTGTCCCACGCAATTCCGTAAGTTATGAAAAAATGTATGATGGCCTGTATCCGTCATTGCAACATCATGCAGGACAATTCTAGTGTCCTGAAAATGCCCCCATATTACACCTATTTTTCCCTCTCCCTCTCCTCAGAACCTCCAGTGGCCACCACCTCCACATCAATGATAAAAGTTCTTCCATTGCTAGAATAATAATAAGTCTATAGTAGAATAACAGTAAGTCTACTTTAGTCCATTGTTCATTTCCCAATCCTGAGGATTTGGGAATGGTGATGCCCACTTTGCCTCTAATTGAGAGGGGGCTTAGATCCCATGGGGAAGGTGGATAGGACTATCTTGCTTGCAGTTGCAGACTCTCTCTGTTCTTTGGGATGGGCATTGACCATCATATCACCTTGTTAGTTGTCCTGGGTGAGTCCAAAGAACTAGAGAGTAGGTGTTGCAACTCTGCTGAGATTCAAGGCCCGACTGGCATATGGATAGACCAACGATTTAAGTCTCTTAGAAACACACCTATCAAGTATAGTACTAACTATCGATTCAAATAGAAGGGGCAGAAAAGCCATGTGCAGAGAAACCACAAATGAATCCAGCTCTGTCAGACTGGGGAGCATAAATTCCAAGGTAAGGCCCACTGGCAGGGTGCTAAACTCCTGAGCTGTCTGCCCTGCCTATAGTGTCTGGATGTATCTAGAGCCTTCAGGAGCCCTGCTATTTGAGGCACAGTCTACTATGGCGGTCAATGAGATCCTGCTGAGATGTGCATAAGCCAATCCTCTGGAATGACTGCCCAACTCACTTTGAAATCTCTTAGCCATAAAAACTCATTTGTATTTACCATTAACCCCTTATGGTCAAGGTCTTTTTCCAGGTGCATTGCTAATTAGCACTTGGTAATAATCCCTCAGGGCCAGGTAAGCTCATCCCCAGAAGTCATGTCCCACACCAGGGGGAAGGTAGTGCATTTATATGCTGAATTTAGCTTAGAGAGAGGCCACATTTGAGCAACAAGGAGGCCCTCAGGAGGTAACAGATCTTACAGTGATGAAAGGCATAATGTCTAAAAAAAAAATTTTATTATTTTTTTAATTTTAAATTTTTTTGTATTTTATATATAATTTTCAAAAATATCATTATTTTATTTTCTTATTTTTATTTGGTTACTTTCTTGACTTCGTCTTTGGAAAGGTTTTGGATCACAGAAAAGTCACAACTGTGGCAGAGGAGGATCATTGGTGCAGGGTGTCAGTGATGGGGGTTGCAAGGGAGGGGTTCATCTGGGGCATGCCTCTAGGGCATATGAATGTGTTCATGTGTTCATGGGCATTGTCACGGTGGGTGGAGATCCACACAATAACTGAAAGAATATCAAATTCCCATTCTGGGGAGCTCTGCCACATTCTCTAATGGGACAGCAAGAATCCCCTGAGTACAGGAGTGGTGCCTAGTGAAGGAGGATGGACCATTACATTAGGCCCTTGAATTGATGATTGTACTAATAAACCTTTTCTTTTGAAATTGAAACTTAACCTAGTATATGTTGCCTAAGAATGTCACTCTTTTTTAAATTTTGCCAATCTGATTAGAGAAAAATTGGCATCCCATTTTTATTTCTATCTCTTTTGTTACAAGTGAATTTAAAAAGAAAATTGAATTTAGGATGCATGTGAACTTAGCTGAATACTCAGGACCCCTCTGGTTAGCATTTGAGTTAATTGGGCTCTGCTGTATCCAAGAAATTTTTCATTTATAAGCTTGGGAACATTGCTTCTTTGAATCTCTTTAGAAGAAAAACACATAGCAGGTTTCTCTTAAAGAAAACAGAATAATTTAAATATATCAGAGCATATGGCTTCAGGCATCTTGTCATTTTTTAAGATATTTATAATTTCAAAAAAATTATTTGGAAAAAAGCCATTCTTTCCAATGCAATTCTATCATTGTAAATAATTGCCAAAAGTGATTTTGAAAGCAGACTGTGAAAAGATTGAAAGCCAGGAAGCCTGGGTCTGCCACCAGCCAACGTGGTAACTTTACAAAATTTACTTCATCTCTATAGCTTCAGTTTCTTCCTCCAAAAATGAAGGGGCTTGAGCAGATGTTCCTTCAGGTTTTTACCTGATGATCTGTGTTCTAAGGACAGTCCCTTTGCCAGCCTCTTTATTGACAGATATATCCAATTTCAGCACTAATTTCACTCTCACTTCCCACCTTCAACATGACAGTAGATACTAGCTTAAATTTTGGTCAAATATAAGAGATTCACTTTTATTTTGGTAGCATTTAATAATTAAACAACCAGATAAATATATTTTTTATTTTGTGTATGAGTGGGTTATGTGTATGTGTGCATAGCTGTTTCCACTCATTCATTTCTCAAACATTTACTGAGCATCTACCATCTTGCAGGATGGTGCTAGAAATACAAGGCTGAATAAAATGAAACTCTGCTTACTTAACAAGCTCACTGTCTAGTGGGGAAATGGATGAATAAGCAAGCAGATATCTAAAAGACAATTCAAAGTTGTGCTTAATACTATTTCTTTCTCAAAATTCTCATTTGTATGAGATGGCATTTCCCTTTTTCTCTTTTTCACTACACAGATGAAAATGATAAAAGGTTTTGGAAAGCATAAAATTTCTTTTAAAAAAAGAATTTGGGTCTCTTTTAGAGTTAAATTATCCACTTTGAATGACAAATTCCAATATTTTTTCATATTTTAAATGCTCAAATATATTTTCAACAACCTGGAAAGCATATGCCATATTTCAAATCCAAAGAGGACTGTTTGGTCCTAGTAAGTTAGAGAAGGACCAGATATGGTGGTCCAGGACTGCCTACCAAAGCAGGACAAATCTCAGGGATAGGGCCAATAAACAGGGCCTCATGTTGGTAGTCAGAGCATGGAATCCTAGGATCATTACAGCTCTGGTTGCAGTTGAGATGAATGGCCAGCTTCATGGGTGGCAAAGGAAGATATTGTAGAACCCAGAGTGGGTACTATCAGCATCCTGATAAGTTGACGTTTGGCAGTTGGAGGCTCATTCCATGCATCACCAAGCCCCAAGTTACAAGTCTGGGATTCAGCTGAACTTTAAGAAGCTAAAGAAGAAATTAGAAAGTGTCTAGAAGAAGGTGGTACAGACCAGTTGACAACAAGAGACAGCAAAGATCAAAGGAAAAACTCAGGTTTTTTTTTTAACTACTCCAGTGATTCTCAAACTTCAGTATGCATCAGAATACCTTGGAAGGCTTATTCAAACTCAGATTGCTAGGCCCCATCATCAGATTTTCAGATTCATTTTTTCTGGGCAGGGGCATGAAAACTTGCATTTATAACAAGTTCCCAGGTGATGTGGATGCTTTGGTCCAGAGACCATACTTTGAGAACTACTGACAAAAGAGACCAGGAAGCACTGACTCAGAATCTGAAACTCATACACAGAATCCTTGCTTTCAGAATGGGGACTCTGAAAGCAAGAAGAGTACTGTGTGATTTTAGTCTAGCTGTGTCCTGATCTTGAAAGTGACTGGGACAGCAAAGTGGCTGGAGACAGGCTGTCTAAGGCCAAAGACTGAAGAAGGGATTGGTGTAAAAATGGACACTATGGGGGAGATCCCAGATCCTAGTTGTGGGGAACAGGGAGAGACAGAGGCAAGGGAATTAGCAGGGACTGGCCTCATGGTCCACAAAGACTCATCATCATCTCTCTGAACCAAGAGCAATTAGCTGTGCTGTCTTCTGTGGCTGGGGAGGATCACTGGTGCAGGGTATTGGTGATGGGGGAATGTACGTGGAGGGGTGCAGCTGGGGCATGCCTCTATGCATATGAATATTTTCAACTGGTCATGGGATGTTGTCTCAGTGGGTGGAGTCCCACACAATAACTGAAAGATATCGAATTCCCATCCTGGGAAGTCCTGCTACATTCTCTAATAAAGCAGCAAGAATCCCCAGAGTACATGGGCAGTGCCTAGCAAAGAAGGACAGACCATTTCACCAGGTCCTTGATATTGATGGTTGTACTTATGAAATTTTTCTAGTGAAATTGAAACTTAGCCTAGTATTATATTGCCTAAAAGTTGCCTCCTGAAAGCCTCCTTGTTGCTCAAATGTGGCCTCTCTTTAAGCCAAACCTATATAAATGCACTGCCTTCCCCACCCCCCGGTGTGGGACATGACTCCAAGGATAAGCCTCCCTGGCACCAAGGGATTATTACCAAGCACTGACTAACAATGAATCTGGAAAAAGACCTTGACCAAAAGGGGGAAAAATTAAATACAATTGAGTTTTTATCGCTAAAAAATTTCAAATTTAGTCAGGAAGTTATTTCAGAGTCTATGCTTATACATGTATCAGCAGGATCCCGTTGACTGCCGCAATAAACAGTGCCTCAAACAGCGGGGCTCCTGGGGACCCTAGAGACATCTAGACGATATAAGCAGGAGAGTCAATCTCAGGAATTTGGCACCCTGTCAATGGGCTTTACTTTGGAATATATGAGCCCCAATGTAACAGAGTTAGACTCATTTATAATTTCCCTACACATGGCTCATCTACCCCTTTTATTTAAACCTATAAATAGCACTATACTTGTTAGATATGTCAGAGACACTTAAATCTTCAGTCTGTTCATATGCTGATTGAGCTCTGAATCTCAGCAGAGTTGCAACATCTACTCACCAGTTCATTGGACTCACCCAGACAACAAACAAAAGGATGATGATGGACAGTGCCCATCCAAAAAAACAGAGAATCCACAACTGCAAGCAATACAGTTCCATCCATCTTCCCCATGGGAACTAAGCCCCCTCTGAATCGGAGACAGGGTGGGCATCACCATCCTAAAATCCTCAAGATTGAGGAATGAACAAACATAAGGGGGGAAAGCAACTGTGAACTAAAGTAGACATATTATTATTCTAGCAGTGGACGAACTTGTAACACCGATATAAAAGTAGTAACCACCAGAGGTTCTGAGGGGAGGGAAAGGGAAAATAGGTGCAGCAATGGGGCATTTTGGAGACATTGGAATTGTCCAGCATGACATTGCAATGACAGATACAGGCCATTATATATTTTGTCAAAACCTATAAAATTGTGCAGGGCAAAGTATAAACTCTAATATAAACTATAGTCCTTGGTTAGTACAGTGCTTCAATATGTGTTCATTAATTGTAATAAATGTGCCACACTAATGAAAGATGCTGTTAATGTGGGAAAGTGTGAGAGGGTGAGGTATAAGAGAATCCCCTATATATTTTATGTAACATTTATGAAATCTAAAGCTTCCTTAAAAATAACAAATATATATATTTTTTTAAAAAGAATATGTGGGTGCAAACTTGGGCCTGCCTTTTGTGTAGAGTTGAAGAGTAGTGCTATATCTAAATTCTGCTCAGAACTATTAGATTTAACCCTATGAAACTACCGATGTTTAACAGATCTGACCCCCAAAAATAGCAATTTCATGAGACCTAAGCCAGAATATAAACTAAAAATAAATGCAAAATTCTTCATTCTTAACTCAGGCCTTTTTTAAAAATAAAATCATCTAAAATGAGGAATCAACTGTTAGGTTTTCCCTATTTAGATTTACGTATTTTGAGGATTTTTCCACCACAGATTTTCCATCCTTGAAACCACTTTTACTGAGCCAGCTCTGATTGGTGGCCCCTGGCTATCAACTAGGGAAGAACCTAATTTTAATCATATTAAGAGGCTAGAGCTATTGTTTTGTTTTGTTTTGTTTTTAATCAGGATTTCTACCATGTTATTTAGGATTATCCCTTGTTCTGGATAATCCTTGCCCCTGCTTTTTCCTTAGAGGATTATTGACACTTGATGGGATAAGTCAGTATCATGTGAGCCCGAATGGTGTAACATGTTTCACTTTTGGAAATAACAGCATTAGAAAAGGATAGAATTACAGTTTGAATCTCTATAACTCACGCTAATGACAGGGACAACTGCTTACAGATTTCAGTCATTGAACTAAGAGGAATGAAGCAAAGTGTCATGGAATAAAGGGTCTTCGAGGCTGCATCTTGGAGATTTTGCCGGAATGAGTTCGCATTTAATCATCATCAACAGAAACTGGGATTTGTGCTCAGATGGTTTTATTCTCCATGTGATAAAAGTGAATGAGCATAAGCCAACCTCAGTCCCTTGATCTTAATTCTTCTCTGTAATATCAAAAGGGACTGCTGGGGTTTTATAAGAATCGCTACATTTTAGCCCTAACACGGAAAACTGTGGGCTGTTGGTGCTTGGGGAGATGAAGGAAAGCATGTAACATCTAATCCAGAATCCACTGGAAAGTGAAGACTGTAACTCACATTCACATTACTGTTTAAATGTGTTCCCCCCCCCGCCCCCTCCCCCCCAAAAAAGTATTCTTGTTTTTAAAAGTCTCTCTCTACGCTGTTCCTGAAGCTTGGAATGGGAAAGATATGCATTCCTGTGAGGTCTCAACCCTGCCTTGCTCTTCCCATCATCAGGCATTTCCAGGTGGCCCTTCTTTGTACAGGAGTGAGCCTTGGACAAATTAGGAGTACAAAGGGTAATGGTATGGGTACACCCAGTTGGGTCGCAGGCTGAAATTCTTTGAGAATGACAATTCTGACATAATTGCAATTCAATTTAGCAAGTATTATTGAACCTCTCTCTGTAATAAACTAGGCGTGGGGCCACAGGAACAAATAGACCCTATTCAAAGGCTCACAATCTAATTTCCTTTAAGTGCATATAGGTCAATTTTACTTGACTATTACTGAAGTCAAAGAACTTTTTGCCTAAACCTTTGTTTCCTCCCACTTAAACTGCCAATTAATATGCCAGCTACAAGAGCATTTGCTGCAATTTACACCTATTTCTCCAAAGATAAAGACCAAAGCCTTTAACCTAACTCACAAGGCTCTGGTCGAGGCCAGAGCTGCCCAAACACTGGCAGTAAAATGCCAGTTTTCTTTTGTTTTTCTAAAATGTCCAATCAGCTGCAGAGCAATGCTTTCCTAAAATGCAATAAAATACCCATAATAACTAGAATAAATGAAATGAAAAAAGTCATAGAAAATGCAAGCCCAACTTTTTTATTAGATTTAACAAACATAAAATTATTCTGTGAAATTGCTATATAAATTTCTAAATGCATACTTTCAATTTCTGTACTTAACTCATCTCAGTATGGAAACAAACAGTGCACCGACTGCCACACCGTTCCACATATCAAACTTAAAGTAATAAAGTCTGACCCCTACTTCCTTCTCCCCATCACTCTGCAGCCAGCCACATTACTTCCTTTTCTCTTCCCTGCTTGCTCTGGAATATTCCACCTGCCTGGGATGCTCTCAACCCCTAGAACCACACCTTCGGTCTCACTTCAGAGAAATGACATCCTAGCCTTGGCCTCCTGTGCTCTTCTTGCGCCATGAACCCCTCCTTATTGCACTTACCACCATTTGGAATACCCTGACTCCCTCACTGAGCTGTTGTCAGTCTTGCTCACTAATGATCCTAGGTGCCTAACACAGTGCCTAGTACATGCTAGGTATTCAACAAATACTCGTTCAATTAATAGATAAATAAAATGTGGTTTGAGTTCACATAATTCAAGCCCCTATTTTACAAATGATAAAACTGAGCTACAGAAAGTTTAAGCAATTTGCCAGAATTTACCAAACCTAAAACCCAGATGGGGAAATTTCCACTCCACTGCTTTTTTACTGCATGCATACTAAAACGGGACATCACACAGACCTTATGAAAGCTATTTTGGAAGATGAGCATTGATGTGCATGAAAACCAAGTTTTTAATACTATCCCTCCTTTTCCAAAACTATACAAAAAGTTAGCATGGTTAAATTCTATTTTATTTTATAATCCATTCATTCACTCCATGAATATTTATTGAACACCTACTATGTGATGTGGATGCAGCAGCAAATGAGACAAACCAGGCCCTGCTGAACAGTCTCCTTCTAGGGGGAGAGAGAGCAGCACATGCTTAGAAAAATACCCATAATTGGTGATAAGTCTTATGAGAAGGATAAGCACAAGATAAAGGGATAGAGAGTGATGGAGGTACTATGTTTGATCATGTGGTCAAGGGAGCACTCTGAGGATGTGATTTCTGAGTTGAGACTCCATCTTAGTTTGCCTGGCTGCTATGACAAATACCACAAAATGGGTTAGCTTAAACAAAGGGAATTTATTGGCTCACAATTTTGAGGCTAGTAGAAGTCTATAACATTCTGGTGTTGGCTTCTGGTGATCCTTTGGGTTCCTTGGTTTATATCCCTGCCTCGTGTCACATTGCAACATCCTCTACTTTGTCTTATGGGTTCCATTGACTTCCAGCTTCTGCTTTCTCTGACTACATCTGAATTTCCTCTCTTAATAGCACTTTTAGTTATATGGATTAAGGCCCACCCGTATTCAATTTGGCTGTACCTAACAGGATCTTAGAAGATCCTGTTCACAAATGAGTCCACATCTTAACTGATACTGCGTTTTCAAAGGGCCTTGTTTACAAGTGGGTTCACACCCATAGGAACATGGATTAAGCTTAAGAACATGCCTTTTGTTGAGGTACATTATTAAATCTACCACTGACCTAATTATGAAAAGAATCCACAATTCAAAGGTCTGGTGAAAGGCAGAGGGAGTTGCAACTGTAAAGCCTTGAGGTGGGAATAAGTCTAGTTATGTCTGAAGAACAAGTATGACTGGGACAGTGAATGGGCAGGAGGAGGGTCTAACTCAAGGTTGCAAAGGTAAGCAGGGACCAAAATATGTAATGCCAGTCAGCTGGGTGGGGGTAGGGGGATGGATACTGACATGATCTGATTTGTCTTTTCAAAAGACCATTCTTGCTGTTAAGGAGAATGCCAGGGGAGAGTAGGTGGAAGCAGGGCACCAGCAAAGGTAGTTTAGTAGTCCAAGTGAAAGATGAGAGCAAGGTGGTAGTGGTGGTGATGGTGAGAAGTGGTGAGATTCAGGATTTATTTTGAAGGTAAGGTTGACAAAACTTGTTGATGGATTGGATGTTAGAGGTGAGGGAAAGAGCAGATTCCAGGATAATTGCTTGAGTTTTGACCTGAGCAACTGGGTTAAGAGTAGTGCCAAAAATAGAAATGTTGGGAGACATGGAAGGAACATTTGGAGAGGGAACTAGGTCTGAAATCAAGAGTAAAGCTGTGTATGGAGTAAATGATGTGCAGCATAGACCAAAGAGAGAAAATAATTTTCATTATAATATCATCAGAAACCTGGTGAGGCTGACATTTTCTTTAATAATTTAATCTGTACTTGTATGTTGTGCTATAATTTAATTATTATGTAAATGAGTAAGAGATTTGGCCAGAATATTAAATAGAATAATAAAATCAAGTAGTTGAAGCATTAACACTCTTACAGAGTGTTGGTGTAACTTTTTGCTTTTGTTTTGCCTAAAATCAAGATAATTTTCCAAAATTTAGAGATAGTGAGTTAGTATTGCTTTCTTGAAAATATATAGCACAATGTACAAGGTTATTTATTATAGCAATGATTGTAATTGCAAAAATAGGAAACAACCTAGATAGCCATAAATAAGACTAGATAAATAAAGTATATTCTTACAGATGTAATAAAAACAAAAATACAGAAATTCTCTATGTACTAATATAGAAAGTTCTTTAAGATATATTAGGCATAAAAGCAAAGTACAGAATAATTAGTATAGTACGCTACCTTTTGTCATTAAAAGGATGGGAAAATAAAAATAAAAATCTGTGTTTCTTTGTATAAGCATAAAGAAACTTTGGAAGGTACATAAGAAACTAACAGCAGTGGTCACTATAGATAATGAACTGGACAGATAGGGGATGGGAATGTAAGGAAGTTTTTCACTGTATGCATTTTTTTGTTTCTTATTTTTGAACCACATCAATGTAACACCTAATCAAAAATTAAATTAAAGAAACACAACATTAGCCAGAGTTTAGAGGATTATTATTGAAAACACACTATGCTGCCAATAAAAACTTTTTTTAAGCAAGGAGCTTCCTCTGGTCTCTCTGAACATACTCCCTGGCAAAGGAAAAGAACTATTTCTATCATGAACTCTTTCATCTGCAGGATTTTCCAATCATTACCTCTCAAATTCTGCACACAACCTTCCAACTTGAGTAAAAAGAGCCAGAACAGCTACTTCTAAGAGGAAAATGATAAGTAAGTAATCTTATATATTTTCTTGATTGCCTCCTTAGTCTGCCTAGTTCAGTACTTTACAGCCCTTTTTCTGTCATTCATTTATTCAGCAAATATTGATTGAGTACCTCTTATGTTCAGCATCCTGCATTGCCCCCTTAAATACAAAGATTAATTCAATTTTCCATTGATCCTCTTAATATATTAATATTTGAAGTATAAGGTGGAAATATCATCCTCTTTGTAGAGATTAATCTCCTAGGAGATTAAGTCACTGGCCTGAAATCACACAGTGCTCAATAAGAGCAGAACATGCATTTGCCAATTGGGTCTAGGTGAAATCCACTTGCTTCCACTGCTTTCTAGGTGATGGTAAAGCTCGAATTTCACATTTGGGAATGATAAGGCAGTTTGTCTTCCAACGAGTGCTTGTCTACTATGGTAAGAGTCTGAAGCACCTCATTTCAACTTTGCACTTAGGTTTGAAAACATTGTTTTACTTATTTATTCATTCCATAAACATCGATCTATCCCAGGGGCCAGGCATGCTAGTAGGAGCTGAGGGCAGCATGAAGATTACTTAGGTTTGGGCTGTGTCTCAAGAAGGTGATGTCTAGGTGGGTCGTAATGGCATGCTCATAAATAACTAGAATGACTGGCAGAAATGCTCAGTGCCTTAGGAGAGGTTCAGATGAAAGGTTCTAAAGAGACAGGTACCCACTGAGCTGGCAAGGCAACAGGAAGACTTCACCTCCACGCCCCAGGCAGAGGCCGCTCTGGTACAGTCTAGGTCAAACCTACCCAGATAAAAGTGAAGAATGTGAGTACCTCCTGGCCTGAGTGAGGCTGTATAGCCAATTATCCCGATGTGGTAGCCAAGGGTATCTCTTCAGTATATATCTTAGCTTCGGGGTTTTCTGTGTGTTTGAAATATATTGATAGCTCCAATCCCTGAGAAGGTTTTGACATCATCCCCTACTTACTTGAACACGATTTCACCTGACTAGAAATGAATACAGCCCCACTTTCTCTTGCAAGTAAACAAGGTCAGTAACCTCCATGAGTCCAGTCACATAGGTTAAAATCAGCTAAAATACCATTAATCATAATAGTGAACACTTGTTAAGCACTTATTGTGCTTATTTTACCTGACAAACATTGTTTCATTTAATTCTTACATCCACCTTACGAGTTAGACACTGTTGTTCCTGTGCCCATTGTACAGATGAGGAAACAGAGGCTTAAAAAGATTGTCTTCTACATTCATACAGCTGCTAAGTGGGAGAAATAGGATTTGAATCTAGATCTAGTCTAAACCCATAACCTTTATCATTGTGCCAGTGATTCTCAAACTTTAGCATACATCAGAATCACCAGAAGTACTTGTCAAAACTAGAGTTTCTGATTTAGTAGGTAGGAAGGTGAGTATAATAATTTGCATTTCTAACACGTTCCCAGGTGATGGTGATGCTGCTGGTACAAGTGCACATTTGGAGAACCACTGCACTCTGCTACATTTCTACCAAAGGTAGTTTCCCCAGTGTTTGGGAGGAACTTGAACCCAATCTCATTGGATAAATATTTAAGCCAATTCTCCATTTATTGGAATGACCAAGAATTCCCTTTGAACGGATTGACTCACAGAGAACTTAAAAAAGCAAATAACCAATATATTAAAATTCCCAATTAAGTAATTCATTTCGTATGAAATGATATGTGATTCTTTTCCATTAAGGCACCCCTGGTCTTCCTACATGAATTATGAAGATTTTTAAATTAGTTCAATAGCATTCTGATCACCAGCTTCTGATATTTTCAATGACTACTTTGCCCTTCCAACAGAGATATGATATGAGAGCTCAAGGTATGGAAGGTCTCAAATTCTAAAGGCAGCATTGGACAATCAGGAGACATTTTCCTGGAACATCTAAGCAAAAAAAGAGGTATTTATCTTAGATCCCAATGTTGTCTCTTCCCATAGCACACTTGATGGCATTTATCACACTTGCAATTTTTTATGTAATATCATTCATTCCCTCTAAATCATAAGCTCCAAAAGGGTTGTGTCTGTCTGTCTTATTTACTGCAGTATCCCCATCCTGGCAGTATTTGTTGACTGGCTAATTTACTGCTCTGTAATCCATAATCATATAGGCAACGAATCATATTCTCAGCAATTACAAATCTAACTAGCCACCTCCAGAGAAAACTTTTTAAAGAATATGCATGGGCGGGAGGAAGAATTGTGTGAGCATTCCAAAAAAACTGGAATAACATGCTTTTTGTTCCCCATTCCTAAGCTGTTTCCTGAAGCATGTCTCTGGGGTGTCTTCTTCCTGTTAAATGATTTCTGGGCTAGAATATAAAGAAAACACATGCTGTTTAGGGGAAACCACAGTTTAATGAGGCAAAAAATAAAATGTCCTATGAATCTAATCCAGCTGTGTGGATATTTCCTGCCAAAAGGTGTGGGAGTTTAGTAGAAGAGGATGTGCTTGAATACACGTGTGAATGGCTATCTAGAGGCCCAGATGGATCCTAGGTTCAATCAGCGAGAACCAGTGACTATGCTCTCATTGTCATGCTCCAGATGACACAGTAGCTGTCCCACCCTTGTACACCAAGGAAAAGGACACCGACTGAGTCATCACTCTCATATTCTTGGTTCACATATGTCTCTCTTCATTCTCATCACTGTTGTGAGGATACTTGGCAGGTTGCAGAGTACTGGAGGAATAGTCATAAAGATTGAAGGGGGTAGATGTGAAAAACTGTAGATGTACTATAAGCAGATAATTGAACAGAATACATTTGTTATTGAATTCAAATACAAGTGCCAGCATCCAAGAAATGAGTACCACACCTGCAGAGCGATACCTTAAGGAAAAGCTTTTATTCTGTGAGTTCCCTAAGATCATATTTGGGTGACAAGGTGATGTTTGTTGGATTATGCTCTTGTGCAATGCTGTTGGTCAGTTCGTCCCTTAAAGATATTTTAGGACATTATTCATTATATTATCCAGAGCCCTCTCTTTGGGTAGAATTCCCTAAGTGGAGGATTTCTTTCTAGAAGAGCTGTAAAGTTTCCTGAACATTTGGGTTGTTTCTGCTCTTAAGGCTACTAGAAATTGTGTAGAAATAGTGAGGATTCAATGTTCCTAAATAGCTTAGGAAAATAGAACTCATGATATTCCTTTTGGTACTTGATTTACTTTTGACTCTATATTAGGGTACCCTTTTTTTATTCTTTGATTCTGTGCACATAGGTTTTCTTCCTGTATTTCCTTTATTTTGAAAACTAACATATCCATTTATGCAACAAAGTACAAATGAGTTCATTCAGAATTACTTTCTGTGCACCTATTAAGTTCCAGAAACTCTGCTTGGTAGGTGATAAGAATTCCATAGTGAACAGAACTGATATGGTTCCTGTGCTCATGAGGCTTAAAATTATGAAAAGTTTATTAAGGCACATCTAGAGAATAGATACATATTCTCCAAATTTCTCCAGATTATCTTGGACAAATTGTTTAACCTCTTTGAGCCTCTCTCCTTTTTATTAAACTTGAGCAGAATAATATCTTCACTATGTAAGTTTTTTTGGTGAGAATTAAATTACATCAAGCATGTACTGTATGCCTGTCGTGTAACAAGTTCTCCATTAATGCTTTTTCCTTTGCCCACTTAAAACCATGACAAACGTTTAAATGTTTCTAGTTTAAGCTCCACATCTGAAAAATGGAGGTGTTAGATCCTCTGCTATTGCTAAGGGAATGGATGCTTAAACACAAATTTCATTTTATAAAAGGTTCAACCTGACCAGATCAAAAGGAGGTAGACAAGGGAAGGAAGGAAGCCTAAGTGAATTTACTTCCAAAAAGAAAAGGATTAAGGAAGAAGCAGCCAACCAAGGGTGGGAGAGTGAGTTCTGACTGGGAAGCAATGGATGGCACCCAGACATCATAGAGGTGTACCCAGATCAGAAACATGGTACTCCCTCTTCCCTATCTCGTCTATTTTACCTCCAAGGAATAGGTTTGGGAGCAGGGAACCTGAAGGTGCAGTTCCTTGTTCTTTCTCCTGATGGGAATTTTGTCAGGTCCTCTAGAGATCTAAGAAAGGGAAGCACTTTTAAGACTTAACAATTTTAAGGAGGTTTTTTGTTTTTTATTACTTTTTAAAATTTTTCAAAAACAGGGAGTTAGTAAAAGAGCCAGCTATGCATGCCTTCCCAATCATCATAGAAATATGAGGCACATGTCCCAATCATGAGCACAAGGCACAGCCACAGCTCACCCAGCAGCAGGCTATCCTATTTGTAGACAAATAACTGAAGATGAAATAAGTATTCTCCTAAATCCTGACCCAACAACTTAGAATGTAAGCAGCGTGGAGCCTGGGTTCCATCAGATGTGTCTCAAGGGTACCTGTGAAGGGTCCCCATAAGCATTTACCAAAGTAGAAGACCTATCCCCTAGCAAGGAGTGATTCTGGCTGTAAAAGGTTTTCACAAGCCTAAAAAAATATTTCTATTTAGTGCTACTTTTCAAGTACTTAGAGGGAGGCAGTTTGCTAGTAATGGGCAGATCTTCAGCTTCAGAGTTAAACAAACCCAGATCCAAATCCCACCCCTGCCACCTTAGCTTTCAGCACTATTAAAGGGAGTATTAGAATCAGCTTTGCTAGAGTGTTTTAAGAATTCTATTTGATCTCCCACATAAAGGATTTGGCAGAGCATCTTGTAACTTCCCTGACCTTGCCTTTCCCTTCCTGCTGGCATCTGTGGTGTACGCAAAAGATGTAAAAGACATTCTTGCTCCTTAAGGAGAGTATAATCCAGGATGTATAGACATGAATCCCCTAGAGAATTGAATGAGATGATACTTGATCAAGTCCTACATCTGTGGAATTAGGATGTGTTTTCAAATCCATGACTGGCTTTTGTTGGCCTGAGATACAGAGCATATTGGTGAATTTGATAGGACTGGAGGACTCTGAAATTATCCTGAAATTTTTTCATTCTGTAGGACCCCTTATCCTCTCCACCATCTATAGGTGTGTCTCATGAATGCACACACACATACACCAATTGTAGCATAGGGTTTATATCATTTAAAAAATGGTCTTGCCCAAAAGAAGAGAGAGAAAAGAATTAGGGAGAAAGAAAAGGAAACTAACATTTATCAAATGGCCTGTGCTGGGTTCTTTTACTGCAGCACTGTGAGGTGGGTATTAACTATTCCCATTTTAACAAATGAGAAAGGAGAAGCTGAGAAAGTTGACTTTACTCAAAGTCACAGCCTTATAAGTAGGAATGCTGAAATTTAAAGCTAAGCTTTCTGCCTCCTGGTCTGGAGGGGCATAGAGAGAGAGTTTTACTAATGAGCCACTTCAGTGACACTAAGCAAGCTTCTGTGCCACAGTGTCTTTAGCTCTTTTAACATAAATGTATGCAGTGTGGTAGAGAAAAAACTATCGGCTGAGGGAGTGGGGCTGTGGAACATACTTGTGCCCTGTCTTGCCTCTTCCCTCACCCACCAGCTGATGATCTATGTTAACAGTAGGAAGTTATCCAACACTTGTTATTGGAATGCATTCACTTTCGTCCAAGGAGGAAATAGGATAATTCTGAAGGGAGTTTCACTAAGTGGAAACTGGCAGTAACAGAGGGGCATGGCTGAGAGTGTGGGTCCTGGGGTTGGACAGACTTGGCATCTAATGACAACTCTACGAGAGACATTAAAGCATAGTGGTTAAAAGAGCAGACCCTAAAGCCAGACTCTGGGCTCTTGTCCCAGCTTTGCTACTCATCAGCTCTTCCCACTTAACCTCTCTAAGTGTCAATTACTTCATCTATAAGACCGTCAAAATAAAAGCGCATGCCTCAAAGAGCTGTTGTGATCTCGGCACTATTGAAATACATGTAACGCATTCAGCAGACTACCTGGCACATTTTAGGTACCCAAAAAAGCGGCAACTACTACTAATATTACCAGGGTCCTGTCTTTGGGCAAGTTACTCTCTGAGCTTTAAGTATCTCTTCTGTAAAATGAGGATATAATTGTATCCAGCTCAAAGAGGTATTGGTGAGAATTCAGTTGGAAACTCTTATAACCTGCTGGAAACCATTTTGATAATTATTTTCATTAGCTAGATACTCTGATGCCATCTCCTTTTTAGACCTTGACACACTCTCCAAGACAGTTTCCTTAGAGGTAGAAATTACTCCATTCATTGTTACACATCAAGTAAAGAAATATTTTTTTCTTGGAGTCTTCAAAATGGAGGACGCATCTAATACACACAGTTACCCTCTCAGAGGTGACTCATAAACGCTTTCTCTGTGCTTCCTTGTTCAGGAAATTGTTTAACTTAGAAATTCGGAAAATGCTCTCTACCTTCCTCCAGGCAGAACACATAATCACTCTATTTCCACATAAATCATCACTGCAATCTTCAGCTTTTTCCAATAATCTTCAAAACTTAGGTGACTTCTATGAACATCTCTCAGCACTAAGTTAATTTGTTTTGGTTTCAATATCACTGGACATGAATGTACCACTTCTTCCTTAAGGCATCTTTGATTAAAGTTATAATTTCTTCTCTCTTATTTTATTTAACCTCTCTGCCACCTGGGTCTCCCTGAATCAGAGGATCAAGATAAGATTGACTCATACCATTGTCCCCTGCACCGTGAAATTCAGCATCTGTCATCATTGCTTCACTGCACAAGGTTTCTGCAAATTCTGAAGATGCTACATGCTTACTGCCTCCTCTGACTCGGAACTCCTGCTTCTGCTTTATCATGGCTGTTTGTGGACTTGTTCATTCATTCAATAAATATTTGAGTACCTGTTCTGTGGCAGCCTCTGCTCTGGGCTATTCACACACAGCAGTGAGCAGAACATACAACATCATTTCTCTATTTTGTGTCCTTCTTCCATGCCCCATTGATCTGAATGTAGAACTTGGCTCCACTCCTCAATTACAAGTAAAATGGCTGCATCTTAGAGAGGGTATTTGTGCTCACAGCAGACCTGACTGCAGATTTGAGGAGATAACTCCTGGCAGGGGGAGAGGGGAAAGACTAAATTGCCACAATAAACAAATTAAAATTCTGCAGTTTTTAAGCCAGTCTTCTTTCTCTCCCTTCCAAATTGCTACTCAATTTTAGTCCAAAGTAAATGTGACCTCCTCCACCACCATCACAACCACCACGTCGCAAAGGATTTGCAGAAAATATGAAAATGGCCCATAGCTGAACCATAAATTTGTAACAGCCTTGTCCTTGGCTACTCAATGAGTGCAAAAGTTTTTAAATTATCACTGAGAAGGATTCCATTAAATTCTTAGCCAAGGGCCATCCCATTCCTAGTCGCTGCCTTGGATGTTAGCGGAGGAGATTGGGAAGGAGGTGGTTTTATCTTTCTGTTACCTCAAGAAGTCTTAGGCAGGCAGGACTACATATCGTATTCATCCAGCCATTCATTCATGCATTAACAAGCCTCCTTTTAGCACCTCAGTATGCACAAGGCCCTGTACCTGTGGCAACACAAAACAGAATGAGACCCCCTGCCCAAACTCAAGGGGGTCATGGTCTAGACTTTAACAAAGAAAAGGTAGTGATTGCGCTGGATCTGGAAAAACAAGTGGAACTAACCAGATAGAGAATGAGAGGAAGGGAATTCCAAGAGAAGGGAGCCTCAGTAACTCGCATCCATCCAGCCATAACTGGCATGGTGAGTGGTGTGAGACAGAAGGAGAGAGGGAGCTGCAGGGAGGAATCCTCCCCACACTAGAGCTGCCCATGAGGAAGAAGACCTAGGAAGGGGTGAGGGCACTGAGAGCCCCTTCCTTCAGGAATATTCCATGACAAACTCTTTCGGTTTGACTGTCTTCTGTGGAAATGTGACACCCTGCAGGAAGACTGGCATTCTAAGGGCCATGTTTGCCCTTCAGGAGACATCAGCTTTCTGAAACATGAATCCATGTTACTCAAAGGAAAGATCCGGTTCATTTTTTCTGACAGCCCTTGCTCTTGCCACTGCAGACTCTGTCATTTTAGAGAGAAACCATATGTATAAAAGATCCCAGAGCTCTAAAGTAACTAATTTCATTGTTCATTTTGGAGAGGAGGAAAGAGATAAAAATGTTGATATGATATGATTTAAAAATAAAATCATAAACCTTCACAGGATTTAACCTGAAAACACTCTAATTCTACAGCACTAATTATAACAGATTTAAATAGACAATAGTTCTGCAATAGAAGAATCTAAGTTCAATCACTGTCTGTGTTTATTGAGACATAGTTATTGTTTTATCATGGTAACTACAGTCACAATAGAATTAAAATATTCAAATTCAATAAATACATTACTATTTCCAGTGACACCTTTTCTAAGAAAATAAGCATCCTTTTAAATGAGGAAAAAGTGCAATTTCATTTTCACTTTTCAAAGAAAAGGTCAGAGTAACTCTAAACCTATTAAAAGAATTGTTTTTTAGGTTCTTGAAAGGTCAGGCAGAAAAAAATATATCTCTGGAATTCCTAAATCTTGATGACTTTGACATAGAAAGTTCTACAACAGAGTAGGTTAGATTTTTTACTGAAATTTAAAATTTCTTAAAATGCATTTGCAGTGAGTTCATTACAAACATTAATTGCAAATAGAAACAAGACCAGAAAATGACCTTAATTTTTTTTATTATTGAATAAATTAACCACAAAACATATATGAGTTAAACCTAAAAGCAACTGTGATGGTCCAAGGGAAAAAATAGGAAGTAGGTCTTCCAAAAAACTAATCCTTCTGTGACCCTGATGGTACTATTTTGGGGAAAGCAGCCTTTAAGTGCAGGGCTTTAAAAGGATGTCTTTGTGTTTTTAACTATATGAAATACCACAAGGTTTCAATTAACCAGAATGCTTGAGGGGCATATGGGTGTTCTAATTAAGTAAAAATTTTCATATATCAAGATTGATTAATGGGAAAAAAACTTTTTATTGTGGCAGATTTTTCTAAAAAGCATTAATGCTTCTTTCTACATTACTAAGTACAAAGACTATAACTAATTCTTTCATTTAAGATTTAGTATATTATAAACCTCACAGCACATCTGTCCTTATTGTAGGTTATCCCATATGTAGCTCTCAAAGATGGGGCTGCATATATACTGACTGTGGGTCATAATTTGGAATCTTCAGAATCTTTCAAATGAGCTTATTTGCGTGTAAATTAATTTTTTCTTCTAAACATGAAATTTTCTGACAAAATTAATTGAAGATGCTGGTTAATTATGCTTTTATCTTATTGTACCCAAATAGCATATGAATGAGTATGAAGAAATAGTGTGGTATGGCTAATGTTTGGGGTGGGGGGTGCAGCAGGGAGCAATTGTAACTTTCAGGCAGATAAATTTTGGTAGGCTGAAAATTTGGGGACTTTCTTCAATTCAGTGTTTATAAAAATAGCTTAAGAGGAGAATCTAAGACCTCCTTCTACTTTCCAGGAAACTTTTATAAGTTTAATTAAAAAGCACCATAGGTTGATTTGGGAACAACTTGGCCCTTGAAGTTAAAGGAATTTTTTTTCCTGAATCCATAATGTCTATCTAGACTTAGTAACAATTTCAAATTGTCTAATAAATTATCAGTATCCATTTAACATCTTTGTACATAAAGCAGACCTAAAAGATGATAATGCATTATTTAGCAAGTTCAAATGAGTTCAGGTCAAATCTCTTTAAGATATTAATTTAATCTCTTTTGATAATATATCTAAGAGTTAGAAGGAAGAAAATGTATGAGCTAGCACGTAATCCACTTAGAGGAGACTGAGAAAAACTTCATAGACAATTTAAGATTGTTATTACTCATCTGTCTATTTACAGTGATTTGCAACACAGATTTTGTAAATATTTCCAGTAGAGAAGAAACAGGCAATCATGCTTAATGTCCAGCAGAGAATGGAAATGACCCAATATCTCTATATGTGAATTGGTCCATCAAACTTTCCTACTCCTCAAAACTGGGAACAAGATATGAATGTTGTGCCTATTTATAATTTGTCAGACAAACCAGTGAACCTAATTAGTAGAAATATTATTTTTGGAACAATCTTAAAATCCTCTATGTTGAATCATTTCTTAGACTTTGAAAGTTGAAGGCCATCTTTTTTATTGTGATTATATAACTTTGGTTATATTTCCTAACATGGCTCTATATTTTTCAATCCTAAAGCACTTAAAAGCATCTGTGAATTCATTAGCAACCTTATGGTGCCTTGGAGTTTTGCAACTGCTCATCTAATGGGCCAGCTCGAGACTTGCGTTGGATTTCTATTATTAGGTGAAGTCCATTAACTTTTTCATTTCTTTATAGTGTAGCATTAGCAAATTACTATTTCAAAATAATAAATGGTTCTTTCAGATTCTATGCACTCCCAAATACCTGCAGAAAATAGTTGACTCGGCTAAGAGGGTCTTGTGATTTATAGCATTATTAGGGTCTTTGCTCACCTTTACATATATTATCTATTCGATTCTCATAAAACCCCGTGAGATTAGAGTGAGGCAGTTATTAGTACATCACCACTCTCCAGCTTAGAGAAAACCAAGTTTTCTGCCCAAGGTCACACAAGATAGTGTTGTTTCTGGGTCCCAATCACTGGGTTACTAGCTCCATGTCCCTTGCTTTCTCCATATAGCACCCTGGATAACTTACCTCGGTAACTCCATGTACATAAAGTGATACGGCCACAAGTGTCTGGGCTAAGGCAGCCCCTCGGCAGCTTGTAATTGATAGATATGTTAAGCAGATAGAATACTACCTGAGAAAAGGCATAAACTTCACAACTACTTCTTTCCTCTCTGTTTTGTCAGTTGAAGGAGAGCCTCCGAGTATAGAAATATGGAATAGAGATGGCTAGACCTGGGTCTAGACACAATGTGGACCCTGGTTCCAAACCACTGGCATCCTTTATTCTCTGGAGTGCCCTACCTGGTTGGCCTCCTAGCCCAGTCTCTCAGTCAGTACATTGGGGAGAGAATTGATGGTTGGTTTTGTTTTGTTTTGTTTTGTTTTGTTTTGTTTTGTTTTGTTAAATAAGCATATAAATGGTAGCTTCAAGAGTAAATTTCCTTTTATTTCTAATACATTTGGAATTAATCAGGACTGTGATTACAGCCAGAAAGTTTGACATAAAAGTAAAATGAACTGGTACATCATCTAAATAACAATATAAATGTGAGTTATAGATTTATGGTGATCAGAAAGAGGGAAACTGGCCTTATTTAAAACACTTTGAGACTCCAGGGCTCCTAATTTCATTTAAAGTTCCCTAAGGACATCAGTGCAAGCTGACATATTCAGATGTAAATCAGAATAGACCAGGCTATACGTGACAGCCAGAGACAAGCTGAAAGCCTCCAAATATGCTGCAGAGATATTAGTAAGAGCTTGTGAAAAATAAACAGGCCTACCTGTGGTGCATTACTGTTTTAATTGCTATATGAATCAATTGAATTAATGTCAGTCAACTAAAGTCTCTAAAACGCATATAATTTAAAGAATTAGATGGGAAAAAATAACTGCCATGAAGCATTCAGATTTAGAAATTGAAAGAAATTTTTTTTTTTAAGTATTTTTTTTCAAGCAGTCTTAAATTATAAGTTGAGGTGACAAGGCTAAAACCTCAATTCCATTTGAGAAATCACAGCTCCTGCTGGCATAGGCTGACCACTCCAAGCACAATCTTTGAATTTCTTTTGGGCAACCCTTCCTGACAATTAGGTCATGGGTTCAGAATATCCAGTTTATGACATCTATGAAGTTCTATTTGATCAGAAAATTAGAAACCACAAAAGGGATTCACTGAGAAGACATAAAATAACCCTGGTAGACAATTATCTTCAGATTTTTCTAAACAGTTTACTGAGGCACAAAAGTAGTAGTTCAATTTCAATGCACTAGAGCTGGTTTCTGGTTATCTAGTGGTGTCTACATTCAGCATCCTGGTCTTGCTTCTGCTTCTTGATTACTGTGCCTTACTAGTCTCTTTTGATTTAAATCACCCTAACTCTGGTCTTTGCTTGTTGGCTGCAGAGACTCAGATATCCTCTTCATTTGCTTAGCGTCAATTTATTTAAGTCAAAAGGCCTCTTATCAGGTACCTCCTGAGATCCTCCATGTTGCTCAAATGTGGCCTTTCTCTAAGCCAAACTCAGCATATGAATACATTACCTTCTCCCCAGCATGGGACATGACTCCCAGGGATGAACCTCCCTGGCACCAAGGGATTACTACCAAGCACCAACCAGCAATACAACTGGAAAAAGACCTTGAATAAAAGGGGGAAAAGGTAAAGAAAATGAGTTTATCTGGCTAAGAGACTTCAAAGTGAGTCGGGAGTTCATCCCAGAGGTAATGCTTATGCACAGCAGGATCGCATACACTGCCAAAGTAGATGCTACCTCAAATAGTGGGGCTTCTGGGGCCTCTGGAGACACCCAAGTCCTACAGTCATGGCAGATAGCTCTGGAGTTTGATGCCTTGCCAGTGGGCCCTACTTTGGAGTTTGTGCTCCTGAGTGTGAAAGAGTTGGACTCAGTTGTGACTTCTCTACACATCCTCTTCTGTCCCTTCTATTTGAACCTATAGTTGGTGCTGGAGTTGGTAGGTGTATGCCCCAGGGACTTGAATCTTTGGGCTGTCCATGTGCCAGCTGGGCCCTGAGCCTCAGTGGAGTTAAACACCTACTCTCTAGTTCATTGGACTCACCCAGGACAACTAACAAGGAGGTGAGGATGGACAACCACCATACCTAGGAACCAAGAGAATCTACAACTGCAAGCAAGAAAATCCCATCCATCAGCTGTATGGGATCGAAGCCCCCTCTCAATTAGAGGTGGAGTGGGCATCACCATCCCAGAATCCTCAGGATTGGGGAATAAAATATGGACTAGAGTAGACTTACTGGTATTTTACTATAGACTTATTGTGATTCTAGCAATGGAAGAAATTATATCATTGGCCTCTGGAGGCGCTGAAGGCAGGGAAAGGGAAAAAGAGGTATAAGATGGGGGCACTTTTAGGACTAGGAATTGTCCTGAATGACATTGCAATGACAGATACAGGTTATTATATATACTGCCATAACCTACAGAATTGAGTGGGAGAGAGTATAAACTACAATGTAAACTATAATCCATCCTTAGTGGCAATGCTCCAAAATGTGTTTATCAATTGCAATGAATGTACCACACTAATGAAAGAAGTTGTTAATGTAGGGAAAAGTGGGAGGTGTGGGGAATGAGGGATATAGAAATCCCTTATTTTATGTAATATTTTATGTAATATAAATATCTTTTAGAAAAAATAAAAAATACATTAAAATTAAAAAATAAAATAAAAAAGACCCCTTATCCTGCTATGGTTATTCTCTGTCTCTGTTGCTGTCATTGCCATCTCTTTACTCATTTCACACCTATGTTTCTGTTTCCCTGGCGTGCCCCTCTAATGTTCCTTGTGGATTCAAACTGAAGTCAAAGTTATGGGTTCTTTGCAGTGTTACTTCTAATAGCTACAACGTGGAAACCTTTCATATGTCCATCAGCAGATGAAATGAATGAATTCTGGTATATTCAGACAATGGAGTACTATACAGTGGTGAGAATATAGGAACTATTGCTGCTTACTGTGGATGAATCTCACAAATATAATGTATCTTTTGCCACTTTCCCTATAAGGACTATTAAGCCAGTGTCCATGAGCTCAGGAGTAATATTTTACAGTCAATTAACATTTACTGAGTGCTTACTGTGTGACAGGCATTGTGGAAAATGCTTTCATATATACTCTCTCATTTAATCCTCACAAATTTTATTAAGTAGATTTATTACCACCTATTTTCAGGAGGTAAATGGAAGCTTAAAGAGAATAATTTCTAAAAGACAGAGCTGGGATTGAAGCCCCTATCTTCTGACTCCAGTCTTGGTGTTGGTGCCAACATGCCACCTGGCCATCGTTTTCTCTGCAGTCACCCTGACTGTGAAGGCTGCACTGGCTCTATTAGCTAGTGCCCACCTTGACCTTGACCAGTGCTGACCAGACACTGACTGGGCTCACAGCTCCAGGATCGCTCTACATCCCTAACACCTTTCATCACTGTGAGAGAGATGGTTTCCTTTTAAAGGTACCTGGAGGCAGGTGGAGGCATTTTGGAGGAGCTAGCCCACACATTGTCAGTAAGCCCCAAAGGACTATCAAAATAAACAGAGGCCAGAGTCTGATCCAGAATTTTAGGACAGGAATTCCCAAAGTCTCAGCTCCTCTCTTGCAGTCGTTTTTCAGGAAAGTCGGACAGATTAGGTATGTCAGCTACAGACCTTCTTGGCTAGTATCTTATGAATTTGACCTAATTTCTGTAATTTACTGTTCCTAAATTCTATCAATGAAACAGAGGCTTTTGGTGACTGGGAAACAAGCTTGAAAAAACACATCTGCCAAAAAATAAGGCAAGCCACAAAAACCTATTGAATAGTCAGGTTCCAAGGCCACAATTCTTGTTCATAAATTAGTAATGAAATGTACCTAAAACAGTCATAAAGGAGATAAATTCCAATTCACTAGTTAATAATGCTCCTCTAGAAAGAAAACAGATACAGTGTGATTCTACCTTACGACATCTGGATACATTTGCTATCTCAGATTCAATAATTTTATTGCATTATATTTAACATATGGTCTTTACAACTGTTTTAAAAGGAGAGAAATCCAATCTCTTTGCTCTAAGATAATGGCCTTCAATATTGAAAGACCTCCAACTTGTTATGAAGATGAAATACTTTCTTGTGAGTTGTTTTAGGTCGGTCTTTTTTAACTTTTCATTTTGAAAGACTTTCAAACTTACAGGACAGTTACAAAAATAATACAAACCCCATACAGAGAACTCCAATATACCCCCTGCTTGGATACCCAGATTCATTCATTTTAACATTTTGTCTCATTTGCCATATCATTCTAGCTATCATCTATCTATGAATTCAACTATATATTTATCCATCTATCTGTCTGCCTGCCTGTTTCTCTATCAATCCATTTTCTGAACATTTGAATGTAAGTTGTACATATAATTCTCCTTGAACACTTAATACTGCCCTGTACATTTCCTAAGACCAAGGATGTTCACTCAATTGTGACAGTTGAGATTATGTTATGAATCCCCAAAAGAGAAAGATTATGTTTGTAAAATAATCTATTCCTCTGGGTGTGATACCCTTTGATTGCATTAAATTCAGTTGAGGGGGGTCTTTGATTATATTACATGTTAAGATTGCTTTAGGGCTTTTGATTCCACTACCATCAGTAAGGCATGACTCAGGTTGAGTCCCTGCCCCCTTGCTGGGTCTGATATAAATGGACTCACATAGACAGACACAGGAAGAGAGAGCTCCTTCATTTTTTATCCTGCCATGTGAAAGAAAGAAGGCTCAAACAGCTGAGGCCCGGGAGAGAGACGAGCCATTTGCCTGATAGCTTACAGCTGAAATTGGGATGAGCAGACCAGAAAGAAATGAGCCCTATACCAGGAGACAAAGGGCTACAGGATCTCCCCCTGTCCTCTCTCTTTCTCTCTTCTCTCTCTCTCGTTTTTTCTTGTGGGAACATATATACAAAATAAATTTTCCCATCTTAACTGCTCCCAGGCACACCATTCAGTGGGATTAATCACATTTACAATGTTCTGATACCCTCACCACCTCCCATTACTAAAAATTTCCCATCTTTCCAAACAAAAACCCTATGCCCATTATGCATTAACTCCGCATTCCTCCTGCCCCCACCCCTCACCCCCTGGCAATCTGTATTCTACTTTCTGTCTCTACGAACTTGCATATTCTCTGATGTTTTCTTTGTAGTTAACCATGGGCCATAAATTTAAAATACTAAATCTTTAATAATCTCACTTGCTTTGATACCAACATAACTTCAGTAGTATACACAAACTATGTTCCTTTACCCCCCAATTCCCTCATCTATAAGTAGTTTTTGTCATAAACTACATGTTTATACATTATGAGTCCAAAACCACTTATTTATCATTACATTTTATTCATTTGACTTTTAGAAACTGTAGGAAGTTAAAAGCAAAGTTACAAACCAATAGTACAATAGTACTGGTATTTATATTTACCCATGTCATTATCCTTACCCGAGATCTTTATATCTTCATGCCCTTCCATCTATTGTCTATTTTCCTTTCCTTTCAACCTTCCAAGCTCTCTTTAGCATCTCTCATAGAGCCAGCCTAGTGATGATGGACTCCCTCAGAATCTTAATCTCTTAATCTCTCACTGATTTTTTTGATATTTTTTTGGTTTTGTTTCTTTTTTCTTTGTTTGGTTTTTGTTGTTGTTGTTTGTTCTTATTTTGATTATTTTTTTCTCCCTCATCTTTGAAAGACAGCCTTGCTGGACATAGAATTCTTGCTTGGCAATTTTTTGCTTTCAGCACTTTAAACATGCCTTTCCACTGCTTTCTTGCCTCCATTCTTTTTGATGAGAAACCAGTGCTTAATCTTATTGGGTTTCTCTTGTATGTGATGCATTGCTTCTCTCTCACAGCTTTTAGAATTCCCTCTTTATCTTTGGCACTTGACAGTGTGTTTATAACATGGTACCATGTGGGTCTATTTGAGTTTATCCATTTTGGAGCTCGTTGAGCATCTTAGATGTGTATGTTCATGTCTTTCATTAAATTTGGGAAGTTTAGAGCCATTATATCTTTGAATATTCTCTCTGTCCCTTTTTCTCTTTTCCTTCTGGAACTCACACAATGTGTATATTCATACACTTGATGCAATCTCATGGATTCCTCAGGCTCTGTTTGCTTTTCTTCATTCTTTCTTCTTTCTGATCCTCAGATTGGATTATTTCAATGGTCTTATCTTCAACTTCTCTGATTCTTTCTTCTGCCAGCTCCAATCTGATGTTGAATTCCTCCATGGAATTTTTTAATTTCTGTTGCTGTGGTCTTCAGCTGTTTAATTCCTTTTCATAATTTCTAGCTCTCTATTGATATTCTCTATGTGTTATCTCTCATTTTTTAAAATTTCATTTCATTCTTTGTCCATGTTTTCCTTTAGCTCTTTGAGCCTATTTAGGACCATTTTTTAAAAAGTCTTTGGTATGCCCCACGTCTGGTCCTCCTCATCAATTCTTTCTAATGCTTTAGTCTCCTCCTTTGCCTGGACCATTGTCTCCTGTTTCTTTGTATGTTTTATAATCTTTTTTATATTTAGTTGTAGTCACTGGAATTTAGACTGAGAAAACTGTCCCTTAAGCTGGTATCCAGCTAGTGTTATGAGAGAGCTTTCCTTGAATGCCAGGAGATAACAAACAAACAAACAAAAAAGAAAACACCTTTTCCAGTCTTTGCAAATCAACCTTGTAAATGCTTTCTCTTTCAAGGCTGATCCATACAATAAATTTAGAGACTAGCTCCAGGCCAAAGTATAGGGCCCTCCTTGCTCCTTCTGCACATGCCTCTCATCTTGGGCATGCATGTGTTTCCTAAGTACTCTGGTTCAGTCCCTCAGGCCACAACCAGATTGTGCCAGCACGTGCTCCCAGCTATGCTGGTGATGCATGATTCTCACCATACTTTGCTTTCACTTGAGTATTGGTACCATGCATCTATTTGTGCAAGTAAGATACAAGCAGTATGGATACTTGTGTTTAGGGGAGAATTTTCAAAAGGAAAAAGGACACATGTAACCTTTTAGACTTTGTATTTTTTAGTTGTTTCCCTTTTCCTTAAAAAAGCAAAACCAGAAACAAGGTGCCTGTTTTGCAAATCATATGAAATATTTGACAAGGAATGAATGAAAAAACAACAGCAGTCCTCGAATTGGGACTACATATTTGGTTACATATTTCACCCAGTAATCAGAGGCCTCTCAAAATATAAATATGACAAGTTTGTGATTTCTCATACCAAAAATGGAAACTTAATATCTCATTCTAAATTTACTTCTTAATTATCAAGTATGTATTATTTATGTCATCCTCAGTATAAGGTTAAATGAGGTCAAGAGAAAATACCTTTTCTTAAAGCCAGGCTCCCCTGGATTGCAAAAGTTGCTTGAAGATGCATAATAGAAAAGTTCATCCCAAAGATAAATAGGTCCCAAGTAATTTAGAGCCATATTAATCAGAATAAACCCTGTAATAAAACTTTACCAATTTAGAAATGGTTATAAATGAATGAAGCATGAGTGATGTTGCCTTGGCTATTTGTAGTAAGAAAGTTGCTTAGCAAACAGTAAATAAGTGTCATGGTGAGCATGGGGCAGGGGAATGTTTAACCTTCTCAAAAGAACAAACAGATTGTAAATTGTTTGTTGACAAATGGATCTTATTAATTAAAAAGAAGTCTTATCTATCCTTCACAGCAAATTATAAGCATCTTTACTTGGCAACACTTTATCAATTTTAGTGAATTTTTATTTTGATACTTGAAAATAATACATTTCTTTAATTTAATATTTCCAAATTAAGACTTTCTATCTAAATCAGAATATCCTTCTGTCAAAGCTGGCCATATTATATGATTTCACAATCTTAAACAATTTGAAAAAGGTATCCAATGCATCTATTACTGAGTATATTTATTGGGTGACAATTATGTGCCTAATTGAGAACTATACCAAATAATGCAAAATAATTCAAAAGAAATAAGTATAATCTTTGCCTTAAGGAGGCAGTTTCATTTATGAGACATAGCCAAAGAATATTTTATAAAATAAAGTATTATAAGAAGGTCCCAGGGAGGAGTTTAATATGCATGCACAACTCAGGAATTCTAGGTACCCTGCAGTTCCTAGTTCCTCAAGTTTCCACTATGTGATGGAAGAAATGGTGAGAAGTGCTTTGGAGCCAGCCAGTGACTCTGGTCACTGAGGGCTGATTCTTTGTAATCAAAGAAGAGACACATAGGGATTCAACTTCCACAGAAGTCTTCTGGATGGTCAGGAATGTTCCCTGAGAAAATAAAGTGTTTAGGCTTGTTGCCTGGTGCAGAGGTTACATTTTAGGAGACTATTAAATAGCCTCAGACCTACATAGAAAATGCTCTGGGTTTCTCGAGCTTCAGTGTTACATGGAAGTTCTTCAGGTGATGAGATACAAACACAGATGGATAGCCAAGAATGCATGAAAGGACAGCTTTGTGATATCAAAAGGTCTGGAAGGAGAGAGGGGAGAATGAAGGTAGAATAGGGGACCACCGTAGGCTTACCTAACCTAGGCTCCCACAAGGTTCAGTGGATCAGATGGGGGGAGATGTAGAAAAATATATGGGTCTTACCTTTATTGTGACCCAGAGGGGAGTGGCGGAGCTTTCCCGCAGATGCTGGGGATTGGCACCTTTAAATTATACGGCACAAAAAACAGAAGCATCAAGGGTGGTTGGAAAAGCTGAAGACAGCTCTTATCATCCAAGCCATATGGACATTACATCCTCTGCTAGTAAATTATGAGGCTCAAAGGGCAGAAGCTGCCAGAGCCATTTGGAGAGATAGAAGGCAGTTTTTATTATCCAAACCATATGAAGGTATAGGCCTTGGTAGTTGTTGTAATGCCAGGGCAGGACTAACTGGGGTGGTCACTTAGAAGGGCAACTTATGACAAGGCCAGGCAAGATGAAGAGGCACCAAATATAATTTATGTTATGCCATTATATACCAGATGAAGGCTACTGACTGGTATACTTCAGTCAGTAGCTACTGACTGTAAGCCCTGTGTATTAGTCAGGGTTCTCTCGGGAAACAGAATCAGCAGGAGATATCTGTGAATAATATGGAACTCTAAAAGAGTCTCTCACACGACCGTGGGGACTCACAAGTCCAGGTTCCTCAGGCAAGCTGCAAACCAGGGGCTCCGATGAAAGCCCGATGAAAGGTCGTTGATGAGTCTCTGGGAGAAGTTGCCTGTCCAACGACGAGCTGGGAAATTCTCCCTGAATGTTGAAATCACTTCCACTTTTAAGTCATTCAACTGATTGGGTAAAAGCACCACCCATTGATAATGTAATCTCCCTGATTGATGCAGATGTAATCAGCCATCCACGCAGTAAACTCACTGGTGATTGAAGTCCATAAATGCTCTTGTATTACAATTAGCCCATTGCTTGCTGGAACAAACACCTGGACACAACTACTTGGCTGAGTTGACACATTAGCCTAACCATCACACCCTGTTAGAAGAGAATCCTTCACTAAAATCAAAGTAGCAGCAGATGTGACAGCATCACCAGTGACAAAGGGGACTCTTATGGCAGGAACAGTCACAGTAGAAATGTGGAGGTGGTGGAGGCAACAGCCACCAAGCTAGACCACCCAGAGTGGGCAGAAAGTAGTTCCGGGGATGGAACAGCAGCAGTGGACATATTGCTGCTTCCAGAGCATTCTGTAGGAGCGCTGAGGGCCAGCTGACCCATTAGCCATCGTAGACACAGTGCCTTGGATATACAAGGCTTTCAATGTTTCGATTTTAATCTCTTTTAAAATCAGAAGGAAAAATGACTATAATGATAATGCATATGTAATAATGATTCCAAGCTGGATTATATACACACTTATACCAATGCAGTTATAAAACATAATTACCTTTTAAAAAATTTACTGAAGTATATCACTCATACTTGAACATACATAAACAATAAGTGTATAGCAACAGTTTTGAACTTACAAAACAAACATGCATAACATCATACAGGGCTCTCATATCTCACCCTACCACCAATACCTTGCATTGTTGTTAAACATTTTTAACTAATAATTAAAATATTAGTTAAAAATTTTTAAATTATAAATACCAAAGTATTTTCCCCCAACCCACCCTATTATTATTATTTTTATATCATTTATACATGAACATACATAAACAGTAAGTGTATAGTAAAAGTTGTGAACTTACAAAGCAAACACTCTTAACATCATACAGGGGTCCCATACATCAACCCTCCACCAGCACCTTGCATTGTCGTAAGACATTTGTTACAAATTATGAAAGATATTGTCAAAATCTTACTATTGATTATAGTCCTTATCTTATATTTGGTGTATTTTCCCGCAACCCACCCTACTATTATTTTTTAAATATATTTTTATGACAGAAGTTGTAAACTTACAGAACAATCATGCACATGTGCATCCACACACCACACCATGGTGGAACATTTGTTAGAGAGATAATATTATCTGATTATTACCAGGTCCACAGTATACATTTGGCACACATTTTCCATACTCCCCCATTATCAACACAGTACACTTTTGGCATAGATGCAAGAATATTACATTATTACTGTTAACCACAGTCCATAGTTCACTCCAGTTGTATTTTTCCCATGCTTCTCCACATTCCCACCACTCTGCAATAGTGATATACATCTGCTCTAGCTCACAAAAGACACTCTTGAATCTGTACCATCAACCACAATTCTCATCCACCTCTGGGTTTACTGTGCTATTCAGTCCCTAGATTTTTCTCTAGCTTTCTGTCAATTGGCATTTACATCCCTAGACTACCATTTTCAGCAACATCCCCATTTATAAACCAGCTGTTACTCACTATAATGTGTTACCATCAACTCTGTGCATTTCCACACTTTTACAGTAAAGCTAATTAAAACTTCTACATACATTAAATATCAGTAGTCCATCTCAGTACTCCTCTTATCTCCTTTAAGAATCCACCACCTACCACCAGGTCTTGAAGATATTTTCCTACATTTTCTTCTAGCTTTATGGTTCTTGCTTTTCTATTTAGGTTTTTTATTCATTTCAAGTTAATTTTTGTATAAGGTGTGAGATAGGGGTCCTCTTTCCTTCTTTTGCTCTGGATATCCTGTTTTCTCAGCACCATGTGTTGAATGGACTGTTCTGCCCGAGCTGGGTGGGTTTGACAGGCTAGTCAAAAATCACTTGACCGTAGATGTGAGGGTCTATTTCTGAACCATCAATTCAGTTCCATTGGTCTATGTGTCTGTCTTTATGTCAGTATCATGCTGTTTTTACCACTGAAGCTAGGTAATACGACTTAAAGTCCGGAAATGAGAGTCCTTCAACTTTGCTTTTCCTTTTTAAGATGTCAAATTCAGGATCTCTTACCCTTCTAAATAAATTTAATAATCATGTTTTCCATTTATTTAAAAAATGCTGGTAGAATTTTTATCAAAATTGCATTGAATCTGTACATCAATTTTAGTAGAATTGACATCTTAATGATATCTAGTCTTCCAATCCATGAGCATGGAATGTTCTTCCAATTATTTAGGTCTTTTATTTACTTATTTATTTATTTATTTATTTTAACAATGATTTGTAGTTTTCTGAATACAAGTGCTTTACATCATTGGTTAAGTTTGCTCCTGAATATTTGGGTTTTATCTGTCATATTTTGTTTTCACCACTCTTTTGACACTTTTAGTTACTTTTATTGATATAATCTTAATTTCTTCTGTCTTTCCTTTTCAGGTTGTAACATACCCTTTAGTATTTCCTGCAAAGCAGGTATCTTGGTTACAAACTCTCTCAGTTTCTGTTTATCTGTGAATATTCTAAACTCGCCCTCATTTTTGAAAGACAATCTTGCCAGATATAAGATTCTTGGCTGGAAGTTTTTTTCTTGCAGTATCTTCAATATATCATACCACTGTTTCTTGCCTCCATCGTTTCTGGTGAGAAATCAGCCCTTAATCTTATTGGGTATCTCTTATATGTTATGCATTGCTTTTCTTTTGCTGCTCTCAGAATTCTCTGTCTTTGGCATTTGACATTCTGATTAGTATGTGTCTTGGAGTTGGTCTATTTGGATTTTTTCGGATGGGAGTACATCATGCTTCTTGGACATGGATATCTATGTCCTTCAATAAGGTTGGGAAATTTTCTACCATTATTTCTTTAAATACTCCTTCTTCTACTTTTCCCTTCTCTTCTCCTTCTGGAACACCCATGACACGTATGTTTGCATGTCTCTTGCTGTCCTTTAATTCCCTGGGATCTTGTTCAAGATTTTCCAATTTTTTCTTCATCTGTTCTTCAATATGTTCAATATCAGAAGCCATTTCTTCAAGCTCACCAATCCTTTCTTTTACCTCCTCAAATTTGCTATTATATGATTCCAGTGTATTTTTTATTTTATTTATTGCACCTTTCTTTCCCATAAAGATTTGCTATTTTTCTATGTATGCTTTCAAATTCTTCTTTGTGGTCATCCAATGTCTTCTTAATATCCTTAATTTCTTTAGCCATCTCATTGAATTTATTAAGGAGATTTGTTTGAACATCTATGATTAGTTGTCACAACTCCTTTCTGTCATTTGGAGGCTTATTTTGTTCCTTTAACTGGGCCATATCTTCCTGTTTCTTGGTGTGGATTGTAATTTTTTGTTGGTGCCTTGGCATCTGGCTTACTAGAGTATTTATTCTGGGTGCAGTTTTTCTTTTTAGTTTAGGGCTTCCTACCCTTTTTCCCTTGCTGGTTGTCTAGTAGGAGCCAAGGCTGTAGTTGGTACTATAAGCTGTGGAGGCTCAAGCTGCTCTCATTGCCCCAAGGACTAATGAAGCTTCTCCCAACTTTCTCCTTTGCCAGGGGTAGGGACAGAGCCACAGCTGTGTAGAATAATCCAACTCATGTAGGCCTAGACTGTAGTTGCCCAGAGAGACTGAAGCTTCATGCCCCTTTCTTCCATGCCTGGGGTAGATATGGAGCTGCAGGTGTGGGCAGCAATCTATGCAGTGCAGGTCCAAGATGACCACAGTTGCCCCAGTAAACTCCCAATTATTCAGTCTGTGCCAACTAAATGTACCTGCAGTTACTTGGATAGGCTAGTGCAGGGCTTGCCAGCTTCCTCCCTGCTAGAGGTGGGGCTGAAGCCTAGGTTAGGGCTGCAGGCCAATCTGGGTGAAAGAAACCGGTCTCTACTGTCACTGTGATTTTCAGTCAGCCAGGCTGGCAGCTACTGGCCTCCTTCTAACTTGAACAAGCTCAAACTTTAACTGTTCTTAGTGTTATACTTTAGCCAGCCGAATTTACTAATCAGTAGCTGAAGTTGATGCTCAACCGTCTCTTCCTCCCCCATTTTGGGGAAGTGGAGCTTCCACTTCCAGTCTTGGAACAGCTCCCAAGGCCGCTTGTGCCTCCAGTGGAGGATGGGCACCAGCCCCTGTGACGAGGAGCGCTCTACTCACGAATCTTCTCTGCAGATGGGCAGTCTCCTCCTTCTATTCTTTTATGGATGTTGTAGGATGCACTTCTGGTCTCCTGGAGTCCCCAGACAAGTGCTGTAGATAGCTCTGGGTGATCACCAACTGCCCCGTAGCAGGAGCTCTTTACTCTGCCGCCATCTTGCTGGTTGTCTCTAATTACTTTTTTTTTTAATGGAAGAAGGGCCCATGAAGCCTAAGTGCCTACAGCCCACAGAAGTCATAATGCAGTTCTGCACCTCCATTGAGGCTAAGGAAAACGAATATCCATATGATGGACTTGGAATCCCAACAACTTTCATGGATGGAGGATCAGAGTTAAAGATCATTTTCTCCCATCCATTCCCCCCCACCACACACACACTCTGGAAGAGTAAAACAATTAACACATAACACAAACTGAGGGCACAGGAATTATATAGTAGAATATAATTAAAGTCATTTCTCATTAATCTCAGAAGACTTCCTAGAAAAGGTGATGGCTTTGAGAAGAGTGCACATGTTATATGGAAGAGAAAAAATACTGGAGAAAAAAAAGATAATAAAGGTGAAAAACACCGAGGGTCAACTAGAAGTCCCCCCTTTAAATATCTATTATCATCTGTAAAAATAGATGGCAACAATTTCTTTGCTGCCACTTGACCACCCTTATTAAGGAATCAGATCACATTATCTCCAACTACAAAAAGATCACTGAACCAATGAAGAATTTATTAAAAGTTGTGAATTTTAAATATGAATCTCAATAAGAAAAGAAGATAATTCTGTCCATGCTTCTCATGTTATGCGTAGATCTGTGGCTTCCTTCAGGATGTTTAGAAACAAGAATTGACCAGGATGTCCAGATATAGTTTTATTTGTACCTCTTTAAAAACTTAGAAAACATTCTGTTGGGGGGTGGGGAGGGGTGTTTAAAGTAACTGTGATGAAACCAGAATTGCATGTTCTGAACCCTAGCCTGTGCTGGAAGAAATCTACAGGGATACACTTAGCTAGGAAAGGACACAAAATGGTAGGCAGGGATCTCCAGTGTTCTGAGAACACTGCAAAAATTAACATGACCTTTTCCTCTGTTGAGATTTTGAAGAGGGTAAGACACTTAACTGTGACATTTACCTTCCCCAATAAAAGAAGGTTATCCTGGCTCTGCACATGAAGGATGAGAAAAGCCATCAGAAATTAGCCTTTTTGCAGTCAATTTCCTACAGGTGCTTAAGTCCAGGGTCTGGAATTTATGAGATGTATAATTTTTTTTTAACATGTACAAAACTGAATACCATTTCATTTCAAACAATGTTGCTAACATTGTATAGATGCCAGGTATTTGTTTTACATGTACGTATGTAATTACGAAAAAACATATTCAATATAGTCACACATGTAAGCTTGATGGTAGTATATCTATACTTAAAACATCCATCCTAAAAACCTGTTTAATCTCTAATGTGGCAAAAATTAAATATAAAATTTTGGAAAACATGCATAAAAAATGTTATTGGCTTTTAGTTTCTTTTTATCTTTTTTTCTGCAAGTTTTTGGCAATAACATATATTAATTTTTCTAACCAGAATAAAAGGAAGGCTATTTTTCAAATTCATGTGTTGGACAATATTGGGCCAGCTGGTATGTCTAGTATTGTAGTATTTACTTTTCCCCTAATTTAATATATCCCCAATTCTGCTGTTTAATATCACTGATAATAAGACTCTGGATCATTTTTGGTGGATTAAAAATAATAAAAATAATTTTTAAGTTACAATCTCCATAGTAGCAGTAACAGAATCTGCAACTAGAAATTGCTTATGAATGGACCATGTAACTGTGGCATTGCAGACTTCAAGTATTTCATGCACCCAAAATAGATCTTGGAAAAATCCTAGTAAAGATGGCCTTTAATAGCATTTAGTTAGCATTTAAGAATTAGAGAGATGCTAAACATATTAAACCTACTAAGATCTATAGAATAAAAAGAAGTTTGTGTATATAAACTACCTGGGTGAGTAGTCCATAAAGAAAAAACAAACAAAAGCATTTTGTTCGAAATATGCTACTGAGTGCAGTCATGGATGGCTGGTTCTTATTGACTGGTTCCAGATTGGAGAACGTAAATATTTCTCAAAAATCTTTAGTGTGCTTAGATCCAGTCTGGGTGATTATATTGAGACATTACTCCTGCCTCCAAACTTCAGCGGCAGCATAAACAACCTACACTGCGGCGGTCAGTGAGGATGTGGTGGGAGGGCCCACTGGGCTCACGTGCCGGAAAACAAGAGTTGAGGGTAGGAGAACGCAGGTTTGGGAGGTGGTCTGGGTTTCCGTCCCCGGCTCAGTCCTGATGCAGCTTTGACGTCTTGGCCAAATCACACAGTCTCTGAGTTTCAACATCCTCAACCAGATGGCAAAGGTACTAATGTCCACCCCAGAGAATTACTGCGTGATCGCATAAGTGAAAATACGTAAAACAACTAGCAGAGTATCCAGTGCATAGTGGCTTCTCAAAATAGTTTAGCTCCCTCTCCTGTGGACAGCACACGGCCCTTTATCAGGCTGGAGCCAACAGCTCCTCATCTGAAGACGCCTGGGGGCTCCACAGCCTGGTATCCAGAGGATCCTGTGACTTCCAGCCTTTTGCATTCTTTCGTTAAAAAAGAAGAGGGCCAAATTTGGTTTCTCTTAATAGATTTTAATGTCACTTGCTGTACTTACAGTGCTGTTTTGTTCATTTATACCTGGTCTTATAATAGAAATTTTAAAACCGGTTATTCCCAAGAACTATTAAATGTTTAAAAAACTATCATTTAATATATATATTATTGGCAAGGAATAAAAGGGAAATACAAAGAAAAATACTGGAAAAATAGATATAGTTTCCCAGCCAAATATCTCAAGATATTCAACAAGGAAGTGGGAAAAAGTAATTTTGAAATATTATTTGAAAATTAATAGGTCCAAATTGTTGCTGGAGGGTGACACGATATGATGATCAACTTCTAAAATTTCATTATTCTTTTCTGTTGTTGCTAAGAATGACATAGAAGCATGCAGACTTAATGTACTCTAAATCCACCTATATCTTCATGAGTGTATATTCAGTGTGCCTTTTATTTTTGCTGTCTTTGTGTTGTTTCAAATAGTTGATCAACATTGACCCGTTGTATGGTAATATTTAGAATATTGAGTTTCAAATCTGAATACTTATGCATATATCTTTCCTACAAGGTTTTAGGCTAGTGACTCAAAAAAGAAAGAAACCACATGGTTGTATTACTGTCAGCCCTGCTGAGCTGCTGATAAGCAAACTTGTGAATTGCCAAATCAATTATCAGCCAGGTTCTGAATTCTAGAAGCCTTATCCCATAAGATAAATGGATGAGTCAGAAATAACACAGCTTGATTTTAAAATACCAGGTGGAGGAGGCAATGCAATCTAGGGGAAATCGTGTTTTGATATATGAGTGTAGTCACTTGTTTTGGCAGGGGTTTTAGACAATATACCTGGAACCAGGGCAGACCTTACCATTGTGATCTTGGATTGTACCAACTTATTAAACAGTATAGCTCATGGGGTATGATCTTAAAAGCCAAAAGGTTGTAAAGAAAAAAAGTTGCTAGTGGGCACTAACATGGGTGTCATGACTCTTTTCAGGTAGTAGGTGTAACCTTGAAGAAAAAGTGGCACTGTCTTCAAAAAAGTGACCTGACCCTGGCTTTGGTGGGTTTTTTCTGCAAGAAATAAAAAGCACCGCATGTGTTTATTATATATCCTTTCTAGCTGACCACTGCTTTGTTCTAGAGTTCAGCATGAAAGGACTAATTTTTGTTTTGTTTTTATTTTTGTTTTAGTGAAATGGCATGTCCGTTGCTAATTCTAGCTATTAGAGTTGCACATGTGAAAACTATATATGTGTAGTCAATGGATTGGTAGCATTTCAAAATAAATGGTATATTGATAAATTGACCTGAAATCTTTGAGATGCTTATCAATTGACATGTTTTCCTTAGCCCAAGAGTCTGAATTATTTTTCAAAATCGTACCTTGTAACATTTGATTTACTCTTTTAAATATATTAAGAATTTAAATATAAGCATGCCACTTTGTTTATTGCTATATTTTTAGAACTTCTTGGAGCATGGAAACAATTCTTCACAGATGATTTTGCTCTTTTACAAAAAAATAAGCTGCAAAAATATTTGTTATAAAGTACATTTCATCTGTAAATGAGTGTAGCTTATAAAGATGTATTATTAAGCTTATAACATGCAATGTCATACAAATAACTTTTATATTTTGAAAAATGTTAAACAGTTTGAGAGTGCCATAATAAATCTCTTCCCAGAATACAGAATTGAATGCATCTCTATTTTGGGAGGTTCACATTGCTTCATTAAAGAAGAAACCTGGGATCATTACGTACCCCAATTTCTCATGCAATGAATCACCGTTTCCCTTTATTCTTCCAGAAATCAGTTATTCTAAGGATTATTGCCATATAATCACTCAGAACACATGAAAATTACACTGTTATATATGCTGAATAAAATCTCTAGTATTTCACATTCCGACTTGGAAATAACACAATATTGTCATTCAATAATGCTAGGTCCTAAGTAAAAACAAACCAAAGAAACAAACTTTCAGCATTGTAAAAAAAAAAAATATTCACACATTTTAAAATCTAGTAGCTATCCAGAAAGTTTTTCTTTGTTCCTCAATAAAAGCTGGCTTAGATTTTAGAAAAGCAATGCCTAAGAAAATGGACAATGTTTTGCTTCCTAGAGTAAACCTGCCTTCTAAATACTTAAAGCCCTGTACATGTCCAAGACAATGTCATTCTATCTCTTTTTGCTGCATAGAAACTATCAAGATTTATTCATCTCTGGAGTTAATATTGACCCAAGCTCTCAATTTCCTTTACAGACAATGAACCCCCATATGTCCATTTTCCTTTCCTATGATAACTCTATATGCTACATTTGTATTTCAAGTATTTTAAGTAAATTTACAGCACAAATATTCATTTATGCACTTAGGATAACATTTTCTCAGGGAGGCTCTGTCCAGAGACCCAAGAAAATGGGAGTCCTCTTGTTTTTAAAATATTTAAAGATTATTTTATTTTTAAATAGTATGTTTCTAATTAGGCTGGGAAGGAACTATTTTGCTTTTTATTTTGTTTTTTTTTCCATTATGCCATATCTACCCTCAAAAACATAGTAATCTTGTAAACTCAAAAGACAAAAAACTAGCCTATTTCTTTATTGTCCATACTTCTGCTTGCATGACACAAACAACATAGAATTTTTTGGTTTATATATATATATATCAGTGCTTCAATTCTTAATCAACTTTTACTTACATCTGTATTTATGAGATTCTCTAATTAAAATACATTTTCTAAAATTTCTTGGTCTCAAAAACATTCAGAGTTGCAATTATTTTTCCCACCAAGGTTATACTGGGTGAATTCAGGCCACTGAATAATGTTTAGAGCTTTTATGACAGATTTTGCTTTTTATACCTAATCCCCTAAAAAATGATGACACCACAAACCACTTAGCAGAGTCCTCTTTGAGAGTCAGACCTTAATACTCTCTGTCTCAGACTCCTCATTGTCATTCAAAATATTTAGGGATTATTTAGTAATTTATAAATGAGTATAACAGGCAATCCATAGAGTTTTTTTAAAGATACTATAAAAATTATGTTCTTATGTAAATTGCCTTAAAATATATTACCCATATAAAATACTATGTTAAAATTAAATTTAATATGTCAGCTGTAAAAGTGAAAAAATAACTAAAAGTTCACAGATAATCTTTTTTCGGACTGTGTGTGTTTTCTCCTCAGCCAAAAGCCTCAAGATTCACCTCAGCAGCCTATATCTTCATTTATGTTGGATTGATCTTTAAACATTAGAATATCTTGTAATAAATAATAAGTTAAAGATTTCTCCTGACACAAGTCATTGTTGATTTCACTGTTATAGGGAAAAGGCTCTAGGGCGGCAGATAAGGCTGTTGCCATGGTGATGAAGGAGATACCGAGGGAGGAGTCTGCTGAAGAAAAGCCCCTCCTTACTATGACATCACAGGTGGGCAGACCCATAGGGTTCCTGTAGGAAGCTGACATATGTTAATATATCAGACCTTGTGATTTTTAACTAGCCAAAAGGAAAAAAAAAAAAAAAATTAAATGGTGAACCAATTTAAAAGACAGTTTCACTGAACTAATAATCTAATATAAAATGAAAACCAAAATTGATATTAAAAAAAGAAAATTCCATCAAGTTACTTCTTTGTGCATATTAATTTTCATTACTCAACTTTAGTTTTAAAAAAAAGAAAATGTACGTGCAAGTAAAATATGTTGCTTCTCTATAAAGAAGTCTTGATAACAACTTTGGGAGAAAAATGCCAATTAAGCTAATGATACATTTGAACAACAACCAAAAAAATTTCAAATTCCTGTGAATAAATACAAGTTATATTTTATACATATGTCAGTTTACCAGTAGACTATCTAAATTTTCTTAAATGTTAAATATATGTATGTTGTGACTATGCATTCTACATATATGTCTATACGTATTTATGTGGATAACCAATTTACAAGGAATGAGCCGGAAGTCCCTGAGTCCCCATGCAGAAAATGGCATTTCTGACCTCTTAGTGATCTTGACAATAAAAATATCATCTCTATTATAAGCACATGAGAGCCATTTTCAGCATTTATTATAAGAAAAGTAGAAGAAAAAAGTTTGCATTTGTATGCAAAGACATGCTGAGACTGTGAATACTGTATGTCCTCAGGGACTTTTGAAACACCCTGTAAAATCCACATAACTATAATATACTCATCACCACTCTGTGGAACTACCGTTTTAAATTCTTAAATGAAAAATATTTTTACTCGCATTTATCTTATAATTTAGATTAGATCGTTATTTTAAACATTTCATTTTTTTCCCTAATGCAATGGTAAATGCAGTGATTCAGTTCCGATTATATAAACATATCTAGAATTAGAAAAATGTCCATTTACAGTCCTCATGAAAGGCATCTATATCAAAAGCTAAATTATGGCAACTTATTTTTAGAATGCCAGCATTTCTTATCTCCAGCTGCTGCCAACATGTGTGGTTTTATTTTATTCTAAACACTATGTTGTAAGTAATGAAAATTATATAACAACATATCACATCAAATTTGAATAATTTTTAAAAACTTATATTCCCAGGACTTTGGGATAAATTTTATGTTGTCACTGTTTATCCATAAATAAGAGATCCTTCTTCCCAAAGACATTTGAAAAGAAATTTGCTTGATATTTACAAAGTTCTCCATTCATTACTTAATTTATATAGTAAAACATACACAGTGTTTTACATTGATCTCTTGTCTATCAGAGTCAGACTTTTGTAGAATTCCACATCCAAAATACTCAGCCCACAGCTCTTCAGGTAAATGCCAGGTCAATGCCACTAGAAAGGTGAGAACTACTTGGGAGTTCTCAGCTAATTACAGACATATAAATCAGTAGATAAGACCTATCCAAATTTGCAATTGGTACAGTTGCGTTGCAACATACTGTCTCAGGTATCACAATTTAGGACAGACTCCTGTCCCCCAAATTCTTTTTCCCCAAACCATGCATTGCTATGTGCTTTCCGGTAATCCTTTTCAGTTGTCCAAAATTACCATTACTGCCTAAGCTTGAATTTAAAATTTAATGCTAAATAATATTTTTTACTTTTAATTTATAAAAGAAATTGTGATGATTATCATTTTCTCATTCAGAGCATTTGTGTGTACCAAATTCCTTCTTTAATTTCTGTCTAATGTTGCATTAACTATTTTTGAGGTAGTTAAAATTTTACTGCATGAAGATTAAATAATTCTTTTTTTGATGCATCATATTCTTGTTGAATACCGACCAGTTTATGAATCAGCCATCAGAGTTCTGATTCATAAAAATTGAATGCACCTGTTGTGTTGATAATTTTATTGAACTAATTCAGTGACAGCTGTGATACAATTATTTCTCAGTCAAATGCAGTTTTATTAGTTGACATACTTTTTCCACCATACACAAGTGGCTTTTCTTCCCTGCTATGCACCAGTGGCGTGCACAAACCCAAAAGAAGCAGAATGATCTGAAAAAGTGAGTACTTCCCATGGCAACCACAGCATCCAGTCTGTGTACCATACCACATTCTTACTCGTTATCCTGTGTGAATGTATTAGTGTCTTGAAACATGTTTGTCCCAATGTCTCCTGTAAAGCCCCTATAACATAGTGCCATGTGCTGCTGAATATATTGACTCATTTTCATCAGTGGTATATTGATGCCAGCTGCTCATGTTATGTATTGCAGTTGTGTCGGAAACTAATTTCTGCTCTTTCAATAATGTCTTTGGGAAAATCATCGAAATCTAAGTCTCTGAAACACTGAGCCCATAACTGTTCAATCAACAGGTTGCAAGAGTAGAATAGTTCTATATTCAAGTATTTGCTTGTATTATGTGATTATTGTAATATATTCCTCAACTTTTAGAGGGATTTAGCCAAACATACTACAGTGAAGCTTTCTATAGCACACGGAACAAAGCAGAAGAGTTGACCAGATGACCTGAACTCAGAAATTGTTGATCCCCAAGAGACGTTCTTTTGCTTAATGTAATTATTAATTCTGTACTAACAAACAATATGTCAGGCATTACGTAGAAACTCGGGCACATATTATCATAGACTAACACTTAAATTTAAATAAAAAAAAAAAACAAACAGTAAGTAAACAAGTCTGCATTGATGAAAGGTTTGAAGAAGAAAAAAGTATGTAGATTATCAAGTTTTTAAGGAAAAATGTCCCCCTAGACCTGCACTGTCCAAGACAGCAGCCACTAACCACATGTAGCTATTGAGCACTTGTGGCTACTCCAAATTGAGATGTACCGTAAGTGCAAAATACACACTAGATTTTGAAGATGAATAGAAAAAGTAATGTAAACTATCTCTTGAAAATTTTATACTGATTGCATGTTAAAATGACAATATTTTAGATATATTGGGTTAAATAAAATATATTATTAAAATTAATTTCACCTTTTTTTTTTTTTACTTTTTAAAATGTAGCTATTAGAAAATTTTAAAGTTCAAGGCGCTGATATTTCTAACAAACAGTGCTGCTCTACTGTAATAGTATCAACAAATACAACTTGAGCACACACACAAAAAAAAAACCACACAAAACTATGTGCCAAGAAATTGATTATATCATAGAAGAAAAGTTTAGTGTTCTTTAAGAGAATGAAGTGACTTAAGAGAATATCTCTTTCTCATAAAGAACCTTCAGAAATTTTCATTTTGAACACATCTCCTTGGTACACTTTTTAGCAAAACATGTCCCATACATTTTTGTCAATGAAACACAATGTCTTACAACTATGTGTTCCAAGTGTCTTCTTGTTAAGGAACTTTTGGGTTTGCTTGTGTTTTTGTTTTGTTTTGTTTTCAAATTGGCCTTCATTTTCTAAATCTCTGTCTTCATCCTTTATACTCCAATACTGACTTAATTTTTGTGCCTGGTAAATGTAAGAAGAGTAACTGGAAGAATATTGCCAAGGCTACTAAACATGACCTTGTTTGGGTTTCTATTACCAACACTAAGCAGTTGCTTTAATTTCATTCTCCTGCCTGTCTTGGTATTAGTACTACCCAAGCTATAAATGGTCATTTCTTTTCATTTCCCCACGAATGGGTTCACATTTTATAACTATTCTTTCAGGAAAATATTTGTGGTCAGTTGGTTGATATTTAGATCAAGCCAGAGAGTTGAAAGGTATAACATGGTTACCCTTCATAATAAAACACACTGAAATCCATATATAGGAATTAGGAAGTACTGTTAGCTCATAGGAAATTAAATCTGTAGGGTTTCAGAGGTACCATGACAAAGCTCTCAAAACTGTCTTGTTTTTCAAGAGGTTGATCAGTTAACTTAATTTTGATATTATTAATGAATCTTTTTCACAATATGGCCCCTGTTTTTATAGACATTGTATAAATTCCTGAGCTTAGGTAAGACTAGTGAAGCAATAAACACGTAGTCCAATGTCAAAGTTACAAACAAAAACCTATGCAACAAATAACACATTTTAAATCAACCATGTCACAAATAATTAAAGGAATTTTTAAAATACACAAAGATATACCTTTATCTTATATTAAAAGAATATTTGCATATTTATTCATATAGAAACAAAACAATCTTAGAAATTTTCTATTATTTTATGAGGTAAACAGACATGGTATTTTATTACAAATGTTTATAATCAGCATTACAAGTATGAGATGTGTGTCATGTCAACTATTTTAACTTATTAACTTAAATGTTTTAACTTTTTACTTTTTAAGTACCAAGAAACTTAAAAATAAAAACAAAATATTTGATTTTAAACCATAATGACAATTCAAGATCATCAACTTGAAGTCTAGAATAATGGATTATTATCTTTTCCAGACTTTTGTTGTATCATCTAAAATGTATTTTTCTTGGTTAATTCTTAGTGACACAAGTTGGTATCACAAATCATTAGCTGTATACTTTTGAATGAAACAGCTAAACAATATATTTCTTTTAAGATAAATAAATTTATATTTAAGTCACAAAACAATCAACATCAACATACACCGAAGTTTAAGTGACAGGCAGTATTTAAAAGAAAAATATGTTCCTTTCATCTTGGTTAAATATTCCCCTATAGCTAAGATCATATAATTAATTTTTTAATATTGAATATAGAGAAATTCAAGTTGAACTAAAGTAAATGTATTTTCAGATAAAGTTTTGTTTTGTTTTTTGAGGTACCGGGGGCTAGGGATTGAACCCAGGACCTCGTATGTGGAAAGTTGGAGCTCGACTGCTGAGCCACATTGGCTTCCCTGAGTTGGTTTTTTCATTTGTTTTACTTGCTGTTCTTTTGTTTTTTTCAGGAGGCACCAGGAACCAAACCTGGGACTTCCCATGTGGGAGGTGGGAGCTCAACCACTTAAGCCACATCTGCTCCTTCAGATAAAGTTTTAAGACAGGAAATGATCCATTAGAGTTAGATGATAGAGCCTGTATTTGTCCAATACAAAACACAGTATTGATGTAAAAAAAAGTTATTGGACATGTGGTGGCTAATATTAACCACATCAATAACCAGTCTGAGCAAACCATAAGTAATCTGAAGACCTTTGAATATTTCATTCATAACCTATGATTACAAGGACAGTGTAAAGATTCAATAGTCTTTACAAGAAGCCCATACATGCAAGCTCTCACCTGTCTTACTTTTTCTTACTTTTCACTTCTTACTTCTGCTGTTTCCTTTTGTTTCCATGTTGGTTGACCACTTAAAGGTTCTCTCTCAAAATCTCCAGATTTTACTCTCCAGTCAAAAAAAAAAAATCGTTGAGAGGGCAGTAACATTATTTCACTGTTCCCTCATTTGCATCAATCAGTCCATGGCATGGGGAAGACCCGGGCCTTTATTTCAGTTTTTCTCAATTAAGGATTCACTCTTTGTATATTTAACTTCTTGGTAGAAACCTTTATACCATTGCATTTGGAAATGTTTCTTGAGCTTCCACTAGATTTTCAAACATTTAAAAGATGTGACATTTGGGGAAATGAACTTAGATTTGTGGTTTTAAAACTGCCAAGAAATTGACAAACATTTCTGAGGACCACTGACCTCTCTGTGAATTGATTCAATGTGGCATGAAATTGAGGATGCCTATGCAATCATTCTTTTACATAACTCACTATTCAGTTAGACTGTACAAAATGAGTAAACATTTTTTAAACTGCTACTATGGGATGCAAAAATTAATTGGATGAGGTCTCTACCCTCAAGAATGTCAGTCACAGTTTAGTGGGGAGAGAAACAGGCAAAACAAAGATTATGATACTGGGTAAAGCACAGAAATGCAGAAACACCATAGGAAGGCGCTCGCTGACTGGCACTAGAGAAGGTTTCCAGATAATGTGCTGGTAGAACTGGATCCTGAAGAAGTAAGAATCTGCCACCATCAGAAGGGCCATTGAGGTGATCCCAATGTTGAGAAGAGGCTAAAGGAGGATAAAGAATGGAACTAAAAATATATATCTAAATAAACAAAGTAAGACAAAGGCCTTAGCAACTAATGGGGAAAGGGAGACAATTTTAACTCAATTATGATAATCTGATTGGACCAAAATTACAATCATCCCAACTCAGTTATCAAAAACTGGAAACCTTTGACTCACTTTTTATTATTTTTATAACATTAATATATTCTGTACCCAAAGGGTAAAATGAGGGAAGCTCATAAATTATTTTCAAACTGAAGGAAATAATTCTAAGAGAAAGTCAATAAGCCTTATCCTACCAATGGATAGGGAAGAAAAAATGGCATACAATGTGGAAGTGAAGTTTAGGGGGATTATTGGGCAAATTCAGTTCAGTTTGACATTTTCCATTGTTACTCTAAGACCTAAAAGACTTATTTATTTTCCAAGTAACAATAGGAAAACCCATAAACTTGTTTGAAAATGAGGAGGGTACCATGAGAAAAGCTTTCCTATCTGTACAAATAAAAATAAAATGAGATTCAGTATAACTAAAACAATGATTCCTAAATTTATCCAACTTAAGACACATTGGACTGTATGAAATAGATATTTTTATGTCTTCATTTTCACAGTCACTTTCCATTCAATAATCACATACTGAACAGTATGTGATTATCAGAGCTGTGAGGATATAAATGTGAGTTGCCATAGCCTCTGACCTCAGAGTTTATAAGAGAAAATGTACTTATTTTCTAATATCACCTGTATCATCTTCCATATCTCTATCAAAACCAAAAGCTTTCAGTTCCTCAATTACCTTTCCATGCTCTCTGCAATCTGGCCCTTCATCTTCTTCACCCTGGGCCCTGCTGCTATCCCCCTCTCCACACCCATTTCCCAACAACTAAATTGTGCTTCAACGGGAAAAACACTGAGTCAAAGTAGTTTGTTACTCTTCTTTGTTTTTTTTCTGTGAAAGAAAGCTACACAAGGAGCTTAGTTTTAGGAACTGGGCAAGCATAGCAACTCTATCAGCCCAGGTATGAACTATGGTCAAATTCAAGACAGTAGGTGAGGAAGAGAAACAGACCCGTGAGGAAGAGTTTTAGCAAAACACTGGAGAGGCCATGCCTTAGACCTGGGCTCTCTGGGGTCTCTCTGGGAACAATTTGCCTTCTGGCATTCCTTTCTTCCTTTGGTGAAAAATATCTGAAACTGCTAGGTGCTTTCTCCAGAAAATAAGTCTGAAATTTGAATAAGGAGAGATACTCCCCAAAACATCCTATTACCTTTGATAAAGCAGACTTGCCTAGAAGGACAACCCCTCCCAATTAATTGTGCCTTTTCTGCTGTTTTTCTATGTAGAAATTTAAGTGGATAAAGGTCTTACTTCATAAAAATGTTTTATCCAGTTAAGACTGTGGTTTTTCAGCGCTTACAACTGGAAGTATTGACAGAAATCTAAAACCCTGGGAACTGGTTTTCTGAAACAATATGTTATTTAAGCCTATTCTACCCACAAAGAGTTGTGATTTAGGAATAAATTATTAGTCCTTTTTTTAACAAAGAAATTTAATTGTATCTGTATCCAAAATAAAGAAAGAATACAAGGGGATTTTTCATGTAATATAATTTGTACATATCTTTATATAATAACAGATATTTCTCAAAGTCATGTCTATCAAAGAGATAATCATGACATCATACATGCATAGTCATACTTTTAAAATAACAGTTGCATTGGTTGTGTTTGTTCTTTACACTGTAGACACCTCAGCCAATGGGCCAGTAAGACCTAGAGCCAGAAGCTAGTAATCAGACTGTGTCACTTTGTAAATACAGGCTGTTAACAATAACTTCTACCAGTACAGTATAGTACCGTATTTGATGGTGACTTTTATCTTCCATGAATGTGTACAACACAGCAGAATTCAGGTGTTACCAACTGTCGTTCAAATGCCACAGGTGAGCAGTGTTTGCTAAATTAGTACCATGTACCGATGGTGATGTCACACTTAGATGGAGTCTATCATATCTAAACACATATGGCTAAAAGGTCAGATTCTACCAGGAGAGATACATTAATGTATGGTCTTTTGAAAACTATTTCATATGCACAATTTGTACATGAACTCACTATAAATGAAATACAGATTCTAGAACACTAATCATCATTTATATAATATTTGCTTTTTTCAGAATAGCTCACAGAACAGTGCTATTTTAACTATTTCTTCACTTTTTAATATATTATATTCTGTACCAGTGCTTTCAACTACATTTCCAGATAATAAAATTGACTTTTATGCCAAAAAATATTATAAATCACTCTTAAAGACTCAAGTAGACTGTGGCATCTACAGAAATTCAAATGTGTTTTATCCCAGAAACACAGGGAGCTCATAGTCTCTCAATACTCAAAACTATTTTAATATAAAAAGGATGGGCAATACACAAGAACGTTAGAATTCAGAAAACAAAATGCAAGTAACTCAGAGTTCTACTCCTGAATTAAAAGATCATCCTAAGAAAGTTTTTGACCAAAACAGACCTTGGATAATTTTATCCCTAGAGAAATGTGCAAGTACGTACAAAAAGTAGACACCAAAACTTATAATAATTAAAGGAGTATATATCACTGTAACTTGAACACTAAAAGAAAAAGGGCATTTTCAAAGCCTATCCCTCGATAATTAATTTGCCCACAAATTAACATGCATTAAAATCAAATTGCCAACTCTATGTCAAAATCTTAAATGCTAGTGGATATCTGAGATTTATCCACATTTAGATAGTAGCATTAGTATGTCAAAGTACCAAATGTTCCTCTTGGTTTCCAGTCTCTGAATGATCACTAAATATTTCCACACTGCTTTTTTAGGAATAATAGAATTGCACTTTTTCTTCCCATATTTACCACTATTTAGATCCCTTGCCCTCTTCCATAAACTCTAAGCTATAATACCGACACTGTGCCAAAGCAACAATGAAGTGAAAGTCAGTAGAGTATCACAAAATATTTTGATTTGGTAATATTCTAGAGCACTTCATTTGTCATTTTGTGTGTTTCCTAAAATACAGCCTTGATAAATAAGTATTTAAAAATCTAGAGATTTTTAGGCACATCTTTTTCTTGTAAGATGAAATAGAAAACTAGATGACGATGTTCATCTTAAGAAAGGCCAATATAAAAACTCCCCCCAAAACTAAGAGTTAATTTAGGGATTAAGAACATGTGTAGCATAAGGGTATTTTTCCCTTAACCATAGAAACAGATTTTGAACAGGTTCGCATTCAAAGAGGGGCAGAATAAATGACTAGTTGACTGCCGCTGGTAAGTAGAGGCCATCTGAAAATCAGGCAGAAAGATTTCTGCTATTAGAGACCAAACCAATGGGAAAATCTATTTTACATATAGATTTCACAAACATACCTACTGCATACCTTTACAGTAAACACGACAATCTTTTCTACTCTCCCAAAATGTTTGTTATGCACTACAAAAGCGTCCAAGGAAATGTGAAGATATGTGCCCATGGGTGCCTTGAGCCTTTCAAGAAGAGGGAGAAGCAGACAGCGCCTCTCCAACACATAGATCCATGTGTGTGCATTTAATCACCATACAAATCCTGCCTGAGCAATCCTAACCAGAGAATGTCAGCTCGGAGTCGGAAACCACAACTCCAGGTCTCAGGAGGAGCTTATGTCCAAGTGGGGATTGGCCCTTAGCAGCTATGACTCAGTAGGTGTCTTTTCCTACATATTGAAATTAAGAGTACAATTCTAAAACTATTCAAGAAGCCGGGAAAGGCTTGAGCTTTAAAATTGAAGTTGGCTGCATCAAAAATACGTTGACAGTGCTAAAAGGCTCCTTCCCCACCCCTTGATATTATTTTTTTCTTTCTTGCACCGACACCTTTATTTATTTATTTATTTATTTATTTACTTACTTACTTACTTACTTGATTACTTTTTTTGGTATGCTTGCTATTCTCATTTTGTTGCTAGGCTGCATTTGAATTCATCTGACTCTACAAGTTTAATAAAGCCCTTTGATCACCTGTGTTCATTTTTTCTCAGCTGGTGAATGAACAACAAGAAAGCAGACCCCTCCTGAGTCCCTCCATCGATGACTTTCTCTGTGAAACCAAATCAGAGGCAATAGCAAGGCCAGTAACATCCAATACAGCCGGTAATTCCGTTACTTTTAACTCTTCATCAAGTAGAGTCGATTTCAACAATAATAAAATTCACATTTTCTTTCCATAATGTATTTTAAGTGAGAAATAATGTTTGTGACCAAATGAAACTTTATAAAATATATTATTCAACATAAATAAATAAGTCACTTTTCATTATATAAGGAACTGCGATATACATGACCAACCAATTTAGCAATGAATCATTTTTATGCATTTTTTCATATGTACATCTTCACATCTCAAGTCACATCACATTAGGAATTTCTAAAGCAAAAGCATCTATTTCAGAGTAAGGTTTTTTAAGTTCTGGATGATGTCCGAATTTAAAAAATTAAATGACAAAAGTCCAGTAAGAGTAAAAATGTTGGCAGTTTCTTCATATGGATTGAAATGACAGTTAAAATGCCCTACAACCTTAAAAATTTATAAAGCCAGCTTCATTTTCTGTCATGTCAATATGTTACTTGCTCCCTCTTACAACAATTTATTTTAACCTTCTGTAATTAAACATACTGAAACAGTAAACCATCATCTGTCTTAGTGTCTAGCACATATAGGCACTCCATAAGTATTTGAGTGAGTGAATGTAGGATGTCACTGGTATGAATCACACCTTTTCTATCAGAGGCAGCTTTTCTGCATTGATTTCATTCAGTCATCATTCACATTCAAAGGCATGTTCAAATAAGAATGCAAAAATAATTTTCTGAATCAAAGAACAAAAATTATGTTGGATGTATAGGACAGAATTTAGTGGGAAAAAAGGAAGATAATAGACTCTATTGTTAAACTCATTCCATTTCCCCATCATAGCTTCAGCTTGCTGTCAGCTTACATATTTTCATTATATTTCTAAGCACATGAAGAAAAATGCAGAAGAAAGCAATTGTGATTTTTCAAAAATGCTAAAAATTACAAGAGTTTAATAAGAGATAGAGGCACTTTATGTGGGAGTGGAGTTCAAACCCCAACTCTGCCACTAGGAAGCTCTGTATCCTTGCCAAGATGCTTAACTAAGCCTCCATTTCCTCATGTATCTAATGATAGTACTATCTGAACCTGCTAGGTTACTTGGGAAGAGTAAATGAAGCACTCTAAGTGCTTAGCAAAGTATAAGCTCTAAAGGGTGTTATCATTATCATTAGCTATCAGGTGAAAAACAGTATTCCCTACACTTTCCTTTTCAAATGCATTAACTTTTTTTATATCACATCAAAGCGATCATTTTCTAAATTCAACTGTCACTTCGAGTAACTGAGCAAATAAAATTGTACTCAATGCATGTCTTAGTTTCCCAGCTACAATTACAAATACAACAAAAATGGATTGGCTTCAACAGCTAATAGAAATCCAAAATAGAGGTGTCATCAAGGTGATGATTTCACCCTTGAAGACTGTGGCTTTCTAGAGCTGGCTGCCTGCATTCCTTGGTTTTTGGATTTTCTGTCATATGGAGATGCCACCTCCTTTTCCTTGCAGGTTCTGTTGACTTCTAGTTTCTTGCTCTTCCCATAGCTTTCTCTTTCTGTGTCTTTCTGCTTTCAGTTCTCTGCTTATGTAAGACTCCAGCAAGAGGGCTGAGACCCAACCTGGGACACGCCTCACTGACATAGTCCAATCAAAGGCCCTAAATTGACCTAATCAAAGAGTCCTTAATGGAATATAATACAATCATAGAGTCCCATACCCACAGGAATGGATTAGTTCTCAGAACATGATCTTTCTGGAATTCACAAAAGATTCAAATTGTCACAGTGTGTTGTTCTTAACCTTAAAAATATATCTCAAGGCAAAAACATTACCATTTTTCAAATCCCACAAAAACACACTTCTTATGTAAATCAAAACAAAGTAAACAATATAGGAAATTATTTATCATTTATCTTTTCAATCAAATAATGTATTTTTAGCTACTAACTCTAAAAGAACATAATCATATTCTGATTCATAAAAGTTCTAAATAGTAGGGTTTTTCCTAAACATTTTAAGCTTATTTTTTTTTTTTGCTTTCTTCTTATTTCTACAGTGGTGCTAGCTTCTTCTTCTTCTTTTTTTTTTTTTTTTGTATTAAGTACAGTTTTTCCCTTTATTCTGAAATTCAGTATTATTATTTTTTAAAACAATTTATTGAAGTATATCATTCATACATGAACATACATAAACAATAAGTGTTCAGTAAACATTGTGAACTTATAAAACATGCATAACATCATACAGGGCTCCCACACATCACCCCACCACAAATACTTTGCATTGTTGTGAAACATTTGTTAACAAATTATGAAAGAGCATCATCAAAATATTACTACTAACTATAGTCCATATCTTACTCCCTTATACTTCTTTTTTAAGGATTTATTTATTTACTTATTTGCTTTTATCCATTTTTACCCCCCACTCCCATTTTTGCTGTTTTTGTGTCCATTCGCTGGGCAACTCTCTGTGTCCGTTTCCTGCCCTCTTTTCTCATCCTTCTCCTCCTGTCTTCACTGGGATCCGATCCTCAGAACCTCCAATGTGGGAGAGAGGTGTCCTACTGCCTGTACCACCTTAGTTCTGGGTTTTTCGGCACGTAACGTCTTGGCTCTCCCTTGTGTTGCTCTCCGATTACGTCATCATCTTTCTGCATGGCTCGCGGGGGCCTGACTGCTCACCTGCCCGTGGGGCCTGATGGTGCACCTGCGCAGGGGGGCTGATGGCACACCTGCACACAGGGCCTGGGGGGCTCACCCGCTTGTGGGGCCTGGTGGTGCACCCATCCGTGGGTCCTGGCGGCCTGCGTGCCTTCTATATTTTCCTTTTTTTTATTTTTACCAGGAGGTCCTGGGGATCAAACCCAGGTCCCTCCATATGGGAGACAGACACCCAACCATTTGAGCCACATCCGTCCCCCTGCTATATCTCTTAAGGTTGACCAAAGATACCTAGAATTACAGTCTTTTCCCATACAGGATGGTCACATAATAAATCAGACTTGGTTTATCACCAGCATTCTAAAAACCAGACCTAGGGAGAAAAACTAGGTCTGGGGACACATGCATGGTTTCTAATATAGCAAATGCTTAGCCTACCCTGATTACCACAAAATCAGGACAGCGAGAATATTTGCATAGTACTAACTTCTTAACATCCAATGATGAAGACTTTCAAGTTGACCAAATAATGATGTTTTTCATTTTTTGTCATTAACATCCTAAATTCTTTTTAATTTGTCTTCAATCCAGGTAGACAACTAATTCTTTTGGCCCTCTCAAATTTTATCTCTAGATGGTAGCTAAACTAAAAATTGCTATTATCCCTGATTTTAAGATGGCAAATAAATGTATATTATACACAGACACATATCCAGTGCATTAAAAGTAACTCAACAATAGATATTTTAAGGTATCAATTATGTTATTACAAGTAATTTCTATAAGAATTCCAACAATAGCTTTTTGCTCTATAATTGCTCAACAAAGTCTATAAGTATCAAAGCACATGATAGACTTTTCCAAAGAGCAAGAAAAACAAGGGTCCTTGGTTTACTTTTTATTATTATTATTTATTTATTTATTTATTTATTTACTTTTATCCATTTTTACCCTCCCTCCCCAACCCCTGCTTCTGCTGTTCTTGTATTCATTCGCTGGGCAATTCTCTGTGTCTGTTTCCTGCCCTTTCCTCTCATCCCTCTCCTCCCATCTTCACCGGGATTCGATCCTTGGAACCTCTGATGTGGGAGAGAGGCATCCTACCACCTGTGCCACCTTAGTTCCTGGTTTTGCGGTGCATCTCGTCTTGGCTCTCCCTTGTGTCACTCTCCTGTTACATCATCATCTTGCTGCGTGGCTCAGCAGGGCCTGGTGGTGCACTCACACACGGGGCCTGGTGACGGGCCTTCTATGTCTTTCTTTTTTTTAATTTTTACTAGGAGGTCCTGGGGATCAAACCCAGGTTTTTCCATATGGGAGACAGACACCCAACCATTCGAGCCACATCTGCCCCCCCCCGCTATATCTTTTAAGGTTGACCAAAGATACCTAGAGTTACAGTCATTTCCCACACAGGATGGTCATATAATAAATCAGACTTGGTTTATCACCAGTATTCCAAAAACCAGACCTAGGGAGAAAAACTAGGTCTGAGGACACATGCATGGTTTCCTACATAGCAAATGTTTAGCCTATCCTGATTATCACAAAATCAGAACACTGAGAATTTTCACATTGGTTTACATTTATTGTGCTACATAATCTGAAAGTATTTTCTCCATAAACTTGAGCCATGAGGTGAAGAATGACAATAGAAGAAGTATCTTACATAGTTTAAAATATATGTATAATTTCACCTTAATATGATAACTATATATTTAGGGGAAGAGCTACCCTTAAGGAATTCTCAATCCTGCCACAGCCAACTGCAAAATAAGTGTAATATTTTAAAAATATATTTTCTTGAAGCCCAAATAGCTACTAGCCCTGTGGCATACCTCTTGAGAGAAAGCTTAAAAATGCCTCTGAATTTGGGCAGTAGCTTTAATTACTAATTCCAGGGGGAAAAAAAGATAAAAGTTGATTAGATTATTTGAGTCCATTAAGTGTCTTTGACATCACTGGTAAAATCCTGCCTTAAAGAATTTGCTTTGTAGTCACTATATTAGAAAATAGCAAGTAGAAATACAAGCTGTGTTTTCTAGAATGCCAGGCTGGCTTACTAAACAGAGGTCCCATCAGCTCCTTGTGCCACATTCATTGACTTCACCAGGTAAGGTTACACCATGACCTGTCCTTTCCAATCACTCCATGTAGATGTGTTCCTTTGGAGAGATTCACTAAAAACTCTGAACTCATTGCACTGTAGTGGTGGTAATAGCTTTGTATTGCCATCAAAGTATCAAAACAAACTTCGTAATAGGTGCTATTTTATTCTAACTCTCTTAAGCAGCCTCACCTCCTAGGGCCCAAATAATCTAGTGTTCATAAATATTTTCTGTGCCCTGTGGAAGTCTTCTGGTTTAATAGGAAGTGCTCTTCAATCAGGTGGCCTTGAGATAGATGGAAACAAATACTTAAGTAATGTAGTATCTTCCATGTAATGGAATGCTACACAAAAGATTGGAAAGCTGTATAGTTGAGTCAGCACACCAGCTTCAGGGTCAGAAAACGTCCAGAGAGGAGTGGCAAAGAACAAGGCTTTGGAGTGATAGGGCCTGTGTGTGATTCCCAGTGCAGACACCGACATACCAGCTAGAGTAATTTCCTATTGCTGCTGACAAATTACCACAAACTTAGTAGTGTAAAACAGCACTAATTCACTATTTTACAGTTCTGGAGGTCAGAATTACTAAAATCAAGGTGTCAGTAGGGCGAAATTCCTTCTAGAGGCCTCAGGAGAGAATCTGTTGGGTTGCCTTTTCTAGCTTCTAAAAGCCACCTGGGTTCCTTGGCTCATGGCCCCCTCCTCCACCTTCAAAGCCATGCAGCAGGGCATCTTTAGCTCTTTCTCTCTCTTTCTGTCTTACTTTTGCATCCATCCTTACATCGTCTCTGACTGACCTTCCAGCCTCCCTCTTTTAAATACCCTTGTGTTTGCATTGGACCCATATAATCCAGGATAACCTCCCCATCTCAAGGTCCTTAACTCAATTACATCAGCAAACTCTTTTTTGCCATGTAAGGTATCGTATTCATGGGTTCCAGGGATTAGGACATGGACATATCTAGAGGGCCATCATTCTGTCTGCCATACCAGCTATGTCACTTTGGACAAGTTACTTAATGTCTCCAAGCCTCAGTTTTCTCATGTAAAATTAGAATATCTACTTTACAGGAATGTTATGAAGAGTAAGCAAGAAAATGTTCATAAGCATTTACCATATTGTATATGCTCAATAAGTAGTGTTTGTAATTACTTCCAATCTCATCTGTATAAAGTCTGCTTCAAGCATGAATGATTTCAATAGTCTCATGATAGTAAAGAAAAAAATATTTATCTGACTTATTACTATGCTTCTAGAACTATCTAAGGGCTTTAGAGGAAGTGCTTTACTCTATAAAGTAGAGTTAGAGTTTTATCACTGTTATAGGTAAGCAGATACCAAGACTCAGATAGGCTAAGTAGCTTGCCCAAAGTTACATAACTAATACTCAGCAGGGTCAGGATTTGACCTCAGGCAGTCTTAACCACTCTCTTGTGCTGCCTTACTTTATGCCCAATGACTAGAAAACATCAAGACACCAAAATAGGTTAGCTAGCTCAACTAAAGTCAGGAAAGCAGGACAAAGTGCTACAAGGGATGACTAGGAAAAATATAGGCTAGTTCAGAAACCACCAACCTAGGAAATCACTCTGGGACAGCAGAAGGAGGTGAAGGGAATGAATTTCTTTGGGCAGTGGATCCACACAGCCTGTGTGGCTGTGAGTGGTAATGTTGTCCATGTAGAAGACAGGAAAATAATTTTATTACAAGGAGATTGGGCACACACACATTTTCACACCCACTGCAAGAGTGGTTATCCTTTGTGCTCTTACTTTAAACACATAGATATTGGACTGCAAACCTTCGTGAATCTGAGGAAATCTTTAAAATTGGATTAAGAATCAGCAGAGCAGATGCTCTCTGCCATGCCACACATGCTATCTTTGAAGCCCACATAGAGCATAGAGACCCTTAGTTTTAAGTCTTAACTAAAGGTCACACACACATACAGATAGACACAAAAATGTTATTTGTCTTCCTCCAAAGAATGAAAGGCTGCAACCACCTTGCTATGTTTTTGAAATTGTGTATGGGGTGGTGAGGGGCCTCTCAGCTTCAAAGCTTGCCCTTTGACCTTCAAGCCACCCCTTTCATCAACTGGGTAACAAACAAGGCTTGTGTGTGCAGAGTATTTGTTTCACTTTTGCTGGGAAAAAAACAAAGTGGCTGAGAGCTCAGAACAAACACAGGAAATGTCAAGGACACTTTGGAGGGGGAAAGAATGTTTGGATTCGCAATAACTCTTTTTAGTAATTTATTTGTTCTGAATGGTGAGAAGCAAATATAGAATTAAATTAATACCAGTTATATTCTGTAATAATATATACAAGTAGACTATTTCTATATAATTTGTTGCTAAAAGAAGTCTAGGAGTAAGTGACTAATTCCTAATTGCACAATTAGAAAAAAGACGTGTATGACATTCCAAAGACTGTCATCGACTTCCTTCTTTCTATTATAAGGAAGTCATGTTGTGCCTAGAATCCTTGCCAAAGTAACAGTGGTCCAGAAATTTATGTTTAAATGTCCAATAGATATGAAGTGTGTGGTATCCTAGCCGATCTTGGCTGCCTGCCATCCTCGAGTTATAGACATGAAGCAGGCAGCTTAGCTCTGAAAGCCAATTCTTCTCCCCCACATTCATGTTCTTCCTAGCCACAAGACAATCCTCATATCTCAGAGCATCTTAGCCTTGGAAAGTGGCTTCCAACTCCTCAGGATGTCTCAGATGAGATAAGCTGACACTTTCAGGCCATTTTATGAAAAATTTACTTCATAGGATTCTCTGTAGAACAATGCCTTTGTCTCGCCCTCAGTTATATTCCCAGTGGAATTTCCCTTTCTGTCAGTGTATGGATCTGATTCAGATAGAAAGGAACGGGAAAACAGGAAATCAACAAAAAGGAAAAAAAAAAAACCAAAATTTGGCCCCTACAAATGGAAATAACATTTATTGAGTACCTATTGTATGCCTGACACTTTACACACATCATATAATTTAATCCTCATGTCATACCTAAATGGCAGACTATTAATTCCCCCATTTTTCAGACGAGGAAACTGACTCTTAGGTCAAGAAACCTACTCCAAGTCACTCAGCTAAGCAATAGTAGATCCAGGTCTGTTCAATTCTGAAGTTGTGCTTTTTCCATTTCACAACCCAATAGCCAACAACTGTAATTTGTAGTGGAAATCAGAAAATAAGATTTTTAAGAGTAAAGCTTACACACTATCCTAAGATGTCCATAGAGATGCTCATGAAATCAGGGTGGTACTAAAGAAATACTGGGGGTGAGTTCACCTGAGCCCTGATCTCGGCTGGAGTTGGAGGGATGAAAGTGTATTGGAAGATCAACAGAAATCTAAACCCCACCTGGTAGGAAAACTGAGAGAGCCAAAGAAGAGGAATGGTGCTGTTCTTTCTGTTAGAGATGGCATGAGGAAGGGCTACAAGGAGTTTCTGTCGCCTCAGTGGTCTTCCTCAAATGGCTGGGAAAAGAGATCCTAGAGCAGGAACCCACCAGGCCCAGAAGCCACTGGTGCTAGGGCCAGTGAAAGCAGCTCCGGCTGGTAGAGCGATAGGGCTGGAGAGACCTCCTAATGTGAATTGTCTGATTCAAACAGTAGTCAAACACTTGTTACAAGCACTGCTAAAAGAAAGATGAATTGAAGACTTTCAAAGCTTCCCTTTGTAATTCTCATTTTGTCTAGTTTGCATTTGAACAAATTATTTCTTTCTTCATTACAGTATTTAATACAATGTAATCAACCTGCTAGGAAGTAAAAGTCTAGCAGTTTTATCGTTTGTTACATTGAAATTTAAATTTACATACTAAACAGCAAAGGCATTAATATGTGTACCTATTCATCAACTGCAGATTATAAAACCCCTCTGTGGAGTGAACCCCAAGCCACATGTTTCCTGATTGAACTACTTAATTAATTAAAAGATGATTCACACCATTCCTTTATACCCTATATACTTACACATTTAACATTAAAATGAGACATTCAGAAACTTTACCAAATCTTTCTCTTTAACTGTTTTATAAGTATATCTCTGAATAAGATAGATTGACCCCTCTTCTCTGGAAAAACTGCAGGCTAAAATAAACCTCTATAAATAAAGCAAAGCAGTATAGCAAGTAGTACCTGAACTCAGATTCAATTTTATCATTTTAATTGCATCAAATCTTCATCACTGGTAAGGCTAAGCTAAGTCCTGCCTTCCTGGTTTGTACCATGCCCAGTGAAGGAGAACAGTCAGCAAACATTCCAGTCTAAATAGAGGCTGGCTTTATAATCAATGGTGAGCAAACTTAATTTGGTACTTCTAACCTACACTACACACAAAAAATCTTTTCTTTACCCAACTGGAATCTATTTTTTAAAAGTTATCTCAGAGTATCTACAACTGCAAGCAAGGCAGCTCCATCCATCTGCCTCATGGAATCTAAGCCTCCTCTCAGTCAGAAGTAGAATGGGCATCACCATTCCCAAATCCTCAAGATTGAGGAATGAGCACACATAAGGGGGGAATGCAACTGTGGACTGAAGTAGACATTATTATTCTAGCAATGGAAGAACTTGTAACATTGATGTAAAGACAGTGGTTACCAGAGTTTCTGAGGGGAAGGAGTGGGAAAAATAGGTGTAACATGGGGCATTTGGGGGACATTGGAATTGTTCTACATGATATTGCAATGACAGATACTGGCCATTAGACATTTTGTCAAAACATAAAATTGTGCCATACAAAGTGTAAACCATAATATGTAAACTGTAGATCATGGGGGACAATGCTTCAACATGTGTTAATCAATTGTAACAAATGTACCACACTAATGAAAGATGCTTTTAATGGGGGAAAGTGTGGGAAGGGGAGGTGGTGGGGTATATGGGAATCCCTTCTATTTACAGTTATGTAATCTAAAGCTTCTTTAAAAATAAAGAAAAAAAAGTTAGAGCAGTAAGTGGGATTATTTAACCTCTTCCAACTCTGATAGTACTGACCACAGGCTTAGATCTCCTGGACCTGAGTGAACCAGTCTCTCAAACCCAAACTAAAGCCAAGAAGTCAGAGTCCTCATCAAAAACTTCTTCCCTCAAGAAAAAGGCCGATGGACCTGACCTCATCAGTGCAGATGCTGAGCAGAGAGGCCAGCCTCTCAGAGGTCCTGAGACTTCATCCTTGGATTTAGGTAAGGCAACAGCTTCTGTCTTCTGCTGCATTAAGACAGTGAGCCAAGGGAGTAGAAAAGATAAATTCCGTGTAGGGAACTGAGAAGGGCACAAGTTCTTTTGTGCTTGAGTTGAGCAGCAGTTGAGTAACTAGTTAAATCAGGCAGGGTTCTCCAGAGAAACGGAAGCAATTAGTATTTATTTGTTTGTTTATTTTATATTTCTTTTAAGGAATTGGTTCATACAATTATTGGAACTAACAAACCTGAAATCTGTAGGTCAGGCTGGTAGACTGGAAATTCCGGTAAGAGTCTTGGTCTGAAACCCATAGGGGAGGCTGGTAGGCTGTAAACTCAGAGACAAGTTAATGTAATCTTGAGCTAGAATTTCTTTTCCAGGAAACCTCAGTTTTTTGTTCTTAAGGCCTTCAACCAATTGGGTGGGGCTTACCCATTTATCAAGGGTAATCTTTACTTCAGAGCATCTGATTGTGGAAGCTAATCACATCTACAAAATACCTTCACAGCAACATCTAGGCCAGTGTTTGATCAAGCAAATAGACACCATAGCCTGGCTAAGTTGACTCATAAAATTCACCATCACACTGGTGTTGATTTATTTATTCAACCCACATGTTGATTGATGCCAGGCACCGTGCTAGGCACGGGAGTTACAAAGAAAAATAAGATATGGACCTTGCCCTCTAGGAGTATTCAGGGTGTAGGAGAGAGAGACAATAGTAAACCCAAGGCTCAGGGACAGCGAGACTAAACAACAGCATATAGCATGCTTGGGGAGACATCCAATACCATGATGAGCTACTATTTATTGGTGGTTTGCAATGTTCTAAGATGTGATACATGACTTACATATATTATCTCAATAAATCCTACATAACAACTCTGAAATAAGTCAGAAACTATTTTTTTGAAATTTTAATAACATGCCCAAGAGCTCATAATCATGAGTTCTGTGACTGCTAAAACAAATGCCATACAATGGGTTGGCTTAACAATAAGGATTTATTGATTCACAATTTCAGAGGCTAGAAGGTTTGCTTCCTCCCTGGGTTAGTGTCTTCTGGCTGGTAAGCAATCTTTGGCTTTTCTATCATAAGATGATGCACATGGCAGAATCTTCTTCCTCTTCCAGGTTCCATTGACTACCAGTTTCTTGCTGCTCCCCATGGTTTCTATCTCTGTGGCTTTCTTTATAAGGCTTACAGTAATAGGATTAAGACTTATTCTGATTCAAATGGCCCATACCTTAAGTGAAGCAACCTTATCGAAAGGTTCACACCCACAGGAATGAATGGATTAAGGTTAATAACATGTTTTGGGGGTATATAACTCCAAACCACCACAGTGCTAGAACTGGAATTTGAACTTAGCTCTAGCTGACTTCAAAGGCCATGCCACTATACATTCTCCTGAGAAAGGAGAGCTTAATCCTTACCAGGTGAATAGTACCAGCCAGAACTAAGTTGTTCTTTCTCGGGAGAAAGAAAGGTGTCAGGTATTTCAGAGAGCTAAGAGGAACATGTATCTCTCCTGGCTGTAACTGACATGTGTGTATGTTGTATGTATATGTGTGTGTTTCTGTGTATACACATATATAAAATGAGCATATTAGTAAATTATCCATAGTTGTTGTGAAAATTACATGGAGATATGGGTATGAAATTGCTTAGCACTGTGATATGTTCATGTCAGATGATCATTAAGTAATTTACTCATTTGTTCAGTAAACATTTCTCTAAATACCTACTGTGTTCTAGGCTCATGCTATGTGCTGGAATACAAAGAAAAATAATGTAAGTTCTCTGGCCTTAGTAAGTTTACAGTCTAGTGGGAGACAAGAAAATGTTTAAGTGATTGTAATAAAATATGTACTATATTCTGCAACAAAAGGAGGCATTCCTAGAACCCCTGATCCAGCCTAGGATTGGAGAGTCTTTTAAGAGGTCTTATATGAGTTGGGTCTCAAGGAATGAGTAGGAATTTGCTGAACAAACAAGATCAGGAGAGTGGTTACGAGGACAGAACTGGGCATTCCTGCTACAGAGGAGAGAGGCATTCATCCCTAAATAGATAGATTAGTGTAGAGAAAGGTCTTTCAAGTAAATACAAGTATCACAATAGTGTTCAAGGCTAATAGAGTATGAGAAACAAGACAGAGTCCTCAGGAGTCAGATAAGGGGGGTGCTCTTAAAAACATTTGGTGGGGGGAACATAGAGAAAAAGGCAGGAATTATTGAAGGGTTTTATGCAGAGGAGTGACATAAACAGCTTATTTTAGAAAAATCCTACTCTAGTAGATGAATGGCAAATGGAATGCAGGTAGGGAGACCAATATAGACACCCAAGATAGAGAAAGAGAAGCTATCAAAATGGAGGACAGATTTTAAAAATACTAAAACAGGACTTGGAGACTGAGTGAATATGTATATGCAAGAGTGGGAGATGTACAAAATGTGCCAAGCTCTGCAATGCAGGGAAGAAGAGGGAAAGGAGGGAAGAAGGAAGTCACAGCAGAAACAATTGAGTTCAGTTTTGAACGTGCTGTATCTGAGGGACTTGTGGGGCTTTCTCTGTGAAGATGTCCAATAGATTGTTAAATATGTAAGTCTAGAACTCAGGAGGGAGACCTGAGCAGGAAATGGAGATATGGAAGTCAGAAGTCTCTCAATGAATATTGCAGCTCTGGGGGTAGAGGAAATCTTCCAGGGATAGACTGTAGAGAAAGGGAAGAGAATCAACCCACTGTCCAAACTAGTTGCACATGCAGGACCCCCTCTCTCCTACCATATCCCTCTTTGAGATCTGTCTCTTTGGAGGAAAAGCTTTTATAAATAAAAAATCTGGAACTCAAGGTTGTTCACAGTCACACACCTGTTAATAAGAGAGAACCCAGGTTCTTTATCTGTAAGATTCAGACCCCAGAAAGAAAATGGTTCCAGCATTTTCTTGGCTTTCTCTATTGCGTCCTTTCTCTCTACCCCCATATTAAAATTCTTCCTTTGGTGAAAAATTAACTGGTCTGTGCAAAAGCTGTGAAAAGTGTTTCAGCTTCTTCCCACCTCCTTTTCCCAATGAGCCTCATCTCTTTAGTCTCTTTCTAGAGGCATGACTTAGCTGCGGCTGATAGGATAGGACCCCATATGCTCATTCTTCCCCTGTTCCTGTGGGCTCACACAGGATTCAGAATGCAAATAGCTCTTGAAATAAATCCAGGTAAAAACGACTTCATTGCTTTAACTGCAAGAGCTATCCAATTTATCTTAATGGGTTTTATCTTTTATTTAAGCTGCATGTGTTTTATTAAGTCTTAGGCAATTTTGAAAAGGTTGGTCTGGTGGTCTTAGAGCATCATTCTTTGGAAAATCATGAGGAAAAGTTTGCCCAATTCCACCACTTTAAGGTATGACTTCTGGAAAATGACAGTTTGCCTTAATAAACAATTTCAGAACTAGTAAAATTTTATTAAAGAAAGTACTGATAAAATAACAAGATTGCAGCATATCTATTGTAAAATAAGACAAAAATCAATATTTGAAACCACCAAAATAGGACCATCAAAACTCTTTCCCAAAGAGATAGCCCCTCCTCCCAGCTCTGTTCTCTGTCCCTTTCCTGCCACTGCCTGCTTTGCTGAAATTTGAAGATAAATGTTTGGATTTCAACATGAGGTCAAGCAATATTCCAGATGATGTTTAGTCAGTCATTTAGCCACAAGGCATTATCATCAAAAGAAAAGAAGTTCATGTGTAGTCCTTTGCATGGGACAAGAGCCTAGGCCAGGTTTCTAATAATTCTACAGGCTTTTATTGATTACCCTTGTTCTTCTCCATTCCTGGGCTTTGTTGAGGACTTCAATGTACAAGATTGTCTTGGACAGTGGAAGAAGAGTTTGAGGACCAGGGAGGACAGGATTATCAGACACCTAATTTATATTGAAGTTTTAATTAGCAAAAGGCCCCTCTAAAATACTCCATGGGGAGCCTGATATCTCTTAGAAAATAATTCCACATGTGGATTGATCACCAAAATATATAAATATTTCTCAAACAGAGCCTATGAGACATGAAGAAGTATTTAAATGTATCACTGGCCACAAAATAAAAAGAAATATTCTGTGTAATTTTCAGAAAAAGTGGTCAAATCCATTTCACATCCATAAACATTTGTGGAGCATCTGCTATGTGCCAAGTACTTATTAGGTGCTACAGGAGAAACAAAATGATTTAGATATAGCTTCTAATCTTCAAGGAAAATTTGCTGTCAGATTTTCATATTATCTTACAGCTTCTCAAGGAATATTTCAAGGGTGAAGTCCTTACAAGTTAGACTATGCTAAATTGAACACAATTTCAGCAATTTCATGAAGTTACAATTCTTTTGTATAATCAAATAGGCCCTGGCAAGGGAAGAGATAATTTTTTCCCAATTCATTAAAGTTCAGTTGTATAAGATGTCTCAATCTTAATCAGTATTTCTTCTTTCTGCACCTCATGCTATCCCCCTATCCCTCTCCTGCCACCTTCCTCTCTTCCTAGTAGACATTCAAACACAACTGGAAAAATGGGATGATGTTAAGTTTCATGGAGACCGAAATAGCAAGGGGCATCCAATCGCAGAGAGAAAGTCATGCTCATCTAGAACTGGATCTAAAGAAGTTTTATGGTAAGATATTTGGATATCAGAAAATAGCCATTTATGAGTCAACTTTATTTATGGTGTTTCTCTGATGTCCTGAAAGAGCCAACAAGTTAAGTCAATCCAGATATATGATCTCATGTATAACCTCCAATATATCAATGTTAATTTTTGTGGCTTCTCCAAACTCTAAATTATTTCAAAATATGTAGAATTTCAGCCAATAAATATTTGGGGAGGTTTATGTTTCAACACTTTTTGGTGATATTCTGAATGTCACTGAGCTGATCATCCAAAATAGGTACCTATACGTGTTTATGTATGCATGCATATTCAGTATAATATCACAAGGATGATGTTTAAATGTTTCTGGTTATCCAATATTTTAGTTTCCTATTGGCTAGTATAAATACCATACAATAAGCTGGCTTAACAACAGGAATTTATTGGCTCATGGTTTTGAGGCTCGAAGAAGTCCAAAATTGGGGCATCAGCAAGGCACTGCTTTCTCCCTGAAGACTGTGGCATTCTGGGGCTGACTGTCAGCAATCCTTGGTCCTTGGCTTTTCTGTCACATGGCAGTGCAAATGGTGGCATCTTCTTTCTCTTCCATGTTCTGTTGACTTCCAGCATCTGGCTTCTCCTTATGGCTTCTCTTTCCGTGGCCTCCCATGGTCATTTAAGACCCATCCTGATTCAACTGGTCCACACCTTAATAAAGTTACCTCATCAAGAGTTCCTATTTACAAAGGTTCACACCTACAGGAATGGATTAAGATTAAGAACATGTTTTTCTGGGGTATAACACCACACCACCACAACCGCATAGCCTTTTCTGGCTTTCTTAGTCTTCTACTGTTAGATAATGCAAATGTTGAGAATAACTCATGGATGCCCAGGAGAAAATATGGCCATCTATGTTTTTATAGTTTCTTAAAGGGCAGCATATTTCAGTCTCCTGTTGCCCCTTGAACACTTTCACTTACTATGACATTTCACATTCTATATAAAAATGAAATCACTCTCTCAGAATACTTTTATAGAGAACTCCCCCTTTGAAAAATACAATATTTGTTTAATAAAGCAGAACTCTCTGTAACAGAAGCATCATTATATTTATTTTTTGCACATAAGTGAGCTTAATTCTAAATCAATCAGAGACAATAACACCTGATACCTTGAAGCCACATAACAAATTCTGATAGTGGTTGTTATAATTGAAATATATAAAGCTTATCTTTTTCATTGAAATGTTGATGAGAGTTTTGTTACCAGGGCTCCCAATGATCCAAATATATTAGATTCCTTGGCTGAGTTTCTAGCTGAATCTGTTTCTCAATATACATTAATTTACTTAATGCATCTCGTATAGGTCCTCAGAACATCGATCTCAGCCAGAACTGAGTGGTGGGAAAGGTGCTCTCAGCTCTGAGTCGGCTTCGGAATTGGAATTAGTGGCTCCAACACAGGTATCTAAACCGTGTCTTCCATGAATTTGTCTTTTTAAACAGATAATATACATCATAAATATTTTATTTAAATTTGCACAAAAGCTTTGAAGTAGTTTTTCTGTATTTTGCATTTCGTGTGCTTTCTCACTCAGTATCTGTCTCAATGCTTAAAATAACTGATTTTATATATATATATATATATACACGCACATTTGGCTGGAAAATGTGTTAATGAATTCACTGTGTACTTAGCACTTTTTCTTTATTCTACCATTTACTGTTCCATTATTTTGTAATACAAAATCTGTTCTACTCCAGTATTAGCACTATTTATAAAACAGAACACAAAGAAGAGGAAATTACATCTTGAGTGTTCATTCACATCTATGCCCTGTGGAACAAGGCACTACATACACATCAGGATCCTGACTGTTACATTAGAAGAAATTTGATGCTAAAGAATATATAATGATAATATTAGCAGTAATGATAATAATTAGAGATACCATTTGTGAATGTTTTTCATATGTTATATCTATAATACTCAACCAACCCTATGAATTATTATTATCCTCATGTTAAAGATGCTTTCAAGAATCACTTTAAAGAAAATAATCAGTACTGTTTCATGAACCAACCCTAAGAATTATTATGGTCTTCACTTTAAAGACACTTTAAAGAATCACTTTCCTAAAGACAATTTAAAGAAAGTAACCAATACTATTTCATGAACTGGAATCCCTGGAACAATTTAAGATGACAATAAAATGCTTCTGCAGCGGGGTGAGACTTGGCACAGATGAGATGCACAATGAGTTTGTCTTATTATTCCACTGGCTGCTACTCACCTGCTGGTTGTCTGATTTCATCCACCACACTGCCCTGTCACTTAGCCACTGGTGTGCCTTACTTTAAGCCAACACAGTGCGCTTTGGGAAATGTATATGAGAGTCCCAATATTGTCCTCCAAAATATAGTTTTAAATGAGCTAAGAGAGTTTTCTGTCTAAGTAGATCTTAGTCTTTTGAGAGGGTTACCAATTATTTGTAAAGAATTTAACCCTTAATTTAACTTAAAAAAAAAAAAAAAAACAGCATGTTTACTTATCAAGATTTGCCTAAACTAAGGGAATTCATATCATAATCTCCTAGTTTTAATTCCAGCCTATGGCTTAAATTAAGAAGATGTCATGAATTTGGGTTTTAATATTATGTCTGAAATACTAAGTCATTCAAATGGAGGAAAAGAGAATGGACTGGTTAATCTATTTGTAATACAGACAAAAAGGTGTTTTTAACTGTCATAAACATACTCTTAAATATCTGATCTCTTTATGCAAATAAGTTAAAATTCTGGTTAGGGTGATATAAAACTTCCATTTAAAACCGACTTATGAACCATTCAAATAAATAATTTCAGCTCACCAAAACTTGCTACTTCTCTAATATCTTCCCAGGTTGTTTACAGGAAAATCAAGGAACTGTTTTCTACTCTTTCAAGCCAACGTAAATCATCATAGGCAATGACTCAACACATGAAGAACTATTTGCAAGCTTTGTTTTCAAGTTGTATTTCAGAATCAAAAAGAGATGGGAAACTCACAATGTGAACAATTCTTATTGTAGCTTATTTTCTTTTCAAGATGGAGAAGAGGAAAAATATAGTCAAATCTCTTCCAAAGAGTGTGTGAATACTGGGCTAATCAGAGTGGCAGGAAGTTATAATAAATTATATTTACATATTTAAGACTAAGGTTCCTTGGCACTTATACAAACTGTGTGATGAATATTCCCTGGAGTTAATTGTTCAAAAACTATACAATCTGAAAAATCAGAAAATATTTAAAGAATTGAGGAAAAACATAGAAGGTAATGACATAAAATAAGGTTTTTCCATAAATGGGTTAAGATAATTATTGGTGAGGCAACAGAAAAAGAATCGAATTTCTGCTGGAAAATGCTAGTTCCAGAAATTCCTTTTCAAGTTTGCACACTGGAAGGGGAGCAGCACATCAGGCTCTTGCAAACCTGAGTTGGCCTGCATGCGCATGTGCAGCAGCCGGGCTCTCCAAAACACTCATTCACAGTCATGTAATTAACCAACTTTGCTGCCTTTGGAACAGCAAGTGCTTACTTCCACATAATCATCAGTCCACCAAATTGGAAAGTTGGAACACACAAGTACCACCACCCAGAACAATTTCAATTTTAAGATATAAGTGCACATATGTTTTCTAAATTCTTAAATGAGTAATGTAAAAGGAATTGCATATTGACAGCTATAATTTATTATACACCTACTCCATGTGTGTAATATGAGATTATACTCACAGATTACTTTAAATGTTTATGAAAACCTTGGTAGGTAATATTATCCCTATTTCACAGATGGGAAAAAGAAATGCATCTTAGAGATTGAAAGTAATTTTCCCAAGATGATACAGCTAAGGAGGAGAGGGGCCAGCATTCAGATCGCATCCATCAGCTTCTACAGCCCTTACATTTAACCACATACCACCTCGTATCGGCCACATCATACTTATTCATTGAGATAATCTACAGACCATCAATGTTTTATCTCATTATAAGCCCGAATTATTACCTTTATAGTGTTAATATGAAACGAGTAATTTTAAAGAATGTGTATCACTTTGTTCCAGAAATTGTGTAAGCATTGGGATTGTCATCTGATCTGAGGCCGTACATAATTTTGTGCCTCCCCCTCCCAAAATTATTCTCAACTACTTATGTTTTAAAATGCTTCTGCTTTCCATTTTGTTCACTTGTAATTCAACAAATGTGATTGAATGTCTCCTACCCATAAAGCCATAAGCAAGGCAGTGAGGAATTTAAAAAGATGACTTAGATTTTAAAAAGTATCAAGGATCCTTAAGTCTAATAGAAACAATTAGATATATGCTATAGAGAGTAATAGTTTTGCTTATAGGAGGGGAGTACAGAGACCACATCAACATCCCTTTTCCCCTTTTGGCCACACACTTTGAGCTCTCAGTGAGGAAGAGATTAAGAAAAGATAGAAATAAGTAGCCAAGGAAAGAAGGAAGGCAAGAAGGCAGGCAGGAAGGGGAGAAGGAGGCAAGGATGGAGAAATAGGAAGGAGGGTGAAAGGAAGGGAGGAAAGAAGGAAGGAAGAAAGCAAGAGAGGGAGGGAGGAAGGAATGAATCTGAAAGATGATTTTCAGCACAGTAGGAAATTTGCACAGAGTGGGTATTCAACACATATTTGTTGAAATGGAAAAATAAGGGGCTTATAACAAAAAGGAGAAACAGCAATGTATAATAAATTTAACAATTTTCAGGTAGTACTTGGTTAATTCAAAGGCAGGAAAAAATAGGAAGCCAAAATTTTATTCTTGATAATTTTTAAAGCTAGTTGCAATAATAATTTTGTTGTGCCTGGTAATGGAACTACCCGTCTCTTTTCAAAACCAGCATTTATGTGCCTTTATGTTCTGCAATGCAGAATTTCATAGTTGGATGGGGATGGGAACCATATAGTGCCACACCTTGCACAAAGCTCTAGGAATTTGCTCTTGATACATACAGGGCTTTTTGTGCATCTTCAATGATAAATTTCTGTTGAGTGATTAAGAAAAAAAAAATCCTAAGCATCTCAATGAGGCAGTTGTTAAATTCTGTTCTAGTCTAAGAATCCAGTTAGTTTCCATTTACCGCTAAACAAAAGTGCTCTAAACAGATTTTTGTTTAATGAAGTGCTTTTCCTTTCTAAAGTCACACCTCATAAACACTTAGCAGAAAGATGATATAATAAAAACCAAATTTTATTGAGCATTTAACTATGTACTGAGAATTTTGGGTGTGCTTAACAAGAATGATTGTATTCAATTCCTTTATCTACTCTATAAGTGAATATACCCTTTGCAAATGAAAATATTGGGGACTACAGAGATTAAATAGCTTGTCTAAGATCATCAACTAGTAGGAAATGGTAAACCAGGATTTGGCCCCAGGCAGTCTGACCCCAGAACTGGTTTTTGTAATGACATTGTGCTGCTGCCCACAGTCTGCTAGTTGTTATATTTTTCTTTTCTACATTTAAGTAGAAATTTCTCCCTTCAATTTCTTTGGGAAGGATTGTGCTTTCTAAATGTGTTTTGATGGGAGATCTCTAGCAGTAATGTAAAGGTAAATGAATAAGAAGCTATAAACGACTGTCATCACGGTCAGTCAACAAAATTGTGCTAAGGTTACCATAGCCACAAACACAGTAATATTCAAATCATAACTTTGATCAAAACCATAATTTTTAATAAAGAGAACAAGATACAATATTCTTTTTAAGAGTTCTTTTATTAAATTAAATTATTTTTCTGGCCTTTCACCTAGTGCTTTTCATTTATAACAATCAACAGCTGGGGGAACTAAGAACTTTCTTCTTTGGAGAGTGCAGTATGCTAAAACCAATTCGCTTTGACCAATTAAAATACCATGTTTAAACCCAAGGCACTTCCAGGAGTTTGCTGTAGTTGTGGAGCATTTTTTAAAATCTTGCACACACACACACACAAAATGCTCACTTTATATTTTTGAACTCCAGTGATCCCCTATATTTTCTCTGTAACTTTTATGTAATCTAAAACTTCCTTAAAAATAAAGAAAAAAAATTTTTTTAAAGAAAAGAAACCTTGGCATGAGGCCCAGCAATCTGTTTTAACAAACAAGGCTAAAGTTTGAGAACCACTGATACAAACATTGTGTCACTAAACAGCTGACAACACAAACTTACAGGTGTAATTGTCTTATTTACTGTACTTCTAGTTAAGCACTAAACAATCTCAAGAGTTTACAAATGCTACTCATATGTTTGCCTATATTACAGTTTTTGTCTATAGTATAATCAGACTTTTTTTAAAAAGTCATGGTGAAAAGCCTGATCCAACATGTCTGGACACACTGTTGAGATGCTGAAAAGTTTCAGAATTTTAGTTGCATTCTGATCTCAGCTTGAAAACTGCCTCTATTTACACTCAGTATTTATCAATGGCATTTATCTATGTTTCCTTGGGAAAAATAAAAGGTTTTAAAATGTGAGGTAGAAACACTTGTCTTAGTAATAACCTAAGACCTTTCTAACAATGTGAAAAATAACTCTTACCTAAATAGTAATTATACCATCTGTTGCAGTTGGGCAGTTTGATGTAATTATGAATTCCAAAAATATAATTGGATCATGCTTGTAAACTGATCTGTTAATCTGGGCATGATTAAGTTATGATTAGGGCGTTGACTGGCCATGTCAGTAGGGCGTTGAGCCTCACTCCTCCTTGGTGGGTGGGGAATCAAATATAAAAGGCAAGGCAAAGGACAGATGGAGCAGATTTTGAATAGCAGTTTTGATGTTGGAGTTTTGATGTTGGAGAGAAGGCCCTGGGATAGAGACAAGCGATTCGCTGAGAGTTTACAGCTGGCCTTGTGGAGAAAAGCAAAGCCTAGAGAGCCTCATAATCTATAGCTGACCTGTGGAGGAAACAGAGGCACTGAACCTGGAGAGAAACACAGCCCCGGGAAGAGAGGAACCCAAGAAGCCTGAATCCTGGCAAACATCGGTAGCTATCTTGCTCCAACACATGGCAATGGACTTTGGTGAGAGAAGAAACTTAACGCCTTCTGGCCTGGTAACTGTGGACTTCTACCCCAAATAAATACCCTTTGTAAAGACCAACCCATTTTTGGTATTTCGCATTAACACCCCTTGGGCTGACTAATACACCATCAAAATAAAATTTCATTTGCCCAGTAAGATTCTATTTGTGTTTGCTGTTTTAAATGGTAAAAAGAATATGAACTGTTAGCCTAGAATCCTGGGAGAGAGATTTTGCCTCTTCTTCTTGATATGTGGTGACCTTTGCATCCTGTGATTTATAATCCAGTTGGGTCGGGAAACACTGATGAAGGGGAAGTCACTGATGGTAACCGAGTCCTGTTAGGTCAGGCTACGCAGCAAAAGCAGGTCATATTTTACTGGTGAAAAGTGCCTGGAATAAAAGGAGGTGCCTTGAAACAAAACTATTAGTACTTTCTCCTCTTTTCTTTTCCTAATGCTGTTCATGGCTCATCCATGCCATTAGTATATAAATGCAAAGTTTATCTTTTGCATGTGTCCACATTTTTTTAATTTATTTATGGTATGAGGGAACTCATACTATACCACCCTATAAGAAGACAAAAGAGCTAAAGCACTGAGGAACAAAGATGTATATAGTCAGTTGGGAAAGAAATGCTGAAATAAGTTTGCCAAGTTAGGTACAAGATTGGTTACTTTCTACAAGAAACTAAGATCTTATGACCTTTGGGGGTGACTCCTCTACCAGGCTATGACATCCTAACTACTTATCAATTATAAAAAGGTTGGAAACCATCTGCCCTTTATATTTGCTAATCAAATAGATTGTGATAAAGGTAGTAGTGAGCTGAATGGTGGCCTCCCAAAAGATATGTCCACATCCTATCCCTGGAATCTGTGAATTTTACCTTATAAGGCCAAAAAAAATAAATATGACCTTATAAAAGTTGTAATTAAGTTAAGGATCTTGACAAGAGTATATGATCCTGGATTTTCCAGGTGGGCCTTAAATGCTACCTTATGAATCCTTATAAGAGAGAGGCAGGCGGTGTTGAGAGAGAAAAGGAAGAGGCCCCTTGCCCATGGAGGCAGAGGTCGGACTAATGTTGCTACAAGCCAAGGAGCACCTGGAGCCACCAGGAGACAAGGAATGAGTCTCCCCTAGAGTCTGTGGAAGGAGCATGGCCTTGCCAGCGCTGTGACTTCGTACTTTTGGCCTCTAGATCTGTGAAAGAATAAATTTCTTTTGTAACTCCTCTTTGTGGTAGTGTGTTACAGCAGCCCTAGGAAGCTAACACAAGGATCAAAAAGACTTGTTGGAAAATTCTCTAGCATGGCATCAAGAAATCAAGCAATCTCAACTTGACTTTTTCAGAATTTGGGGTACATTTTTCTTTAACAAGGTCTACCAGATTCCTCAGACACCTCCTAGCAGATGATTAGGAAGCTGTTCGCCTTTGCAGTTTGTTGAGTTCTTATTGAAAACCCATGAGCAGAAGATAAAGCACTCAGAAAACTGTATATTGGGAGATAACACTCTGTTATAAACTCCAATGGTAAGAAGGTGCCAGAGTTAGATCCTCTCTGCAGAGGCTGCTACAGAGAGTCACTGCAAGGTCAGCATAGGTGACTTGGCCCAGACAAGGCGATGGATGGTAAGGGGGCAGATACAGCTACCCATTCATTTGGGAGCCTTATATTTTCATTTAGAGATAATCGTGTCTTGTATTAAATTTGCTGTCTTTTCATTTTATCTCTCTGGTGATTAAAAGCAAACCCAAGTATATATCCAAAAGAATAGGGGTCGGATGTGGCTCAACTGGTTAGGCGTCCGTCTCCCATATGGAGGGACCGGGGTTCGATCCCCGGGACCTCCCGGTAAAAAAAAAAAAAAAAAAGAACTGTAAGCAGGGACCAAACAGACATTTGGGCACCAAAGTTTACAGCATCCCTAAGATGAACCCATTGCAGTGTTCATAATAATTACTTCATTATTGTTTTCAGCCCACAATATTCTTGAGAGCTTCTTGGTTGTCTCCTGCACTCATGCATGAACCTCCAAGGAACGGCTTTTCTGTGTTCTGCATCTTCCTAAAATAACCAGTTGAGCACAGTGTCCCATGAGAAGCAGCATGGTGCAGTGGTAATGAGCATGGCCATGTACTAGCTATGTGGCTTTGGGCAAGGTAATTAAGCTCTCTATGCTTCAAAATCATCACCTTTAGAATGCAGCTGATGACAAAGCCTGTCTTATAGAGTTGTTAAAAGGATGAAGTGAGTTATAGTATTGAAAGTACTACAGTATCTGGCATTTAGCGATCTCTGGTTTCGAGTAATAAAAAAGAGGGAGTCCTCTTGAAGAAGAGTGATGATGGAGGAAGAATGAAAAGCAGGCTGAGTTGTATAGATGATTAAGTGCTGTGTGAAGAACAAAGTTTTGCTATAGAACAGTTGTTTTCAAACACGACTGCTTATCAGAGTCACTGGGGAGCTTTTAAACCACCTGATGTCTAGGCCCTACTCCAAGAGAGTCTTATTTAATTGGGGTGGGGCCCAGGCATGTTCAAATAATTTCAGTAGAGGCCAGGCTTGAGCATCCCTCACTCCTCCCTGCTCCCCAGAGCCTAGCTGGCTCATTAGTGCAGTCCCTTACCAGAACTCCCTAGGCATCTGTGGGCACTCATCATTTCTGAGCCCCTGTGCTGGGTATGGGGAGTACACATTTACAGACAAAATCCCTACCCTTATAGATCTCTACCTTTATGGATAGAGACGGGAGATAGAAAAACAAGTAATCACATGACGGAAAGTTGGAAGCAACCTAAATGGCCAGCCACAGAGGGCTAAACAAACTATGATATGTCATTATTAGGAAATTCCTGGGGAAAAAAATGAGATAGATCTATAAATACTAAAGGTAAAAACTCTCCTAGCTATATTGTTGAGTGGGAAAATGTAAGTTTCAGAATGATATGCCATTTATGTTTAAAATTTTTTTGAAAGCACAATACTGCATTCTATGGGTGGATAAATACATATGTAACTGTGAAGAAAATGGTCTAGAAGTACACTTGTATCTGTCATGGTTAATTTTTTCAATGAGAATATATTCATTATATTTTTATAAAATTAATAATATTTTAAAAATTACTTCAGACACATTTGGGGGGGGGGTCTTCTGGACAATTTGCATTTAACAAGATTAAGATATGTATTACATTGCCTGGTAGTTCTGATTAAACAGTTGGTATTATCAGACATAATTTTATCTAAGTGACTACATTTAACAGCGATCAGTGTCCTGAGAAAATGGGACATAAGATAGGTATGTGCTCTCAGAGGGAAGGCAAAGGGAAGAGAATTGAGCATGAGGTTCTGATATGTGCATAAAAAGAAAGGCCTAGAAGCCACCTCACTCTCTCTACAGCTTTTACAGTTCACCTCAAGCTGGTCTTCTAACACGCTGAGGCTTGAATATCAGTTTCTAGATCTAGCCTTCTGACAAGGATTCTCCATCCCAGCTGCCTACTAGAACCTTTGGGGAGTGCGCTTAAAATATCAGTGATTGGAATCCAGATCAGTTCAAGTAGGATCCTTGGGAATTGGGCCTGGACATTGGAATTTTAATATGACCATGGCTGAGTCCCATTGTTAGAAGAAGCATGAGTATGCATGCACACAATTTGACACCATCCCAGTTTGGGCAACATCATACTTGCAATTACTCCAAAACTGAGATCATTTGCAGATACTTTGAGCTCTAGGGAAGTGAAATGAGAAAAGTGAAAATACTTGAATTTTTATATCACATGATTCCAATATTATAACATCTTGTGTTTTTGTTTTATTTCAGGCTCGACTGACCAAAGAACAGCGCTGGGGAAGTGCATTACTTTCCAGAAACCATTCCTTAGAGGAGGAATTTGAAAGGGCAAAAGCAGCAGTGGAGGTAACTTTTTCTTGTAATTGGTTTTGTGTTTCATGTTTCTGAGAGTGGAGTTAAAAAAATCAAACTTCAGGATACATATGAAATGGACCTTACTTTATAGACACACGAACTAACCACAATTGTGATTCTTAGAATGAGACTTGTTACCATAGGACCTTTGCTTTTCCACCAGGGATGAGTAATAGATGTCACTTCCTAAGCCAGGTATAGAGCAGATTAGCAGCGACTGTCTGGAGTCTTGGCTTAGGAAGAAATCTGTGTTCAGTTGGGGCTCCGTAATCAACCTATGCCTCTAGGTGGCCAAGGCTCAAACCTGGCATTTTTATCTTACTAGCTTCTAGTGCGATGTCTGAAACATAAAAGGTCTTGCTGCCCCTGGGATATTATACATTTTCCTAACTGGATGGGGAAAGAGCATAACTGGGATATTCTAGCCTATAGATAGTTCATCTTGACTTCAGCCATATTTTTCACTATTAGATACTGTTCAAAACATTATTGGTAGATCAAATGAATTACTTGATTTGAACATTGATTTCCATATTTAGCCTTCTAATGGAAAAGAGAGTGGGAAGTAGGGAAGGAGAGAGTAAGGGGAGGAATCACATCGGTACATCTCAGATGCTGCTCAGGGTGTTCATCAAAGCTTTGCTAGATTGTTATTTGAGAGGGGAATTTCATCACCAAACAAAGTACAAACTCGTTAGGGCCTCCATTTCTATTACTGATAGGAAATTTTGAAAAATTGAAAGTATTCTTGGAATATGGTTCCTTTATGTGGCAATCTTACCACTAGAATTTGGACAAAATGATTATATGATGGGTAGTCTTTCCCTAACTATACTTGAAACACAATAAATCACATTTGCAATTTAATATTAAAAGGATTCTTTCTATTTGGGGAAATATCATCATTTAGAAACCTAATTAGAGAACTCTTTTGTCTCACCACAATACAATTCACCCAAATGTCTTCATTTAATTTTGACTTTTTTAATTTAAAAAAAAATGTTCATGCACATCTGTGCTCTGAACTTGATCAACTGTATATTTGGTTGTGATTGGCAGATTTTAAGTAATTGTTTACATACATTGAATCTACATCTCAATTTATCTTAAATGTCGATTTTCCAGACTCAAGCTCATTTAAATTATTTTTTAACTCCTCTGTGTGTGTAGCACACTAAATTAGCACTAAAAAAGAATAGTATTTAGAACCACAGAATCCTGGGTCAGTAAAAAGCTTTAGCATTTAGTACAATGTACAAGGAGAAAGTCATAATCTCAAAAGACATAATCAATTAAAAATAAATATATTCACAAAATCACTTAAACTTAATGTTGGTAGAGACCTTAGAAGTCATCTATCCCAATCCCACACATATAATTTTTTTTTTTTTTCTTTTAAAGCATACTTGACAAATTTTTGCCCTATTTCTATTTGAACATTTTCAATTACAGGCAATTCACTTCTTTTCAATAAAACCCCTTTCAGTTTTGGACAGTCCTAACTATTACAAACCTCTGCCTTATAGTGTGCTAACATCTGCCTACCAGCAACTTCCAGTTTTGCTTGCTCTTGGCTCTGCCTGATCTGGGACAAGTCAAGATTAGTTTAATCTCTTCTCTACATGACCCCTCTCTACCCTCTGTGGAAAATTAAATCATGTACCCCAGAAAAATATGTTCTTAATCTTAATCCATTCCTGTGTGTGTGAACTCTTATAAATAGGACGTTTTGAGGTTGTTATTTTTAGTTAAATTGTGGCAACTGAATCAGTTTGGACTATTGGAGCCCTTTATCAACTGAATGAAATTCAGAGAGAGAAAGAGAGAAAGCCAACGGAAGAGCAAGAAGCTGGAAGTACACAGAACCCAGAAGAGAAGAGACATGATGCTGCCATGTGCATTGCCATGTGATGGAAAAGCCAAGGAACCCCAAGAAGGCCAACCAGAAGATACCTGGAGGAACTAAGCCTTCCAGCCTCTGAAATCATGAGCCAATAAATTCTCATCGTTTAAGCAAACCCATTTCGTGGTATTTGTGACCACAGCCAGAAACTAATACATACATCCTCATCTTCTCCTGGCTTCTACTTGTCTCTCCTGGAAACTGAGAGGCCTGAATGTCATTCCACCTTTGACAGCATACATCTCATTAAGCCACCATTTCCATATCTCTGTGGTCCTTTCCAGCTACAAAATCTTAGGAGACTGTAAGTTCCTTCAAGCAGTCATTCATTCACCAAATGTTACTGGCTGCCTACATGTGTTGGCTGCTGAACTAGAAACTAGTAAAGAAATGGACCAGCCCTTAATTACCTCACAGTCTAACAATAGTGTGGACCAAAGTTAAGCAAATCACTTGGCCCCTCTACTTTAGTTTACCTGTAAGGTTAGGGGCTTAGATTTCTAATATTTTAAAACCCTATGAATTTAGGTTTCAAATAAAAAGACTGGTAAGTACAGAATTCCTAGCAAATCAGAAAACTGTAAATGAATTTTCTCAGCTGGAAGCCTGGAACCGAGAAACTTCATTGAGGAGTGAGGGGAGATCATACTGATGAGAAGGTATAAAGAGGTAGGGAGAAAAAGATGTGTGCAGGGATAAAGTATTTATACTAAGCTGATAGTAGATCATGCCTACAAAACAGCAAACACACAAAAAAGATGTGGAATACTTGATTGCAGAAATTATAATTACCCAAGGTATTATCTAAATTCATAGTAGAAGACATAATGTGCATCAAGAAGTCTTAGATATGTATGTACCCCATGACCCAGCCACTTAGTAGAATTTTTCCCAGAAAAATTATCATGAAAAATTGTAATATTTTATCTGTAGAATTTTTTAGAATAGTGAAAATTTGGAAATAGCCTGTGTCTCATAATAGAGAATTAACTAAATTATATTATATTTTTATAGTACAGTGTTATATAAACACTAGATATTACACTGCAGAAAAATATTTAAGGTCATGTAAAAATGTTTAGTGTTCATTGGAATAATAGTTTATATACTGACAGTTTTACAAGAGTTTGTAAAATGATAGCATAATAGCAAACATGTTGAAGTACATACTATGTACCAGGCATTAAATTAGGAACATTACAAGGGTTACTCATGTAATTGTCACAGCAATCCTATGTAGAATCCATTACTATGATGCCCATTTTGCGATGAGAAAGCTGAGGTTTAAAGAGATTGCAGACAGTTATGTGGCATTTTATAAACAATTAAAATAGATTGAAAAGTATTACCCACATTTAGCAAGTTGCAAAGCCATGATTCTCACCCAGACTCCAGAGCCTGTGTTCTTATGAGCATGGAAAAGGATCAAAGAGTCTGTGCCTAAATGAATAGTAGTAGTTTTTCCTGGGTGGTTGAATTTGGTGTGATTTTTTTTCTTCTGTTAGCTTACCTGTATTTTCCAAGTGCTCTGCCATAAACATTTATTATGTTGGCAATCAAGGAAATGGTTGTTAAGTTATAGACACTCTGGTGGTATATAAGATTTTTGAGAGCTAACTTTCTTGTTATTCATTTCAAGAATAACAGATTGCCTCCATCAGACATAGCTCCATCAGATATAGTTCGAAGAAAATCATGCCTGGAGCATGAGTAACAGTGGGCATGTTTTGTATTTTACATAGTACAAAATGGTTTTTATTTATACTAAGTAATAGCTGACAATAGACAATCCAAATAATTTTTGAGTTGAAACATTCTAAAACACAATATATTTTATTAGAAAAAAGAAAACCAAAAACACATTCACATTTATCATGTGTGGTAAATGACCTGGGAAGCGGTTGTTGTGTAAAGGCTGACATTGCTCAAGGTCAAGTTGAACCATTAGGTCTAGCGAGGGCTTAAGTGGGTAAGGATGCCATACATTACATTTTACTGAAAACTCACTGCAAAGTCATCGCTGCCCAAATTATTATAGTTTTAGGAGCCAGATATTCCTATTCTGGGCTTTAAAAAATAACACTCATATTCCCTGAGCAGGAGGTGAGAGGAGCTTCCTCTGTGCTGCTCCTGGATTTTCTTCATAGCCAGCAGCCTAAACGCGCTGTCAGCCACAACATGCTCCTAGGAAAGATGCACAGGGAGGCACAGAAGTGAGAATCAGGGAAGGAGCCCTGGGAACTCAGTCAGGCCTATAGCTGTCTCCCAGGAACAGCGACCTCTAGGGAGAAACATGCTGTGTCTGCAGAGGAGAGAGAAGGTCACATGGGAAGTCAGCACACCTGCAGACAAAAACCAAAAACACTGCTTTTATCAACTGTAGAAGGAAAGAGAGCCCGTCAGCCTCTGTACTGTATGGCTAGTTAGTCTAAGTGGCTCAACCTTCAGAATAAACTGGATTTAGCAACAAATTCATCAGACATGTACAAGCTCTTTCCATGGGCCAGGCCTTGTACTAGGTGCTGATGACAGAAAATCGAATATGACACAGTCTCTTCCCTTAAGGAGCTTGAATAATCTTGGGTTATAGGTAGCACAGGAGTTGACTTGAATGTTGCTTATCACGTGGTATAGTTATTATGGGTTTACATAACCAGCTCCTGTCTGAGACTGCAACCTCTTATGGTCATGTCTTACTATTCTCAAGTTCAAAACACCATGTTGATGTTTTGGCGTCACATCAGCCCAACTGTCTCGGCTCCAGCTGCCCCCGTGATAAAGTACCCTAAGTAGCTCTCACCCTGGTGTCCAGAGGCCCCTGTCCAGTATCTTGGGGGCATCAAATTCAAGCAAACATCCACCCATTGCAAGCTTGACTGCCCATCTGCTAGTGCCCCACTCTAGACCCCAGTCAAGGCTGCAGCCCACTCTCCCTTGGTTCTCTCCTTCTCCACTGTGGTCACCCTGCATTGGGCTGTGTCCCGGTGACCCTGAATGGCATGTTGTGTACTTCTCTGGGAACTGAACAACTAATGGACCTAACCTCCCCTCTCCTTGTCTCCATTCCTGACTTTCCCATACCTGAATAATTTACATCTTTACCATTCTAAGGCAGGGCAGGACCATGTCTCATCTTTCTTTATGTCTTCAGCACCCCTCAGAGAGTCTGGTGCAGACTAGGACCATATAAAGATTTGTTGGATAAATAAATGAACAGATGAATGACTTATTCCCCTACAGCACCTATTTTATCTAAGCATCTCTTGTCTAATGAGTACTTAATAAATATCACAGATTGACTGATTGAAGATGAAGTTTCTGCCCCTGGAATCATAGCCCGACTCTACTGAGCTCCAAGACTATTATGATCCTTGTTTTTCATGTTTTAATCAATGTCTTAACAGCTCTGCTTTTACCCTGAAGGAGGTATTCTTGGTGGAAAATTTTCAAAGGGAATCATTAAATACATAAATGAGGAAAAAGGAGTGTGTGTGGTCAAAGGAAACTACAGTAATCAGAGGTGAGAAAAAGAACAAGAAGCATAAATTTATAAATTCTCTTGGCTAATTAATTGAGCCTGTTAAGTTCTAATAAACTCTTTAAACACAGAAATCATCTCTTCCTCCTATTTTCTTACCTTTGAGCTTCACTTGGGATTTTGCTTGTGGTAGTGTAAAATGGCCACAGATTCTTAAAAACATGGAGCTTGATCTCCCTCCTCTTGACTGTGGGCTGGACTTAGTGGCCTTACTTTTAATAGAATAAAATAATATGACTTTGAAGAATAGGTCATAGAAGGTGCAGGAATTGCCTCCCTGCTCACTTGCTTTCTCTCTCTCTTGCTCTCTTGTTGTTTTAAGTTGCTGAGTGTTGGGTACTTTGCTAACAGCAGTAGACAACTATTGCCATGCTCTCCTGCTCCCATCCCCAACTTCGGCCTGTTCCACACATTTCTTTCCTATTTCCATCCTCAACACCTTTCTTTGCTGCAAAATAGAAAGATTCTCCTTGGAGTACAAACACAATATATTCATTCCTCACAGAATGTAGTTTTTCAAACAACAACCCACTTCTCACTGGTCATCAACTTGTCCTCGTTAATCCCCAAGGGAGGATGAACACAGACCTTTTTGGGACAGTCTGTGTTCTCTGGGGACACATTCATCCCTCACCAAGGATGAGGCGGGGCCCTGGCCTTTTATTCTTCACAATGACTAGACATCTTTGAAAGTTGCTTTCTGACTTTCCATTTCTATGCCCCATTTCATACAGCACAGTCTTCAAGATAACATTTTGCCTTTCTCTTCAGGCTTCAGGCTAACTTTCCCTCCAGCAGCATTTTGTGAAAAAACACAGGAAATTGGTAATTATTGTTTTGCTAACGTGAACAGTGGAAGAGTTCAATGCTAATTAGTAATTCCTGATTCTAGAAATATGGGTGACCTTCTTTATCTCTCTTAAATTCAACTAAGAGATCTATATTCAAAACAACACAACAGCTAAACCCAGCTCTAGTGACATAAACCTTAAAATTCTTTCCATACAGAAATCTTTTCACCTGAAGTTATTCCCTGTGTATATACCATAGATCTGATAGATGCCCCAGAAATGTTAAATGATTGAAAGAAACTGGAGACCATTCTTGAACAGCCTTTATTAATACAGGATTATGTAAGAAATGCTGACTTGGACGCCCTCTTCCCAAGATTATATGTTTCCACCATCCTCTCCCATTTCCTTTTTGCTTTCTATGACAATGTCACCTCTCTAAAACAGATGGAAGGTATTAATGGATTAGACACTACTCAAAACATTTTGACTTAGATGCACTGGCCAAAAAAGAGAAAGTCTTAGAAAATATAAGAAAACATTCTTTGGGCAATATTGAAGGAATCTTGAGGTTAACTGCTTAAGATACAGATTTCCTAAAGCTTAGCACATCATGTTAGCCAACTTATTTCCCATATTAAATTTTAGATAGATCACATAAAAATTAGATGTGTTTTGAGTTCATTGTAAAACTAGTAAAAATTCCTTTGCTCTTACATTGATTTGATTTACTTCCACTTCAAACAAAACTTTATTTCCAAAAACAATATGAAGCCCAGATAAGAATTATTGCAGAGTGACTTGTGTTGAACCCTCAGAGGGGATATGGATGAAAACATAAAGAGGTATAAGAAAGTTTTTAGATAAATTTATAGAAAAGTGACTATTAAAAAGAAAGATTTTAGCAACAGCCTCTAATTTTTTAAGGTTAGACTTGTGGACAGTTACCATATTCTTTCACTGTTCCTTGATATCCAATAAATAAATACTAAAATATTAAATCTTTGATTTAACCCATTATGACAAAATCTTCACTATCCACAAATTTGGTCTTCTAAAACCATCATATTTTTAGACTAGTTTCAGACCAAAAAGCTTGGATAAATTCTCTTTAACTATAAATCTGAGAAATCCAAGACCTGATTAGAGACATTATCTCACCAACACTTACTGAGCAAGTAATTAGAAAAGAAAGTGAACATGAAAAATATAAACTCTATCTGAGCCAGCCTTGAGCAGTTATAGACTGTTCTGTGTATCTGTCTATCCATGGGCAGGACCAGGATAACAATTTTTACCCCCTCCTCTTTGAAGTGATACTCTGAAGACCAATGAGACAGTAGGTATGTATTAGTCACCCAAAGGGGTGCTGATGCAAAATACCAGAAATCTGTTGGCTTTTATAAAGGTATTATTTGGGGTAGAAGCTTATAGTTACCAGGCCATAAAGCATAAATTATTTCCCTCACCAAAGTCTGTTGCCATGTGTTAGAGCAAGATGGCTGCCTATGTCTGCCAGGGTTCAGATTTCCTCTCCCTCTAGGCTCCATGGTGTCAGCTTTTCCCAATATCAGCTGTAGGCTGGGATAAGTGTCATCTCTCTCCCAGGTCTTGTACCTCTCTGGACTCAGCTGCTCTGCTCTCTCCACAAGGTCAGCAGACGACTATCAGGCTCTCTCTCTTCCCGGGGGCCTCTGCCATGTCTATGGAGCCATCTCTGTTCCTCTGTGCTCTTCTCTGTGTGTTTACTTCCTTCTCTGGCATATAGTTTTCCCTATGAGCTTGGTGGGCGGAGACTCAACATCCTACTGACATGGCCCAGTAAAGCCTTAATCATTATTTAATTGACTAAAAGTGAAACCTCTGGTTTTAATACAATCTAATACACCCAGAGGAACAGACTAGTTAATTAAAAATACCAAACTGCTACAAAGTGTATTAGTCAGGGTTCTCTCTAAGGAAACAGAACCAACAGGAGTTATCAGTAAATACACTGAGATTTATAAAATCACATGACAGTGGGGTACATGAGTCTAAATTCCATAGGGCAGGTTGCCAGCCAGGAGCTCCAGTGAAAGTCCTCGATAAATTCTCCAGGAGAGGCTGGTTGTCTGAGTAAAGATGGGAATTCTCTCTCCGAATGCTGAAATCACTTCTCCTTTTAAAGCCTTCAGCTGATGAGATGAGATATCCTTCATTGCAGAAGGCAATCTCCTCAGCTAATTGTAGATGTAATTAGCCATATATGCAATCAACTTACTAATTATTTAAGTCCGCAAAATGTCCTTTCAGTACAATCAGTCCAGGACTTGCTTGACCAAACAACAGGGCACCATCACCTGGCCAAGCTGATGGAGTAGCATCACAGTAGGTTTAAAGTAGTTTAAACCACTTGTTGGAAGCTCTGTTCCCAGGAATCATACATGAAAATTACATGATAAATTGAGGTGGCATGATAATGTGTGTGGAAGGATTCTCAGACTGGATGTGTGTCCTGGTTATAACTTTGCCAATAGCTGGCCACTTGGGCCTCAGCTTTCTCATCAGTAAAATGAGGTTTTGAAGTTGATTGTGTATCATGTACTTGGTCTATAAGATTAGGTGTAACAGATGAACATTTTATTTTAGTAATTGTGCATTTATTTTAATATCTATTAGAAAAAATATGTAATAGTTTCACAGAAGTAGCTTAGACAAGGTTAGAGTAAATTGTGCCTATTTAAGTAAAAGAACTGTATCAATTACAAGATATATTATGTAAATAATAATAGAAGTACAGAAGTGGCAAAGGTTGTAAAGTTAGGATCAAATTACTCAAGTATAGGAACACTGAGATTAATGATTTTTGAGGCCCATTATTAGCTCGGATAACAATAACAGCTATTTGGAGTTGTCTATAATGATAAGAAGTTAATTTTATAGATAGAATATACATTTTTGTTTTTGTTTTTCTTAAAACATGCCCTGTGTATTGGATTGAAGGTCAGTGGACTTTGGGTTCTAGTTCTGCCACTCACTGCCTGTGCAGTCTTGGACAAGTCCCTTTCCCTCTCTGGGCCTCAGTTTCTTCATCTGTTGAGAACATTAGACTAGATCTGTGGTTCCTTTCCTTGACTGTCCATTGGAATTACCTGGGATGTTAGTACCCCACCCCCAAAGACTATGATTTAATTGATGTGGGTCCAGGCTTTGGAATTTTTAAAAGATCCCCAGGTGATTCTATATGCAGACAAGTTTGGGAAACTCTGGATTCAGTGTTTTCTGCATCTGCTTTCTGCTGCAATGGTCTGTGAGTCTGTGATTCTTCACTTTTGCCTAGGGTCATCCCTGAGTATTGGTTCTATTTTTATCAATTGCAAAGAAAGAGTATTCCAACTTAGATGATCCATTTCGATGTCTTGCAATCATTTCAATCAGAATATATTTTCCTATGTGTAATCTAAATTTCTGCTGCAGCAATTTAAGCCATGATGGGAAAAGAGAACACCTAGTTATGATTGGATTTGTTGTTGAATTCCTTACATGAACTTACATAACCAGGTTCAGCCATTTTTCACTCCTACCTGAATTCTCTCTTTTCCAAATCTTTACCTAACAAGTCCCCTTTCATGGATCTAATAGCAAGAGGAAAAGCGTAAGATTTCTTACTGCTATTTGCCTTAACTCTGTTTCAAGTGTGTTCTGCCAAAATCATTACCAGATCTGTGTTACACTGAAGTTTTTAAGGACAGTATATTTTCAATCCTTTAATGTTTTTTATTGCCTTCCTTAGCCTTCTTCCCAGATTATCTCTATCACTCTTCAGTGTTTTTTTCCCCCTTATTTAGTGTATTTTTGGAGGTAACAGATCTTAACAAAACTAATTGTAAGGAACATGTCACAAGAACACATTCTGGGAATATGCTCAAGCTTCAACTAAAACCACTCAAAATACTGTGCCATTTACAAAATTATTCCTTTCCATGCTCGAAAATATGGTTTGATGCTCTTTACAATTATACCAAGATTCAGGAAGAATGAATGATGTAAACATGAGCTATCTCTTCATAAGATTTTATATTTTAGCTCTTAATACACCACCAAAACTAAATTTGTTCTTTGTATACATATGTCCATTCATTTGAACCCTTTTGAGTCTTGCTTTTCCCATTCTTTTGCAAATGAAAGTAGAAATGGTTACCTTCCTGGTTACAGAACTCTGACAGATCCCTGACTAAATCTGAACTGAATGGAAGGGTTTGGTTCCAAATCACAGCTATGTCACACCGGTTTTAGCAGTAGCAGGCAAGTATGCAATAGCTTTGAAAGATTGGCAGTGCATGTATAATAATTGCCACATTATTAAAAATGAGATAGATTGGCCAGCACTGTGATCCAATAAAATTATTCCAATTCATCTCATCTCTTTACAGTATTTTACAGGGAACTTTGGTGTATTTTGAAAAGAACAGGAGCATTTTATACAAAGCCACTGAATTATGCTGATTGCCAAGGAACTTTTATGACATGACTTGAACTATATGGTATGATTTTTATCTCATATACATCAGTGGCATCTAAATTGTTTCTGTGGTGAAATGATTAGGTTTCTAAAGCCCTGTCAAAGGAAGCTTCTCTTGTATAAAATATGTATGCGATGTGTGCAGAACACATATCTTTTGTCTCAGTGAAATAAACACAAACTAGAGAGCTCAGAGCACATTTTGCCATCTTGTTCTGTGGGTTTAGTCGATTAAACAGAAACCCACTCATAGAATTTGGGGGTAAATATGCAAGTGAGGAATAACAACATAAAGTAATTTAAGAAGCTGAATTGATCCTCAATAATTTATTCATTCATTCATTTATTGATTAAAAATATTATGTTTTTAAGTAACTATTATCTGCTAGACCCTACATTAGGCACTAAAGATATCAAGATGATGAGAGACATCATCTCTGCCCTCAACTGCCTCAAAATCTGGTGGAAGATAAAGACAATTAAGAATCTTAGTACAATGTAATAAGTACCAGAACATAAGTAAGCCCTTCTTCCTTTGGGAGCTTTGGAGAGGAGCTTTTCCTGCCTGGCAGGGACAGAGAGAACTTCCCAAAGAAGCCTACACTTGAAGGATGAACAGGCATCCCACACCCAATTGAAAGAGGGAGTGGGAGCAGAAGGGAGAAGGCATTCAAAGCAGAGGGAAGAATCATGCAGACTCACAGAGGTAGAGGATTGTGTGCTGTCTTTGAGGACCTGCAGGTGTCGTTGGGTATTGTTAGAATGAAGGGTGGGAACAGAGTGGGAGGAATGGTGAGAGAGGAGACAAAGAGGCAGGCAGAGGAGGCAGAAGCCAGATCATTTAGGCTTCCTTCAGCAGATTTGTATACAACATGCACTGTGTACCAAGAAATGGGTTGTATTAGATCCTGGTTTTCTCCTGCCCCACTGGTCATTCCTTCCCAGTCTCCTTTGCTGTCTCCTCTACTTCCACCTAACTAGATATTACAAAGCCCCAGGGCACAGCCCTTGACCTCCTCTCCTCCATCTACACTTTCGTCTTAGCCATCTCTTTCAGTCCCATGAATTTAATGCCACCCATACCCTGATCGTTCTCAATCTATTTTTTCAGCTTTGTCCTCTCCCCAGAGATCCCAAATTGAATATCCAGTTGCCTGCTAATACTGCCACTTGAGTGTCTAATATCTATTGTATAGTTAAATGTGCAGAATTCCTGATTTCCTGCTCCAAACATGTTCCTACATTAGTTCAGTAATAGTACCACAGTCTATTCAGGCCAAAATCCTGGGAAACACTCCTCCTTTCCCTAAAACCTCACAGCCAATCCAGCAGGAGGTCCTGTTGGAACAACCACCAAACCAAAGGAATCCAACCACATCTACCATCTCCCCTGCTCAAACTTTACTCCAGCTGCCAGCAGCCCTTACCCAAACCACCCTGCCACAGCCTCCCCTTTGTCTCCCAGCTTCCACTTGCTCCCCTAGGGTTCAAACTCACCACACCACTCCAAGGTTTTTCCCCCTGCAAAGGGTAAATCAGATCTTATTAGTTCCCTGCTTAAAACCTGCCAATAGTTTCCCATCACAAATAAAATAAGATTCAAAGTCCTAACTTATGGCCCATAAGACATAATCTGGCCCCTGCTATTATCTATATTCTCACCACCAAGTGCAGGACATTCTGGCCTTTCTGCCCCTCATCCCTTTAAGCTAATCCCATCTTCACACCCTCTGCCTAGAATGCTCTTCCCCAGATTATTTAGGCCTCAGCTTATGTGTCACCTCATCTGAGAGGTCTTCCTTGATGATCTTTTCTAAAATAAATCCTTCAGAGTAATCCCACATAATTATTTCTTTACAGTACTATTAGCTCTCTGAGATTATGTTATTAATTTTCTTATGTATTTTTTATTATGATATCCATCCCCTAGACTGAAATTCCACAAGTGCTGGAACCTTGTCTTCTTTCCTACTGTATCTCCAATCCCTAAAACAGTGCCTGGCAGGGAAGCTTACTTCAAATAAATTACCACACAGATATACAATCTCAAATTGTGCTCCATGCAAATGAAGGAAGAGTACAGACTGTAGGTGAGTTACATGGCATTGAAAAGCAGAATTTGACCTTCTGTGAATGGACCCAAGCAATCCTATTAGTTCTCTTCAGTAGACGACATTAGTGCACTTGCTACATTTGGTTAAGATTTAATAGTCTAACACTCATTTGGACGTTTCTGTCCTACTTCTTTTGGGAAAACACGATAAGTAACAGCATTTATGACTTTATGAACTAACAGTGCAGTCTGCAAAAGCTTGACTGGAGAGTGTTTTCCCACTTATATTTTTAATGTAATTTTTAGCTAAAGAATACAGCCAGTATTGTCACCATTTGAAAAACATGATAGTGAATTAGAGTGTATTCAAAGAAAAACAGCACAAAGGCCTAGGAACAATTAAGGCTTTACTCAAAAACCTTTAATTTATGTCAGTTGCTTTTTTTTTTAAGAAAAGAGAAACAATTTTATTATTGAATAAGCATTAAGCCAGAATGTGATGCATTACAGGCAATCTGCTAAAGAGATTGCAAAGGCAGAAAGAAAACTCACCCTTTCTTTGTAGCTAAGCAGGGACAATCCATTATATGCATAGTCTTAAGTTATTTCTCATATCTTTAGGACCAGAAGTAGGTTTATAATTTGGAGCCAGGAGTCCGCCACCCTCCCCCAAGTTATGCTTGTCTCTTATATTAATTGCTTCTAAATCTATACCTGATTTTTTCAACAAATAAATAATCTTTCTTGGAATTTTCCTGATTCTCTTTATTTAGAGTCACATCCTAATTTCCGTATCTCAAGGCCAAAGGAAAAGAATAATCAGTAACATTGAATCATAATATATCACTTGCCAGAATGAAACTCCACCTATTCCTACCAGAAAGAGTAGATTTTCCTTTCTCAAAGGAAAAAGCCTCTTCCTTCAACAAGATTAGATTCTAGGTGTTTGCTGATTAGTTCAGAGACTGTGATCTCCATAACAACCAAGTTGTTTAACAGCCTGCTTGGAAAACTTTTTCTCCTTAAAAGCCTGCCATTAGCTGACAAACGCCATCAGAACACAGAAAAAGAAATTTTAAATATATATATATATGTAACGTGTATCCTTCTTAAGTAAAAAAATCAATAGATTACTAAAATGTTTTATTTTTCTAATCCTTTATTTTGAGACATCTTCATTTACTATTATCCTACTGTGCTATAACAGTACTAAGCATCTGTCATTTGTCAAGCTTGCACTAAGTTTTTCATGTAGACTATCTCATTTATCCTTTAAAATAACCCTAAAAGTTAAATAGTCATAACCCACTTACAGATGAAGAAATTACCCAAAGGTACAAAGTAATAGATTAGTAAATAGCAACAGTCAGGATTCAAATCCAAGATTTTCACCTCCAAAGACAGTGGTTTTCTTACCTAATGTTGCCTTCTCCAGAAAGATTAAGTAAATCTTCCCAAGTCTAATAGCAGAAGTAAAGCTAGAATCTAAATCTCTTAATTCCCAATGAATCTCACACAGTTTATCAGAAGTAATAAATATCTGGCTTCAAGAGGGACTGTTCACACTCCTTCAAGAAGAGCTATTATAAAGATCTCCATTACTTCTTGAAGTTAGAGTCATGTGTTTATTTTGTCTTATTTTTTTTAGTACATTTAATTGCATCTTTTTTCTTGGGGAAGTTGTCAATTTATGGAAAAATCATGCATAAAATACAAGCTTCCCATCTACCAATGAAATTGACACCATTCATTGGTGTTCCCCTTTTAAACACATTCAAATGTATAATTCAGTGCTGTTAATTATGTTCACATTGTTGTGCTACCATAACCACCATCCATTACCAAAAATTTTCCATCATTTCAAATAGAAACTCTGTACAAGTTGTTTTGAGGGTGTATCAGTATGTAGAGACAACCCCATTACCTCAGGGTTAAATGAAATTTTAGGGAAATTAATTTTTTTTTATTCTGGATTTTACAACTTCTGTAATTTTAACCTGCTTTTAATTCCCCTCTCTCAAATTTTTATTGAAATAACCAAAAAAAAAAAAAAAAAACAAAAACACAATTACAGCAGGACAAATCTATATCAGTAATGGATAATAGGAATGGATACCACTGAAAGGCCAGAATCTTGGAAGAATTTCTAAAAATAGTCTAAAATTATTCTTGAAAGAGAAAGTACATAATGATATTCTCACAGTCTCAAAAACAGAATACAACTAAGTGGCATTAAAAGGCATACGAGGGAGCAGATGTGACTCAAGTAGTTGAGTACTCACCTCCCACATGGGAGGTCCAGGTTCAGTTCCAGTGCCTCCTATAAAAACAAAAACAAACAACAAGCAAAAAAAAAAGAAGAAGAAGAAAGAAAAAGAAAAAACAAGGAAGCCGATGTGGCTCAGTGGTTGAGTGCTGGCTTCCTACATACAAGGTCCCGGATTCAATCCCCAGCCCCTGGTAAATAAATGAGATCTAAATTAAACAAAATTGTAAAGAAAATTTAATAATAATGGGATAGAAAAAGCTATACTAGGTACTTTACCAGATAAAGTAGAATTCAAAACAAAAAGGATTAAATGAGAACAAAGTATACCTTTTATCAATAAGAGATAAAATTTACAGTGAAGAAATAATAATTGTGAATTTTTATGCATTGACTATATCATCAACATAGAGAAAATAAAAACAGAAGTACAGTGAAAGTTCAGCCATAGTGTAACCTAGATGCCCTTAAACTCGTCCATCTATGGAAAACATCTATTAATTTTTAAATATAAATATTAAAACTATCATTTAAAATATGTGGATGAGCTCAAAAGAGAGTAAGAGAGGTCTTAGAAGCAAATATGAAGTAGGAACATAAATCCAGAATGAAGTAAACTCTAAAGCTGGAAACTACCTTAAATTATCTGCTAATCACATTAACCTGCATGATGGATTTTAACAACCACATGAATGACAGTAAACAAAGTCTCAAAAGGGCCCAAACAAAGTAGAGAGTTATGTTTTTTATAAAAAACTAGGGTCCTTGAATGATTACACTTCAATGAAAGGATAAACCAGAGAGGAAAATGTGTATCAGTTGCAGATACTAGATAAGGATGCATTAACAGACCAGAAACCTGGAGGAATTCTAAAAAATATAGGTGTGGCATAGGGGTGGGAGGAGTCCCTTGAAAGAATTTGGAACAATGTGCAGCCTTCCTGCAAGTTAGGCTCTAATTCACACAACTTGTGTGGCTTTTAAAATATCAAACTATCAAATCAAGAATTCAATTTAAAATGGTTCCTAACGATAGTGCCTCCAGATGTCTGCCAAGCACACACACACACATACGCACACACAGTCATACCCACACATTCTCTCTCAAGGAACATTTCTCAAACCAGACCTCAAGAAATTCTCAAAGACAAATTTCCAAACATATATAAGTTCAAAAGCAGATATCCCAAGCTAAACACATAAGAAGAACCATGAATGTCAGCAGAAACTACAAACAGAAGAATCATATTTCAAAAATTCGAGAATTATCATGTAGAATATAAGAGAAGAATGTTTAATATATTTAAATAAATAAAAGACAATTGAAAACATAAGTAAAGAATGAATGACTAGCAAAAATATCTGGGCAAATTTGGAAAAAATAGAACTTTTAGAAAAAATATAATAATCATTGCAAAGCCTAAAGTTTTATGTTGCTCAGGAGGAGAAGTATACTTATTTACTTTAGACTTTTGTTAAATATGCCTGTTAACTTTTAAAGGATAACCACAAGTAATAGAGTATATGACTTCTGGTGTATTAAAAGAGAAAAAAAAATGAAATTAAGAAAAAAAAAGAACTCAGTAATTCCAAAGGAAGTCAGAAAAGGAGAGAATCACTTTTAAAAGGTAGGACAAATAGAAAGCACAAAATAATATGGAGAAATAAATCCAGATATATTAGTTATTGTGTAAATTAACCCATCTTCACCAATTAAATGACAGATTAGCTGACTGGATTTAAAAAAAAAAAAATTAAAGACTGTTTATAAAAGACACACCTAAAACATAAACTTGCCTAAAAGATAAAGGCACAAAAAGACTGAGAGAAAAATAATGAAAAACATATACCAGATCAACTATAACCAAAAGGAAGCTGGCATAGCTGTTAGTAGGTGAAAAAGACATTAAGGCAAAAAAGCATTACTAAAGACAAAAAGGGTTTTTAAATGATAATAAAAGGCCCAATTCACCAGGAAGATAAAAACATTCCACACTTATATTCACCTAAAAACATATATTCAAAATTTATAAAACAAAAATAGTCAAAACTATAAGAAAAAATGAATAAATCTACCACCATAATGTATATTTTAATATACCTCCCTAAGAAGTTGATAACAAGCAGAAAGAAATCAGTAAGGTCACAGAAGATTTGATCTGGTGGACAAAATAAAACACTGCCCACAACAATTGAAGACTATACATTCTTTCCAAGCACATACGGAACAGTAAGCAAAATTGATAGTGCCACACAGCAAGTCTCAACACATTTCAAAGGATCTGTTTCATATAAATCATGTTGTCTGGCCTCAATGCAAAACGCCATATGTTTGGTAATATAAAAACACTCTTCAGAGTAACTCTTGATCACAAAAGAAATCATAATGGAAATTAATAAATTCTTACATCTGATTAATACCAAAATGCTACAAAACAAAACTTATAGAATATAGATAAAGCAGTACTTCAAGATGTCCTTAATACTTATATTAGAGAACAGGATTCAACATTGGTAAATTAAACATCAACTTAAGATATCTAAATACTTAGAGAAAGAGCAATTAGCCAAAAGAAAAGAGAAATAAGAAGACAAGGATAGGAGCAGAACTGAACTAGAAAACAAGATAAAATAGAGAGGAACAGTAATGCTTAAAGTTTTTTTAAGACTAATAAAATTGAGAAACTTCTGGTAATGTTGTTTAAGAAAAATCAGAAAAGGCAGAAATAAGCAACATTAGAAATGAAAAAGGGAGGTATATCTAAAGATACGGCAGAGATTAAAAGATAGTAAGAAAATTTCAAAAGCTGGAAATAATTCAGAAATGGGGTAATACTTAAAATATAATTTGCCAGTTCTGACTCAAGAATAAATAATCTGAATAGTTCTATGCCCATTAAATAAATTGAATTTTTTAGAAGTCTTCCCACCAGACAGACTCAGTTTTATAAATTTTCTAACAACCAGCAATATAAGTATGGAAAAATGTCCAGCCTCATTAATGGCCACTTTGGCAAAGAATTTTTAGATGATATGGAAGAATGGACTTAATATTTCTGACAAGCAATTTCCCAATATATATCAAAAACTTCAAAATGTTCTTGCTTTTTGACTCAGCCATTCCTTAATAATGCTAGAGAATCACCCACATGTATAAAGACACATGTCCAAAGATATTTGGTATAAATTTTCATAATAGCCACAAATTTAATACATAGGAGCAGGTGAAATGTATTAAATTAACTCTATATAATGGGATACTATAGGGCCATTAAAATGCTGTAAGAGTTGTATATTTATTGATATGTAAATATGTCCGTGATAAGTGTTACACAGCCACATGTACAATAGGGTTCCATCTTTACAAAATAAAATGATAAAAATAACTAACATTTATTGAGCACTTATTATGCTCCAGCTACTTTGCAATATTTTACAAGTATTGTGAAATTTGCTCTTCACAACTGTCCTATGGAATGAGGGAGGTTTTTTAACTCCTTTTTTACAGATGAAAAAACTGGGGCTTAGAGAACTAATAAATGACCTTAAGACTCAGAGTTAATGAGCAATGTTTTATATATGTAACCATAGGGGGAAGACCTGAAATAAGATATACCAAAGTGTTCTCAGTGATTCTATCTAGGTGGTAAAATTAGTAGGATTATTTGTTTCTTTTTACTTGGCGATATTGTCTAATCTGTCTACAAGGAAGAGTATTTTATAATTTTTAACTATTTTCTTAAAAGTATCAACCCAAATTCCAAAACCTAATTGAAGAAAAGGTCCTGTTTCCTCTGATAGTTTGAATAAGTTTTAGAAAGTTTCTCTCTACATACTTTTTTTAAAGATTTATTTTATTTATGTATTCCCACCACCTTATTGTTTGAGCTCACTGTCTGCTCTCAGTGTCCATTCGCTGTGTACTCTCTGTGTCTGCTGTCTTCTCTTTAGGAGGTACCAGAAACCAAATCTGGGACCTCCCATGTGGGAGAGAGGTGCTCAATTGCTTGAGCCACCTCTGCTCCCTGCCTTGTTGTCTCTCTCATTGTGTTTCCTCTTTGTGTCTCCTTGTTGTGTCATCTTGTTATGTCAGCTTACCGCACCTGCCTGTCACGCCAGCTTGCTCTCGTGCTTGTCTTCTCCAGGAGGCACCGGGAGCCAAACCCAGGTCCTTCTATGTGGTAGGCAGGAGCTCAATCACTTGAGCCACATCCGCTTTCTTCTGTATAAATACTTTTAACACCACTTTTAAATCTGCTTTAATCTTTCACCTGACTAGCAAGGGGGTCTGTGGAACAAAAAAGTCTAAGAACCCCTGCTCTAGGGAGTTCCCCATACGAAAATAGATTATGTTTATAGCTTATTTTCATTAAACACTTAGTTAAAATGTGGGGCTACAATTATCCTTGAAAATAACCTTTTAATAATTCAAATGTCATGACAGCATAGCTTAGATGCAACAACTGACATTTACATTTTGCTTGAGTCAGCAATGTTCTTCGGGTTCTCAAAGTTCTTTTAAAAAATAAATCACAAGCTCTGTCTTCAAGAAAAATAAAAGTCCCTAATGCTGTTTTGGCCTCATAAAATAGAATTTAAACAGTGCTGTTTTCTTCTCTTCAGCATCCATTACTGGATATTAGTTAGTAGCAGCAGCCATTATTGACTAATGTATTGTCTCTTATCCCTGTGGACATACAAATCAAACAAGAAAAATGTTTTATAAAAAGCAATAATGCCACCAGACTCTAGTGTAACTCTTCACAGTTTACAGAAAATCTTCCCAAATATTTGAAAATTAAAAAAGTTATTTGAAAGAACAACTAAAAAGACAGAAAGAGAAATAAAAACAACATGTAACATACATAAACCCAAAGAATATATGGCTAATGTAAGTAATTCCTTGAGAGTAATAACACTGAATGCTAATGGATTAAACTTACCAGTCAATAAACATAGATTGGCAGAATGGATAAGGAAATATGACCCATCTATATGTTGTCTACAAGAAACCCACCTTAGACCCAAGGATTCAAGGAGGCTGCAAGTGAATGGCTGGAAAACAATCTTGCAAGCGAACAACAACCAAAAAAGGGTGGGAGTAGCTAAACTAATATCGGACAAAATAGACTTTAAATGCAAAAGTATTGTAAGAGACAAAGATGGACGCTATATATTAGTGAAAGGGGTAATCTTTCAAGAAAGAACAGTCATAAACATTTACACACCTAACAGGGGCACCTCAAAACACATGAGGCAAACACTGGAAAAACTAAGTGGAGAAATAGATGCCTCTACAGTTATAGTGGGGGACTTTTATACACCATTATCACCATTAGACAGAACATCTCAGCAGAGAACCAATAAAGAAACATAGACTTTGATTAATACATTAGAGGATCTAGATCTAATAGACATATATAAAAAAAGTTATTTGAGCTCTCTGTGATCATACCCTTGGAGAGTGACAACACCAGGACAAAAGCCCATGCCTTCTGTCTTCTGGTCCAGAATCCTTTCCAACACCCCACGCAATTCCTTTTATGGGACTTTGGGCAACTTGTACTGTGTTCTTGGGCTATGAAGCTGTAAAAGGCACAGACCTAGAGCCTAGGGTTTAATGCACATTGAATTTATTTGAGCTGTGCAACCTCTTTGCTATCTCTTTTCCTAATAAATAAATTTTTAATCCATTTTTTTTAAGTATCAAATTGCCAAGAAAAAATGTTTTTGCTGCCAGATTCTAAGAAAACATTTCAAATGAGGCAGTTTTCTGAGCATGTACATCTCCCCAGTTCTTTCTGGACCAGCCTAATGCTAATGGAATGGAAAAGCGCAGGCAGCAGTCAGGCAGACCTATGCCCAAATCTCAGTTCTGCACTAAGTAGTATTTCCTGGGGTCAGTTACTTAATTTCTGTGACATCAGTTTCCTCATGTGTAAATAACACACATAAGCCCATATGAGGAGTTAAATGAGATAGAAGCCATTCATTCAATAAGTATTTGTTCATAACCTAACATGCACCAGCCAAATTTCTGCCCTCAGAGATTAAAATGTTAGTTTGGCTATCATTTCATTTAATGGGCAGACCTTGAGAATGTGAGCACAAGAAAATTTCATTCTTTACCTTCTACTGCCCAATTTGTGAGGTAGTTTTAGCCCTGCCTCTGGTTAGAGCCGTGGGTTGGTCCCATAGCTTTTCTAAGATTAGCTTTCTAAGATAATAAAAAGTCCTCCAGACACTTTCAGTCTCAAGAACAGTGTGATTTCAATAGCTAATATATCCAATCCTCTGTAACTATATAACTCCTTCCGTATATACAGTTAATCTAGAGTTTCTGTGCTCCTCCAGCTCAGAACACCTTTAGGCTTGATCCTTTGTTGTAGAGAAGCTGCCAGATTGACCTTCTCTCTCCTAGCTCCACTTCTTTCACCTCTGCTCATTAGTCACACTCTCTGACCCAACCTGGTTGAGACCCAGGAAAGTGAGGAGTAGGGCAAGAAGCCCAGCCCTGTGTGGCAGGTACAGTTAAGACCTTACATAGGTGCTCCCTGGGCTTGGTTGATTCTTAAAACAAGCACGTTCTCTTGTGTTCTGCTTTTATGGGTCTCTCACTCAGAGATTCTTACTGGGAGTATAAAGCTGCACTTCCAGTGAAAATGACACTAATCTTCACCCTCCAGGAAGTCCTCCTGGGTAGAATTCAAGACAACTCCAGGTTGACTCATTCCCTGGTGGCCCAAATCTGGTCCATGAGAAACACATATGCTTGACCACTTTCTTCATAGAAAGGCTCTTCCCTGACCCCTTCAACTTTAGCCCTTTTATAAGAGTTATAGGTTTGAAAGTCAAACACTATATATATATATGTAATTTTTACCACTCCTTTTTCAAGTCCTTTTTAGGTAATCGGATACCTATTGTTTCATTCCTTTTCCTTTCATTCTTTTGGAACTGCTGCCAAAACTTTAGACTTCCATTTAACATTTCATTATGGTTCCTTTCATTCCTGATAGGAAAAAAGAGGCTGAAAGCAATATCAGTGACCTTGTATTTCTAAACAGAATGAACTTGGTTTGTCTCAGAAAATTAAGTGGCAACAGACAAGCAGAAGGGCTCTGGTCTGCTCTTTTCTTCAACCAAGATAATATTTGCCAAGCAACCAACATTGATTGATTCTTAAAGCAAGGGTGAGTTAGCAATGCAGAGAGGGAGAGAGAGAAAAACAAGGTTGCTTTTAAGAGTAGGAATTAGAAGATGTAGGTTTTGGCCCTGGTTCTGTCATTAACTAACTAGTGACCTTGGATAAGTAACCTAATCTCTGAGTTTCAGCATCTATAAAATACCAAGTTTTTGTGAAGGTCAAATATTAATACACTTGAAATCTCTTCAAAAACTATACATATTCCAGGTGACAGTATCATTCCTCTTAATAAGAAGCAATGCAGCTCTGTCACTCAATCCTCTTATTTCTTCATTTAGAAAATGTTTCACCCTTTCCTCTTCATTCCCACTGCAGTCACCCTTGTCTAAACTCAGATTACAGCAATAATCTCCTAATTTGTCTCTCTTCTGCCCCATACTCACAATTTATACCCAATAGAAAGGAGTTGGACTAGAATCTAAGGCCTCCTCTTTTCTTTTGTGATGCTTGGATTCTATGAGGAAATAAACAGAAATAGAAAGCATAGCTGTTCCTTTCCCCACCCACTCCATCCTTAGCTTTTGCTAAGATTCAAATAAGGCATTTGGTGTAATAAAGCTTTGATAAGATAGATAGATAAATACATAGATCGATATAGAAAACTGAATGAGAAAAAAAGGTCTGTTAATTGAAGACCATGATTTTTCATAATTTCAATGACTCCATAAACACTCAGAAATGGTCATATTTATTGTTACAATATATGGCAATGTGTGTATCTTACCATTCTCACTTGCTCTCAATCTATGACAATTGGTTTCCACCCCTACTCTACTGAAGTTTCTGTAGCCAGGATCACCACATCTCCATTACTGCTCACTTTCATGGACATTAGCCTCTCAGCAGCATTCAACATTGCCCCCATTTAATGATTTTCTTCCATTGGATTTTCCAACCCCCCACTCTGTCTCCTTCCTCTTCTGCCTGTTCCTTTGTTCCTGGTGTTCCTCATAATGCAGCGCTGGACAGCCTGCTCTGCTTTCCTGACACAGTCAGTCATATCCCCTCCCATGAGTCTGGTCACCACCCTCATGCTGATGTCGCCAAAATCCACATCTTTGGCCCTAGTTTCCCTCCTGAGATCACACTCACATGGAGCCCACAACATACTCAACATACTCACCATCTATGCTTGAATATACCAAAGACACCTCACACTGCACATGTCCTGCATGAAGCCCATCATCCACCCTGCTCATCTTGTCCATTCTCTACCTCAAGGAATAGGACAACCCAAGCCAGAGCCTCATCCCCCACCCCAGCCCACCCCCCATCTCTCTCTCTCTCATTTCCCTCAACATCTACTCAAACACCAAGTCCTATTGATTCTAAATACCTCTCAAATCCATCCACATCTCTCCATCTCCACTGCCAGCAGCCTCCTCTGGCTCTGTCGTCTCTTATATAGATGACGGTAACAGCCTCCTAACTAGTCTCCCTGACTCCTCCCCCACTGCAGCCAGAGTCATCTTTCTAACACTGAGATCTAAATAATGACTTCCTACTTATTTCGAATAAAGTCCAAACTCCTTAACGTAGCTTTATTAGGACCACCATGATTTTGACTGTTCTTGCCTCTACACCCTCTACTCTGACTCCCTCCACCTCGATGTCTACACTGACATCATAATAAATTATCACCAGTTCCCCAAACAGGCCATGTCATCTTGCCTAATAGCTTTTGCACATGCTGTTATTCCTGCCAGAAATCTTCTTTCCCCACCCCATTACCTGGCTAACCTCAATTTATCCTCAGGGTCTCAGTTGGCTATCACTACTTCCAGAAAGACCCCCAAATGCCCCTAAATCTAAGTTGGATTCCCCTCTTTGCTTACAGAGCACCTTTACTCCCCTTATCATAGCACTTAAATATTGTATTGCATTTGTCATGCCCCCACCAGACCATATACTCTAAAAGGCAGAATTGACATCTGTCATGTTCACTGCCATACCCCAGTGACTAGAGCATCTCCTGCCACATAGTACACCCGTCAATGGTGTTTGCTGAGTGAATGAATTAAATGTGTAAGTATATATAGTAAATTACTTTGCAAAGAGGCTACCCTTCAAATTTTATGAATTACTCTAATAGAAGATGTTCTGTATGAAAAAAAAAAAAAAGAAAGCCATCTTAAAACATTAGAAAAGCACTGCAATCTTGTATGTCTAAGTATTCCTTTTTAAAAATGTTGAGCCTGGCCTTTCAAAATGTGTTCTCAATTACAAAATAGCTTCTGAGACCACTTATAGGTATGTATCATTTGTCCAGCAAACCTTGCCAGTACTACCAAATAACTGAAAATCAAGGAATAGCAATCTATCCATAGCTTCCTCTCTGTTGTTTGTCAGGTTCTGTGGAAAAGGGTGCTCAGGCTGTGCCTTTTTTCCCAGGCTGTGGCCTGGTATTTTATTGGGCCTCTCTTCTTCTGTGTTTTAATACTGAGAATGAGGCTGCTGCCAAGAAGCCAGACCCAATGCCTGGGATCTTGGCAGGAAAAATATTTCTCCAGTGTCCAAATTAATCCTCAAAGGCTGATAGATCAATATACAAGGAGAACGTGTGATGATTTTAGCCATCTGGAATTTTAAAAAATCGTCTGTGGGTTTAACAGAAACTACCTAGCCCTCCAGTATCCAGGAACACCTGGGTATTAGCTCACGGTAGCATGAACACACCTTCCCACATACCACTACCATCAGATCCAGGTGGGGAAGCTCCTGGCAGCTTCCCAGAGTGCTGGCCTTGCTGTTGAGTCTGCCAGTTTGCTTTTCAGTGTCAAAGCAAGCAGCTTCAACCATTCTTCCTTCCCAAGACCCTCATAAGATAAACTGGATTTAGACTCTGTCTTCACACACCTGATCAACTGTTGTAACAATCAGGCAGTCATAAAGAAAAGGGGAGAAAGCATATCAGGACAGACATTTTTAAAAACAATGTGAGTGACTTTTTTAATCTAAATTTTTCCTGCCAAATGGCTGTATCAGTTTTTTTCCTTTAAGTATCCCAAAAGGGTGCGGGGGAGAAGGCTATTTCCACAAAGTGGAAGGGAGTCTACATGGGTATTGGATTTAGCAAGTTTAAATTCTTCATCACCAGACAAAATGTTGCAAAGGAAACTGGTTCTAAACCAATTCCTCTGGTGGTCTTGCCCTGTCTTAAAGGAAAAGGAGGAGTGGAAGAAGTGTTTAAATGCCCAGGCATCCTTAGCTTGCTTTTGTTGTAGCTGTAAATGCCACCACTGAGTGTGCACTTTGTAAAGCCAAGGGCTTTACATTCATCATTTCACTTGGTGCTCACAACAGCCCTAATCAGGTGAGTGTTACTCCCATTTTAAGGTGGGGAAGCTGGGGCATAGAGAGACTCAGTAACTTGTTCAAGGTCCCACCACTATTCAGTGGCACAGCTAGGGTTCCATACCACTCTAACTCCAAAACTCCTGTTATTCCTAATGTAAGACAATCTTTAGATACTATTAGTTTTGCAGTTTCCTAAACCAACCGTAGAACTTGAAATATGTAAGACACCAAAGATAATTCCTTTATTCAAGATTTTTTCTAATTTAAGTTCTTTTAAAGGCAACAACAATAATGAAAATCAAAAGGTCAAAGGAGGGAGATCAGGAACTACCCATAAATCCCACTGCATTAGTTAATTATGTTTTCATTTTTTCATGTTTCTTCCAGTCGTTGCCCATTCCAGATATGTAATTATATATCATTTCAAAGACCACTTTAAATGGCTGGTTAGTATTGAAAAGATAAATACATTAAATGAGTTGTCTTTTCAAAAACATACTTTAAAAAAAAAATCTTACCTCCACATTCTGGGTTTCATTTCCCTTTCTGGAACAATAACAACAACAAAATCTTGAAGAATTCTGATTCACACAGCAGATGTGAGGATAAGAGAAACTGCTGGCTAATTAGAGATGAGTTTCACTGGAAACAATCACATAAAAACAAACTATGCATGGTAAATTCCTATCCCTGGTAGTTGGTCTCAGGCTACACCAAAATTATCCCACCAAAGATATCTCTGTCTCCCTCCCTCCCTCTCTCTCTCCCTCCCTCCTTTCCTCCCCCTCTCTCTCTCCCTCCCTCTCTCCCTTCCTCCTTCTCTCTCTCACATGCACACACACTGAGTTTCAAGGTAAAATACATATAGGGACCGCTGTTTACACCCTCCCCCTTAGAGATTTAAAGTGTTCATTAGCATATTAGGAATCTGGGAGGTCACACCGTAAGGAACCTTCTTGCTTTCGCCCAGTACTTGCAAACTCCGTTGCCTTCAGGTCCGGGTGGTAAAGGCAAGGACGGTGATGAAGTAGAGACCACATGTTCTTCTGGAAGGTGGCTGCTCTCAACAAGTGGGCCCATAGTCACAGATCCTCAGGAAAGGCCTCAAGTCTGCGTTTTTATATGAAATTTCACATCCAGGGTGAGGAGAAAAATTAGCGTGTCTCTTTGGCTAGATCCGGCCCATAGACCACCAATGTGCAACCTCCCTCTGGTTTAACCCAAAGCATCTCAAACTCATTTGACCACAAAACTCCATTTTAAGTAGGACTCTTTGATGAGGTTACTTCAGCTAAGAAAGTGTGGCCCACCTCAATCAGGATGAGACTTAATTCTGTTACTGAAGTCCTTTATAAGTGAGTGAAATTCAGAGAAAGTCACAGAAGGAGAGCCGGATGCTGGACATCAGTAGAATCTGGAGAAGAAAGGAGAGAACTGGAGATGTTGCTATATGCTTTGCCATGTGAAAGATGAGGACCAAAGATCGCCAGCTGCCAGCCCCAAAACACCACAGTCTTCGGGGAGAAAGCATTGCCTAGATGATGCCTTGATTTGGACTTTGTTTTTAGCATCAAAACCACAAGCTAATTAATTTTTATGGTTTAAACCAACCTATTTCATGTATTTACTTGAGCAGCATAGGAAATTAAAACAGATTTTGGTACCAGATGAGTGGAGTGCAGCTATTGCAAATACCAAACATGTGGAAATGGCTTTGGAATTGGATAATGGGTAGAGGCTGGAAGAATTGTGAGGAACTTATAGAAACACTGTAAATTGCTTTGGAGAGACTGTTGGTAGAAATACAGATGCTAAGCATACTCTTGATGAGGCCTTAGAAGGAAATGAATGTGTTATTGGAAATTGGATGAAACATGATCCTTGTTTTAAAGTGACAGAGAACTTGGCGAATTTAAGTTCTGATGTCAGGTGGAAGGCAGAATTTGAAAGTGATGAACTTAGGTATTTAGCTGAGGATATTTCCAGGCTAAATGTGGAAAGTGAAGCCTGATTTATCCTTGCAGCTTATAGTGAAATGAGAGAGAAAGATAAGCTAAGAACTAAACTGGGAACAAAGAACCAGAAATTGATGGTTTGAAAATTCTGAGCTTCTGGAAAGCAAGTCCCCAGAGAATAGTGCTCTACTGAGAGTTTAACTGAACATGGAACCAGTCAGCTATTTCAGGGGAAATCAGGATTGAAGGTGAAGTTATCCAGGAAGGATCTGGGGAAAGTCCTATTGTCTGATGAATTGGACCCCTGTGAACTATATAAAACTGGTAAGTGTTTTATGTAATTCGTATGAAAGGAACGACTGCCAGCCTGGACTGAAAGGGATAGAAAAGGGACAAATTTAATGAAGAAGGACTGCAAGGGCAGAACCATGGAAGCTGAGGTCTGTACTGAAGAGATCTCCTCAGACCAAGAGAGCAGGGCCACCCGTGTGTGTGGAAAGGTCAAGTCTGCCCCAGTGCTTAGAGAGGGTGTGCATTTGGCTCCATTGTTCAAGGAGAGTGCTGCCATCCCAGTGCTCTGAGAAGATGGAACTTGTGTCTTGGAGATTGTTGAGATTCTGGCCACCAGCCCAACGCATGGAGAGGGTAGAGCCTTCACCCCAGTTCTCTAGGAGAGTATAGCTGCTTTGTAAGCACTTGGAGGGTGTGACTTCCACTCCATCAGAACTAGAGGAACAAACAATGTTCCACAGATGACTCTCAGACCTTGAAATTTAATGGAGTATGTCCTGCTAGGTTTCAGAATTGTTTGGAACCTGTGGTCCCTGTTTTCCTTCCAATATCTCCTTATGGGATTAGAAATATTTATCCTATGCCTGTCCCTTCATTTTATATCAGAAACAGGTAATTTGTTTTCTAGGTTTCACAGGTCCACAGAGAACTGTGCCCCAGGACAGACCATTCCCATAACCAATTTTGATGGGAGTTTGTATTGATTTTGTTTCTAGAAATGTTTTAAGGCTTAGTGGATATTGTGATGGAATGAATGTATTTGCATGGAGATATGGGGGTCTAGAGGGTGGAGTATGGTGTTTTGAAGCTATATGTACCCCAGAAACATGTTCTTTTCCCCCTCTTTTTTTAAATTTTATTTTTAAAGAAGCTTTAGATTACATAAATGTTACATCAAAAATATAGGGATTCCCATATACCCCAGCCCCTCCCCTTCCCACACTTTTCCCCATTAACACCATCTTTCATTAGTGTGGTACATTTGTTACAATTGATTAATACATAGAAGCATTGTTACTAACTATGGTCTATAGTTTACATATGGTTTACACTTTGCACCGCACAGTTATATAGATTTTGACAAAACGTATAATGGCCTGATCCATTATTGCAATGTCATGCAGAACAGTTCCAATGTCCCCAAAATGTCTCATGTTACACCTATTCTTCCCACTCCCTTGCCTCAGAACCTCTGGTGACCACTGTCTTTATATCAATGTTACAAGTTCTTCCATTGCTAGAATAATAATGTCTACTTTAATCCACAGTTGCATTCCCCCCTTATGTGTGCTCATTCCTCAATCTTGAGGATTTGGGGATGGTGATGCCCATTCTACTTCTGACTGAGAGGAGGCTTAGATCCCATGGAGCAGATGGATGGAACTGTCTTGCTTGCAGTTGTAGATACCCTCTGTTTTTTGGGATGGGCATTGTCCATCATCATCATTTTGTTACTTGTCCTGGCCAAGTCTGGAGAGTAGGTATTGGCTGCAACTCTGTTGAGATTCAGAGCTCAATCAGCATATGAACAACCAGAAGGTTTAAGTCCCTGGGACACATATTTAATGGGTATAGTGCTAATTATAGGTGCAAATATAGTGTCTGGATGTCTCTAGAGCCCTCAGGAGGACCCCTGCTTGAGGCACAGTTTACTGTAGCAGTCAGTGAGATCCTTGCAAGACATGCATAAGTGTAACCTCTCTAATGACTCCCTTTAAAATCTTTTAACCATAAAACTCGTTTGTATTTAATATTTCCCCTTTTTGGTCAATGTCTTTTTCCAAATGCATTGCTAGTTGGCACTTGGTAATAATTCCTCACTGCCATCCTAAGGAGTCATATCCCACACTGAGGGGAAGGTAGTGAGTTTATATGCTGAGTTTTTCTTAGAGCCACATCTGAGCAACAAGGCGACTTTCAGGAGAAACCCTTAGGCAGTATATAATACTAAGCTAAGTTTCAATTTCACGAGAAGAAGGTTCATAAGTACAAGGATCTGGTGTATTGGTCTGGTCTCCTACACTAGGCACTACCCATGTACTCTAGGGATTCTTGCCACTCTATTAGAGAATGTAGCAGGACTCCCCAGGATGGAAATTCAATATTCTTTCAGTTATTATGTGGGTCTCCACCCACCAAGACAACACCAGTAACCTTCACTTGCCGTATTTGCTAAAAGAACATTCCCACCATTGTAGTTTAACCACAGACCTACAAATCCCCTGAGTTCACCTATTCCTTCCTCCAGCCCTCCTCCCAGTTCATGGATAGTCTAACCCAAACCCCCCACACCCTGCTTTCCCTCACCTTCCAACACCATCTACCCCACTCATATCCCTGCAGCACTATCTTCCCCCATCCACTGCCAAACCACCCCTTCCACCTTATCCTAGATTTTGCCCATATTGAACATCGGCTCACCACCCTTTCTGTCTCCTGATAACCTATCTCCCAGACTCTAGTTCTGTGGGTCTGCACAATTTACTTAGGTCATATCAGTGAGGTCATGTAATATTTGTCCTTTAGTGATTGGCTTACTTCACTCAGCATAAAGTCTTCAATATTCATCCATTTTGTCTTGTGTGTCAATACTTCATTCCTTCTTACAGCTGAGCAATATTCTATTGTATGTATATACCACAATTTGTTTATCTACTCTTCTAAGTGATGGACACTTAGGTTGCTTCCAACTTTGAGCAATAGTGAATAATGCTGCTGTGAACATTGGTGTGCATATAAATGTTCGTGTCCCTGCCTTCAATTCTCTGGGTATATACCCAGCAGTGGGATTGCTGGATCATGTGGCAGTTCTATAGTTAGCTTCCTGAAGAACCACCAAACCATCCTCCACCATGGCTGCACCATTCCACATTCCCACAAGTAGTGGATAAGGGTTCCCTTTCCTCCACATCCTCTCCAACACCTGTAGTTCTCTGCTTTTTTAATAGCAACCAGTCTAATAGGTGTAAGATGATATCTCATTGTAGTTTTGATTTGAATTTCCCTAATACCTAGTGATGATGAGCATCTTTTCACATGTTTTTAGCTATTTTTATTTCCTGTTTGGAAAAGTGTCTATTCAAATCTCTTGGGGACTTCTGGGAAGATGGCAGACTAGAAAGACATGGGACTCTCTTCTCTTCCAGAAAAATAGCTAGAGGACAGGCTAAAACAGCCTAGAAAAAAATCTTCTAGGCTTAGGACACCAGGCAAAGGCTGGACACTGCCTAGAAGAGAGAGGGACAAAGGAGGGAAATCGCTTCGACAGAACTGTGAGTTGAAACCAGTGGGTGCTGTTGCCGGCACCATCCCCCACACTAAAGACACTTTAGAATTCTCAGGCCTCTGGGCCTGCAACTACAGACAAAGGGGGCGCCAGGGATCTACCATCCCAGGAAAGGGGAAAGAGAGGGACACAACCTAAGGCTGACTCAGCTTCTGACCCACAAATTTGCTCTGCTGTGTCCTACAAGCCCTTCCAGGACAGGTGGGACCACACAGTGGTTTGCCCTGAGAGCTGGTATAGGACTGGAGAAATCCAACCCATGTGATCTCACTCTTTTCTAGCTGGGACTAATTGTTGAGGATGCCCCAGGAGAGAAAGGGACACAACCTAAAGCTTACTCAGCTTCTGACCCACAAATTTGGTCTGCTGTGTCCCAGGAGCCCTTCTAGACCAGGCGCTATTGTTTGCCTTTGAAGCCGGCAAGGGTATACAGATATACAACCCTCCCAATCTCCTCCTCTACTAACATGGACTGATTGTTGAGGACTCAGAGGGAGTGGAAATATTTCCGACCGGAGAGAGGGAGGGGGCTGCCAGAGAAGGCTGGAGAACTGTCTCAGAAAAAGTTTGAATTACAAGGCTCATAGCCTTCAGACAGGAAGCTTTATCACATTGATCTGGTCTGTGTTGCAACAGATCTCTTGCTTATTTTTTAAATGGGTTGTTTGTCTTTTTATTTTCAAGATGTAGGATTTCTTTATATATGCTGAATATTAGGCCCTTATTGGATAAATGGTTACCAAATATTTTCTTCCATTGAGTAGTTTGTCTTTTCGCTTTCTTGATGAACTTCTTTGAAGCACAAAAGTTTTTTATTTTGCAGAGGTTCCATTTATCAATTTTTTATTTCATTGCTTGCACTTTGGGTATAAAGTTTATGAATCCATTTTCTAGTACAAGATCTCATAGATGCTTCCTTACATTATCTTCTTGGATCTTTATGGTCTTGGCTCTTATATTTAGATCTTTGATCCATCTTGAGTTAATTTTTGTATAGGGCATGTATCTCATTCTTTTAGATATGGATATCAAGTTCTCACAGCACCATTTGTTGAAGAGGCCATTCTGTACCAGTAGAGTGGGCTTGGTGGCCTTGTTGAATATCAGTTGACCGTATATGTAAGGATCTATTTCAGAACTCTCAATTCAGTTCCATTGGTCAGTATGTTTATCCTTGTGCCAATACCATGCAGCTTTGATTACTGTAGCTTTGGAACATGCTTTAAAGTCAGGTAATGTGATTTCTCCCATTTCATTTTTCTTTTTCAATATGTTTTTGGCTATTCAGGGCCCCTTGTCTATCCAAATAAATTTCATAATTAACTTCTCCAATTTAGTAAAAAAAAAAATGCTATTGTAATTTTTATTGGGATTGCATTAAATCTGTAAATCAATTTGTGTAAGACAGACATCTTAATGATGTTTAGTCTTCCAATCCATGAACATGGAATAGTCTTTTATTTATTTAGTTCTTCTTTGATTTCCTTCAACAATTTGTGTAGTTTTCTGTGTACAAATCCTTTACATCTTTAGTTCAGTTTATCATTAGATATTTGATTCTTTTAGTTGTTAACGTAAATGGAATTTTTTCTTGATATCCTCCTCAGATTGCTCATTATTGGTGTACAGAAATGCTACTGATTTTTACGTGTTGATCTTATATTCTGCCATCTTGCTAAACTCATTTATCAGCTCTTGAAGATTTGTTGTAGATTTTTCAGGGCTTTCTATATATAGAATCATGTCATCTGCAAATAGTGAATTTTTTCCTTCTCCCTTTCCAATTTGGATGCCTTTTATAATTTTTTCTTGCCTAAGTGCTCAAGCAAGGACTTCTAACACAATGTTAGATAAGAGCAGTGACAGTGGGCATCCTTGTCTTGTTACAGATCTTAGAGGGAAAGCCTTTAGCATTTCACCATTGAATATGCTGTTAGCTGTGGGTTTTTTTTTTTTTTTTTTAAAGATTTTATTTATTTATTCATTTATCCCCCCCTTGCTGCTTGTGCTCGCTGGGTCAGCTAACCACGCCGTGCGGGCGGGCTTGCCTTCACCAGGAGGCCCCAGGAACCGAACCCGGGGCCTCCCATATGGTAAACGGGAGCCCTACTGATTGAGCCACAGCCACTTCCCAGCTGTGGGTTTTTATATATAACCTTTATCATATTGAGGAGGTTTCCTTCTACTCCTATCTTTTGAGTATTTTTTTATCTAGAAAGAATGTGTATTTTGTCAAATACTTTTTCTGCATCAGTAGAGATGATCATGTGATTTTTTCTTTCAATTTGCTAATGTGGTATATTACATTGATTGATTTTCTTATGTTGGACCATCTTTGCATACTTGGGATGAAACCCACTTGCTCATGGTGTATAATTCATTTGATATGTTGTTGAATTCAATTGTCAAGTTTTGTTTTGTTTTTTGAGATTTTAGCATCCAGTTTCATTAGAGACATTGGTCTATAGTTTTCTTTTTTTGTGGCATCTTTATATGACTTTGGTATTAAGGTGATGTTGGCATCATAGAATGAGTTAGGCAATGCTCCCTTCATTTTTGTGTGTGTGTTTTGTTTGTTTGTTTATTTGTTTGTTTGTTTGTTTTTGAGGTACTGGGGCCTGGGACCTCATATGTGGGAAGCTGGCAATCAACCACTGAGCCACATCAGCTCTCCTGAGTTAGTTTTTGTTTGTTTGCATGTTTGTTTTTGTTTTTAGGAGGCACCAGGGACTGAACCCAGGACCTCCCATGTGGGAAGCAGGTGTTCAACTACTTGAGCCATATCCTCTCTCCTGTCCCCTCCACTTCTATTTTTTGGAAGAGTTTAAGCAGGATTGGTGTTAGTTTTCTCTGGAATGATTGGTAGAATTCACCTGTGAAGCCATCTAGTCATGGGCTTTTCTTAGTTCAGAGGTTTCTGATGACTAATTCAATCTCTTTACTTGTGATTGGCCCATTGAGTTCATCAATTTCTTCTTTCATCAATGTAGGCTGCTTGTGTGTTTCAGGAAATTTGTCCATTTCATCTTGGTTATCTATCTTGTTGACATACAATTTTTTAAAGTATCCTCTGATGATACTCTTTATTTCTGTGAGATCAGTGATGATATCCCCTCCCTTTTTTTTTATTTTATGTATTTAAAAAACATTTTCTTAAGTTTAATCCATCCATATGGGTATGAACCCATTGTCAGTAGGACCCTTTCATTAGGTTGCTTCAGTTAAAAGGTGTGACCCACCTCAACCAGGATGTGTCTTAATCCTATTACTGGAATCCTTTATAAGTGGAGTAAAATTACAACACAGAGAAAGAAAGCCACAGAGGAACCAGCCAGAAGCTGGGCATCAGTGGAATCTAGAAACGAAATGAGAGACCTGGAGATGTTACAATGTGCCTTGCCATGTGACAACCTAAGAACCAAAGATCACCAGCAGCCACCCTCAGAAAGCCACAATCTTTGGGGGAGAAAGCATTGCCTTGATGATGCCTTGATTTGGGCTTTCTTTCAGCCTCAAAAGCCTAAGCTAATAAATTCCCATTGTTTAAACCAGTCCATTTCATGGTATTTGCTTGAGCAGCCTAGGAAACTAAAACACCTCTTATTTATGAGTTTAACTACAAAGAGAAAGGAACCCAAGCTGCCATCTAACGAACCCAGACTCCTTACTTTACACATAAGAGAAAATAGTATATAGATGGATTAAAATTACTTGCTCAAGTTCACAAGGATAACAGCAGCTTCTAGCACACACCTCTCTCTAAACCGCTGGTACACAAAACACATATTGAAGGAATTTGGAGGCAAGAGATTATTCTAATCTGGGGTCACTGGAGAAAACATCTTGGGGGAATTGAAATTGAAAAGCAGTAAGCTTTTTTAAAACCAAAGCTTACTTTTCCACCAAAATAACATGCTAGCAATAGAAAATTTAGAAAATTCTGAAAAGTACAGGAAAGGTCATGAGATAAATTACTCATAATCCTATCTCATAAAAATAGTGCTATTGGTGCATTTCTCTTCAGTCTTATTTCCACATAATTTGCTGCTGTTTTTCTATCATTGTGGTCATATCAGTTATAAATGAACATTATAACTTAAGGTATGTTTCATGCTATAATAATCTCCTCATTCAAAGACCATTTTCACTGCAACATAACAGTCCATTAAAGAGGATTTACCATAATTTGCTTAATATTGCTACTGTTTTTAAATAGTTAGGTGAAAGGTAAAGATTTAAATGAAGGGAGGGAAAGTATCTAGAGAAGGAATATATATTTACAGCAAATTGAAGCACCAAAATGCTCACAGCATATGTATTTATGCTTTGAAGTTTTGGGTGATCTTGTTTTCTTCTTTATATTTTTCTCAATGGTACAAAAACACTAATAAGAGCATCTACTTTTATTTAATATCTACCACATGCTAGATGCTACCTTTACATTTTCTCATTTAATCCTCATAATGACTAACCAAGGTCACAATTACATCTTCATTTAAACATAAGGAAAGTGATACCCAGAGAAGTTAAGTTGTAGAAGGTCAGTTGTGGAGCCAGAAATTGTACCCAGGAACATTTGAGAAGAAAGCTGTTGTTCTTAATCACCATACTGTTTAACCTAAGTTTTTTATGAGTATGTACCATTGTTATAATCAAAAAGCTATTTTTTTTTTTAATGAAAATGGATTACAAACAATAGTCAGCTCATAACTGGTATCAGCAGCTGATTTGGTAACTGTAGAGGTATTTTTTTTAAATCTACTAAAATCCCAGAAAAGCTAAGAAAATCATAAATAAATAATATCCATTCAATCATGTCTGAAATGTTTAAAATTCAAATATGCTTCAGGTTTCTCTGAAATTGATTTTTTTAAAGGCAGTGTTAATTGCAGTTATGTGAATGAAGTCTGGATTCCAAGACTGGATGAAAATTGATTGTGCTAAAAGTAGTCTTCTGTAATTAAATGAAAACTGCTCTGTGCACTTTAATTAGTCGGCAATGACTTATTTTAAGTAAAAACAGTAAGTCCTGATGTATCTCATTAAATGAGAGTCTGGCAGCCCCACCTCAGCTGGGATTCTGTCTGTTTTCCATAACAGTCTTATTTATGCATCTACTGCTCTAATTTAAAGTGTCAGGGAAGGTGATGCATCCTTTTGTAAGCCAGATGCATGCATTATCCCTTCATTCAGAAGACTTTTAATATGTTTTAAGTACCAAGGAATCTCACCAGGGGTATGTAACTGCTTCAGAAAAGATGTGCAGTCATTGGCATTTCACATAACCCGACGGGGGCTTGGGAAAGTCAGAAAACATTATAAAATTCACTTAACAGATTTTTCTTAGGTGCTAATGCAGACAAGTTGAATCTATGTCCTTGAAGGGCTATTAAAGAAAAGGAGTGCCCCAAAATTTTCTCCAAATTCCTTAATCTCTAGTAATATCCTGTTTCCATGCTGTTGAAAAAAAGGAAAATAACCTTATTTTTCTTTTTTATGGTGGTTTTTCTTTTCACTTTTTTAAATAATAAAATCAATGCATGGTCATCATAGAAAATTTAGAAAGTAGAGAAAAATGTAAAGAAGCAGGAAAAAAACAGCCATCAACCCTTTATTCAAAGACATATTACTATTAGCATGGTAGTACATTTCCTTTCAATCTTTTATCTAGCCTTTGATTTTATATATCTGCCATCATTCTTTTTGCACAATTTTGTATCTAGTAGAAAAATCCTTTACAAAAGAAAATTTCAGATTTTATTCCTAACCTTTACCTGGGTACCTGGTGGCCAGTCCATGTGTTTCAAGTATCTCAAAGATTGTCATGACGCCTGCTTCCCTGAGCCTTCAATGAGAGAAGGCCTGCACCAACAGGATAGGACCCATTCCTATGGTAATAATGAATATACGAACATAATAAAGAAGGAACTTAAGACCTACTATTTATTTAGTACCCTGGATTAATCACATTGAGCCAGCCCTCCTCCCCTGAACATTTGTATCCAGAAGAAATGAGGTTATGATTTTCATTAAGAGCAACTTTGAAGAAGTGTTCTTGCCACTGAACAACCAACACCCAGAGGTGACAGGTGGAGTGTAGGGTGAGACTCAGAGAATTAAAAGGTGATGGCTGAGAAGTGGATGTGGCTCAAGCAGTTGGGTGCCTGCCTAGCACATGGGAGGTCCCAGGTTTGGTTTCTGGTGCCTTTAAAGAAGACAAGCAAGACAGTGATCTGATGTGATGGGCTGACACAACAAGAGACAAACAAACAGGAAGCAGATGTGGCTCAAGCGATTGGGTGCCTCCCTCCCACATTGAAGTTCCGGGTTTGGTTCCTAGTGCCTCCTAAAAATGAGATGAGCAGATACAGAGAGGAACAACAAACAGACACAGAGAACAGACAGCGAGCACAAACAATGGGGTGGGGGGGGAGTAAATAAATAAAGTAAATATATATATTTTTAAAGCTGATGGGCATTAAACAAGGATCTCCACTTCACCACAGCTATTCAACATTGTAGTGGAAGCTCTAGTCAGAGCAATTGGGCAAGAAAAGGAAATAAAAGTCATACAAATTAGAAGGAAGAAGTAAAGCTATCCCTGTTCACAAATGACATGATCTATATATAGAAAATCTAAAAGAATGCTGTTAGAACTAATTGATGAATTCGTCAAAGTGGCAGGGTAAAAGAGCAACACACCAAAATCAGTGATGTTTCTAGGCATCAGCAATGAGCAATCCAAAATGGAAATCAAGAAATCAGTTCCATTTACAAAAGAATAAAATATCCAGGAATAAATTTAACTGAGGGTATAAAGGACTTGTACATGGAAAACTATAAATTATTACCGAAAGAAATTTTAAAAGAATTTTAAAAATGGAAAGATATTCTGTGCTTATGAATTGGAAGACTTAATATCACTATGATGTCAATACTCCCCAAAACAATTTACAAATTCAACACAATCCCAATCAAAATAGCAACAGCCTTCTTTGCAGAACTGGAAAAACTAATCATCAAATTTGTGTGGAAGGGCAAGAGATCCCAAACAGGCAAAAAATTTCTTGAAAAAAGAGAACAAAACTGGAGAACTCACACTTCCCAATATCAAAACTTATTACAAAACTACAGTAATCAAAACAGTGGGTACTGGCACAAGGACAAGAATATAGACCAATATAATAGAATTGAAGGTTCAAAAACAAACCCACATGTATATGGCCAATTGATTTTGAAAAGGGTGCCAAGTCAATTCAATGGGGAAAAAATAGTCCCTTTAACAAATGGTGCTAGAACAATTGTATATCTACATGCAAAAGAATGAAAGTGCACCCCTACCTCACACCATATACAGAAGTTAATTCAAAATGGATCAACATTTTGAGAGTTAAAGCTATAAAACATTTAGAAAGCAACATAGGAAAATAGCTTTAGGACCTTGTATTAGGTGATGGATTCTTAGACTTTACTGCTAGAGCATGAACAACAAAAGAAAAACATAGATAAATTGGACTTTATCAAAACTTAAATTTTTTGTGCATTAAAGGACATTATCAAGAAAGTGAAAAACAACAAACAGAATGAGAGAAAATATTTGGAAACCGTATATCTGATAAGGGTTTAATATCCAGAAGAAAAGAAAAAAACTACAACTCAACAACAAAAAGACAATCCAATTAAAAAAGAGCAAAAGACTTAGTCATTTCTCCATAGAAGATATACAGGTGACCAATAAGTACATGAAAAGATGCTCGGTATCATTAGCCTAAGGAAATGCAAATTAAAGCCATTTGAGATACTACCTCACACCCACTAGAATGGCTATTATTTAAACTTTTACAAAAGGAAAATAACAAGCTGGCAAGGATGCAGAGAAATAGGAACCCTAGTACACTGTTGATGGGAATGTAAAATGGTGCAATAGCTGTGGAAAACAGTTTGGCAGTTCCTCAAAAAGTTAAACATAGAACTACCATATGACCAAGCAATCCCACTCCTACATATATACCCAAAAGAATTAAAATCCAGGACTTGAATAGATATTTGAATATCTATGTTCATAGCAGCCTTATTCACCAAAGCAAAAAGTGAAACCCAAATGTCCATCAACAGATAAATGGATAAACAAAACATGTACAAAGCTACCACAATGGAATGTTATTCAACTCTAAAAAGGAATGAAGTTCTGATACATACTACAACATGGATGAGCCTTGAAGACTTCATGTTCAGTGAAATGAATCAGACACAAAAGGACAGATATTGTGTGATTCCATTTGCATGAAATAACTAGAATATGCAAATACATAGAGACAGAAAGTAGAGTACAGGTTACCAGGAGCGGTGGGGAGGGATATGGGGAGCTAATACATAGCGGGTGCAGGGTTTCTGTTTGGAGTGATGAAAAAGTTTTTTAGTGAGGGTAGCACAACATTGTAAATGTGATTAACCCCAATGAACTGTATACTTAGGAATCCCTGGGATGGGAAATTTTATGTATACCTGTTTCCACAATGAAAGACAGAGAGAAACTAAAGAAACAATGACAATTAAATGCAATATGTTCTTGGGCTGTATCTAATAATGGAGGATAAAATGTCCAAGAGGATATTACTGGGTCTATTGAGAAAAGTGGAATGTAGACTTTATACTTAATATCAATATTAAATTTCTTTTTTTTTTAATTTATTTATTTTTTATTGTGGGTAAAAATCAAAATTTTCACAATACATACCAATATTTGTAAAATGACATATAAATATATATGCATATATGTGCATTTGCTTACAAAAATGTTATTTATATATATATAAATATATTTTAAGAGGTGCTTAGATTACCTAAAATATTACACAGAACCCACCGGGATTCCCATGTTGCCCAACTCTGAAGTTATATAAGTGTATGTACTTGCTCTTAGGAAATATACTTGGAAGTATTAAATGTCCAAGGAGCATGATGTGTTCAACATACTCTTAAATCGTTATACTATATATATATATATATATATATATATATATATATATATATATATAGAGAGAGAGAGAGAGAGAGAGAGAGAGAGAGAGAGAGAGAGAGAGAAGGGAAGGAGGGAATGAGGGAAGGAGGGAGAATATAAAACAAATGTGTCAAAATGTTAAAAGTTTGAAATCTGGGTATCTGAGAACAGGTTTGTAGTGGTTTGGAGCTATATGCCCCAGAAAAACATGTTCTTAAACTTAATCCATTCCTGTAGGAGTAGGCCCATTATAAGTAGGATGTTTTGATAAGGTTACTTCAGTTAAGGTGTTCTAACCCAATCAGGATGGGTCTTAATCCTATTACTGGTGTTCATTGTAAGCAGAATTCAGACACAGAGAAAGCCTTAAAGGAAGCATCCAGAGGCTAAAATCAAAAGAACCTGGAAGAGAAGGAAAGGCCACCACAGGTATTGCCATGAGAAAGAAACACCAGCCCCAGAATGCCATAGTCTTCGAGGAGAAAACTTGATGATGCCTTAATTTGGACTTTTTCTAGCCTCAAAATCATGAGCTAATAAATTCTCATTGTTTAAGCCAACCCATTGTGTGTTATAGCTTGAGCAGCCAAGGTTATATTGGAGTATTCTTTATTGGTTTTGTATTATTTTTGCAACTGTCCTGTAAGTTTGAAATTATTTCAAAGTGAAGTTTAAAAAAAAAAAAAAAAAAAAAAACTAAGGTGATGGGTAACCTCAAGTCAAGTTGATGATATGTCGCAAAGTCACAAGACTTAGAGTCATAAAAATTTAGATTTGCAGGTAAAGAGTATGGATCTCAGCCTCATACTCAGGTGTCCAAGAAACGCCCATCTCTCTTACCAAATCACTGTTACCAAACTGGCAGATAACTTAGTCTCCACCCCTGCCAATGTCACACCAAATCTGGCAGGCTTATATGTGCCAGAAAACAAGGGTAGAGTCTCTGTCCTCTCTTCTGTCATGGTGACTGCTAACAGTAATCCAAGTCCTAAGTGGTTCCTTACAATTTAGCTTCTCCCAATTTCCATTCTACACAAGGATCAGAGTTCAAACCAGCCTCCCTGGTCATACCCTCAGTCATCTTCTCTGAGGATTTGCCAGGGAAATTTGCCAGGGAAATACCAATAAAGCTGAGCACCAGTCTCCCACTAATCTTTGAACCTTCCAAACTCCATCTCTTTTCCTGCCCCTGGAAAGATGCTTGTCCCTTTCTCCTTCCCTTTGGACTTAATAAAATAAAATCCAATTGGGGACATATCTTGCAAAAAAATTAGGCTTCAGGCCAGGGACTTGCCCTGAAGCTCATCTGATTTCTCTTTTGGAAGAGGGAAGGGGAAATTATAATGAGAAAATATGAATATTTTCAAAAAAGTTATCCTGCCATAGAAAAGACCTTGAAGAGGATTCAATCAAGTTCCCTCCTTAAGCTAGGATCCCTACATTCTTCAGCACCAGCAGGCCAAGTTTGGCTCCAGAAGACAAGGTGGGCCTTTGAAGACAAACTGGGATTCAGATCCTATTCAATCCTAGTTAACCCTCCAGCCTCAGTTTTCTCCTAGCATCATCTTGGCAACAGAGCAGGATCAATTAATGTCACTTTCCCTTGTCCACAGCCACTACCTCCCCAGGTCACTGCCCAGTCAGTCCCAAAACAGTTGCCCTAATTCCTCATATCCTAAGAACAGCTCTGGGAAAGGTTTCCCTTCCTAAAATGTGTGCCCATGCCCACACTTGAAACCATCTAATTAGTGGACTTTTAGATGAATTTGGTATATATGATCCTGATACTTCAGATGGTAACTATTTTGGAGAAAATCACAACTAATCCTGTTCAACACTTTGACCAATGAGTACCTTCCAGAAGCTTTTCAACTGTGAGAACCACTGGATGTGGCCAGTTTAAACATTTTCTTCCTCATCAGAACTCATTTTGGTCTGCAAGGAAAACTATTTCTCTGGGAATAAACCGGGTGATGTAGCATGTTCTTAAATCTGTCCTCATTTTTTTTCTATCTCCTAGTCAGATACAGAGTTTTGGGATAAGATGCAAGCAGAATGGGAAGAAATGGCTCGGAGGAACTGGATATCCGAGAACCAAGAAGCCCAGACTCAAGTCACAATCTCAGCTAGCGAGAAGGTAACCAATTCTGTTCTTATAAATGTTGATCAGTTTTATCAACCCTTTTAGACTGTATTTTATGGATGTGTCAATAACAGTAAAAAAAAAAAAATACAAGAATTAAGCACACAATTTAATGTCAATCTGACCTAGAGGAAATTCTGATACATACAAGCAACATACTCATTTGATGTGTGAAAGCAGCCAAACTGGAATGAAATGCTTTTATGTTTTCAGTGTTAAAACAGTTTGATCAGGCAACCAACACTTACATTCTGAACAATGGTCAGTTACTGAACTGACTTTTGAGGTTGGGTTATAACAGAACTGGGCTAATCGCACATGGCTTGTCACTCAGTCACGTGAGTCATGGCAATGTGCTAACAGCAGAAGTGGTATCAATAGGCAGGGGAGCAAAGAGTGGAGACGTAGGGTTGCATTTCACAGGTGGTCATTACACAGGTAACAAGAGAGACTCATGGAAAAAGATACCCTTAACACACCCAGGTCAAGTCCCAAGATGATTCTTCAGAGATTTTCCCAATAAGAGCTTCAGCAAATATATGAGCACAACGAGCAACCAGCCAAATTGCCCATAAAGTAGTTGCTCTAGGATTTTTGCTTACAAAAACACTTGAGGTCTGCCGCTTTGTTCCCGGGCCTGAGGGTGATCAGCCCTGCTGCAGCCCGGGGGGCGACACTGGCTAGTTGTGGACCGTCCTGCGTGCACTCCGGGAACGGCGGGGGGGTGAAGAAGTTGTCAGGAGAGCGCAGGCCCGGCTCCCTGGTCTTCACGGGGGTTAAGGAGAAGTTGTCACAGGGTCGCCGTTTGGTGCCCTGTGGTCTCCCTGACAGTACTAAATGAAGAGACACCACTCACTTGCTTGCTGGAAGGTAAGACCTTTATTCAGGGAGAGCTGCGCAGTTTTATAGGCAGAGTTGGGCGGGGGTGAGCGTGTTGTCTTCTGATAGGGCTAAGCTGTTGCTGGGCGTGGGGGGAAGATTTGGGAGGGAGGGGGGAGGCTAGAGGAGAAGGCCAACATGTCCAAATAAGGTTATGGCTGTTGAGGGAATGCTGTGATAGGCTGAGAGAAATGGGGAAGTTGGGTCCGGGAAGAAGGTGGGGCGTAGTGCCCCGCAAACGCCTGAGGCAAGGTTTGGCTTGGGTAAACATTACCTCAGAGGTCCATATTTCAAAATAATATTATTTGAGGAATAAGTATAAATGACTAGAAAGATAGAAAGAGATGTCGAATTTTCTTACACAGAAAAAATATATGTATATAAGTTTTATAGTATTGTTTTGTGTGTGATAGAGGAGCCCTCCATAACATTCAATTCTGGAAAACTTCCATGACTTTTGCTCCAATTCAACAAAAATTTATTGAGTGTGCACTCCGCACTCGATGCTGTGGATTGATGATAAATAGTCTCTGGTAAAGGGGATCTGCAATCTGCATAGTCATTAAAATGTCTCTCTCCTCCCAATCATTTTCTGTTCCTCAGAAGACTAGGAAGTCTCATAAATCAGCACAATGATCACATTAAAATAATTGTCTTTTCCTCAAAGAAATCAAAGCTAAGTTAGAAGGGAAAATATCAGTGAGGATTTTTGGACTCTGTACTGTAATTCATGCCCCTGAGGCCTTCAACTCTCCCTTCCAGGCCCCTGTATCAGGCACCACCACCACATAAGCTGGTCATACCCTGTGTCTTTCAGTATGTGATCTTGACTTTCTAAGCACCTATGGAGAGAGTCTCCACTCAGATCTACTTTAAAACCTCAGCATCATAAATGGACTCGCTTATTTGTATCTATCAAATTGGAAGGATTTTATGATAATCAATGCAGATAAGGTTGCAAAAGTAATATCTCTCATATACTTTTGGTGAGAGCATAAGGTGAGACAAACTTGCTCAAAAACAGTTCTACTACATTTATCAATGACCTCAAAACAGTTCATAGCCTTTATCCTAAGAAATCACTATAGAAGTTTATCTTGAGATCCTAATCAAATGCAAATAAGGATTTGAGAATGAGGTTTTCACTGCAGCTTTATTTATGATAGCAAAAAAATTAAATTGAGGGGAACAGATGTGGTTCACGCGGTTGAGTGCCTGCTTATCACATGAGTGGTCCCGGGTTTGGTTCCCCATGCCTCCAAAAAAACAAACAAACAACAAGCAAACAGACGGGGAAGCCAACAATGTGGCTCAGTAGTTGAGCGCTGGCTTCACACATGCAGAGTCCCAAATTCAATCCCCGGCCCTGGTACCTCAAAAAATATATATTGAAAATAATCTGAATGCTCATCAATAGGGAACTGATTAGATAAATTTTAGCACATCCAAATAAATAATCTTAATCACCTAGGAAAATGATGACAACATAAAATTAAGTGGGGCTTAAGCTACAAAACTGCATATATAGTATGAGCCTTTTGATTTAGTCTATATACTAATAGAAAACTAATAGAGGCTTGTTTGTACATTCTGAACTGTTTGAATTTTGCAATTAAAAAATCTATAACTTTAAAACATGCATTTTCAATGGAGCAATATCGCTTCCAATGGAGCAAAAATTTGTTCTTGGGGGAAAGGACAAAAATAACTGAGATATTACAATGGCTTGTAGCCCTCCAAAGGGCCACAGTACATAAACAGATGTACAGAATGTGGTATTAACATTGGGAAAAGGGGCAGCACTTAGGAAAAAAGCATGTCTAAAAAGTTAATATTTTTAATATCTTAGGGGGCCATGGTTAAAAGAAAAAGAAAAAAAGAACTATTAGAAAGAAAACAAACTCCAAACTATTTGTGGTGATTATATATAGGTTGTGGCATTATAAGTAACTTTGAGCTTCTTTTTATATTATTCTATATAATCTAAACTTTATACAATAAGAATGCATCAATTCATAATAAGGACAAAAAAACAATAATTTTAAAGGAGAATTTACTGAATGTAAGAATGAAAAGCTAATTAGATGGCTTGGACATCTCTGTGTTGCAGGGATATTACTTTCACACTGAAAACCCATTCAAGGACTGGCCTGGAGCATTTGAAGAAGGCTTGAAAAGGCTAAAGGAAGGGGACCTGCCAGTCACCATCCTGTTCATGGAGGCAGCGATTCTTCAGGACCCTGGAGATGCAGAGGTGTCATTCCTCCTTCATTCTGCCATGCTCAGGGAATAGCTGCATGTGCCAATGAGGGTGGCAGTGATAGGCAACAAGCATTTTAATCAAGTAAAGTTTCCCAGAGGAATTAACCTGGCTTAGGATGATAGTTGTTTGAAAGTTACAAATAGTTGCCTGTTTTCTAACCAAATCTGCAGTATATACAGTACCCAAAAATAGAAAATGGGGACAGTAGATGAAATATTGAAATTGCCAACCAGGTGGTTTTCAGGGAGCATGGTCTAAGTTTGTCTGGTCTGGAGGCACAGTGTGTATCACCCTTGATTTACCCATCAGCATTCATTGAGCACATACTATGTCCCAAGAATTGTGCCAGGCACTGTATTAAAAACATTGAAGAGCTGGAAAAATGAAATAGTTGAAAAGACACCTTTGTGGCCAATCTGGGAAGACAGGTCAATGAAGGAATACTAAGTATAAGTGCAATGCCAGAGCAGGGCTCCTAACCCAGCCTTTCTGTAGAAGCGAGTCCAAGGCTGAGTTTTGGAATGAGGGAGGACTAAAGACAATAGAAAAAGAAAATTTGGGTTTTTTTTTTGTTTGGAAGTGGAGGTCTGGGGAGTTGCATGGTTGTTAAGAGAGAAGGGTATGTGGGTAGACATCATGAAACAAGAGAGGTAGCAAGAGTTTGAACTTCATGCTGAAAGTTAAGAGGAACTACTAGAAGACTCAACTCAGGAGAGGAGCATTTGAATGTTAAAAAGGCCTTTCCAAAATGAATATATATATATATATATATATATGTATATATATATATATATATATATATACAAAGAGTAAAAAAAGAAAAAAGGAATGACATACCTTTACATGCTACAACATGGATGAATCTTGAAAACCTTATGCTAAGTGAAAGAAGCCAGTCACAAAAGGCCTCATGTGTTAGGATTCCATTCATATGACATGTCCAGAGTAGGCAAATCCATAGAAACAGAAAGTAGATTGGTGGTTTCTAGGGGATGGAGGAAAAGGAGAAATGGGGAATGACTGCTAACAGGTAAAGGTTTCTCTTTGGGGCGATGGAAATGTTATAGAATTGAGTAGTGGGGATGATTGCCAACATTATGAATATACTAAAAACCACTGACTTGTACATTTTTAAATGGTGAACTTTATGTTGTGTGAATTTTATCTCAATAAATTTTTTAAAAAACCTCTTTCCATGAGGTATGGCAGATGGTTGGAGACAGCCAGCCCAGAGGCTAGGAAACCACGGAAAAGGCTTCTGCAGTCCTCTCTTAGTGGACACCTAGGAAAGCCTAACATAAGATCATGGCAGTATAAAGGCTTATTTCTTAGTTTGTGAGTAGTTTTCAGGGATCATCTTATAAGAGATAATCCCAGAGGAATTTGGATAAATTTTAGGGACGGATATATACAGTACTGGAAAGGCAGTGAGAGTGATGGTTAAGCCTCTAGTCTCTGCTCTGCTAACTGTGAAGGTTCAAATCCCTGCTGTACCACTCACTAGCCATGTGGCCACAGGACAAGTTATTCACACTCTCATATGTAAGATGGAGCTCATGGTAATGGTAGCTATCTCATTGAATGTGGTGGGGATTAAATTAGTTCATAGAAATAAAGTGCTCAGCTCAGTGCCTGGAACATCAATATTAGCCTTCAATGTGCAATTGGTTGTACTGAGTGTGTCTAGCAAGAATGAGTAATCTGGTCACTAGGTAAAGCCCCTAATATCTTGTTAGTCAAAGGGTTTACAGTGAAATGAGATTGAACTGAGAGATGGAATCTGAAACAAAATATTGGAATTTTTTTAGAAAGGTATGTGAATCACTGTAGAAGAAAAATCATTGCATTAATAGAAAATGGCAGATCACCCGCTGTCCAAAGAAATAATGTCACCTTATATTTATAAATGCTATATATTTTACAAGATGCTTTCTAGTATATTGTTTGATGCAAAAACCCTGGGAGGTAAGAGGAGTTATTATCCCAGATTCATAAAGGAGATAATCAAGGCACTTGGTAATTAGTAGCTCCAAGGCAAGGGCCCAAAGGCTTCTGAATCCATGGAAAACCCAAGGCTGAGATAATGGATGCTCTATGGACAGTGAAAAATGACACCATGCCCTAACGCTAGGAAGAAGGCCCCAGAGAAAGACTGTTTCATCATTCTTTTCTTAAGGGGCATTCTAAGGTACATGAAAGTTGAAATCAAAATAAAAGCTGCCCTAAAGACATCTGAAAGATTTTTTTTTAATTACCAGTATTCGGGGCGGGGGGACTAATAAGTATTTTTTTTATACGTTTAGATGCAATATATAATAATAACCCTTGAGGGGAAAAGCCAATACAATTTTAATATCTCTTTAAGATGCCTCTACATGTTTTCCTATATTATGTTTAAAATCAATCCCACATTGATTCTCAAGGTGGGAGAGTTATACACTTCCCAAATCTTGTCAAACATTGTGAAATCCCTAAGACTTTGATACACCCCACCTCCCCACAAATTTGAGGACTTCTGTGTATAATGAGAGGTTTTGCTTGTGTATTGCTCTTGTAACAGTGTGAGAATTACTGTTCTTATAAGTACATAGGGAGAAATTTGCTATATCAAAAAAACTGCTTTCATTCTAGATATGAAAAAAAGTTATCTGCATGAAGATGTTCATCACATTACTTACAATACCAGAGGATTCAAAACACCCTTGGAGTAATAAAGCAACTGGTTGAGTTAACAATGGGTTAGCCACTCAACAAAATTAAAATAAAAAATTTTAACTAGGAGGATTTTGTAAAAGCATGAAAAAGTTCTTATGATGCATGTAGAGTATAAGTGTATGCTAAAAAAGTCCTTTATACATTGTGATTGCATTTTATGTGTCTTACACATTTTAACAGTGATTACCTCAGAGTAGGGAACACATTGTGGGGTCTTTGTTTTGATTTGTTTACCCTAGTTTCTAAAGTTCCTATAACTTTTCTAACAACTGTTTGACTTTCATTTATACAGCTTATTCCATTTTGTACATCTTGAGATGCTTCATTGTAAACTTTAGACTAACTACATTTCTGGGTTATTCTTCCATCCCTTTCCCTCTGAAACATATTGTTTTAAATACCTATCTTTTGGTCTGACAATATCTAATATCAAAAAATCTCAGAAAGTCAAAGGTTTCCATACAATTGGATCACAAAAGAGAATAACTACAGAAAGGGTTTGGAAATGACAGAGGAACTTGACCCAAAAGATTCAAGAGAGTTCAAAGGAAGAAATACATGTGATTCTTTTCCCTTTTACATGACTCACATCTGAGTGGTTCATTCTGCATGAAGGGATCTATCAAAAGTAAGCAAGCCAACAAAAGCACAGGAGTGATTCTGCTTCACCTCTCAATATTGACATCAGCGGTTGTTTTTTTTGTAGGCATGGCAATTCCTCGGGATAACCCAGGCAGAGAATGAAAATGAGCAAGCAGCTATTGTCGCCCTCCAGAGGTAGATGAAGCTAAATACAAAGTCACGGGGCTGGTGGACACCTGTTAATAGACTTCTTGTGTTTCAGATTTGCCTTTTGACCTTTATGTATATTGTAAATAACTGGGCCAGGAAACGTGCTTAAATGCCACATATCACTTACACTTAGTTCTGGATAAAAAAACAGATGAAGTCATAATTTTCCTAAATTGCAGTATATGCCATCTCCAAATCTATTGACATTCATTAGTACCAAGTAAAGTCTATGTCAAAAGCAGTTATAAAATAGACTCATTGAATAAAAAAAAATAGTTCCTTTTAACTTTCTAAACTTCTTCAGCATCTTCAGAAAAAAATATTCAAAATAATTTCGATGTCATTTTAGCTCTTTGTGTCTATAGAGTTTTCTGAGATGATTTCAGCAACCTGAAAATATCACCCCCAATCCCCTCATAAAAAGTCTAGACTAGTTTTCGGGAACATGATGGAGGAGGAAGCATCACACCTTACTTGATGAGAGCTCCTATTCAAACCCTGGAAAAAATAGCCCCACCAAAACAGACATCCACGTTCCCTGCCCTTTCTTGCGAGCATTTTTAATATAGTGCTTCAGGAAAAGGATATATCTATCAAGTCATACATTGTGTGCACGTGTGTGTGTGTTTCCCAGGGCCTTGGAATCTTAGAATCTAAGAATTATAGATCCTTGCAAATCTAAGCCTTTGCGGTTCTAGAATCCTAGATCTCAGGATTTTGCTGGTACCCGATGGTGTAATGGTGTCTGTGGTGGTGTCCTGTTTTGAGAGCCATTTCCTACTGATGAAAGAATTGGGGATCAAGGTCAAAGTTATACAGCTAGTATGTAACAGAGACAAGACATAAACTCACATCCAAATCTAGAACTCTCTGAGTCAGCTGTTCTTAACCCCACTTACATGTGTACAGTAGAATCACATTTTTTAAATGCCCAAGGCACATCACCAGGGATTCTGACTTAATTGGCAGGTATGGGGACCAAGCATCAGTATTTTTAAAATCTTCCCCAAGTATTTCAAATGTGCATCCAGGATGAAAAACTTCTCTGCCAGATGCTGATAAGTTTCTGGGAGATTGGGACCAGCATAGAGAAACTGTAGCCACTGTGTATGGCTTGCTACTCAAAGTGCTGTCCATAGACCAGCAGCATCATCACCAACTGGGAGCTTGTCAGCCTCAGCCCCACCCCAGGCCTACTGTATCAGAACCTGCCTTTCACAAGATCTCCAGATGATTTCCATGCACATCAAAGTTTCAGAAACTTTGGCTACAGGCCAGTAGAATAACAGGAAGGGGAGCAGTGGCCACCTGTGCCTTCTGCAAGCCCACATCAGTAGCCTGGAAACACAGGAGTTTCTCTTTCCTTTGCAAAACACTTTACTATACAATCTTTCAACTCTGGATGTCCAAATCTAGTTCAAATCAGCTTGCTTTGGATATAAGGTACACTTAATATATTGCTAATGGAGCAGAATTAAAATAATGATATCTCCTGCTTCTCATTAAATAAACTAACCACCTGTGGCAGGGATTGGTTACCATTCTTCTTTTAAAGCCATTAATTAAAATTACCTGGGGAGCTGATGTGGCTCAAGCAGTTGGGCGCCTACCTTCCATATGGGAGGTCCCAGGTTTGATTCCCCGTGCCTCCTAAAGAAGATGAGCAGAGACAACGCACAGACAGACAAGGGAGCCATCTGGGGAAGAGGGGAAATTACCAGATCTGGAAGTCATCAGGATGTTTTAATTGTCTTAAAATTAAGTTCAGGTCCTAATTTTCATGTGAATAAATATAGTGTTTTCCAGGTACTTGACATAAAAAAAAAATCTTAGCAAAGCTTCTGCACTGTTTGATTAATAAAGAGCTCAAATTTCTAAAGAATGATTAGACTTTGGTTTAAAAAAAATCTGAAATTGGCTTTTTTTTTTTTTTTTTTTTTTGCCTTCTTCCAGGTGCTTAGAATTACAGCCCAACAACTTGAAAGCATTGATGGCTTTGGCTGTGAGTTACACTAACACTGGCCATCAGCAGGATGCCTGTGAAGCTCTGAAAAATTGGATTAAGCAAAATCCAAAGTACAAATATCTTGTGAAGAGCAAGAAGGGCTCTCCAGGCCTTACTCGCCGGATGTCTAAGTCCCCAGTTGATAGGTATCCTTCTCATAATGCTACAGCAAGCAGTCCATACCCACATACAGTTATTACCTTAAGGATAATTAATGAGCCTCAGATCCAACACACACACACACACACACACACATTCCAGAATGATTTGTAGGACAGCATTCTGCTAGAAGTGCAGGTCCAATTAAAAAGATTGATCACTAGACTTCAGAGTCGACCTTTTGATACATGATCTTCATTGTGGGCACTCACAGACATTTATCTGAGTACCATAATTTAAAGCCGACAGCTTTGGATGTATAATTCACCTAAAGTATATTATAATGAGCACCCATGCTTCAAGTTTTATAAAGTCTGAGTATTAAGTATGCGGTAAAATGGAAGTCTTTTTTTCTAGGAGCTCCATTTCTATCAGCAATAAATCACAATGTTAAATGATTTCCCAGTGAGGCCTTGGGAAAGGTAGCCATGGGTATTTTTACATCCGCACTCATTGGGTCAATGGAACTCCTATGAAGACCTTACTTAGCACAGCCTGTGCCTGTGTATGACCAGATATTTCATGGAAATTGGCAATATCTTTTAGCATTCTGTATTAACAAAAAGCTAGGTTATTTTTAGCAAGACTTTTCCAGTCTGTAATGAAGAAAGACTGACTTCTCAGAATAGAGAACTTAATAGTAAATCATTTCTTTTTCAGACTATTTGTCTTACAAATCTAATTTTTCCCTTGTAGCTCCATTCTGGAAGGAGTGAAAGAATTATACCTGGAAGCTGCCCACCAGAATGGAGATATGATCGACCCAGACCTGCAGACAGGCCTAGGGGTATTGTTCCACCTGAGTGGAGAATTTAATAGAGCAATAGATGCATTTAATGCGGCCTTAACCGTTCGGCCAGAGGTAAGTGCACTGCAAGAAACCATAAGGTCCTCTCTTAAAATAAATTTTCAAAGGCTACACTTTCTCTATTTCCATGCCCCCAATGGTTTAAAATGACCAGTATGCATGATGTGCAACTTTAGCGGTTAATGTTTAAATACCTAAAATAGAAACATTAACTGTATGACAGCATCAAATGGTGGCTGTTCGTTGAAGAATCAAAGTCATTTCACAAGATTGTTGGTAAAGATTTTTTATTCAGTCACCACGTCGTGGTTCCTGCCCATGATAGCACTGGGTGACATTTTAGCCATCTTCCATCTCCAGCTGAGAAATAGGAGGTTACTTTGTCACTGTGTCTTGTACTGGTTGCACTTTCATCATCAGGACTATTCTTTATGGAACCGTCTCGGGGCAACCTTGGCAAATGGAGACCGCAGCGAGGAAGCCGTGGAAGCCTACACTCGGGCGCTGGAGATTCAGCCGGGCTTCATTCGGTCCAGATACAATTTGGGAATAAGCTGCATCAATTTGGGCGCCTACAGGTGAAGTATGACAACAGGCTGAGAACTGAGAGCCAAACTCAGGGTGAGGTTGAATAACCTGAAATGTGTTTCTTAGTGAAAACACCTCCCTTTGTAGGAGTATGCCTTCTCCTCCTGGTAAGGTGGGCGTAGGACCCTCATATCCTGAGGCCTGTGTACGTAGGAGCCCCATGCTTCACTGGTCCTCAATCTCTAGAGCTGGAACCATGTGGAGATCTTGTTAAAGTGTAGATTCCCAGGCCCCTACCCACTGAGGTTTTGCTTCAGGCACCCTGGATTGGGACAAGTTATCTGGATTTTTAACCCCCAAGGAGAACAATTTGAGGAAAATTACCAATTCAACCTGTCATTTTCAGGGTTCGGGATGAGGAGGGAACCATAGTGGGAGGCAAGGAGCAAGGGCTGGCGAAATGAATTCAGCAAAACACAACCAAGAATCCAGGTTTTCTAAAACCAATTAACCAATTAATGAGAGAAAAAGAAGATGGTGAATGTATAGTTTAAAACAGCTCTCATTCTCTCATTTGTCATTCTCATTCAGACCTACATCCTTTCCATCTTTTCCCCATTTACTGGGACCATAAATGATCTTTTGGATAGTGAAAGTATGAGTGACTCTTTTTTCTCATCCTTTTTTATTTTTCTTTCCTGTGTTTCTAAATAAACAAGCACTGCTTTCATAATTGGAAAAAAGAGAACTAAGTGTTAGCTTTAAGCCTCTACAAAACATTGTAAACCCATTGTCATTCTCAGAAGGAGTCAGGCTTTTAAGAATGAGACAAGCTTAGGTTCATATAACAGCTCTGCTATTTATTGAGTCTAGGCACATAACTCTGAGCCTCAATTTCTTCACCTATTTACCAACAAAAAAAAGTAATAATATCTACCTTGCAGGGTTATTGTGCAGATTAAATGTAATTGCCTAGCATTGAGAAGATGCCCAATAGCTAGTAGCTATTTATTACTATTATTGCCATCATCAGTATCATTATTATTTATTTAGATAAGTCATCAGAGCGCTACATTGCATTGTTTAGATAACTAAAAAATTGCTGTTTCTGAACATTTGGGCATTGTGCCATTGGCAAATATTGAGGTCTTAGAAAATCATTGCTACATTTTTACTAAAAGTATTTTATAAAGAATTTTAATCACTAGATTGTACTATATTCTCTTTAAGAGGATCTTTCTCTGGGAGAGTAGGTATAGCTCAGTGGGTGAGTGCCTGCTTCATGTCTGTGAGGTCCCGGATTCAATCCCCGATACCTCAAAAAAAAAAGGTATTTCTCAGGTCAGAACCAAAAATAGCTGAGTGACTCCTGAGCAATTTTTTTTTTTTTTTTAATTTATGGACACTGTGAAATGTGCCCCTGAAAAGGGCCTCTTTACATCAGCTGTGTAAAAGCTCAAAGTCAAATCTGTGCCACCTCCCCACACACCAACTGTTCAAGCCCTGGCAATGTCCATTTTGTGCACTAACTTCTTTCCTGATTTCAGCTGATTTTCCTGACCTGGTTTTCTCTTTTATTCAGTTATTTTCCGGGATATTGTCTATATATATTTTATAAGACACCATACATCCTTTCTTTATTTTGGAACAAGGGAAGATGTAAATACACACACACACACACACATACATATACATGTGGAGGTAATGAATTCAATTAAAAGAGGCTTTTATAAAGCTTTTGAATGAGGTTTTTCTCTTGTAACTTGGTGTAGAAAATAATGCTTGAAGGGACAATGTAATTATTTCTTATATATATATATAGTTTTTAATTTTTTTTAAAGATACTTAGATTACGTAAATTTTACTTTAAAAATATAGGGGATTCCCATATGCCCTGCTCCCTATCCCTCCCACAATTTATCACATTAACAACATCCTTCATTAGTGTGCTACATTTGTTATAATTGATAAACACATGTTGAAGCATTGCTACTAAGCATGGATTATAGTTTACATTGTAGTTTACACTCTCTTCCACACGTTTTTGTAAGTTATGACAAGATATATAATAGCCTGTATCTGTCATTGTAATGTCATTCAGGACAATTCCGAAGTCCTGAAAATTCCCCCAAATTACACCTGTTTTTCCCTCTCCCTCCCCTCAGAACTTCCAGTGGCCACTGCTGCCACATCAATGATAAAAGTTCTTCCATTGCTAGAGTCACAATAAGTCTATAGTCGAATACCAGTAAGTCTACTCTAGTCCATCGTTCATTCCCCAATCCTGAGGATTCTGGGATGATGATGCCCACTATGCCTCTAATTGAGAGGGGGCTTAGATCCCATGGGGCAGATGGACGGGTCTATCTTACTTGCAGTTGTAGACTCTGTCTGTTCCTTGGGATGTCATTGTCCATCATCTATTTATTAGTTGTCCTGGGTGATTCCAATGAACTGGAGAGTAGGTGTTGCAACTCTGTTGAGATTCAGGGAGGGCCCAGCTGGCACATGGACAGCCCAAAGATTTAAGTCTCTTGGCCATAAATCTATCAACTCTAGTACTAACTATAGGTTCAAATAGAAGGGGCAGAACAGCCATGTGTAGGGAAACCACAACTGAGTCCAACTCTGTCACACTGGGGAACATAAATTCCTAAGTAGGGCCCACTGACAGGGCACCAAACTCCTGAGCTGTCTGCCCAGCCTATAGTGTCTGGATGTCTCCAGAACCCTCAGGAGCCCTGCTATTTGAGGCAATATTTACTGTGGCGGTCAATGAGATCCTACTGAGACACTCATAAGCGTAACCTCTGGAATGACCTCCCGACTCACTCTGAAGTATCTTAGCCATATAAACTCATTTGTGTTTACCCTTTCCCCCTTTTGGTCAATGCCTTCTTCCAGTTGCACTGCTATGTAATACTTTCTTGATATTCAGAGGTAAGACTCAGCAGGGCAGTTATTTGCCAGGAGACCATGAAAATCCATGACATGTAGAAACGGGCCCTTCTGTTGAGGCATGAATTGAAAGTTCTCAAGCAGAAAGTCCACTGTAGAGGAACAAGTCAATTAATTGTACAGTTGTCACATAATATACCATGTGTCCAGTTAAATTTGAATTACAGATAAACAAATAAGTTTTAAGTATAAGTAGTATAAGTATATATAAGTAAATATAAGTATCTCAAATACTATATAGCACATACTTATACTAATAGTTATCATTTATCTGCAATTCAAATTTAACTGGGCATCTTACATTTTCATTTGCTAAATCTTGCAACCATGAGCAACTGGCTACTTTCCTACACTCAGTTTTGTGGATCTTTTGTTGCCAAGCAGATGTGGAAAATCTTGTGAAGTGATGAACATTTTGCATTTTTTCCTGAGAAAAAAATACCAAGTAAGACATAAACCTTAAATTAATTCTGAAAAGGAGTTTAACTTGAGGGGAAAGTATATGTTTAGGAAAGAACAACGCCCAATTAAGATGTGGCTCAGAAGAAAGCCAGGAGCTGGTACAAATACTTCCATATCCACAAAATCTTGTAACCTCTCCCTCAAGCACAGCAAGTGTCTATGTGTGTAGCTATAACACTTGCTGTTTGTCATCTCACATTTTCTTTAAAGAGTCAAAGGCAAGTCCTATCCTCCAACTGCATACAATTGAAAGAAGGAGAGAAAATTTTGGTGTGAAACTTAAATGTAGTTTAAAATGTTATACCTTTGTCAATAGGAGCTCCAGAGTAGAACATAGACCAATGGATCTCAACGTTTTCAAAAGTGAGGACCCCTTTTTAATGAAAACAGAAATGTCATAGACAAACCCTCATCCCCTTTGATAATATCTTTAATATTACTATAATGAGAGAAAGACACCATAAAGCAAGTAATGCTTTTAAATGAATATTTTTATTACTCATGACAATATAAACAATTTAAACAATTCATATATATATGTACAAAGTGTTTGAAAACTATTTACCCATATGTATGTGTGTATATATATATATATGTGTGTATGTGTACAATCTTCTGAGTCTACAAAATAACTCTCAATTCACAATAACAAGATAGTTTTGCTCTTACTTTCCATATCCTTCACATGCTCGTGGCCAGGGAGCAGCCGCTGAGTGAGGGGATTTCAAGATCTTCCTTCCCATAGATTCTTACACATCTAGGATAATGAGAGGAATCTGGAAGTTGTTACCATTCGAGCTACCACCCTGTAAAGAGCGAGCCAGAAAGAGCATCCAGAGTAGAGTTCTTCTCCCCATGCCTTTATGAATCCTTCTCTCTTGCTTGATTACAAGAAACCCATAAGAGGAAGTGATTATTATGCCTACTCCATTCCATTATCCGGGATGCTACATACAGCACCACCATTTCCCAATTGCCTTTTATCTCCTGGCAGCTCTAACATATAAATGAGTACATGCCTAGCATCAGAATCTTAGAATCAGAAATCCAGCCTCACCTTTTAAAAGTTTGTGTGGTTTTTTTTTTGTTTTTGTTTTTTGTTTTTTTTACCAGAGGCTTAATAATAACTACTTTACAGGATTGAGACCATGTATATGTAAAGTTTTTGAGAAAAGTAATGCAGAATACAAATTAAAGCAGCATAATTAGCCTTAGCAGGGATCAATTTGTCAGATACATAACATAAGTTTAGGGTGACGTGAGGGTGCTGAAGAGGCAGAGCCAGCTGGGGTGCCTGGCATAGGAAGAGAGGGGGCACAGCCATGGATTGGAAAGGCTAGAAGGCCTTCAGACATCATCTAACTCAACATTTCTCAAAATTTGTGTTATCAGAACCCCTTCACACTTGTAATAATTTTTGTTAACACTTTAAACAATTTTAGTAATTATTGAGAACACCAATAATTGCTTATGTGGGTTATAGCTACCAATATTTACTATAGTGGAAATTGAAATTAAAAAAAAAAAAAAACTTTATATGCTAACATAAATAACATATTTTACGAAAAATAAAAAGAAGATATTAGTGAGAAATACGGCATTGTTTTACATTTTTGCAAATTTCTTTAATATCTTTCTTAACAGAAGACAGAGTCTCATCTCTGCTTCTGCATTCAGTCTGTTGGGAAATCACACACCATATATCCTCTGGAAAACTCACTGTATACTCATGAGAGAATGAGAATGAAAAGGTCAAATAACATCTCAGTATTATTATAAAAATAATTTTGACCTCGCTGATCTCCAGGCATCCCTAGACCACACTTTTGAGAACTGTTGATCTAACGTAAATATAAGTTTTTCACATTAATTGACTCAACTGCACCTTATAACAAGCACAAAATGTTGTATATAAGTCAAGATTGGACTCAACAGAATTGAGAGATTCAAGACAAACCAAGATAAAGTAACTGTGTGAGAATACTCTTCACAAGTTGCAAGCATATTCCAAAACATGAGATTCTTTGGGACTTTTGTCCCTGGTTTGAAAATGACACTGAAGCTTGTAGAAGTTAAGCACTTTGCCTGTCTGAATCACTGGGATTCAGATCCAGGTGCTTTGAAAATAAACTCAACTCCACCCCAGCTGTTTCACATAATTCTATCTCAAAAGGACAAGTTAGACCACTTTTTTTGCTGAGTAGGGCCATAGTCTTCCTTTTAAACCCTAGTCATAGAAATCACTTCTGCAAATAGATGAAAGCTTCAAATCATTTCTGGAGCACAGGGAAACTGAATACATTGAGTTAACAATAGTTTTGATATTTCTTCTCCTGTCCCACATGACATTCCTTTTTTTTTTTTTTTAAAGATTCCATTTTTATTTATTCATTTATTCCCCCCCGCTGCCCACGCTCGCCGGGTCAGCCAACCACGCCGTGCGGGCGGGCTTGCCTTCACCAGGAGGCCCCGGGAACCGAACCCGGGCCCTCCCATATGGTAAACGGGAGCCCTACTGATTGAGCCACAGCCGCTTCCCCCACATGACATTCCTAAAACAGAAATTTGCTTTTATTTTTTATGGTTTCATTATATATAACAATTATTTTTCACAAAAGAATGACACAATCAGATCATTGCTCATCTGGTCATCCAAAGAACCATAGAGAGGTGCTTTAGGATTTTAGACTGTTAGGATAACAATCCTTTTTAAGAAAAAAAAAAAAAAATTACTAACTCTGAAATGCATTGCATTTTAAAATGTGTTTTTCTACCCCCTTAGAGAAGCAGTCAGCAATTTTCTCACTGCCCTCAGTTTGCAAAGAAAGAGCAGAAATCAACAGCAAGTTCCTCATCCTGCAATCTCTGGGAACATCTGGGCTGCTCTAAGAATTGCACTCTCACTGATGGACCAACCAGAACTCTTTCAGGCGGCTAATCTCGGTGACCTGGATGTCCTTCTAAGAGCTTTTAACTTGGATGCTTGAAGGAAAATGAAAATAAAAAGCTCTCACCTGTATAATTATACTGAGAAATGCAAAACTATTTTATTACGGATTTCAGAAAGGAAAAATCAGATGTTCAGAAGTCCATGGTCATATAACTCAAGGGAATTACTACAAACAATGCCCAGTTTCTGTTCGTATCCAAAAGCACAAAATGTTGTATATAGGTCAGAGTAGGGCTAGAAAGAAGAACTGAGAGACTCAAGACAAACCAAGATAAAGGGACTATGTGAGAATACTCTTCACAAGTTGCAAGTATATTGCAAAAAAAATCTTTGAGATTTTTGTCCCTGGTTGCAGCTAAGGTACTTACATGAAGAAAGCACTGCCTCAGATCAGGGAGTTCTGACTGTTTCTGAACTGTCCCCTGAAAATCCCCCTTTCACAAGATTGAACATAGTATATGGACCACTGGTGCATGCACATATATGAACTCTTGACTAAAGAGAGGCATTGCTTAAACCTGTTTCAATTTTAACTTTTATTGTAGCCCTTTGATTCCAGAGAGGGAGCTTTGCTGGCAAAAGCAGTTTTTGCACTAGAAATTTTTGCTGTTCCCAAACAAAACTTTTCTGGGACTGTGTATATGCACTTTAATATCTTATTTATGCCTTGCTGGAGTTTTGTTTTGTTGCTCCAATTTTTAACTTGGGAGTGAAAGATTTGAGAACTCAGCCTTGTTAGAGCAACGGACCAAATAAAAATTCCTGAAAATAGATTTTCATAGTGTAGGGTTTGCAGGAGTGTTTTTTTTTTTTAAAAAGCAGATATGGCTTAGGGTATAAATATGACAAACAAATCTTCTTACATACATGATTTTGGGGACTGTATGAACTTAAGTAAGAAGACAAGAGACTGTCTCTTCATGCATTCTCTACAGGGAGAAACTTTGATGATATCATGATTTCTATTGAGTTCACATTAACTTACCTAAGAGTCATATTTTACAGGCTTTCTAACTGCTCTGTATACTAATATTCCGTTTAAACTGATAATATTTTAACTAGTATTTCTTAAGAGTGATAAATACATTTTCCTAAAAATTGTGTTCCTTAGTTCCATAATAATCTGCACTGCACACCTTTTTGCATTCTGTGAGAGAAAATCAATATTTTCTAACAGAATGTCACTGAATGTTCAATATGAAAGATGCAAATCCCTTTGACTCTCATGTTTTACATTTATCAAGTACCACTGTTAGCAGTGGTGTTTTATTTAATTGGTTACGTTCCACTTAGTTCTTCAGAGTGTTTTGGGAGTGTTTGGGGAATGGCGATTATTTTGAAAAATACCACTTTTTAAAGAATTAGTACAACTTTGCAAAATGCTAACCAAAATATAACCAACCAGTTCTAGTAAGTTGCCCCATTCTTCCTCACATTTTTACCTTCCTTCCTCCAGAAACTTCCCCAAAGCAGTTTGATCTCAACTTTTTCTTCATGTTCTTTGGTTAGTAACAGCTGGTTCAACTCATTTTTATAGTTACCCAAATAAAGCAAGCATTTGGGTCAAGATAGTTTGATTGACTAGGGAATTAGCTTCTACTGGGGGAGAGGAGCACATGCTGGAGAAATTGAACTCTGAGTGCAGGAAGAAATCCTCTCCTCTGTTACCTTGGAAGTCCCTGTGACTAAGGAGTGGGTTGGGAGACAGGCCTCAGGTTAACATGAAACCAGATGTCCTTGAGGCTTATCTGAGAAAACACCTATTCAAGTTTATAAAGACAGAGTTTATAAAGACACTGTGGCACATACCAGGTTTTGACATTCATCGTCAAACGTCCCTTGGGCAAAATGATATTCCCAGTTGGGCCGCAGGAGGCAGAAGCATTAAAAGCAAAGAAACTTCAAACTCCAAGAAGCTGCCTTACAGAAGAGACAATTTTCCATTCCCACAATTATTTTGTGATTTGCAGAGCATTCAATAGGACTTTTTCTGATATATCTAATGTCCATCAGGACCAAGATTTTCAAAGACCATTTTCTGGCAGGAAGTCCACAATTTTTGCCCAAGAGAAAAAGAGTTGCATTTTCAATAGCATTTTTGTAAAGTTAAGTAAAAACAGTTACCAAGAAGTGAGCAAAAGTTTCCAGAAATCAGAGCACTGCCAAAAATCAAGTGGTAAGACTCTAGAACAGACTTTATTGTATACATCATTTTTAATGTATACACATAATTTTTTCAGCAGGACTGTTTTGGGCATCTCATCCTTGTGGTGAGGAGGAAGAGGTGAATGGAGGGAGAGGAAGAGGGAAATGGTAAAAAGATCCAATTACTGGGCCAGTCATATTGATTTCTCATTCTCTTTACCTCCTCCCTGGATCATACTGTGGCTCCTGAAAGAAAGGCAGATCTTGTACAGCAGGCAACTTTAGTAAAAGACTGTGAGCTGTGCTTTCTCAGCCTTTCTGAAATTCTACTAGAATAGCACATTGGTGATACATACCTGGGTAGGAATGTGCAGGACACGCTCACTTTCACAGTTTGATGCAAATTTCCTCATTTTTTTTTCTGAAAGAGAGCTATTATGTTGAATCTTGGGCCCATGTCTAGATGCTAACAATAGATAAATCTGTCTGGTATATTCATCATCTACAAGCGAGATAATTGAATACAGTTGGAGCTAGTCCCATTTATGACATGAGCTCTTGAATTCTTTTCCATAAACTTTGTCCTTGAGCTCCTTGGGGAATAGAGAGAAAGGGACAAGTTCATTTTGTGTCTTTCCCTCATTTACCTGTGGATCAGTTCCACAAGACTGAACTATACCTTAAGTTAGTTGTTATTGTTTTATACCTTGACATGCTTCTAGAAGAATTTTAGAAACGGTATTCCAAAGGCTTCATTTATGTGCCAGCTTTTTGAAGCCCCCTATTTTAGAAATTATCACACATGCACACACATGGTTTCAACTTCGTAAAAAAATTTCAGGTTCATTCCCTGTCCTGATTTTACTGCACAATTTCCCTATCATCTCAGTATTTATAGAAGTGGTTGAAATTAAACTGTTTTGAAGAGAAGTAGATACCTTTATATTTTTAAAGAGTGTTCATAGATGAACTCTGACATAAGGTGTGTAAAAAAGCAATTTAAAAAAGTAAAACATATAACCTCAGGTACAAAAATATCGCATGCATTAGTACTTGCAAATCTGCCTACTCAAATATTAACCAAAGCATGCAAGATAACTTTACTGAATGTAAATTTACCAAGTGCATGATTAAGTCTCATAGGTTAGCTTATTTTTCCTTGCTTCAGAACAAGGAAGCATTTACATGAACTTTGTGTTACAGTTTTTATGTTTGCTTTTAATATCTTATTGTTGAGATTCTTTTCACATTATCACACTGAACCTTACAGTTGTTCAAACATCTGGTTTATGCAGTGTTTCAGCCATTGCCAAATGAATCCTCTGAAGAACGAGGTAGTTAGACATCCAGCCCCTTTTAAAAAACAGGCCACCATGGCATTACAGATCCAAAACTGAAACAAACAAAATCCATGTGTCTGAAATGCTACTAAACTAAATCCTGTTGATTGCCTCAGCACATAAAGTTTTGGGTTCTAATTTCTCAACAATACATTTTGGAAATTTTCTGAAAGTTTGGGAATAAATTATAAATACTGGTATTTTAAATAAGATGGGGGAGGTTGGAGTAATTTCAGGCATAGGAATATCATCATAAAGCAAAGTGGACATAGGGCCTCAGCTACCATGAATGACACATCATTAAATGGAGTTTGTGGAGTGCCACAGTCCTATTTGTATGATAGGTGGCCTACGTGAGCCATGTTCCTTAAGAAGCTAGACTTGATCAATATATTCAAAAACACTGAAACTCAGCGGTATCAACGTGATTTCACGGCCACTCAAACACAACTCAGAAGCCCTCTCACTGCCTTTTTCTGTAATCCTGGTTTTATGAGAAAACACAGGCAAGGAGAAAAATAGAGCAAAGCTCATTAAGACAGTGGTGTTTTATGTTAGTAAAACACACACACATACAACAAAAAAACAACACACATACATACACATCATCTCAAGGACAGAATTCCCAAAACACATAGCAGCAGGCATTAAAAAGAGGAAGTTAAACTGAGGTTTAACAAACTCTTATGTGGTATTTTTCTTGAATAAAGTGTCCACTACTGCAGCCTTGGCAGGAATACCACAAGAACATACTCTGGAAACAGGTGTCCCAGTCTCAAAACTGTCTTCTCAGGACCTTCTCTACAAAAGAAAACTAACTTGCAGTGCTGCAGAGTGTCTCAGCAAAATCCTGACAGGCTCAGTGGGAACCTGAATTCAAAATAACATTAAGACGGGAAGAAAAACAAAACGATGATGCAGTTCTTTGCTCATCAGTACAATGTGTGTAGTCTCTTTTTTCTTTAAATTTCTTGGAGCTGAAAAAGGTATGACACAAAAAAGACTGGGGGATATTTTCTCCCAACTTGTTAATTTGGGAATTTGGCATTTTCAATGAGATATACAAATTTTTTGCATGGATACCATGAAACGTTCCACGTGAGAAATGTGTTCATGATTGAATATGTTACCAGTAGTTAAAGGAAATATAGCAAGCCTAAATTTTTACTAACTTCCTTTCATTTTTTTACCCTGTATCATCTAACCCAAACCCCTTTCAATTTTCATTGCCCAAATTTGTTTACATTGGTTGGAAAAAAACCTGGTTAATTTAATAAATTTTTTTACAAACTCTAACAAGCATTTACTATTTAGAAAAGACATTTGTATGTATTTTATATATCTATGAATATTGCATACCTAGTCTAATCTAAAAATATTGTTTTGAAATCTTCTGTGATGTTTTCTCATCTTGCTCAATAATGTCAAATATCTTGGGATTTCATTTTTAAGCTGAAATAGGTAACAAAGACAAAAATTAACTTTAAATGTTTACATTGAGTTTCTAAACTAATACCAACCCAAATTAAGTGACCTACAGTAAATTAATAGCAATGGGGGTTAAAGGTTATTGGCATACAAAGTGATACACCTTACCTGTATTTAGTGGAATATTATGTACCATAACTCAATTGTGTTGGGTATTAAGGCTTCATCTTGTTATTGCCCTGCATTGCTCTTTGAAATAAAATCACTACCATAAAAATAACCTATCATATAGATGTGTTTAATTTACTGAGTTGGCTTATAATTTGCAAAGTACCAAGATTAAGTTAGTATTTTTGTACTATTATTGGAAGCATGCCTTCCCTTTTTCACATTATTAAATTGTATTTATATTTGTGCAATTTTAAACTATGTTTTCGAATAAACTTTGTAGCTTCAAGGTCTTTTCAGGAATCTTTCAGAATGGGATTTGGGGATCAGAATTGCTTCAAATCAAATAGAATCCAATATGTCCTACTGATTTAAAGGCCCTTTTATTGAATATCAATCATTACATAGGTAGTCATAGATTTTGCATGAGTTATCTGGAAATCAAGAATGCGTTTTTAGATATAAAGCAAAGCTTTAAAATCTTCCCCCTTTGTTAATTTTTAATACTAAAATATTATTTAACCTGAAGTTGAATTTTGTGATTTTTAGAATAAAGCTATTAAAATATATTTCAGTTTTAGGTTCTTTTTTTTTCTTGGTCAGTCTATTAATAATTTTTTGAGCACCTACAGTATGTAGGCCCAGTTCTAGGTGTGGGACACAGTGGTGAGTAAATCAAATCAAACTTGCCCTTGAAGGGTTTAGATTTTTATGAGAGGAGACCAACAAATACCGATTGTCATGTGCTGAAAATGCTAGAAGAACAAGACAAAATAAAGTATGAAGACAGTGATTGGGGAGCTCCTTTACCTATAGGTAGGAAAGGTTTCTCCTAAGAGGTGACATTTGGGCTGAGATTTGTATGACAAGGTTTGAATGGCAAGTGGAGAGGGGGACAGGCGTTTCCTGCAGAACAAAGAGCCAGCACAAGATGCCAAGCAGGAGGAGCTTGGTCTGTGTTCAAGGAGAAAGGAGGCCAACATGGCAAAGGTGGTAAGTAAGGGGGAGGCAAAAGAAGCCTGGGATCATGGTTGGCCCTCAGGAGCCAGGATAAAGGGTGGATTTGCTCCTGAGCAGAGAAGGGAAGCCTTCGGATTGAAGTTTCTGTGTTTCCAGAATGTTTACTAAAGTCATTGAATGGTCAGGTTAGGTTACAGTGGGAACAACAGGCTCTGATGAAGTGTGCCTAGAGGGAGACTGGAGCATCACATCTCCCTCTTCAGTGCCCCTCTTTTGATCTGAGGCAGCACTTTGCCTTGATGGAATTACATTTTTTCCTCTATAAAATCAAGCTGTATATAATTTTTGCCTCATTTCTGCTTCACTGTTAAGCTATAAAAGTTAAAATCCATCTACCTCCCCGTTAATTGAGGTTTCCCTCCCCCCAACCTTTATTATACAAGCCTCTTTTGTCTACCACTTTTTTAGTTTTAAAGAAGCTTTAGATTACATAAATTTTACATCAAAAGCATAGAGGATTCCCATATACCCCACCCTCTCCCTCTCTCCCACTTTCCCCCATTAACAACATCTTTCATTAGTGTGGTACATTTGTTACAATTGAACACATATTGAAGCATTGCTACTAACCATGGACTACAGTTTACATTACAGTTGACACTTTGCACCACACAATTTTATAGGTTTTGACAAAATGTATAATGGCCTGTATCTGTCATTGCAATGTCACACAAGACAATTCTAATGTCCCAAAAACGCTCCCTTGTTGCTTCTATTCTCCCCATTCCCTCCCCTAAGAACCTCTGGTAACCACTGCCTTTATACCAGTGTTACAAGTTCTTCCATTGCTAGAATAGTAATAAGTCTACTTTAGTCCATAGTTGCATTCCCCCCTTAGGTTTGTTTGTTCTTCGATCTTGATGATTTGTGGGTGGTGATGCCCACTCTGCTTCTGATTGAGAGGGAACATAGATCCCATGAGGCAGATGAATGGAGCTATCTTGCTTCTAGTTTTAGATACTCTCTGTTTGTTAGTTGTCCTTGGTGAGTCCAATGAACTGGTGAGTAGGTTTTGCAACTCTACTGAAATTCAGGGCTCAAACAGCATATGACCAAACTGAAGATTTAAGTCTCTGGGACATATATTCAACAAGTATAGTGCTAATTATAGGTTCAAATAAAAAGGGCAGAAGAGCCATGTGTAGGGAAATTTTAAATGAATTCAACTCTGTTACATTGGGGAGAATATATTTCAAAGACCCACTCACAGGGTGCCGAATTCCTGAGATTGTCTGCCCTGCCTATAGTGTCTAGATGACTCTAGAGCCCTCAGGAGGCCCACTGTCTGAAGCACTGTTTACTCTGGCAGTCAATGAGATCCTGCTGAGATGTGCATAAGCATAAATTCTGGAATGACCTCCCAAATCACTTTGAAATCACTTAGCCATAAAAACTCATTTGTATTTAATATTTCTCCCCTTGGTCAAGGTCTTTTTCCAAATGCAATCTGGCTGGTGCTTGGTAATAATCCCTCAGTACCAGGAAGACTCACCCCAGGAATTATGTCCCATGCCGGGATGGGGGGTGGGGGGAAGGTAGTGCATTTATATGCTGAGTTTGGCTTAGAGAGAGGTCACATTTTAGCAACAAGGAGGCTTTCAGGAGGAAACTCTTAGGCAATATATAATCCTGGGCTAAGTTTCAATTTCACAAGAAAAGTTTCATAAGTACAACCATCAATATCAAGGGCCTGCATAGTGGTCTGTCCTCCTTTGCTAGGCACTGCCCATGTACTTGGGGGATTCTTGCTGCTCTCTTAGAGAATGTAGCAGGACTTCCCAGGATGGGAACTCAATATCTTTCAGTTATTGTGTGGGTCTCAACCCACCAAGACAATGCCCCATGACCACTTGAACATATTCATATTCTATAGAGGCATGCCCCAGGTGCACCTCTCCCCACATATTCCTCCATCACCAATACCCTACCATTTTTTGCATGTGAATATGTTAATTTCCTCAAATAGCTGCTTCACTTTAAGTGTATATAAAAGCAGCCCAATGTTCTTTGCATTTTTCACAAGACTCCTTAGGATTATAACTTAATTACAAAGCACTTTTAGGTTCACAAAGAATTTTTTTCTCCTACATTTTTCTCACATCCATAATAAGTAACGTTGCATCAGAACATTAGGAACTGAAGGTTATTTTTGGTGTTTTACCCAATAGAACCAAACTACCGGTTTCACCAGGCTCGTGCTTGAATTCACTCACCTGAGTTTGGAAGGGTGGAGACAAAGGCAATACAGCTAAAATGCCTTCTTAGCCTTAGTTCTTTGAGTGGGAAACAGAAAGGAAGTTGACATTTACTGAAGCCTACCATGTGCCAGACATCTAAGCTGGATGTTCCTACCCTCCATTTTCACATCATGGGCATCCGAGTCCTATGCCTTTCCCATACTCATAATTTCATCCAGTTCATATTAATGTTACTGAAAATAATGAACATAAACAATAGAAAAAACTGAAAGGTTAAAAAAAACTCTCATAGATTAAAAACTGACAAATCATATCTAATACTAAAAACTGCAAAACTGACGCAAGAAAACTAGGCTTGATAGAAATAACCAAGATGATGGCTATTACTGCTCATAGTAAAATTTCCTAATGATATAAAATTAACAAAAAAATAAACTCTTGATAAAATTTGGATTTGCAAAATTTAACCTGGTAAAGCTGGACCCAGTGGAAATAATGGCTGCAAGAGGAAACCTCAATACGAGAAGTTATAATTGGAAAAACTTATAAGGACTGAAAACTAACTGCAGTCAAAATTTCCAGAATTGATATCAATTAAATTAACTTCATTTAAAATAGAAAAATGTAAAGGCTTTGAAATAGTTCAACTGGATAATGATTTCCCACCTTCTCCTCTCTCCTCAAATCCCAACCTCCCCCATTCTCATTCTCAGATGATGATCTTGCTCCCTACTTCCCTGAGAAAATTAAAAACAGGCAGAAGAGAACTCCAGATTCACAGCACTTTATCTCCTGACCCCCAGCACCCACCTTCCTGCTCTCTGTCTTCCTGCCTGTTATCATAGTCTGTCTTTCCATGCCCCTGCCTAATGTCAGTTCCCTACTTTGGCACCAGATCCCATCCCCACTTATCTGCTCAACGATACCAAAGCGGCAACTCTTCCTTCTCTCACCTACATCCTCAATATTTCATTTTTTCTATTTGATCATTCCTTTCTGCATCTGTCTTCTCATACCTTAAAAACAAATGCAAAGATATTGAGAGGAAACCTGAAAGATCCTGTATGGACAACCTTCATGCCTGGAGCCGCTATTGCAGGGGCCACTTAGAAAACATGATGTAACTGCTTTTTGAATTATGTATCCCAGAAAAAAACATGTTCTTAATCTTAATCCATTCCTGTGGGTATGAACTCATTGTAAATAGGAACTTTTGAAAATATTGCTTTTACTTAAGGTATAGCCTAACTGAATAAAGTTGGGGAGGAGAAGAAGCTGTAAGTCAATAGAACCCAGAAGAGAAAGGAAAGGAAATCACCATGTGATGGGAAAGCTAAGGAACCCAATGATTGCTGGTTAAGCAGAACACTACTGACTCTGGGAAGAAGCAAGCTTTCTAACCTCTGAAGCTGTGAGCTAATATGTTACCGGATTTTGTCTAGGTTCTTGACTATGCTGCAGAAATGAATTTCAAGAGCATGTCGGGTTACTTAGGCCAATAATTTATTAAGGTGGGGGGGGGGGGGAAATGGGGGAAAAAAAACAGATCATGGGTCCCAAAGAGAGGAAGGGGCCGAAGAGTGATAAAGAGGGCTGGTTTATAGAGTACAATTTCCCATTATAGATTGTAAATGTCCAGGTTTTACTTGCGTGTTGATCCATGCAGGAGGAACATGGTGACATCAGGGCGCTTTTTAACTATTAATTATTCCACCCCTTTGCTAATGGCAGGGGAGAAGTACCAGATGTTTGCTATTTTGATTGATTAACCCACCCATCAATCCCCCAGGAGGGCCCAATTATAAGGCCCCTGGAGAATATCCAGGGCTTCTCCTGGCTTCCGTCAGAAACACTGGATGGCAGAACTCTCACGAGGGTCTTCCAGCAGTTATCTTGGTGGTATCAATATCCAAGTGGACTTCTTGCCAGGTTTCAGATCCATTTGTTGATTCCCTATTTTACTAGCCTGCTTCAAATACATTCCTGTTGTTAATACAAAAACAAAAACAAAACACAAATACAGTCTTCATTTCCCCACAGAAGCTTTGATCAACCAGCAAGAACTGGCCGAACCATATTCCCCAAAGCTCCAGAAAACAGCTAAAAGACTGCAGTAACAGGATGAACACCTAATCAAGAAAAAGACTACTTAAAAGCAGTAGGATCTCATGGTGCCTTGGCTAGCCCCTCACTCATTTAGCAAGGAGGAGCCCACTGGGTATTTCCAGTACAGATCCCTGGTCCCAGTTCCAGAGAAGAGTAACCCTCCTGAAAATGGCATGTATGTCTGGCCCACTCTGTCTGTTGGTTGCCTGAGGACCTCATCATCCTGCATGTAGAATGTAGCTCAGAGAGCTGCTATGGGCAAGCAGTCGAGTCATGTTGCTTGAAGCAAGGGGTTTCTGGCTATAGTACATATAGTGCAAAGCCAAAGACCAGGAGAAAACTGTTGCCTGGGGAAGAGGGGATATTCAGAATCATATAAATGGAGGAATAACCACGGCCATCCATGCATACCCAAGACAAGAACATGCACAGAAAGGATCTGGGAGGCCCCTATGCTTTGGCCTGGAGCTAGTCTCTAAATTCATTGTATGGGTAAGCCCTGAAGGAGAGCACTTGCATAGGTAAATCTGCAAAGACTGGGATAAGTGTTTTCTGTTTTTACTTCTTTTGTTTGTTGTTAGCACCTGGCATTTAAGGAAAGCCCTGTCATGACACTAGCTGGATACAAGAAACAGACACCTCAGAGTCTAAATTCCAGCAAAAACACATTAAAAATCAAAATACCTAGGTTTTAACAAAAGATTTCAAAACATACAAAGAAACAGGAAACAATGGTCCAAGCAAAGGAGAAGATTAAAACATTAAAAACCTTCAGTGAGGATGGTCAGACCTGGTGCATACCAGAGAGAAACTTTTAAAAATGATCTTAAATATGCTCAAAGAGCTCAAGAAAAACATGAACAAAAGACTCAATGAAATCAGGAAAATAAGAGATGAGCACAAGGAGAATATCAATAGAGAGACAGAAATTATGAAAAGAACTAAACAGATCTGAAGCTCACAATAATAGAAATTTAAAATTCTGTACAGGGCTTCAATGACAGATTGGAGCTTGCAGAAGAAACCATCAGTGAACTTGAAGATAAGACAACTGAAATCATTCAGTCTGAGGAGCAGAAACAAGAAATGTGAAGAGAGCCTGAAGAACATGTAGGACACCATCAAGCACATCAATATACACATTGTAGGAATCCCAGAAGGAGAAGAAATAGGAAGGAACTAAGAGAATATTCAAGGAAATAATGGCTGAAAACTTGCCAAATCTAATGAAAGACATGAATATACACATGCAAGGTGCTCAACAAACTCCAAACAGGATAAACCCAAATAGACTTACACTGCAGCATATTATAATGAAACTGTTGAATGCCAAAGATAGAGAAGCAACACATCACGTACAAGGGAGCCACAATAAGATTAAGTGCTGATTTATCATTGGAAACCATAGAAGCAAGAAGGCAGTGGGAAGACATGTTTAAAGTGCTGAAAGCAAAAAAATTGCCAAGCAAGAATTCTATATTTGGCTAGATTGTCTTTCAAAAATGAGGGAGAGATTAAAACATTCCAGATAAACAAAAACTGATGGAGTTCATCACCACTAGACTACTGTACAAGGGATACTAAAGAGAGTTCTATAGATTGAAAAGAAAGGACAATGGATAATAGATTGAAGCCACAGGAACAAAGAAAGATCTCCAGTAAGAATAATATAAATGCCAGTACTATCGTACGTTGGTTTGTAACTCCACTTTTCAGTTCCTACAGTATCTAAAATGCATAAAAGGTAATAAGTTCTGTCAACTGCTGAAGATAGCAGAGTAGGGAACAGCAGGCTGAACTCTTCCTCTAGAAATTCTGGGAAGGTAGGCAGGCTTGCCAGGAATAAGGGAAGCCAGCATGTCACAGGGGCAATAGGAGAGGGTGGTTGGAGATTGAGGGGTCCCAGGTGGGCACCGGAAAAAAGGGGATCCGCCCAGTCAGACCTGGAGAAGAAGGGAGTATACCAGGCAGCCCAGGGGGAAAGGAAAACTGTTCAGCTGGCCCTGGGGGAGGGGGAGTCATGCAGCCAGCCCTGGGGAAGAGGAAGCCACATAGCTGACCCTGGAGAAGGGGGAGCTGCTGAGGACCAATCCCACAGGTGGGCCTGTGCCCAGCCTGCTTAAGGTAAGGGAGAGCCGGTGAGCTACAGGGAGAGCTGAAGGAACTTAGTTAGCGGTGTTTGGGGTTTCCCCCCGCCCCCCCCCCCTTTTTTTTCAAATTTCCTTTTTCTTTTTCTTTCTTTTTCTGGTGTTGGTGGAGAAGCTGGCAGTGGGGTGATTGATTGGTAGGTACAAACAGCTGGTGAGGAGTGGCCTGAGAGGTAGGCCTGTTTTTTATTATTATTATTATTTTTTTTATTTTTTTTTTTTTGCATGGGGCAAGACAGGAAGCCTGAGAGGAGGAGCCTAGCTGGTCCTGGTGGTCAGAGAGGGAGACCCAGATTTTTTTTTCCTTTTGTTTTGTTTTCCTTGTTTGTTTCTTCTTCTCCTCTTCCATATTTTCATTCCTTCTCCTATTTGTCTTCTTTTCTTTCTACTCGTCTTTCATTTTCTCTCTTTTTCTCTTTTTCTTCCTTCCCTCCATTTTATCTTTTATTTTACCCTCTTTTTTCTTTTTGTTTCTCTTTCCTTCCTCTTTTTATTTTTTATTTCTTCTTTAACTTTCTTTCATTTTTCCCTCTTCTTTTATTCCTTCCTGCCTTACACTGTTTTGTCTTTCTTCTCTTCTCACTTATATGGAATTTTCATTATTTTATTTTATTATTTTATTATTTTTTTCCTGTCACTTTTTTTCACCTTTTAAAATTTTTATTGCTGTTAACTATTTTTCCCTCTTATTATTTATTTTTGCTGTCTTTTTGTTCTTTATCCTTCCTTCTTTTTTATTATTTTTCTTTACTTTTTCTTTTTTCTTTCCTTTTTTTGTGGATCTAATATTTTTTCCATTGAACACAGGCAACTGCAGGATATAGAATAAATGGAACCAAGTGATAAAGAGGACTCCTAATACAAAGCCAAACAAATATAAAACCCTAGACTAGAAAAAGAAACTAACCAACTGAATTAGCCCATCAAGATAAATAGATGCTTAGACATCAACAAAAAATTAAAAGCCATACTAAGAAGCAGGAAGTCACAGCCCAATCTAATGAACAAACTAAAAAGCAGGAGGATATATACAACATGAACAACTAATCAGTGATGTCCAAACAAATATCCTTAATCAACTCAATGAAATGAAGGAAGAGATAAAGGATATCAAGAAGACACTGGGGGGTCATACAGAAGAAATTGTAAACATACATAAAAAGATAATCGGTCTTACAGTGATGAAAGACACAATGCCAAAAATTAAAAATACACTAGAAGGATATAACAGCAGATTTGAACAGGCAGAGGAAAGAATTAGGACATCTGAAATCACACAGATAGTAGAAAAGATAGACAAAAAATGAAAAAAAAAAAATCAGCAGACACAGAAAATTGAATGACAACATGAAATGCACAAGCATACACATTAGGGGCATCCCAGAATGAGAAGAGAAAGGAAATGGGACAGTAGAAGTGTTTAAGGAAATAATGGCCAAAAATTCCCCATCTCTTATGAGAGACATGGATATACATATTCAGAAGAGCAGCGTACTCCAAGTACAATAAATCCTAGCAGACCTACCCCAAGACATATACTTACCAGATTGTCAAAAGCTCAAGACAAAGACAGAATCCTGAAAGCAGCAAGAGAAAAGCAAAGCATCACATATAAAGGAAGCTCAATAAGATTAAGTGCTAAATTCTCATCTAAAAACTATGGAGGTGAGAAGGAAATGTTATTACATAGTTAAGGCACTGAAAGCAAAAAACAGCCAGTCAAGAGTTCTGTATCCAGCAAAACTGTCATTCAAAAATGAGGGAGAGTTCAAAATATTCACAGATAAACAGAAATAGAGAGAATTTGTTAACAAGAGTCCTGCCCTTCAAGAAATACTAAGGGGAGTTCTACAGATTGAAAGGAAAAAGAGGAGAGAGAGGTTTGGAGGAGAGTGTAGAAAGGAAAATTATTGGTAAGAGTAACTAAAAGGATAAAAAACAAATAAAAATAAAATATGACATATATAAGCCTAAAGAAAAAAAATGGCTGAAGTATTAATGCCTTTATGGTAATAACATAGAATGTTAATGGATTAAACCTTCCAATCAAAACACAAATTGGCAGAATGGATAAGGAAATATGTCCTATCTATATGCTGTCTACAATCAATTCACCTTAGACCCAAGGACACAAACAGGTTGCAAGTGAAATGTTGGAAAACTATTTTACATGTAAACTGTAACCAAAATAAGGGCAGGAGTAGCTATACAAATATCAGACAAAATAGAATTTAAATGCAAAAACAGTTGTAAGAGACAGAGAAGGACATTATACTAATAAAAGGGGTACTAAACGAAGAAGAAAGAACAATCATAAATATTTATGCACTTAATCAGGGAGCCCCAAAATATTTAAGGCAAATACTGGCAAAACTAAGGGGAGAAATAGATGCCTCTACAATAATTGTGAGGAACTTCAATACACCATTATCACCTTAAGACAGACCATCTCAACAGAAGTTCAATACAGAAATATAGATCTTGAATAACACCTTAAAGGAACTAGACCTAATGGACTTATACAGAACATTACACCCCAAAGCAGGAGGATATACATTCTTCTAGAGTGTTCATGGATCATTCTCTAAGATAAGACATAAGTTATGTCATAGAGCAAGTCTCAACGAATTTAGAAAGACTGAAATTAAACAAAGCACTTTCTCTGATCACAATGTAATGAAACTAGAAATTAATAAAAGATGAAGAACTGGAATAGGCACAAATATGTGGAAGTTAAACAACACATTCTTAAACAATCAGCTGGCCAAGGAAGAAATTGCCAGAGAAATCAGTAACTACCCTGAAGGGAATGAAAACTAGAACATGACATATCAAAATTTATGGGATGAAGCTAAATTAGTGCTGAGAGGGAAATTTATAGCCCTAAATATCTAAATTAAAAGAGAAGTAAAAATTAAAATCAAAGACCTAACTGCACACCCAAAGGAAGCAGAAAAAGAACAACAAACTAACCCCAAAGTAAGCAGAAGGAAGGAAATAACAAAGATTAGAGCAGAATTAAATGAAATTGAAAATAAAAAAATAGTGGAAAAAATTAAGAAAACTAAAAGATGGCTCTATGAGATTAATAAAAATAAAACTCTTAGCTAGATTAACAAAGGAAAAAAGAGAGAAGATGCAAATAAATTAAATAAAAAATGAGAGAGGGGATATCATCACTGACCTCACAGAAATTAAGAGTATTATAAGAGGATACTTTGTAAAATTGTATGCCAACAAGCTGGACAATTTAGATGAAATGGATGAATATCTAGAAAAACACAAGCAACTTACACTGACAAAAGTGGAAATAGAGGAACAGACCAATCACAAATAGTGAGATTGAGGTAGTCATCAGAAACCTCCCAACCAAGAAAAATCCAGGACCAGGTGGCTTCATAGGTGAATTCTACCAATCATTCCAGAAAGAACTAACACCAATCCTGCTTAAACTCTTCCAAAAAATAGAAATGGAGGAAACAGGGGAGCAGATGTGACTCAAGCAGTTGAGTGCCTGCTTCCCACATGGAAGGGAGGGAACCTTACCTAACTCATTTTATGATGCCAACATCGCCTTAATACCAAAGCCACAAAAAGACACTACAAGAAAAGACAACTACAGACAAGATCAATCTCTCTAATGAACTTAGATGCAAAAATCCTCAACAAAATACTTGCTAATCAAATCCAACAACACATCAATTGAATTATATATCATGACCAAGTGGATTTTATCCCAGGTATGCAAGCATGGTTCAACAAAAGAAAATCAATCAATGTAATACACCACATATTGAAGGGGAAAAAATCACATGATCATCTCTATCGATGCAGAAAAAGGATTTGACAAAATACAGCATCCTTTTTTGATAAGAACACTTCAAAAGATAGGATTTGAAGGAAACTTCCTCAACATGATAAAGGGCATATATGAAAAATGCACAGCTAACATCATACACAATGGTAAAATGCTAAAGACTTTCCCTCTAAGATTTGGAACAAGACAAAGTTGCCCATTGTCACCATTCTTATTTAACATTGTATTGGGAGCACTTGCTTGAGCACTTCAGCAAGAAAAAGAAATAAAAGACATCCAAGTTGGAGAGGAAGAAGTAAAAATTTCACTATTTGCAGATGATGTGATCCTATATGTAGAAAGTCCTGAAAAATATACAACAAAGCTTCTAGATCTGTTAAGTTTAGCAAAGTGGCAGGATATAAGATCAACATGCAAAAATCAGTAGCATTTCTGTACACCAATTATGAGCAATCTTAGGAGGAAATCAAGAAAAAAATTCCATTTACAATAGCAACTGAAAGAATCATATATCTAGGAATAAACTAAACTAAGGATGTAAAGGACTTGAGCACAGAAAACTACACAACAGTAGAAGACCTAAATAAATGGAAGAATATTCCATGCTCGTGGATTGGAAGACTAAACATCATTAAGATGTTTGTCCTACCCAAATTGATTTACAGATTCAACGCAATCCCAATAAAAGTTCCAACAGCATTTTAAAAAATATTTTTATTAGAGAAGTTGTGAACTTACAAAACAATCATGAACATGTGTGGAATTCCCCTACAACACCCCTCCACCAACACACTACATTGTTGTGGAACATTTGTTACAAATTATGAGATAATATCAGACTATTATCACTAACAATGGTGTATAGCACACATTTGGTATATTTTTTCCATACCCCCCAATTATTAACACAGTACATCTTTGGCACTGATGCAAGAATATTACAGTATTGCTGTTGACTATAGTCCATAGGTTACATTAATCAACAGCATTTTTTACTGAACTGGAAAAGCCCAATATCAAATTTATTTGGAAGGGTAAGGGGCTCCAAGTAGCCAAAAACATCTTGAAAAGGAAAAATGAAATTGGAGGAATCATGCTACCTGACTTTAAAGCACACTACAAAGCTATAGTGGTCAAAACTGCATGGTATTGGCACAGCATAGACATACTGACCAATGGATCCAAATTGCGAGTTCAGATATGGACCCAGGCATATTCAGCCAACTGCTACTTGACAAGGCCATCAAGCCCACTCAACTGGGACAGAATAGACTCTTCAACAAATGGGGCACAAGAATAAGAACACCATCTCACATCATATACAAAAATTAACTCAAGATGGATCAAAGACTTAAATATAACCACCAAGACCATAAAGCACCTAGATGATAACATAGGGAAGCATCTATGAGCTCTGGTAGTAGGAAGTGGTTTCATAAACTTTACACCCAAAGCACAAGCAATGAAAGAAAAAAAAACAGATAAATGAGATCTCCTCAAAACTGAAAATTTTTGTCCTTCAAACGAGTTTGTCAATAAGGTGAAAAGGCAACCTACTCAATAGAAGAACCATCTATCTGATAAGCATATAAAAGGAAATATTACATCTCGAAAATAAAAAAGACAAACAACCTATTTTAAAAATGGGCAAGAGATTGAATAGATGCTTTTCCAAATAGGAAATACAAATGGCTAAAAAGCACTTGAAAAGATGCTCAACTTCACTAGCAATTAGAGAAATACAATTAAAAACTACAATGAGATATCATCTTACACCTATTAGACTGGTGGCTATTAAAAAACAGAAAACTACAAGTGTTGGAGAGGATGTGGAGGAATGGGAACCCTTATCCACTGCTGGTGGGAATGCAGAATGGTGCAGCCACTGTAGAGGACAGTTTGGCAGCTCCTCAGAAAGCTAACTATAGAACTGCCACATGATCCAGCAATCCCATTACTAGGAATATACCCAGAAGAACTGAAAGGAAGGACGCAAACAGATATATGCACAACAATGTTCATTACAGCATTATTCACAATTGCCAAAAGTTGAAAGAAATCCAAGTGTCCAACAATGGATAAATGGATAAAAAAAATGTGGTATAGACATACAATGGAATTTTACTCAGCTGTAAGAAGAAATTATGTATTTACACATGTGACAACATGGATGAATCTCAAAGACCTTATGTTGACTGAAATAAGCCAGTCACTAAAGGACAGATATTGCATGATATCACTGATATGAACTAAGGATACTGAGCAGATGCACAAAGGTGGAGTCTGGAAGATAGGTTGCCAGGAGACAGAAAGCGAGTAGAGAGTAGTGAACCGATGCTCAGTGTGGGTAGAATCTATGATAAAGTGGATGGTGGAGGTTTGGCAGTGGATGGTGGTGATGGTGGTGCAGCCGATGTGAATGGGGTGGACAATGGTGGAGTGTGAGGGTAAGCAGGGTTGAGGGTTTCTACTATCCACAGAGATAGGGGCAGGGCTGGAGGAAGGAACAGGTGAACTCTGGGGAGGTAGAGGACTATGGTTGAGGATAAAATTGTGGGAGTGTTCTTTTGATAACTCTGGCAGGGGAGGGTCACTGCTGCAGGGTGTCGGTGGTGGGGGGGATACGTGGGGAAGGGTACACCTGGGGCATGCTTCTGTGGAATATGAATGTGCTCATGTTGTCATAGGATGTTATTTCAGTAGGTGGAGACCCAAACAAAAACCAACAAAATATTAAATTCCCATCCCTGGGAGTCTTGCTATGTTCTCTAACAGAGTGGCAAGGATCTCTAAAGAACAAGGGCAGTGCCCAATAAAAGAAAACAGACCAATATGCCAAGCCCTTGATATTACTGCTTGTTGTTATGAACCTTATTCTTGTAAAATTGAAACTTAGCCTAATAATATCTATTGACTAAGAGTTACCTCCTGAAAACTTCGTTACTCAAATATGGCCTCTCTCTAAGCCAAACTCAGCATATAAACTCTCAACCTTCCCCCTTGAGTAGGACATGACTCTCAGGGATGAGCCTCCCTAGCACCAAGGGATTATTACCAAGCACCAACCAGCAATGCATTTGGAAAAAAGACCTTACCAAATGGGGAAAAATTAAATACAAAGGAGTTTTTATGACTAAGAGACTTCAAAGTGAGTAAGAGGTCATTCCAGAGATTACGCTTATGTACATTTCAGGCGGATCTCACTAACTGCCACAGTAAACAAAGCCTCAAACAGGGGTGTTCCTGAGGGCTCTAGAGACATCTGGACAGTATAGGCAAGGTTCACAACCCCATGATATTAGCACCCCATCGGTGGGTCTTACCTTGGAATATATGAGAACCTTTCTCCCCACTGTAACAGAGTTAGACTCATTTATACTTTCCCTACACATGATTCTTCAACCCCTTTTATTTGAACCTATAATTAGCACTATCTCCATTAAATTTATGTCCCAGAGACTTAAATCTTTGGGCTGTTCATATGCTGGTTGAGCTCTGAATCTCAGCAGAGTTGCAGTCAACCCTCCTCTCCAGTTCTTCAGACTTGTCCAGGACAACTAACAAAATGATGATGATGAACAATGCCCATCCCAAAAAACAGAGTATCTACAACTACAAGCAAGACAGTTCCACCCATCTGCTCCATAAGATCTAAGCCCCCTCTCAATCTGAAGCAGAGCAGGCATCACCATGCCAAAATCCTCAAGACTGAGGAATGAATAAACATAAGAGGGGAATATAACCACAGACTGAAGTAGACTTCTTATTATTACAGTATTGGAAGAACTTGTAACATTGATATAAAGGCAGTGGTTACCAGAGGTTCTGAGGGGAGGGGTAGGGAAGACTATGTGGAACATAGGGCATTTTTAGGGCATTGGAATAGTACTGCATGATATTGCAATGATAGTTACAGGCCATTATACATTTCATAAAAACCTATAAAATTGTGCTGTGTAAAGTGTAAACCATAATATAAACTATAGACCTCAGTTGGTAGCAATGCTTCAATATTTGTTCATCAATTGTAACAAATGTACAACACTAATGTAAAATGTTATTAATGGGGAAAAATGTGAGAAGGGGAGGGTCTGGAGCATATGGGAATTCCCTATATTTTCCATGTAACTTTTCTGTAATCTAATACTTCTTTAAAAATAAAGCTTAAAAATATAATGAAAAATTATATTTTTATAATTTATAAAATATGCATATATAAATGTAAATTTGTGACAAGAACTATATAAATGTTGGGGGAACGGAGAAGTACAGTAACAAAGTTTATGTATAGTATTGATGTTAAGTAGGTACCAAAGTAAACGAGATTGTTATAGATTTAAGATGTTAAAATTAAACCCTATAGTAACTACAAAAAAATAAATAAATCAGAGTATATAGAAGTTCACAAAGGCAGCAATTAGAGTACAGGTTTCCAGGGTCAGGGGGCAGAGAGAATGGGAAGTTTTACATATTGTGTAGGATTTTTGTTTGGGAAGATGGGTAAGTTTTAGTAACGGAAGGTGGTGAGGGTACAGTACCACAACATTGTGAATGTGATTAATCCCACTGAATGTTATGCTTGGGAGTGGCTGAGATGGGAATATTTATGTGGACATATGTTCTCACAATAAAAGAAAAAGAATGAGCAACTAAGAGAATGACAAATGTAGTACCCCCATCTTGGATGGGATCTAGCAAAGGAGGAAAATAGGCTCTAAGGGACATTACTGGGACATATGAAAAAATCGGAATACAGACTTTAAGCTTTATAGCAATGTTAAATTTCTTGAACTTGGTAACTGCACCTAAGATGGCAACATGTGAATATCCTTGATCATAGGAAATATAATGGCAGTATTATGTGTTCAGGGCGCATGGTGTATACAACCTATACTCAAGTGTTCAGAAAATGGATGGATAAATACATAGACAGACAGATGGGTGGACAAACAGATGAATGGAGATGGACGGAATGATGCAGCAAATGTGGCAAAACGTTAAAATTGATGGAGCTGGGTATCTGGGAGGGTAGGGGTATGTTGAAGTTTTCTTTATGGAGTTTGTATCATTTTTGTAACTGTCCTGTAAGTTTGAAAAGACTTCAAAATAAAAAGCTAAACAAATGAACAGAAAAACTTCTTGATCCCACCCTATTCATGCCAGCCACCATACACTTCCTTGCTTCCCTCCGTAGCAAACTCCCTTAAAATAGTTGTCTGCATTCATCATCTGCAACTTCTCTCCTCCCCTTCTCTTAAACTCACCCCTTCCATCACTCCTCCCAAACCATTCCCATAGAAACCACCACGACCTCCAGGTTGATCCATCTAATGGTCAATTCTTAGAACTCATCTTACTTGACCTACCAACCATTATTTGACAGGTGATCACTCCTCCCTCCTCAAGACAGTCTCTTCACTTGGCTTCCAGGTACCACTTTCTTAGTTTTCCTCCACCTTAGTAGCCACTTCTCAGGTCCCTTACTAGCTCCTCTTCCCCTTGAATTCTTATGCTGAAATGCCCCAGAAGCTCAGTCCTTGGACCTCTTCTATTTCCTATCTATTTTACCCATGAGAACTTTTGTTCAGACCTCTGACATAAATAAATGTGTTGTTTTAAGCAATAGAGAACTAATACAACTTAGAAATGTGGTTTCAGAGAAATGCTAAAAAATTCCTAGCATTGGCACCATTTTAAAAAACAAGAGGCTTTTGGGGGTCACTGACATTTGATGTAACTAGTGTCAATTCTCCTTTTACCTGTATTAAAGAAGCCACCAGCAAACTGAGAGCCAGGCAACCACAGAGAGGCTTCAACTTCAGTATGCAACTTGACACCCAGTAGGAAAAGTCTACCAGATACAACACTCCTCCCTGCCCCAACCCCTCCCTCCTCATCATTAGTATCTACTTGTCATCACTGAGGTCTACTGTTGATGAAAACCAAGCAGCCACCAAGGAAGCCTGGTAACACCAAGAAATAGTAAAAGAAAAAAAAAAAATTGGTCACTGTCTCAAGTCACCTCTTCTACTGGACAAGAACTGGCAAAGGGCATAATCAGTTTACTGGGCATTTTCTCAAAAGAGATAAAGAAAAGAGCCATAAAGAGACTTCAGATTGTGAGAATAGCTTTTAATTTTAAAACAATTGAAGCAGTAAATCATCCATCTCTCTTTCTATCACAGGTAAATACTCTTTCAAAACATCTGCAATATTTTAAACAACTGTGACTAGTGCAAAATAAAATAAATAAAAACTCTTTTGGGAACCAACATCAAAACCTGCTAGGCAGGGTGGGTGCAGGCAACAGGCTCAGCCTCTACAGAGGCCAAGAAAAGTGACCCATCAAAAACAGCAAGATTTGCACAGTATTTCACCACACTCAGTTCTAAGCAGACTAAACAAGACCTGGGTAGGGGGAACTAAAAGAGAATGTTGCCTAAAATGACACAAATATGTTCAAAACCCTCATGTGGCTAGCATCCTTGGCACCTGGAAGATGCCAGAAAAGAAAGTGAAAAGGTAGCAGCTCCTAGGCAAAACTGAGGGATGAGGATTTGGGGCTTATTTGATTATGCTTTTTTAAATTTGGGGGGCTCATAAATACTTTTAGGCAGAAAAATCTGCTTTCTGGGTGTTCTCTGCCTCATGGGGCTCCTAACTCCAGCTAAAATATTTGTGTTGCTTATGTCTATCTGGACGCATCACAGAATTACCTTTCAACCTATGCTATTTCGCTACCTACATCACTATCCCATCCGGAGTCTAGAGCAGCACTGTCCAAAAGAAGTACCATGTCAGCCACATGTCTAATTTTAAATTTTTCAGTAGCTACATTAAAAAAGGTCAAAAGATATCAGCAAAATTTACTTTGAATAATATAGTTTGCCTAATATATTCAAAATATTGTCATTTCAGAATGTAATCAATATAAAATATTGATGAAATATTTTACAGTCTTTTTTTGGTACCAAATCAGCAAAGTTGAGCATGTACTTTATGCATACAGCACATCTAGATTTGGCAAGCCAAATTTCAAGTGCTCGTTAACCACACATGGCTACTGACTACTGTGAAGAACAGCACAGGTCTAGAGATTCTTTATGCAAACTCCTTGAGAGGGTTTACGAAGCAGGGACCCACCAAGACACTATGTAGGAGATGGTATACACCAACTTAAGCATAAAGAACCTTGTCCTGTAACCTAGGATTTTTGACCTAAGAGTGAAGGATACCACATTTCACCTAAGCTCATCACCTTGCCGTCTTCCCACAGACAGCTTGTAATGGTGATGTTATTTAGCAAAAGTGATGCCTCCAAGATGAAAAAGACAAGTGGGGATCATAATATAACTGAATTAGAGTACAAAACATTCTTTAAATATTACACATTTAGCTGAAGGTAGTTCTGATGCTTTTCTAAGGGTTATTGTGAATTGTTTTCTTTTCTGGGTTTTAGGGGGATGGTAATAATGTATCTCATGGACTAGAAAATTGAGAGTTTCAAGAGTGGAAGAATGGGATGATTACCAAAGAAAGTAAAGGTAAATGGAGCAGGAACAGGACTGGGACTGGAGGCACTAAAAATGACACAAGTCCTAATCTGGGGTAATAAACCAAAATCATAATAGCTAAACGTCTAAAGTGATCTCACGTAGCTGACCTCAGTCCTAACGGTAGGAAAGTAAAAAAGGAATAGAATGTTAGGTCAGGAAGGGACTTCAGAGCACATTCAGTTCAACCTACTTGTTTTAAAGGGAAAGACCCAAAGAGAGAAAGTGACTCGGCCATGTCACACTTGGAGGCAGAATCAGGAGATACAACCAGGTGCTCTCACTAGGAAAGCAGGTGGGTCTCCAGTTCAAATAAAAAGGGAATAAATGATGCTAAGAGCGACAGGCCCGAGCTACTCCCACTGGACTTCCTATAGTCCAAAGTGAGCAATGGGGGAATGGCAGGCACATTCTCTTGTAAGTTGGAGAAAACAGCCTAGTTGATTCCAAAATTTTGAAGCAATGTTGATGTCCACAAAATGTCACTAAAGCGCAGTTCTTCCAATAGTGCTTTCCATGTACCTTTTTTTCCCTTTAAAAGAAAATTCCAATCTGAACCATACTGGATTTGGATTAGTTATGTGAGCATTTAGACTGAGCATTCAGCAATTGACAAAATAAAAACTTTGATACATTACATTTTCCAGACACATTCACTGGGATTCTATACAAATGGACATCAAAAGATATTTACAGGAAGAGAGTGCTCTCTTTCACACATACACCCACACATAGTAAGGATTTCACAATTGTATCACCACGCATCACAGCAGAGGACCCCTAACAGGCTGATAATCAGTTGACACAACGCACACATTATTCCAGTTTTCAGTTGCAAATGATCTCATCTACATATATGTGTAAAATTAAGAAGTATGTTCCAGACTTTTATTCCCAGGAAACCTGCCTCGTATATATTAAGATAGACACATAAATACATTTTTAAGCAAGAAAGAAAAGCATTATTTGCTCCAGGTTTCCCAACTCTCGATCTGAAATAAAGAATAGCACATATACAAAACTTTGCCTTGTAGAAATAGCCCTTTGTTTTGTGAGGCAGAATAAAAGGCAGCCACATTACACTTTCTTACAGTATGTTTAGGCATCAAAAGGGCTAAATTTCTTTTTTCTACTTAATGAAATTAAATAATTTATAGTCTAAATTATCTAAATACCGATTTCACACCATTCATTTTGCAAAGTTTTATTATAAAATTTTTATTTTGTTCAAAATACACATGCTATCTTTGTCCATATTTCATTCCAAATCCCCAACCCACCCCCGAACACCCAGGGAAAAAAAAAAGGCCTTTGCTTTGTAACATAATTGAAAACAAATCATTTTTGATGCATGTTTGGAATCATAATTCTAGGTTACTCAGTCCTAGGAAGACTGGTTTTTTGTAAGGCTGCTTAGTGTGGGGATTTCCACAGGAGTCAGGGACTCATGTCACAGAATGGGATGCTTTAGATCTCCAAGTCAGTGTTAAAAGGTGACACAAGTGGACACAATTCAGGAGAGAATTAATGCACCATGAGCTCCCTCCTTCTGCCAAGTCTCCCTTGTTCCCAAATTGAAGAAAACATCCTATGAGAGAAGGGAAGGAGTATGCTCTCTTAGGACCCACCAAGCCATACCACCTTCTACTCTGTGAAGGTTCATCATAACAAATATCTCACTGTATCCTCAAAGCACGGTTAGAAAAAGGACAGGTATCATCACACCGTTGTACAGATGAGGAGAGTGAGGCACAGAGAGGATGAGAGACTTGCCCAAGGGCCACAGCCAGTTAGCGGCAGCACCCAGATCTCCAGGCCATGGGCCTCGGGCTCTGTGTTCGTCATTCAAATGGTACAACTAATCTCCTATGAGACAAGGGCCCCAATAATAACCAGGATCCTGATGGGTCACAACTCATCACATAATTCCCCGTCTGTGCTTTATATCACACAATTGGTTCTACTTTATTTCTCTACAGTTTCTAGATTCTTTCAACCAAACAAATGCATGTTAAGCAGTCAGCATTCAATCCTTTCTCATTTGACTGAATAATCTGAAATAGAAACTCCAGACATCCTGGTATTTGATGCAGAGCAGTAGGAAAATTACAGAATGCTGTGGTTCTACTTTTTTTTTAATTTGCATTTGAAATTCTGATCTAATCACAGTTTGCAACTAAAATACTGAAATACCAGAATGAAAAGGACAGTCTTTCATAATGTCATATAAAGTTTCTTTGCATCTGAAATCCTTAAAGTGTCCCAGAGCCCACTGTTGGTCACAGCAGATAAGCAGTGAAGGAAGGTCAGAACGTAATAAAATAGGGAAGGGCAGAGATGAGACTCTGGCCCCAGGAAACATGGAAATGGAGGCAGGCAAAGAGCTCAGAGATGGGGAAATTACAGACAAATTTGGGGCACTTAACATGATTCTAGGGAGTTGTCACATGCTTTGGTAAGAAGACATTAGCTATTTTAACCAAAAATGAACACTGTATCTTTGGGGGAAGGGTTGCTAAGAAACACAGAATTCATCTACCTTTGGCAAAGTTTAACAGTGTGTTGCTTTGGGCATCTGGCATTATACCGCCAAAAGTCACAAACCCAAGTGACTTCCTGACAGCACTTAAAGGATTAACTCCACCCTTTCACTCCTTAAATATTAGTGGGGAACTAATTTTTTTAAACTGTTCCTGAGTTATAGTGTCTTTAAAATATTTACTTGCTTTTTCCAGCTATGCTTAATACCAACTGTTTTAGCCTTCAAAAACCAACTAGCCACAGAGTTTCTAGTTGACTGTAAAGGTCTCATACTCTCATTCTCACACCCATTCACACAATCTTATTATGAATTTTGATATGATTTAAATTAAAAATATCTTTCGTTGCAGATATGCTAATCTATTATTCATGGATAGATCAGAAATTATTGTATGTAATGAAAAAAGTTATGTTACATATAAAGCAGCGCCCAGTTGCTCATTTTCGATATGAAACAAAAGTGGGCTTTTCGTTTATTGTGGATGAGGCCACACCACTGGCCATTTTCGCTGGGTTTGCTGGAAGCCGCTACCACTGACCCACAAAGTAAAACAGGGGGGCTGGTGGCTCGTTCCCATTTTTGATAGGCCAGTGGCAGATCCCCTACCAGCAATATGAATACTTTGTTGTTTTTTTTAATCATCCTCTCCTTGAACATTTATAAAAAGAAAATCTATCTACAGTAGTGTATCATCACTAATAGAAATTTCTTCCCAGTTCTATTTCAGAAGGCGTCAAATGAGCGTGCTCTTTAAATAAACTATAAATACCCCAAGTATTCCTTCATGTCTGACTGTCCCAACTTTTTTTTTTTTTTTTTTTTTTTTTTTGGCAAATTAAAAAGACTTATGGCTTCTTCTGGCCGATTTGTATATCTGAGGTTTAGGTTGGTATCCTGCGGTAAAAGTACATGTAGCCCAGGTCTTTAGGGGGTCTTTCTGAGGCACAAACTTTGTGGTCATTGTAGATCACCCATCTGAAAACAAAAGACAGAAGCATTTGATGGATTTAAGTCAGTTCCAAGAAACCATAGAAAGAGTTATTTCATAATATAAATAACAAAGATAACAAAACTCAAATCTGTTGCATAAAAAGGAACAGAATGCTGGTGGGAAATCACAGTGGTTTTTGATACTTGATCTTAATCAAAAAGTAGTTATTAAAAGGTATCAGGTGCCTCCAAACATTTTTACACTCTCCAATTCCATAACTGCCTTTGTGAAAATCCATATACAGCTTCAGAAATTGAATCAGAGAATTATGTGCAGCAAGGTTTATAGCAGCCTTAAGTATAAAATTAGCTAAAATCAGAATTAAATATTCATACAGTGAAATATTATATAGCTATCAAAATGTCTTCAATGAATATTCAGTGAAATGGGAAATAATCACAATATAAAATGAATTAGGAAAAAGCAGGTTTTTTTGCGAAACTGTATACAGTCTATCCGTACATACTTGAAGTTTTTAGACATCTGAACACATGTATATTTATATAGAGTATGTGTACACATACACACACCCTCCACCAATATAAACAATTTTCCAAAGAGAAATATATCCAGAGACAATAATTATCTTTAGACTTCCAGATGATATATTCTTTGTGTGTTTTTGTATTTTACAAGTTCTTACAATGAAGCTATATTGCTTTTTTACATTATAATTAAGCTATTTTTCTTAAGAAAAGTGTTTTTTAAAGAGCTACTATGTTTGGCTCAAAAAGGAATTTGCTATAAATTACAAGTCTCTACAATGAGCTATTTTATTAATCAAATTGAAAAGACAAGACTAAAAGACACACCAGAAAGGAACACACTCAAGTCCTCAGGGCTAAGGCTATGTGCTTCTCCAGCACCAAGGACACCGGAGGCTCTCCAGCAGCAGAGGGGACTACAGGCTGCGCACTGGGGAGCTCAAGGGCCAGCCCCAGGGCAGCCATGGGGACCTGCACAGGGGAAGGTTCTGAAGAGAGCAGCAGCCTTACATTCCATAACTGTCTCATTCTCAGCTCACCATGCAACTGACAGAGGAACTTTGGAAGCTGAGAAGCCTACTGCAAGGCTGCAATAAGGCAAAACGCTGGAGGTGTAGGGTTGCCAGATAAAATACAGGATGCTTTGTTCAGTTTGAATTTGATAAACAACAGATAATTTTTTAGTATAAGTATGGCCCAGGCAACATTTGGAACATAGAATATTTGAGACATACTAAAAACCATTTGTTGTTTATCTGAAATTCAAATTTAACTGGACATCTGTTTTGTTGTTGCTGTTGTTGGCTAAATCTGGTAATCCTATGGAAGTTCCAAATATAATGCATCTTTATTTTGAAAAGTTACCTGGATATGGTGCTTAAGAGTGGCTTTGAAAACCCACTCTGACAGTTACTTACTAGCTAATGTCAAGTTTTCAGTCCCTCAGCCTCAGTGTTCTGGTATGCAAAATGTCTTTAGGAGTACATCCTTGCAAAATCCTTGTAAGACTCAAATGAGATAACATATGAAGCATCCAGTACAGTGCCTGGCACACAGTAGGTGCTCAATAAATTGCAGATACCATTTGCCTTCTATAAAAGACTCACCTTCCTTCCTTTTTGATGTGGCAAATATAATGCCCACTCATTGTAGATGTTCCCATGTGACTGATGAATGCAAATAATTCATACACTATGAAAGAGGAAACAACTAAGTTACAAAGCAGCATTTCTAGAAATCAAGAGCACTTCTGATGAGAATTTAAAATCAACAATAGTATAATCAGCAACTGTTTAGTTTTGAAAGACAAAATTCATTTACCTTACTATGCTGACTACACACACACAACCCAAGTGACAACAAATGCAACATGAAAAGTCAGCTACATGATTATAGAGCAGGACATAAAACAATCGAAAGTATAGCTGACATTAAATTCATATCTGAATGGGGATTAAAAATCCCACAGCCCAGTCTAGTGAAAACTGTGTGGATCTAAAAGGGTTGTTATGGCTCTTAACACTTCCAAGCAATGTGAGGGTGACCAAGTTGTTTTCACCTCCCTGAGCCCATTTCTTCACAGAGATGAAAAAATCCACCCACTACACAGGGTTGTGTGAGGCTTAAATGAACAATTCAATCTAAAATGTCATATGAATGTCAAGATTATGAGAAAGACAGGAGATAGTTATTTATGGAAAGGGATACTGCTTCACAAAACATTTCTGGCTGGCTCATGACTATGGACTAACTGGGTCTAAAATTCAGGCTTCATGCTTTCTGAACAAGGAGCTATAAGATAGAGTGTTCATTCTCTAACAAGTACCTCCTACAATCTACTGAATCACTCTGTATCAAATCCACTATGAGTGAATTTCATCTCAAGTTCCTCGGTCAATCCTAGACCAACACAACACAAAACTGGGTGCAGAAACTAGTAGAGGTCCACTCTGCAAACTGTTACAGACTACAAGGCAAGTTCAGAAATTGAGAATCAGTATATACAAACTTTTACAGTCATTTGAGAGTAATATTCCTGGCTGTTTGATCTAATAAGGGAGGAAAAAACGGGCTTACATATCATATTTGTTTTGTTTTGTTTCATTTTTCTAGTAAGTAATTTTTATTGCATTTTACAAAAATATGTGTTCCAGACAGACCTTTTCTCTTGCTCTTCTCTCTCCCTCTCTCATCCTCTCTTTCTGCTCACCCTTGCTCCTTTACTTCCTTGGCTCTCAATCCCAGGGCTTCATTTTACCCTCCAGAAGCATCAGACACAGCTGTTCACTGCCTCCTTCATCAAACACCTGCCCCCAGGACACAGCTGTCTCTTGGTCCTCCAGACACCGGTCTCTTTTGCTGGCTCCTCCTAATCTCCCTGATCTTTAAATTCTGTGACCTGGGGATCAGGATTTAAAGCTTTTTTCTTCTGTCCCAGGCTCCTCTCTCTCTCTCTAGGTGATCACATCCAGTCCCATTAAATATCACCTCTACAATAAGTCCCAAATTTTAACTCCTGCACCAACCTTTCATCTAGTTTGGTCTCTCATCTGTCTACTCACCGGCATCATTTGGATGTCCAAAAGGCCACCTCGAACTTCACATCCAGAGCTGATATCTGATGCTCCTTCCCCAGACCTGTTCTCCCCTCAACTTTGTGTGTGTGTTCATATCTTTTTGGTGGTAAACAGCTTTATTGAGATATAATTCACCTACTATGCTATTCACCCATTTAAAGGTGTACTATTCAATGTTTTTCAGTATATTCACAAAGTTGCGCAACAATCACTACTATCATTACCTAATTTTAAAATATTTTCACCCACCGCACAAAAGAAACCTCTTACGTCAGCAGTTAATCCTTCTTCTTAAACTCCTACATCAACCTCCTAGCCCTAGGCAACAATTAATCTACTTTCTGTCTCTTTAGATTTGCCTGTTCATTTCATATCACTAGACTCATACAACATGCAGCCTTTTGCGACTGGCTTCTTTGACTTAGCATATTTTTGTCAAGGTTCATCCATGTTGAAGCATTATCAGTACTTCATTTCTTTTTATGAGAAAGTAATATTTTATTGCATCGATATACCACATTTTATTTGTTCATCAGTTGATGGAAATTAAGATTGGTTTTACTTTCTGGCTATTATGAATAATCCTGCTATGAACATTTGTATACAAGTTTTTGTGGCAACATATGCTTTCATTTCTCTTGGGTATAAACCTAGGAATGGAATTACTAGGTCATATGGTAATTCTATCTTCAGCTTTCTGAGGAACTTCCAAAATGACTGCACTATTTTACATTCTCACCAACAATGTATGAGCATTCCAACATCTCTACATCCTCACCAACACTTATTTTCCATTTTTCAAATTATAGCCAATCTAGTGGGTGTGAAATGGTATCTCACTGTGATTTTGATTTGCACAGACATCCCTAATGAGAAGTAATGTTGACCATGTGCATATTGGCCATTTGTATCTTCTCTGGAGAAATATCTATTCAAATCCATTTAAAAAAAAAACAACAATAGTTTTAATCATCATTTTAATTATACAGTAAGGGGAAGGATGCTTTAATTAAATACACATCATACCAGAGAAGCTGGCAAGGTTGAAAATAAAAAAACTAGTTCGTACATGACAAGACAATGACAGAAAAAAAAAAATCCCTTTGAAACAATTTTTTTAAATTAAAAAAAAAAAAAACGTTCACAGCAGTTTGTTTAGACAGTATGCAGTTTATGACAATAACATGTACAAATTTAGAGCACCCTAGGGCTCTCTTTATACCCTAAAGAAAAGGAGCATTTATATTATTCATGAGTTGCACTGAATTAAATAAAAGATCAATGGTATACTTACTCCTTAGATAGGTTAAACTGTCCTGGGGTGTACAGTTTTAACATAATCATTGAAGTTGTTTGCAAAAGGAATAGAGAATTAAAAAACAATACAAAATACTATTCTTGGGAATGGAAAAGTCTTTCATTTCCTGTTAAAACCAACAAATGTCATTCATTAAATCAAAACTAGCAGGGGGTGGGGCCCCACAAACACAGATCTATTTGAGCAAGGTGACCAGTACACATTACAGTTTTTTAAAATGAAGGTTGTATGCCATATGTTACCAGTCCCAACTAAACAGTGTCAATATGACATCTATATCTTAGCTTGCTTTGTGATCATACCCCTTGGTGGTATTACAGGTCTAGTGGCATCTGGCTTCTTTTCCTCTGCAGCCTTTAAAATCTGATGAGCTCTACAAAAAAGATACAAATCATGCTTATGGCGAAATTTTACAACCACTTCTGCACCAAATGTGAAGGACACTCCTCTGTCATTTTCAGCCCAGCCTAAGACATCTTTATCAGGGTCAAAAAAGATCACAAAGAAGAACTTGATCTGGTACAGCAGTTGGTTGCAATTTTACTGAATCTCCGCCATAGATTGAAGATCTGATGATAAACCTCCATGACAGCAGAACATTTTCTCATCCACGATAGCTGCTATCAGTTAACACTTAAAGTTGTCTGTGAACATTTTCCATGGTTTAATGTTGTATCTTCTTTTACATTCATCATAGAATCCATAAATTCTATTGATGCTGGCACACTTGTGGTTTCTTCGGAGAAGAAAAAAATTCTCGAGAGATTTGATTGTGTAGGCCAGTAAGAGGCAGATAGTCTCCAACGACTGCTTTCCTCTGTCCACACAGTCCCCGAGAAACAGGCAGTTGCTCTCTGGTGGGAAATCACCCTACTCAAAAAGTCGAAGTAAATCGTAATATTGCCCATGGAGATCACTACATATTTTGAGTGGTGCTTCAAATTCTAGTAGCATAGGCTGACTAAGAAAGAGCTCAGGAAACTTTAAGCACAGACCTCTGATTGCATTCTCCTGTAGTTGGATATTCTTACTAGGCTTGGACCCTTTCAATTCCAGCAGCCTTTGGATGATGCTGTCCATGTTGAGCTTACCTACCTCCATCATCACCTTCCCACCACTGACCCTCCCACAGCAGTGCCGCCGCCGGCTCATGCCCTGGACTCACACCTCCTTCCCCATGCCAAGAGCACAGAGAGGTGGTGTTGGCAGCGGTGGCACAGCCACGGCAGGCCCCGTTCCCTGCTTCCTCCTCTCCCCGCTGGAACCACGAGGACAAAGAGGCCATCGATAGCTAGCCAGTCTGGGCTGCGCATGGATGCGAGGAGGGGGAGTGCAGCAGTCCCACCAGGACTTCTTCATGGGCCATAGAGCACACGGAAGGGTGCAGAGCCAGTACTCAAATCCATTTTTAAAATGTTATGTCTTTTTATTGCTGAGCTGTAAGAGTGCTTTAAATTCTGTATCTCTGATACATGATTTGCAAATAGCCTGTCTCACTCTGGGTTGTCTTTTCACTTTCTTGATGGTGTCCTTTGAAGCACAACCTATTAAATTTTGATGAAATTCAATTTATCCATTTTTTCTTTTATCATTTGCACCTTTGATGCTATATTTAAGTTGTATAATCCAAGGTCAGGAGGATTTACACCTATGTTTCCTTCTAAGAGTTTCAGCTTTTATGTTTAGGTTGTGACCGATTTGGGGTTAATTTTTGTGTATGGTGTGGGGGCAGGAGTCTAAATTCATTCTTTTGCATGTGGTATCCATATTTGTTGGAAAGACTATCCCTGCCCCCACCCCCCACACTGATTTGTCTTGCCACTATTGTAAAAAAAAAAAAAAAAGTTGACCATAAATGTATGGATTGATTTTTAGACTCTCATTTCTATTCCACTGATCTATTTGTCTACCTATATACCAGTATCACATTGTCTTAATTACAGTAATGTTGTAGTAATTTGTGAAATCAGGAAGTGTGAGTACTCCAATGTTGATCTCCTTTTCCAGAACTGTTTTTGGCTATTCTGGGTCCCTTGCATTTCCTTACAAATTTTAATATCAGCTTCTCAATTTCTGCCAAAAAAAGAAGGAAAAAAAAAAGCTATCTGTGATTTTGAAAGGGATTGCATTGACTCTGCAGATCAATTTGGAAAGCAATGCCATCTTAACAAAATTAAGTCTTCCAACACCTTTAAGCATAGCATGTCCTTCCATTTATTTAGATCATCTTTAATTTCTTTCAACAACATTTGTTTTCAATGTTTTATACTTTCTTTATAACAGAAGAAGTATAGATTTAACTTCTTTTATTAAATTTATACCTAAGTATTTTATCCTTTTTGATGCTACTGCAAATGGAATTTCTTTCTTAATCTCATTTCTGTAATGGTCACTGCCAATGTATAAAAATACAATTGAGGGGGACGGTGTCCTGCCCGGGGGTCTGTGCTGTGCACGCGTGAAGTGAGAAGCTTGGGACATCTATCTGCGCGGATCGGCGGCGTGGACTGAACGGTGGAGATTCGTGAGTTTTGAGGCTGCCGGTGGAGGTTGGCACAGGCGGCTGAGCCCCTCGGTTACGGAAAAAAAAAATAAAACGGCCATTTGGAGCCGCGGGCGGGGCGGAAAAGTTTTATTTTCTGGGGAGCTGGCTGCCTGGCGCCCCTTGGACCTTGTGTGAACAGAGCAAACGAGCTAGTCAGCACCCGGTGAACCGGAGGGGGGATTTTGGTCGGGGAACGCAGCTGATTTCCCTAGCCACCCAGGGATAAGACCCGGGCCACTGTGGAGCCAGGAGGAAGGGACACTTCCCAAAGAAGGGAGGGTTCAGTTGGAAGACAGGGAAGGATATTTTATATTTTTAGACATTGATCTGGCTGCCTGCACCGCCCCATAGCTTTGGGGAGCAGATAAGCCGACCTGAAGCAGCATTAGGCTGAGAGCAGACGCGAATCTGCACTCAAACTGATTTACTGAGCAGCCCGGTGACGCTCGAGCTCGGTGCCAGAAGGGGCGGAATCCGCCGTCTTTAGCACTCCTCACTGACTAACATCAGAGTTTCAGCTAACCTGGGGAGTCCGGAAAGTGGGACGTGCTTGATTAATTTCCACGGGCCCAGCTAGGGTCCCTTCCGTAAGGGGGTTGGTCTAGAAGAGGAATTATTTTGGGTCCTGCATTTGGCTAAAAAAAAAAAAAAAAAAAAAAAAAAAAGTGAGGTCACCTCAACAATTGAAAACTAAATTCTTTTTAATTTAGTTTAATAGCTAAAAGCTGCTTCAGGACCTGCATATAGAACCCTGTGGGGAAATTCATTGATAAACACAAGTAGGCAGGAAGGATCCACGTGGACCCTAGGGGAATCATTGACCCCCCTTAGCTCTATTTGACTGCTTGCCTGTGTGGATCTTTGGTTTCTCTCTGTTACTTTCTGGTCTATTGCTATTATTCCCATTTTCCTCCCCCCTTCCTTTTTCCTTCTATTTTTTTTTTTAAATAGGTGCTGCCAGCTGGTCGCTTATTTGCTGGGCTTCTTATTCAGTAATTTCCCACTCGCTGTATATATTGATTCTGTATTACAAACTATCGCTTATCCTTCCTGCATGTTTCTGCCTTCTGTTTTCTATTGTGGCTCTTAGAGACAACATTTTTTCATAGGCCCACAACTTAAGGGTGTCAATTTCTATCCCATCTATTTTGTTTTCTTCTTCTTTTTTCTTTTTTTTTTTTTTTTATTAGTATTAACTTTTTCCTTTCAGACCTTTCTCTACTCTTTCTCTACCTCCTCATAATTCTAGCCTTCTAAATCACTATATATATATATTCCTCCATTTGTTTTCCCAGTCCATTATAGGAACTCCATATTTTTTCCTAGTACTCTACACTGCCTACACAAGTTAAATATTCATCTCATTAAGTCTCATTTTGCCCCTCTTCTATCTTTTATCAATATTTCTACTATCCTTCTGCCTTCCTTACATCTTTTGATTCCTCTGGCCCTAACCTTTTGCCTTCAAGGGAACATAGAAAGAAGTAAGGAAATAAAATAAGAAGAAAAACTGCCAAAGAGAAAACTTAACTCACAC
>JAKSZT010053887.1:50054696-50219851 GCA_026826555.1 Tolypeutes matacus
GAAATCTAGGTGGAACTGCAACTCCTACCCTACAGCTCAATGGACTCATCCAAGTCACCTGGTGAGGAGACAACGATGGGAAATGGCCATCCCAGGGAATGGAGAGGGCCTGCATCTGCAGGCAGGATCATCCCACCCACCATATCCATGGGATATAAGCCCTCTCTCACTTGGAGTTGGAGTGGACATCACCATCCCAGTCACCTCTGGATTGGGGGAAGAACTATGGACTAGAGTGGACTTGATGGTATTCTCTTGCTCACATATGGTGATTCTAGCAATGCAAGAAATTATAACAATGAGGTGGAGCCAGTGGCCACTTGACAGTTTTTGGGTAGGGAGGGGATGAGCAGTTGAAATACAGGGGCTTCTTTGGGAGTTGGAGGTTGTCCTGAGTACTGTTGTGGCAACGGATGTAGGCCATTTTAAATCAGCACACACCACTCAGAACTGAGTGGGAGAGAGTGTGGTCTACAGTGTGAACTGTGGTCTATGGTTGGTGGCAAGGCTCCAGGATGTGTAAGTTCACTGAGGTTGGTGGGCCACACTGTGGGAGATGTTTGTGTGGGATGTGGTGGGAGGTGTGGGAGGTGGGCAACATGGGAATCCCAGTGGGTTCCGTGTAATATTTTGGGTAATCTAAGCACCTCTTAAAATATATGTATATATATATATATATAAATAACATTTTTGTAAGCAAATACACATATATGCACATATATTTATATATCATTTTGCAAATGTTTGTATGTATTGTGAGGATTTTGATTTTTACCCATAATAAAAAAAAAAAAAAAAAGAAAAAGAAAAAAAAAAAAATACAATTGAATTTTTCATATTGATCTTGTTTCCTCCAACCTTACTGAACCCATTTATTAGTTCTACTAGTTTTTTAGTGAATTAGGATTCTCTATATACAAGGTAATTTCATCTGCAAATAGAGATAGTTTTACTTCTTCCTTTCCAATCTGGATACCTTTTATTTCTTTTTCTTGCCTAATTGCCCTGGCAAGAACCTTCTGTACAATTATAACTCGAAATGGTAAGAGCAGACATCCTTCTATTGTTCCTGATCTTAGGGGGAAAGCTTAAGTCTTTCACCATTTAGCATGATGTTAGTTAGCTGTGGGTTTCTCATGTCTTTATGAGACTGAGGATATCCATTCCTAATTTGTTGTGAATTCTCTCCTCAGCCTTATCTACCACAGTCAATAGTGACTCCATTCTTTCACAAAATCTTGATTTCTCTCTCATGCTCTCTACATACATCCATCAGCAAATCCTGTCAGCATTTCCTCCAAAATATATCCAGAATCTGATCACCTCCTAACACCTCCACTGTTACTCCCTGATCCAAGTCGCCATCATCTCTTGTCTAAATTATTACAATAGCCTCCTAACTGGTCTCCCTGCTTCCATCTTTGCCCCCCACATACTATTCTCAGTATGGCTGCCAGGGAGGATCTTTTCTGTAAGTCAAACTGTAGTTATGCCTCTGTGTAAAAACCCCCCTGTGACTACCTGTGTCTCAGAATAAAATCTTACAATGGCCTATGAGCCCCCCCCCCCCGCCTCTCCCCCCATCTCCTACCACTCTCCCCTCACTCCACTCCAGCTACTCTAGCCTTCTGACTGCTCCACAAACACACTCATCATGCTCCAGTTTTCAAGTCTTTACCCTGCTGTTCCCTCTACCTGAAACTCTCTTACTTCAGGTGTTACATGGCTCACTTCATCCAGGTGTCGGGTCAAATGTCACTTCATCAGAGAGGCCCTCACGAACCACCCTTATTAAAAACAGCAGCCCTCCTTCCACCTCCACCATCACATTCCTAGTGTCCCTGCCCCCTTATTTTGCTTCACTGTTGTCCATGGTACTCAGTAACACCTGACATATCACATATTTACTTGTGCATTTATTTATTATCTATCTCCCTTCACTCCAAGTTAGAATATAGCTCTATAAGAACAGGAAGTTAACCTGTTTTGTTCACTTCAATATTCCAGGCAGGGAGAACAGTGCTTAGCCTGCAATAGGCACTTAATAGATATTTGCTGAATGTATGGATAAATGAGTGGGCAAATGAATGAATAAATGAATGGCCTCCTTTTCCCCATTTCCTCACTTGTTTTTATGTCTTCTTATATGGAATAAACAAATACCTACCAAGGGTGGGTATAAATTAGTTAAATAATATTTAATCAGAAACTAATCAGAGGGGATTGCCTTCTCCAGCACTAAGTTCGTTTCTGTTGCTAGAAATCCCATCAAATGGCAAACAAACAAGCAAAAAAAACCCATATCTGAAAAGGAAACTGGGCAAAAATAGTTGCAAATGAAAACCACGTTCCCCAGTACTTAAAAGATGCTCAGTAGATATTTTTTAAAACAGTGATCCAGGGATCCTACCCTTGACCCTTATTTGCCCTCCTTCCTGCCACAACACTAAGAACCTACTTCCACCCTAGTGAGGAAGAAAGAGTGTGAGCTGAGGCCTTTTAATGATTCTTGATCCCAGTGGTTTTTAAAATCCTTTTTGAATAATTCTATATCAAATTCCAAATCTTCAGTTTGAGAGATACAATCTGGTCCCCCAAAATGTGGCTTCCCTCTTAGCATTCTCATGAAATGAAAAGAGAACAGGATACCCCAAACAAATCTTTTTTTGTTTTTGTTTTTGTTTTGTTTTGTTTGCAAGGAATTGTCCAGAGTATTTAATGAGCACTTCCCACCATAAGTCAGGGTCACATCAATGAAACATTGCTCAGACACCAGTACAGCCAATGAGTTGACAAGGGTTTACAAAACAGAAAACATAGAGAAAAGGGCAAATCTATATACCCAAATACCTCCAGATACATCATTAAGCCTCCTTTCTCCCACTTTGGTTAAAAACAAATCACACATAAACTCAGAATCATAAAAATAAATTAAAGAAAAAATGGCATAAATCGTAGTCCTATAATTAAATTTTACTATGTTTATCAATATAAGCAACTAGTCCATGCATTATTCAAGATCTCCTACTGGAAACCAACTCCAAAGGACAGACTCTCTCACAGCACATTTGCAAAAACTCAACAGGTAAGAAATATCCATTTATATTTGTTTCAAAAGAGAAAGTTAAGGTGAAAAACCTTCTTATAGATTGAATTATGCCCCCCAAAAGACATGTTCATGTCCTAACCTCTGGTCCTGTGAATGTGAACTTATTTGTAAATAGGATTTTGAAGGTGTGACTAGTTAAAATGAGGCTAACCTGGACTAGAGTGGACCCTAACCCAAAATGACTGGTATCCTTACACGAAGAAGAAATTTGGACACAGAAATAGAAACAGCTATGTGACTGTATTAGGCAGCGAAAAGGGGTGCTGATGCAAAGTTCCAGAAATCTGTTGGCTTTTATAAAGATTATTTACTTTTGGGTAAAAACTTACAGTTACAAGGCCCTAAAAAATCCAACTCAAGGTTGATTTCTCACCAAAGTCAGCTGCCATGTATTGAAGCAAGATGGCGTACGACGTCAGTGAGGGCTCAGCCTTCCTCTTCCTCTTAAAGTTCTGTAGGACCAGCTTCTACTGATCTCAGCTTTAGGCTGGCATAAGGCTTGTCTCTCTTCCCGGGGCTTGTTTCTTTCTAGGCTCAGCTGCTCTGTTCTCTTCACAAGGTCAGGCTCAACTCTCTTCCTGGGGCCACAGAATCCTCTGTGTATCTTCTCTGTGTGTCTACTTCCATGTGAAAGTCTGCTTTACCAGCCGACTAAGGGGTGAGGACTCAACCCTGCATGCCCTAATGGATGTGGTTGAATCAAAGCCCTAATCTTAACATTATTTAATCAGAGACATCTCAGCTGAATCTAATACAATCAAGGGTATCACGCCCAGAGGAACAGACCAGCTTACAAACATAATCAGATATCTTTTTTGGAATTCATAAATAATATGAAACTGCCACTGTGACTGAGGCAGAGATTGAGTTATGCTGCCACAAGCCAAGGAACATGAGAGATTGCTGGCCACCCACCAGAGGCCAGGGGAGAGGGATGCAACGGATGGAGTCTCCCCTTTAAGAGGAAGCATGGCCCTGCACACACCTTGATTTTAGACTTACAGCCTCTGTTGCTTAAGTCTACTAATCTATGGTACTTTGTTACAGCAGCCCAGGAAAATTAGGACCAATCCAGCCAGGGAAGCTATTACTTATTCTCTGAGTTTCCAGGGGTCCCCTGCCAAAAAACAGCATCATCACACACACTCCCCCAAAATACTCCTTTTTATATACATAGTAAAGGCAATTTGAAACAAGGTAAATCATTTCAAAATTATTGACTTTCAACAAAGAAACTTTCAAAGTACCTGGAAGAGCTAGACAATAACTAGAATAATACTATCTCTGAAATGAGCGTCCTTCCTCCCCATCACTCTCTCCCAATAAAACTTGTCCTTTTTGGAACTCTAGATAATATTCCTAACCCTTTCTAATATGAAGAATGTTTAACATCGAAATTTTACCTCTACCATCCCACTCAACATAATAGCAATTGTACTCTTTGATTTTGTTCTTTGAGAAAGCAGTCAGAAACATTATACGAAACTTGGAAGGCAACATAGATGGGCAGCATGCACTTTCAATGTCCCATGGAGACAAAGGCCACTCAAGGATTTTCTAGAGTAGGGGATGGCAAACTATGATCCACAGGCCAAATCCAGCCCACAGCCTTTTTTTTTTTTTTTTTGTTTTTGTTTTTGTTTTGTACCACCAAGGAGAAGGAGGAGATGGGAAGAGGAGAAGAAGAGAATGTACGGCAGACATGTATATGACCCACAAAACCTAAAACATTTTCTACATGTGCCTCTATATAAAAGGTTTGCTGGCCCCTATTCTAGGGGGATGAATTCCATTCACCTTATCGTTTACTACTGATTAACAGTCTGAGGCTTAGTAAAGTTACTTGTGAACTTGTACATTTTTTTGCCTGGTAAAAATGCAAAAGATTTCTGAACAGTAGAACAGACAACCTCAAGGATTTATGGTCCTGAGGGATATTAACTACTTCTGTATTAACCCAGCAATCAGATCCTAACACTTCTTTGTTAAATTGTCTTTAACTATCCCAGCTTTTCAGATGCTTTTTGAACCAGTTATAACATCTTACTGATTCCCTCATTAATTAATGAATTAAACCAAATCTTTAATATATTCATTTTACATTTGCCTGAGAAGTATGATTTTACCTTTTTGAAAACTCTACCTTAACAACACATAATGACCAAAAGCAATTCTAAATTCGAGTGTCTTTAAATTAATTTATATTTTATAAGTCATTACAGTATCTACATATATTTGAAAACAATAGTTCCTTTTAACGGCATAACACGTTTCAGTCTACAGCTAGTACCCTCAATACACAGATATCAAAAGACTCCTTCCAATGACCATCAATACCCCAGAGGCTCTGAAGCCTTCCAGTGAGATAAATCCAAACCGGGTTTGCTAACTGAATATTCCTAACTTGAATAATTTGTATTATTACCTGCCCCTGGCTCTCTCTGTATAACAGGGGGAAAAACATCATCCCAAATTTATTAACACTTTACTCACAAAAACCTTATCATTTGGAGGCAATCTCTTCCCCCAACAACGTGCTTTCCCTCATCCCTGCTCTGAGAAAAGACTAGAGAAAGGAAAAGAAAAACTTGGAGTATTTTTGCAATTCACAAAAGAGGAGGAGGGAAAGAATGTGGCTTAAACGGTTGAGCCACAGTTTGGTCCCTGGTGCCTCCTAAAGAAAACAAAAAAACAAGCAAACAAACAAACAAAATGTGGTGGGAGGTGTGTGAGGTGGGCAACATGGGAATCCCAGTGGGTTCTGTGTAATATTTTGGGTAATCTAAGCACCTCTTAAAATATATGTGTATATATATATATAAATAACATTTTTGTAAGCAAATAAAAAAAAAAAAAAAAAAAAACAATTCAGGGGAGCTGATGTGGCTCAGTGGTTGAGAACCGGCTTCCCACATACAAGGTTGCAGGCTCATTCCCTGGCCCCGGTACTATTAAAAAAAAGAAAGAAAGAAAGAAAGAGAAAAGAGAGAGAGAAAGAAGGAGAAGAATCTGGGTAAGTCAAGAACAGATTAAGACAGTTGACAACAAAGTCAGAATCTTAAGGGGTCTACAAATTGCCCACCCCCCAACCTCAGTCAGCTCAAATTACCACTCCACCTTGACTTCTAAAACTCCAAATATCAAACACTTCCCTCCAAACTTAACAGTTCTCAGTCATTCATGATTGGTTTGTTGAGGTCTTCTATTTCTTCTAAGGTCAGTGTGGGTTGTTTGTGTGTTTCTAGGAATTTGTCCATTTCATCAACAGTGCCTAGTTTCTTGGCATATAGTTAGTTGTTCATAGTATCCTCTTATGATCTCTCTTATTTCTTCTGTATCAGTGGTTATGGCCCCCTTCTCATATGATTACATAATTTGCATCTTCTCTCTTTTTTTCTTTGTTAATCTAGCTAAGGGCTTGTCAATTTTGTTGATCTACTTGAAGAAACAACTTTCATTTCTATTGATTCTATTGCTTTTTATTCTCCATTTCATTTATTTCTGCTCTAATCTTTATTATTTCTTTCTTTCTGCTTGCTTTGGGATTGCTTTGCTGTTCTTTTTCTAGTTCCTCCAAGTGTGCAGTTAGGTCTTTGATTTTAGCTCTTTCTTTTTTAATGTAAGCATTGAGGACTATAAATTTCCGTCTCAGCTGCCTTCACTGTAACCCATAGTTTTGATAGGTTGTGTTCTTGTTTTCATTAGTGTTAAGCTATTTACTGATTTCTCTTGCAATTTCTTCTTTGACTTACTGATTATTTAAGAATGTATAGTTTAATTTCCATATATTTGTGAATTTTCCCATTTTCTGCCTATTATTAATTTCCAACATTATTCCCTTATGATCAGAGAAAGTGTTTTGTATAATTTCAATGTTTTTAATTTTATTGAGATCTGAATTATGTCCCAACATATGGTCTATACTGGAGTAAGATCCATGTCCATGAGCACTTGAGAAGAATGTATAGCCTGTTGTTTGGGGGTGTAAGGCTCTAAAAATGTCTGTTAGGTCTAGTTTATTTATCATATTATTCAAGCTCTCAGTTTCTTTATTAATCCTCTGTCCAGATGTTCTATCTAATGCTGAAAGTGGTGTATTGAAGTATCCAACTATTACTGTAGAGACATCTATGTCTCCCTTCAGTTTTGCCAGTGTGTGTCTCATATATTTTGGGGCATCTAAGTTTGGTGCATATATATTTATTATTGATATTTCTTCATGGTGAATTGCCCCTTTTATTAATATACAGTGACCTTTTTCATCTCTTATAACAGTTTTGCATTTAAGATTTACTTTTTCTGATACTAGTATTCCTACTCCAGCTCTTTTTTTATTACTATTTAAATGGATATCTTTTTCCAACCTTTCACTTTCAGCCTGATTGTGTCCTTGTGTCTGAGGTGAGACTCTTGCAGACAACAAACAAATAGCTCATGTCTTTTAATTGGGGAGTCCAATCCATTGACATTCAGTGTTACCACTGTAAAGGCATTACTTATTTTGTCCATTTTACCCTTTGGCTTTTGGTTGTCATATCTTACTACTGCCTGTCTTTTAACCCTTTCTAGTTCTCTTACTTATAATCTTCATTTCTACATTCTTTTCCAGGCCTCTCACCCTTGTCTTTTCCTTTCAGGCTGTGTCTCTTGTAGATCTGGTCTCTTGGTAACAAACTCTCTCAGTTTATCTGTGAAGACTTTAAACTCACCTTCACTTCTGAAGAATGGTTTTGCCAGATAAAGATTTCTTGGCTGGCAGTTTTTCTCTTTCAGTACCCTAAATATATTATACCACTGTCTTCTTGCCTCCATGCTTTCTGTTGAGAGATTGGTACTTACACTTAATTGAGGTCCCCTTGTAAGTGATACATTGCTTTTCTCTTACTGCTCTCAGTATCCTCTTTACTTTGGCCTTCAACATTCTAAACAGGAGATGTCTTGGAATAGACAAGCAAATCACAAGCAAAGAAATTGAAACAGTCATCAAAAACCTCCCCAAAATGAAAAGCCCAGGACCACATGCTTCATAGATTAATTCTACCAATCATTTAAAGATATAATACCAATCTTGCTTAAGCTTTTCCAAAAAATTCAACAGGAAGGAATGCTACCAAACTCATTCTATGAAGCCAACATCACCCTAATACCAAAGCCAAATAAAGGTATTGCAAAAAAAGAAAATAACAAACCAATTTCTCTAATGAATACATATGCAAAAATCCACAACAAAGTACTTGCTAACTGAATCCAAAAATATATTTTAAAAATTATACATCACAATCAAGTGGGCTTTACACCAGGTATGCAAGGGTGGTTCAACATAAGAAAATCAATCAGTGTAATACACCACATTAATACATTAAAGAAGAAAAATCACATGATCATCTCAATAGGTGAAGAAAAGTCATTTGACAAAATACAACATCCTTTCTTGATAAAAATGCTCCAAAAGATAGGAATAGAAGAAAATTTTCTCAATGTGATAAAGTTCATATATGAAAAACACACATCTAACATTGTATATCCCAGTGAAAGACTGAAAGCTTTGCCGCTGAGATCAGGAACAAGACAAGGACGCCCATTCTCTGCACCATTATTCAATATCGTGCTAGAAGTACTAGCTAAAACAATTAGACAAGAAAAGGAAACAAAAGGCACTCAAATAGGAAAGAAAGAAGTAACACTTTCATTATTCACTGATGATATGCACCTATATTTAGAAAATCCTGAAAAATCCACAACGAAAGTACTAGAATGAATAAAGGATGTTCAGCAAAGTGGTGGGATACAAGATTAACACACAAAAGTCAATAGCATTTCTATACACTACTAATGAGCAACCTGAGGAGAAAGTCAGAAAAAAAAAATTCCATTTACATTAGTGACAAAAAGAATCAAATATTTAGGAGTAAACTTAACCAAGGACATACAGGACCTGTATTCAGAAAACTATAAAACACTGCTAAAAGAAACCAAAAATGATCTAACTAAATGGAAGGATATTCCATGTTCATGGGTTGGAAAACTAAATATCTTTAAGATGCCAATTCTACTCAAATTGATTGATCTACAGATTTAAAGCAATCTTGATTAAAAATTCCAGCAGCCTTCTTTGTAAAATTGGAAAAGCAAATTATCAAATTCATTTGGAAGGAGAGGGCCCCTGAATACCCAAAAATATCTTTAAAAAGAAGAATGAAGCTGGAGGATTCTCACCTCCTGACTTTAAAGCATATTATCTAGCTACAGTGGTAAAAACAGCATGGTAGCATGGTACTGGCATAAGATAGACAAACTGACCAATGGAATCAAATTGAGAGTTCAAAAATAGACCCTCACATCTAGGGTCAATTGATTTTTGACAAGCTTGTCAAACCCACTCAGCTGGCTCAGAGCAGTCTATTTAACAAATGGTGGTGGGAAAACTGTATATCCATATCTAAAAGAAAAAAATTAACTCAAAATAGATCAAGGACCTAAATATAAAAACTGGAACTATAAAACTCTTAGAAGAAAATGTAGGGAGAAATCTTCAAAATCTTGTGGTAGGTGGTGGTTTCTTGGACCTTCCACCCAAAGCACAAGCAATAAAAGAAAAAATAGATGAATGGGACTGCCTCAAAATCAAACACATTTTTGCATTTCAAATGGTTTTGTTAAGTAGGTAAAAAGGCAGCCAAATTAATGGGAAAAAATCTTCAGAAACCATATATCTGACAAAGGTTTGATTTCCATGTTATATAAAGAGATCACACAACCTAAGGACAAAACAACAAGCAACCCAAGTTAAAAATGGGCAAAAGACTTGAATAGACATTTTTCTGAAGAGGTAACACATGGTTAAAAGGTACACGAAAAGACGCTCAACATCACTAGTTATTAGGGCAATGCAAATCAAAACTACAGTGATATATCATTTCATGCCTTACAGAATGTCCATTATTTAAAAAAAAAACAAAAAAAAAACAGAAAACCACATGTGTTGGAGAAGATATGGAGAAATAGGGACACTCTGTCACTGTTGGTGGGAGTATAAAATGGTTCAGCCTCTGTAGAAGATGGTTTGGCGGTTCCTTAGAAAGCTAAATATAGAACTGCCACATGATCTGGCAAATCCCGCTACTAGGAACATATTCAGAAGAACTAAAAGCAAGAACATGAACAGATATTTGCACACCGATATTCATTGTGGCATTAACAATTGCTAAAAGACAGAAACAACCTAAGTGTCCGTCAATGAATAAATGGATAAACAAAATATAGTATATACATATGATGAGATAGTATTCAAAGCTATAAGAAAAAATGAATTGCAGAAGCACACAACAACATGGATGAGCCTTGAAGACATTACGCTGAGTGAAATAAGCTACACAAAAAGACAAATATTGTATAGTCTCACTGATAAAAGCTAAATACAATGAGTGAACTTATGGAATTGGACTATGGAGTATAGGTCAGTGGGAGATGAAATGTGGGTTGAGAAGAAGGAGGTGATGCTGGAAGTTTGTAGACTGTTTATTAAGGTCAACTGTAAATATGTGGTAATGGATGGAGTTAATGGTAGCACATTATAATGAGTATAACAAACACTGTTATTTATGGATGTGATTGTGGCTGAAACAGGTAGTCTAGAGAGGTTATTGTTAGTTGGAGGACAGCTGAAGGATAATATAGAAATGTATAACAGTGATTTTGGTAGTAGATGAGGATTGTGGTTAATTATATAAATACAAGAATGTTCTTCTACTGCAAAGTATTAAGAATATGGTAACATGTGACAATAGTTAGCAACAATATAGTAATGTTTTTGTAGCAAAAGCAAAGAAGGTAGTATATTAATGCTAAAGATCAAAAAAAGAACATGGGTATAGTTTTATTAGATATGAATAGAATTAAGCATTTTTTCTCTTTTTCATGTTCTTCTTTATCAAGGAGACCTTGATTATGTCATTTAACCAATCTGCATTCCTCTGTGGATGAATGCTGGAGGAACAACTGAGTTGGTTTTTAAGATTAGATGAGATAAAAGTGCCTGGACAGAACTTTTTTGGAGTAATGCTTCCGTAACTTGTTAACTGCCTTTTGTCTGTTATCTTATTTTTTGAAGTTGAAATAAAGTTTGAAAAAAAAAAGTTTTCAGTCACTCATATTTTAGTATAAACTAGTTTACTCCTACAGAGTGGCTTCCCCTTAGCTTCCAACGGCACCACTGAAAAAGGCAGGAATTGCAGTAAGTGCTGAAGTGGGGGTTAAGTATTGAAGCCCATTAAGTGAGTGTGGCTCTCAAGTAAACGACATATACTTCCTACTCTCTTGATCAAATTCTGGGTTCCATCCCTCAGGGGGCTCAGCACTTTGGGAGCCCTGCCATTATGTAAATGAAATTTCTCTCTGCTTCCCTTGCTGGAAAATCTCAGCTGCGGGAAAAGATGTGCAAACCATTACGGCCATGTGGCTGAAAGAGCCAGAGCAGGTTTTGAGTAATCACAGCCTAATCACATTTTAATTACATCAGTAAATCAGTGAGATCAGTGAGTTCTTTTTATAAAAAAATTAAATGCTCATTAAGTACAATACAGACAGAAATGATTTTGCAAATGGCAGAAGCCCAAATAGGTCAGACAGAAGGTCTGATTTCCTACTTCTTTGAAATATAAAATACGCAACATAAATTTATTTGCTATCCCTAAATGTATAGTAATTGGCAATAAAAAGAACCTCTATTCCAACTTTGAGCCTCTATTCCATTAGAAAATCTGAAATAAGATGACTCAATAAGAGGTGAAAGAAAAAGTGCCTGGGTCTCAAAATCAGATAGACTCTTGCTCTACCAATAGCAAATCTGAGTGGCCATTTATCTGAATACCTGGCTGTAAGGAGTAAATGAGAAGTGGCAGGGGACGTGCCTCGCACACAGTAGGCATTTAAATGACAGCTATTATTTCATCATGTTAACAGCACTAACCCTTTGAAGCAAATTAGACATTATCTAAATAAGAGTGTCATGCAATGACAGTACTCTCTCATTTTGAAAGATGGCAAAAGAGATTTTTAACTAACCTATTCCCTAGGTAAGATTTAATACAAGTAATTCATTTATTCTCTGTACTTGTAATGATCACTTTTTCCAATTCAAATGCCTACTTTCTCAATATTTTCATTGTTAACCTGGTATAGGTGATGTCCCAGCATACATTCTTCCTTCAGCAATAGTTACCCTGATCTTCCTTTTAAGGTAGATATTCTCAAACTTTAGCTGCATCAAAACCATCTGGGTGGCTCTTAAAACACAGACTGCTGGGCCCCTTCTCTAGAGTTCCTATTTCAGTAGATCTGGGGTGGAACATAAGAATTCACATTTCTAACAAGTTCCCAGATGATGCTGATGCTTCCAGTTTGGCACCACACTTGAACCACTGCTTTAAGGAAACCAACCCTTCCCTTCTCAGTCTGTGTGCTAAGAAGGAAGATGTTTCCACCCTCGGGCTCCATGAGTAGAGTATGTGACCCAGGCCTGTCAGCCTGCCTCAGGGTGGGCATATGACAGAGAACTATGGGATGAAGACTCTCTCTGCTGCATCTGAACCTGAAAGAATATAGTTGTAGGAACACTGGCAGCCATCTTGTAACCAACCATTAGGGAGAGACTGCCTGAGATTAGAGCCAACACAGAAGCAGCACAACCAAGGGGTACATCTGGATAAAAGGGTCTAAGTCCTGAATCAAGGCATGCCAGGAGTCAGATCTCCCCTGGGACTTCCCAGTTTTTCTGAAACAATATATTGGTTTTTACTTAAACAAGTTTGGCATAAACCAAAAGCTGATGCTGTTTTTAATTGTATATGTGTTTGTTTGTTTTGGCTCTTCATTTTGCTCCTAAATAGCAATTACACTTACCCTTTAAATGTCTTCAATCACCCCAAGTCAAATATTTCAACCAATTCACCAATCAAAAAAAAAAAAAAAAAGGTAAAAAGAAATGTCTTGGGAATTTAAACAACCCACCTAAGCAGAACACACACCTCCCCAAGTTAACCTATGAATTGAAAGTAATTTCAATCATCTCCCACATGATGGCCAATTACAAGATCAGTAATTTCCAAAAATCAACAGTAACAATTTAGAAGATACAAGAGAAATTTTTCACTCATAAGTAACACAGAAAATGTAATTCTGAGAAATACTAGAAATGCACAGGGCATTTATGAAGAAAACCAAATAGCTTTACAGGAGTGAAGGGTGGAGGAGGCTGATGAATCAGAGGAGAAGCACACCATGTTGCCAGCTAGAAAGATTCAATATTGTATATCTATCAAAGTAATTATAATATATATATGAAATTCTCCTACAAATCAATTTTTAAAATAGCTGAAAATATCAACAAAAATGAGATAATGGGCCAAAGGGCCCTGACACAAGAAGAAATAGAAATAAGCAATAAAATTCTGAAAAACATGAAAAATTCTCAGCCCAAAAGCACTTCTGTGGAGCAAGTGGATCAACAGGGGAGTTGCCAGCACTGCACAAAGTATGATAGTGCTGTGTTTCTGGGAGATAATGTGCTCATCTGTATCCAAACCTTTAAAATATGCATTTTGACTCAAAAACTTCACCTCCAGAAACTCACCCTAAAGAAATAATAAAACGAGGACTCAGGAAAGTTAATCACTGCATTATTTTTAATATACAAAAAAAGAAAAAACTTAACTATTAAAACAAGTGTTTATTACCTGGATGGCAAGTAAACAAGGCATTTTTAGGCATTTTCTTCCTTGGGGAAATATTTAAAAATCATTGCTGTCATCTTCTGAAGGTGGAAATAACTTCATTATTTGAAATTCTTTCAGCAATAATCTTCTAGTTAAATAATACCTGATTAGCCTAAAATTAGGCATATAAATTATGGTACATCTATATAATGGAATATAATTAATATATGTTCAATTTCACAGATTTATATATATGTGTACCCACAGTTGGGGTAAAAGGTTACAAAATTGTATGTATAATGTTATATTTTTATAAATATACATGTTTATACTCATTTTATATATTTGCACAGAAAGGACTAAAGAATATTCATAGAACATTAACTGGTTATAGCTGGGTAGCAGGCTTTTAAGAAATTTTTATTTTTCTCTTTACACATATTTATATTTTCTCAAGTTTCTAAAATTAATATGTATCTTTTTTAATCATAAGAAAATAAACAATATAAATGTTAATTTTTAAAAAGAGGAAAAAGAAAGAAATGTACCATATAAACTTAGGTGCGACTGAAGCAAAGTGTAGGAAATTACCTTTTTCCTTTCCTTTGATTTAAGCAATTTAACACAACAGTATACTGCCAACTCCTCCAAAAGGCATTTAGTGAAGGCAGCAAAAAAAACTATCCCTGGGACCACTTACTTCTTGGCACTAATTTAATTCTTCATTCAATCATTCATTTGCTGATCATCTACCAAGGGCCAGGCACAGGACTGAGGAAGCTACTTTAAAAAAAAAATTGTTCTGAAAAATCAGGCTCAAAATGTATTTGCTGAGTTAGGATGGTGTATTTTTTTTTTTTTTTTCATAATTAAATTTTTCACCTACTACTGCCCTTATATTTTGTACATCCTGTATGTTATTTCTAATAGTCCATCAACTGCCTACTTTCCCAGCCTCACCCACAAATGCCCTAAATTTGGGGCAGCGAGTATTAAGGCTACAAAGTTTGACCCACAGCACAAGGGTGCTTGAATACATCATCATGGCATCTCCTTCAAAAACCCAACTCAAAACTCAGCAGTGCCAGGAATATCTGCACATCACCCTGAGTACAGTAAGCTCCAAAGAGAAGGCTGTGGCCAGTATGTACCATTAGTGACCATCTGAAAACTCCATCAGAAGAGAAACCCTAATGATCACACTCTCCCTCCTTCTGCAGCCAAATACCGTGGCAGCTCTGCAATGGCCCCATCTTGTGGTTTATTCCTTTTGAAGGAAGACTCATCCCCCAAGAAAAATCTATTATGGCAATCTGATGCAGCAGTAAACCGAGTTCATGTAACAGGTAATAAATCCTGCTAATGAATTATTGAGTAACTCATCCAACCTAGCTTTTAATATTTTAGGCAAGCCAGTGACTTCCGAAAAGTAAAACTTTCTTTAGATGAATACAGAAGTTGGGAGACATACAACTCGCCCTTTTCGTATCCAGTCAGGATTAAAACAGTTTCAGTGGAAGAAATTCCCATTTTGTGTTAAAAAAAAGGAGAAAATCCCTTACCATCCTTTCTCTCTCTAGGTCTAGGTCAATAGATGTTTACAGCTACAGCTATATGATTATGGGAATAAGTGCTGCTAAGGTAAATTTAATTAAATCCAATTTTTATTTACTGAGTACTTTCTAAGTGCCAGGCACTATGAGGTTAAATTGAGACATAAGTTTATAGGCCAGTGGGAGACACAGATCTTTACATAAATAATCTTATTGCAAGATCAAGTCTGATACCTCCAAAAACAGAGGAACAAATAATACAAAATAGTGGCTGTGAGCACAGGCCTTGGAGCTGGACTGCCTGGGTTGGAATTCTGGTTCCACCCTTCACTGGCTGTGTGACCTTGGCAAATTACTTAACCTCTCCACCTCAGCTTCCTCATGTGTAAAATGGGGATAATAACAGTACCTACCTCAGAGGGTTACTGTGCAAATTAAATCTGGCACAAACAAAAGTATTGTTAATCATGGTATAATTATTATTAGCATATAGCGTAAGGCTGGACTATTTATAATAAGGATTTGAGAAAGTTATCCAGCGAAGATGGGATCTGTGCTAAGTTGTGAATGAGGTAGAATAAGGTGAGGATTTTAGTGTACAGAGATGGGAAGGAGAGGAATTTTACAAGCAGGGATTCACCTGAGCAAAGGCCTGGAGAGGACGAGAAGAGGGTCAGCAATAGCTGAGCGGCTACAGTACCATGTGCCCGAGCTGCAAACACTGAGAGACAAGTTAGGCTGGGCAGTGATCCACAGTGGGAAGAGCATGGATTCTGGGTTTGAATCATGGCTCCACCTAAACTGTGTAACTTTGGGCAAGGTACCTAATCTCTTTTTGCCTCTATCTTCTCACCTGTAAACATAAGGAAACTAAAAGTACTTACCTCAAGGGTTGTAGTGAGGATAAAATGAGTGTTTACATGTGCATAGGCTGAATGACATACCCTCTCTAAGGGCATGTTCTTAATCTTAAATTGCATTCCTGTGGGTGTGAGCCTACCTGTAAACAGGACCCTTTGAAGACGTATTATCAGTTAAGTTTGGCCTCTTGTGAACAGGATCTTCTAAGATCCTGTTTAAGTGTAGCTAAACTGAATCAGGGTGGGATTTAATCTATATTACTGAAGGCCTTATAAGGAGAAGCTAGAAATCAGAGTAATACACAGGAGGAGACTAAGGACATCACCATGTGACAGGAGGCAGAGATGCCAGCCAAGGAACCCCAAAGATTGCGGCCAGCCACGGCCAGAACGCGACAGACATCAGGGAAGCATGGCCTCGCTAACATCTTCACTTGGAACTTCTGGCCTCTGAAACCATGAGCCAAAAAATTCCTGTTGGATAAGCAACCCATTGTGTGGTATTTGTCATAACAGCCTGGCAAACTAAGACAGTAAGCAAAGTGCTCAGCACAGGGCCTGGCATAGAGTGACAAACATTAGTGTTTGCTATTAAAAGGCAGAAAGTTGGCCTATGGCACCACTTTCTGCCTTCCTGAGACAGTCCTTCAGAAAATTATCAGCAGTTTTAAAATAATAAATTGTGCCAATTAGTGGTAATGACAGGGTCAAGGGTATGACACTGCTTTTCAACTGTTCAAAAAACACCACCATGAAAATAATTGCTCCTTTTTGAACAAAAACTTCCACAGTCCATGAAAAAATTTTACTGCAAAGGAGCAGACAAAATCAAAGCTAGAGGTAAGCTATGTGCTTAAGACCACACACTGTCAGTCAGAAGCTTTCCGGGTTAGAATGAGTCTTTATCAGCTTGCAGTGGCCTGTGCAAAATGGCAGGTGGCACCATTTCTGAGAAGATGGGGCCTGCACAAACCTTTAAATAGTGGTAAAGATATTAATATGCAGTGATGGGTGTGAAGGGCATGAGCCTAACATATGTCATGATGGCTCAGACAATCCCTAAGGCAAGAACTTACTTCCAGATCCATCCTTGACTCTAGGGCCTTCAGGCTTGGCCTCAGAAATAATGTTTGCATTGGCATTATTCTCCATCTCAATCACAAAGTCGCTGTCCTCTTCAAACTCAGGGTGGCTGAAGATCCAATCCAGGGCTCTTTCCAGATTATGATTCTAATAAAATAAAACATGTTTACAATATATAGAGTCCCTAGGCCTCATTAAATCCTGACCATTTGAACCAGAATGTCGAGCAGATAGGGCAGGAGGCATGAATTCATTAGTCCTAAGGGCCTCTGAGTCAGAAGCTCTGAGTTCACATATGAAATGCAGCTTCGGTTGGCATACTGCAAGTCTCTTGACCAAGGGCTGTAAGTGGATTCCCCGGGAAAGAGTTCCGAGCGGCACATCAGTGCCAGCTCAGCATTTCCGTAGGCTGGTGCTGATGATGAAGGCATGTGGAATGCATAGATTATAGAGTTCATCTAAGTGCAGCCCCCTGAAAGCCACACGTATTAGGCACGCTGCATTCCCTACCAATTGTGTTTTCTGCAAATAACCATGCATGGGAGAAATATGGTAGAGCCTCCTCTCCCTACATGTCGGTAGAATGGCTGAGGAATTGCACTCGAGGCAGGATTAATGCCTTGATATATAATGACAACTTTGGTTACTTAAGTAATTTTTAAACTGAACTCCATGCCATTCAAAGTAATTAACCACTAAAACATTTCATCGCAGAGTTACTGCGTAATGTTTTTTGAAAAAGTAAAATATTTTGTAAATCAAAAGACATTCCAGTCTTCTCCTGTTTGTAGTGTCACTGGTGGGTTAGAAATTCCAATGCCAGACAAGTAAAGCAGGCAGGACACAAGAAAGTATTCCTAAGGAAACAAATTCTGGTTGAGATATTTCAAGCACTATAAAGGAAAAGAGATCACTCCAGCCACATTCCCAAGAGCCAGCTGAGAAGCTGCTTTGACCTCAGTAACAAAACCTATCAGGCAACCACTCAGGAGAGGCAAGAAGGAGCCTGTGGCAGACATACACTCAAAAATGGACTATGCTAGAATCACCATATGTGAACAACAGAATACCATCAAGTCCATTCTAGTCCATAGTTCTTTCCCCAGTCCTGAGGGGACTGGGATGGTGATGTCTACTCCACCTCCAAGTGAGAGAGGGCTTATATTCCATGGATATGGTGGGTGGGATGATCCTGCCTGCAGATGCAGGCCCTCTCCATTCCCTGGGATGGCCATTGCCCATCGTTGTCTCCTCGCCAGGTGACTTGAATGAGTCCATTGAGCTGTAGGGTAGGAGTTGCAGCTCCACCGAGATTCCATGCACACCTGGCATATAGGTAGGCCAGAGGCTCCAGTCTCTGGAAGTATACCTAAGAACTTCAGCATCACATATAGGTTTGAATAGAAGGGACTGATGAACCATGTGCAGGGAGGACTTATTTGAGTCCAATTCTGTCACTCTCAGGAGCACAGATTCCAAAATAGAGCCCACTGATAAGGCATCAGTCTCTGGGTCTAACCCCACTAAGCACCTCTTAAAATATATTTATATATATACATAAATAACATTTTTGTAAGCAAATGCACATATATGCATATACATTTGTATATCATTTTGCAAATGTTGGTATGTATTGTGAAAATTTTGATTTTTACCCACAATAAAAAAAAATGGACTATGGCTGTGGCGAGAAAGGATGGGTTTTTAAAAAATACTTTCCCTCTATAATAAACAAGTATCTGCACTGTAAGAGGAAACTTCTATTCATCCTCCAGTTTCATGGTCCCTTCTCTCCTAATAATATTAGGAAGTTCATGACTACCAGGAGAACCTTTTTTCTGTGGAGGAAATTCCAAGGAGCCATTCAGCCTTCTCCATAAGGATTTTTGAGAGCCATTTCTCCAAAGTTTTGGTATCAGAAAAGCAATATTTCTTCTAAAAAACTGTCTTAACAAACACAGAATCTCATACATTCCTCTTTGTACCTGAAGTCAAATCTGTGACTACCTGTAACAAACATTCAAGATGATATGGAATTTCCATTTGATTCAATCATGTCTCCCCCAAAAAGACTTGTTCACGGCCTAATCTCCGGTCCTGTGGATGTGAATCCATCTGTAAATCAGACCTTTGAAGATATTATTAAAGTGAGGCCAAATTGAATCAGAGTGAGCCTTAATACAATATGTCCTGATAAGCAGAGGAAATTTGGACAAAAGGAGTAGGAGATGGACAAGGTGAGAGATGGCTAGGTGATGGAGGCTGAGATTGAGTTATGGGTTGCCTGCAATATACCCCCAGAATGCTACAGATTCAGAGAAAGCAAGACCCTGTCAGCACCCTGATTTTGGACTTTGAGCCTCCAAAACTGTGAGACAATAAATTCCTGTTGTTTAAGCCAACTAGTCTGTAGTATTGGTTATAGCAGCCCTGGCAAACTAGGATGATCTTGCTCCAGCTTTATCATCTCCATATTCTTAAATTCTCTATAATTTAAGACAATAAGTAACTGATTCTCTCAAGCATTTATTTTAGCTTTCTCTCTATTATATGCAGATAGACCATGGTGGAGTATAGAGTCAGAGGAGCATGATTCAAAATCACCAAAGAACATTGTAAAGTTTCAACTGACATAAATACAAACCACCTCAATGAAAGGAAGGTATTCACAAGCACTCTCTTGTGCTCACCGTTGCTCGTAGCGCCTGAATAGCCTGATTTCGCTGGAATCCCATGGAGGTGATGATGGCTACAATCTCCTCTGGAGGTTGGTTATCTAATCCAGTAGCACCAAAAGCAGAGGCTCCAGCGGAAGTTGCTCCTCCATAACCAGGCATAGTCAATGGTTCAGCAAAATCTAGAGCAAATTAACAAACTCAAGGCATTTTCTTTTGTGGACTTGAAATGCACAACACTTTACAGCTTAAAAGGAAAGGTCCTTACAAAGTATCAACAGACATATAGATCAATGGAATAGAATTGAGAGTCCAGCAATAAACCTATGTATCTATGGTCAACTGATTTTCAATAAGGATGGCAAGATTATTTAATAGAGAAAGACAGTATTTTTGATAAATGGTGCTGGAACAACTGGATATCCACATTCGAAGGAATAAATTTGGACCTCTATATATGATACCACATATAAAAATTAAATTGAAATTGACCAAAAACCCAAATGTTAGAGCTAAAGCTACAAAATTCTAAGAAGGAAAACATAGGTGTAAATCTTTATTACCTTGGATTAGACAATTTCTTAAAAATGACACCAAAGCATAAGTAACCACAAAAAGTATATAAATTGGGCTTCTCAAAATTAAAAACTTTTGTGCTTCAAAGGTCACCATCAAGAAGAAAAAGACAATCCAGGGAATGGGAAGAAAATACTTGCAAATCATATATCTGATAAGTGTCTGGTATCCATCCAGAATATATAAAGCACTCTTACAACCCAACAACAAAAAGATAAAGATCCAATTTTAAAAGGGGCAAAAGACTTGATAGACTTTTCTCCAAAGAAGAATTGCAAATGGCCAATAAGCACGTGAAAAGATGCTCACATCATTAGCCATTAGGGAAATGCAAATCAAAATCACAATGAGATTCCACTTTGCACTCAATAGGTATATGGTAGGCAATAACAAGTGTTGGTTAGAGTGTGGAGAAATTGGACATTGCTGATGGGAATGTAAATTGGTACAACAATTTTGGAAAACAATTTGGCAGTCCTCAAAAAATTCAACATGGCATCACCCAATGACCCAGTAATTCCACTTCTAGGTATGTACCCAAGAGAAATGAAAACATGTACACACAAAACTTGTACATGAATGCCCATAGTAGTGTTATTCATAATGGCCAGAAAGTAAAAACAACTCAAATGTCCATCAACTGATGAATAGATAAATAAAATGTGGTATAATCATACAATAGAATTTTTTTTTCTTAAAGCTACTTAGATTACACAAATGTCACATAAAAAATATATCATACGATAGAGTATTATTTGGCCATAAAAAGGAATGAAGTACTGATACATGCTACAACATAAATGAACCTTGAAAACCTGCCAAGTGGAATAAACTAGACACAAAAGGCCCTTATTGTGATTCCATTTATATGAACTGCCCAGAATACGCAATTTCATAGAGACAGAAAGTAGATCAGTGGTTGCCAGGGTCTGGGGTGGGGAAGATGGGAAGTGACCGCTAATGGGTAGAGGATTTCTTTGGGGGGAAGCAAAAATATTCTAAAATTAGATAGTGGTGATGGTTGCACAGCTCTGTGAATATACTAAAAGCCACTGAATTTTACAAACAGGTGAAATATATCTCAATAAAGCTGTTATTTAAAATAGGAAAGGCAAAGATACTAAGTTCCGTTGGCTACCTTAGGAAAGTCCCCCATTGCAGCAGATTATGAGCTGGAAAGTCATTTTCTGGGACACACTCAGAGGGGACATGGCAGGTCCAAGACAGCATCACTGAAGACAACATCAAAGCCATTTGTCATTTTCTGACCACATACCTGGCTCTTCCATGTGAACAATGATCCAGTTGAAGGCCACCTCAGCTCCCATGTTTCCAGTAAAGTACACGGCCTTCCTACAGGCTTCTAGAGGGAAACCCATCTCGGCCAGCTGCATCACCGATGACTCATCGATGTCTGATGCTGCAGGGCACAACAGGGTATTCTGGTGTGAGAAAGTAAACTCCCAATTTCCTCTTGTTTTAGCCTCTCTTCACTCCCTTATCCACAAGCTATTCCCTCACCCCCAGTGCTATTTAGTTGTGTGGGTGGGAGAGGTGTGGTTCTACTGTTCTTTGTTTTGTTTCAAGCCATCCAAATATTAAGCTATTTGAGCTGAGTGTATAACTTTGACCTGAATAGAAGAACCATGGTAATTACTTGTGCAATCCAAGCACTAAAAAACAACTGCCTAATTTCATCTGGGGACATTTAGTGTATTCCTAGAACCATCTCAGCCTCCCAGATCATTCTCAGCTGCCTTATCTAAGGCTGAAACCTGAAAAGAAAAGCATTATCTATAGGCCAAAGGTCACAGCAGGCCCTTGGTTATATGCAGCAATCATTAGTAAGTAATCAGCTGTGGGAAACATAGAGCCCAAACATTAGGTATAGAAGGTGAGGATGTGCTTTTTAATTATATACATTTAAAATAAGATAAAAGAAATAGCATTACAAACATAATTCAGGCTCAGACACAATGGAATTTGCTTTCTTAATTGTAATTGAAATAGAAATTAGTATCTTATGTGTGTATGCTTGAGAGGGCTGTGTAGGTCTAGCCCCCCATCCCTCCACAGTGTTCTCAAACTGAAACCAAAGGGAGAAAAAAAACAGTAGCACAAAACATATCCCTTATGTTTTCCATGTCCTGAGTCGTCCAATCTACTGAAAATTTCCCCCAAAATGACAATCAATAAAGAATAATTGAGGGACAGAGATAGCTACACTATAAAAATTATACTGAAAATTTATTTACCAAAGTTCTCCCTTAAAATGAAGATACACAGAACATCCTTTCAAGGTCATTTTTAAGAAAGCAATGATGTAAGACAGCAGTGATTCCCAAACTGTGTTTTCTGGTATCTTAATATTCTAAGAAACATAATTGTTGAACCACAAAACAAGGAGTTCCCATGGTCAAATAAGTTTATAAAACCTAAATAGTCTATTCTGCTCTTAGAAATTCACAATATACATTAGTATAGTGAAGCCACAAAAGTCCTGTAACAAAGAATTCTGCAGTAAAGAAACCATGAAACTTTTTCTGTAGAACTCCTTTCAACAGCTTGTAAGACTCTAGTATTCCTTAGAGAGCAGTTTAAGAAGTGCAGTTCAGTAAGAAATATATATATTAGTTCAAAAACGTATAATTTCATTGTTTGTGAAAAATAAAGTGATCCAGGCCTAGGAAAAAAATAGTGGAAGGAATATACCCCCAAAGGTTAATTAATAAAGGTGACAGGTGATGGATCATGATGATTCTTATTGCTAATCCATAGTTTCTAATTGTCTTTTTACTTTTTTAATAAGAAAATAATCAAAGTTATTCTACTATCTGAGAATGGTAGGATGCAAATATTAATTAACCCCAGATAATTCTATTTTCTCCTGTTAAGTATAGGTGATTGTTGACAGGACAGCAAGCTTAGATCAAGAGGAAAGAAGTGGCCAAACCAGTATCACTGAAAAATGGCTATGTGCTCACAGTCAGACGCAGACTCTGGCAGAGTCAGTTCCAAACCCCGCCCGCACCTCTCCACCACCTCCCCAGCCACCCAGCTTCTCTGCAGTATCAGAAGCACCCAGCAAAGCCCCTCACATTCCAAGAAAGGTTGAGTTTTCTTAGGTCTCAACTCTCATCTGTAAAAGGCCACCTGTCCTGCCCTTCTGTGATAATCAATGAGAACCAGGACCTTGTATAAATAATAAAGTTATATATTGTTGAAAAAATTTATGGAATGACATATACAATGTGGCCCATGGTGAGCAATTGAAAGTATTAGCTGCCATTACTATTATTAGAATTAGATTATTCACAGTGGTGATGATAAGCCAGCACTAGGCTCGCCCCAGACTCCCTTAACCCTGCGAGGCTACGTGTGAAGGTCAGCAGAGACTGCCTAACAACCAAGACCCTCGCTGACCCTAACAGCTTCTTTTAGCAATCAGCAAATCATAATTAACTCAAGAAGGAAAGGTGGAAGTCTAAGCCACATGACCAATCATTTGCAATATGGAACACTTGAACTTCTAAATTAGCAAGTTACACTCCAGAAAGACTTTGTTAACAAAAAGATGGAGAATAGTTAGTGCTAAACATCCCCTCTTCCTAACTAATATATATATATTCACTGTAAATAGTTTATTTTTTTAAATGTTCTTTTTAAAATTCCCAAGAGTTTCAGCTTCCACAGGATTAAAGAACTGAAAGACTACAAAACTAACATAATCCAATGAAACTAATATCCTTAAGAGTATTGATTAATACTGCCATATCCTATCAGGCACGTGTCATCGTGTGTCAGGCAGCAGGAATGGGGAAAAAAAATGACTGACCTCTGTGCCATTACTGCTGAAAGAGGCCTCCTCATGTGGCCAGAGAGGGAAGGAATGGCATTATTATCCCCTATTCACATATGAAGAAATTGAGGCTCAGAGAAGTTAAGTAAATAACTCTAGGTCACACAGCTAAATATGGCAGGGTCAAGATTGCAAGCCAGGGCTGGATGGCCGTCATGCTAATGACCATTCTCCTGAGCCACAGGCCCACCTAATCGCCAGGTCACTGGTTTATATTTGCTGCTAACTCAATTTGAAGGCAAAGAATTGTTCCTACCCATCAAAAGCTGCAAATGTGCAAGTACAGAGAAAAGCTCCTTTACTGAACTGCCACAGATGAACGTGTCAGACCAATAACAATTATAGGACACTAGAGAAGTTTTAAAAAATACATACGGTCTATCAATTGGTTCATCAGGCGATCTGGAAATAAGGGAGAGGGTAGAAAATGAGACCAAACCCTGTCAAAAAGTTTTAGAGAAAGAAAAAGAGTCGATCCAGGGAATCCCCAAATTTCCCAACCCCTTAGAACACCATGCTGTTTTCAACCCTTCACCCCCCTACAGACCACCTCAGCCTATACGACATCACAGGTTACCACAGTAATCAGGGGAAATAACTGGTTTCAGGCACTTAGGCCAGATGAAATATGATGTTCAGATTATTGTTTTAGTGTAAATAATTTCTCTCATTGTATTTCTAAGAACTCTGTGTAACTGTCAACCAAGGATTCTGTTGTGCTCATTGGAAAGAAAGCAGCAACAGTGCTCACAACCACTCTTCTATTTCTCTGTTGCTCATACAGATTGACCTCTTCTTTCTCTTTCTTTAATGAACTGCCTGTACCAAAACCCAGCATGTCACATATACAGGCCCCTTCCGGACCATATGTAATCTGTAAATTAGTCTTTTATTCATCAGTAGAGCATACAACATAGATGCCTGTCTTGAATCCAATCTTGCTTCTTCTAGACTCATCTTACCCTTCTTTTGAACCTGGACATGACCACCAAAGATATTCACTGCTTAACTGATAGAAAGCCTTTGGTGGAGGGTAGCAGAGTGCTCTATCATTATTAGTTAATTTACCTGATTAACTCATTAGAAAGGTGAACAGTAAACAGGTGAGAAAACTAAGCCAGAAATGAAACTGTCATCAAAATATCTGATTTTTCTGACACAGTTCATGAACCCACAAAAGTGAGCCAGCTATTTTTTTATGTCCTTTTCCCTTATAAAGTGAAGTATTCTGAGCAATAACCAATTTAGCACTCACAGAGAAAAGAGTAAGTCAAACCACTCCATTGCTACAAAGCTAGGGAAGAAAGATATGGTGGTGATTTTTTAAATCAACATATGCTGTTTAATTCCCTCTCTTGGTTGTCTAATAGCCCTACTAAAAATGACTTAGCTCTCCCTAGGATGTATAAGACTTTATGAAATACATACTCCTTCTCTTCCCTACAGGTCCATATGGAGGGAACAGAGGCAAGGAGAGAGACAAAGCCAAAGGCAACTTTTTATAACCTAAAAAGTTTTTGGAGATGTGTTGCCCTTTGTGGCCAGCTTTGTTTCCACAGGTCCATTTCAACTACTTGAATGGGTCTGCACCTCTTCCAATGTCTATTTTAATTTTTTGATTGTGGCCAGAAACTTAAAATGTGGGTTACATTTCAGAAAGGTGGCCTAGGAAAGCCTGATGGGTGATGGCGGCAGCAACAGAATGGCGGAAGAAAATTAAGTAACCATCCCAGTCAGGGAAGGTGGAGTGGTACAGCATGTCTTCCCGGCAAGAGATGGTACCTTTTGAGTCATCAGGAATGACTATGGGGGGACTGATATCTGGAAGTTCCTCCTCTCCTGGCTGTAAGCCCCTGGCACGGAGATGGCTGATATCAAGTAGGTCTGGCATGTCAACAGAAACATCTGCAAAATGAGAGAGACTATATTCACTGGACTTTCCAAAAAACCCACAATACCTTTTATAAAACCAGCATCATTAACTATACATGCATGTGTCTAGGCAGAGCTAAGGGATGTTTTCCAGTTCACTGCAACAGATCATTGGACCAGCAAATTCATCAAGACTGATTAGATTTTAATGGAGAACCTGGGGGAGGTACAGAGGGTGGCAAGACTTCACACTGAACAGGAACAAATGGGTTAAGCCGGAGGTCGCAAACGGACAGCCCATAGACCATCGGTGGCTCTGAGACAGTCTATTTGATGTTTTTAATATGTTGGCAGCAAATTCTAATTTTAAATCAGAATATTCAATAGGAAACCCAGATTTCCAAATTATTTTGAAAAAAGTGAAGCTGTAGCACATTCGCTTATGGTAACAACTGCCTAGAGCTGACCTTCAGCATCCCCCCTAAGGCAATGCACACCCTCCTTGACAGTGTGACACACGCCCCACCCATCTCACCCTATCATCCCAGGACCCTGAGCAGCATATCTGTACTATTCTGAATCTTAGAGTAGAGAAATGGCTTTTCTAATTCAAGTCTTCATCCAAAGCAGGAATACCCAAAAACGACCAAGAGAGCTACATGTTCTTATATCCAGTCCACTTCTTTCATTCACATTATCGTCCTGTCCTTTTTGGGCATTTGAGTTTGCAACGCCTTTTCTCAGATCATCATGTGGGCACTGTGATTATTCTAACTAAGGTAATAAATAAGGAATGCAGTTTTAAAGAAATTATTAACTGGATCCCAAGTATCATAGTGTTTGGGGTCCTTTTTTTTTTTAACTTCCCAGCTCAATTATTATGGTTGACTTAATCAAATACAAAATTTATCAGTCTCATAGCCTGTCAAGATTTACTACTGTACACATTCAGTTATGATAATACTAAAAAAAAGGGTTCAAATGTAAGTACAGCAAATGTAAAGCAGTAGTAATAGCATCACTTGTAGCCAGAACAGTGCACAGAACCCCTTGTAACTGAAGGGGTTAAGATTTTTCTACCTTTACTGGATTGCCATTACTGTCTATCTGATGGTCCTTTTTTAAAAAAATAAAGATTTTATTTTATTTAAAAAAAAAAAAACAAAAAAAAAAAACAAATGTAAGTACAGGATATGTCTCTCGGGCTGACAAACAGAACCTGAGAATACTGTCCCCAGAGCCAGTTATGATACCAGTACCTAAATCCCATTTTAAAATGACAACCCAAAGAACAAAGCTTGGTTAAAAAAACAAAATTAATTTCTCAGGGAGGGAGCAAAAACAAACATAATGCCTGACAAAATCAAAACAATTGCTCCTCAAAGGAAAATTCAGGTTCATTAAAGAAGGCTTTGGGACTTATTTAAAATTGGCAAGTCTATGAAATCTGATTTGAATTTTTGTTCCTCTATGGAAATTCCAAGGACAAAGAGAAAAAAAACTGTTTCCAAAGCAGTTCAAAGCCTTCCAAACAACTCGGTTCTCTCTCCCAGGTACTTCTTAGGTCCACACAAGAAAGGTAAGTGATCAGTCTCCTGCCCTCTGTCCTACCCACAAATGAAATGATTTTGCCAGGAAAAGCAAGGATTTCCTGTAGAATCAGGAACAGCCCAGCACAACTTCACATGGTAAAGAAGTGTTATGTAAACTGTTAGTGCTGAAGGCTCTGGGAAGCTACTCTTGCCATTTGGACATTCTTTTTGCCTATCTCCTTCTGATGAGTACTCAATTAGCCAGTAGAGAGACTTAAGTGTTTTGTTTTTTTTAAGTGCTCAAAACATAAAAGCTTTAAATGACTTGTAAACAGTTTAAAACACTTGCTTGAAGGTAAACAGAAGGTGAACCCATCCTTCCACACAACAGAGAAAAGCCTAACAGCACACTTCATATTATCATGATGGTAGGGCAAGTGTTCTTACGCATTATCTGGAAAATTTACCTCTAACAATGGTCAAGGAACTTTAAAATGGGCCAGAAAAAAGCCCAATTAAGCTAAAATCATATCCCTTGTTTGACTTTTTAATGTGACTGACTGTACCCATTTTATTATTAATAAAATCTGCATGATTTAAGTGAACCTCATTGCCTGGGTCAGAGACAGAGCAGGGACACTATGTGCAGAGCACGTATTTTGACTGCTTGCAGTTCAAAGTGTCACCTCTGAACCAGCAGCTCCAGCATCACCCGGGAGATTGTCAAAATCCAATACCTCATGCCCCAACCCAGACTACTGAATCAGCACCCGTATTTCTGCATGATCCCAGGCAATGTTGGATGTACATTAAAGTTTGAGAAACACTGTTTATTTGATAATGTGAAGATCCTGTTTTTTGCTCCTAGAATCAAGTGATTCCAGACTCCATTAGTGGAGAGGTGGAGTAGCAGGTAGTAATTTTTACTGTCTGGGCTTACCATATACTCTGATTCAAAAGAGAGAAAGGGGGAAACAATGGTAAAAAAAAAATAAAAAAGAATGGAATGGAACTGTTTCTGGCAGTCAACTAAATGGGCTCTTTCACATGCCATGTTTGTAAAATGGCTAAGTTGATGGTTTAAGCAAAAGCATGCAAAAGATACCTACCAAATTTTTTAGGAACCCAGTCAAGACCAAAAGTGAACTTCTTTATCTGCACTACCAAGTATTCAGGGAATGAGGCAAAGCGAGATGTTCTGGGAAATACAAGGGGATTATATCAATGAAACAAGGCAATAAGAATTGTGAATACATTTCATGATACATCACAAGCTTTTCTGAGGCATACCTGCAGTACCAATGATTGCACTGAAGACAAGGAACACGAAGACACTGGCACAGAAGTGTACACACACTCACTCACTCACTCCTGCTCATTCTTTCCGACCTTTCCATCAGAAGAAAATGTTTAACACAGTAGAACGCTGCCCCTTGGGAATGCCTTGGGCCCATTTAGAAACTGTGACTTTTACTGGTGGGCATTTTCTGAAAAGTGTTTTTCTACCATGAAAATGTGTTGATCTAAAGTCCTTGCTAGAATTTAGTATATATATTCATAAGTGTATGCAGGCATGCTTGCATTATGTGCCTGTACATGGGATTTGAAAGAGCTCCCAGGTGATCCTGACACACTTCCACCTCCACTCCACAAAGCATCGCTATCTTACAGCATAGAGCTGTAGAAGGAGGGTTTGAATTAGAACTTGAGGTTGACTATTAGAAATGGCAGGGCCTCATTAAAACAACAGTGTACCTAAAGCCACAGTCACACGGATCCTAGAAGTATATCTATTTTGAGTGCATTAAACAAAGTAATTCTGGGACTTAGATTTAAAATTAATATATATAGTCAATGCCTTGAGCTTCTCTTCAATCTTCTCAGAAAAGCTGCGTTTTGCCTGGACTTGGGTTTGACAATTTTATGCACAAACTATTCAACTTGTACATCAAATTCATGACCTGGTTACATTCTCTCCATGTTTATCATCTTGTTCTGAATTGTCATTTCTATCTCTGAGTGTCAGTGTGGATGTGGCAAGTGTATAGGTGTATGTATAAAAGAAAAAGAAAAGCAGACAGGCATAAAAGGTACCTTTTAAAATAAAAGATTCTGGGATATCCCCCTCAAATCCCCATTTTTCAAATCTCAGTCATTGCCTTCTCTTTGGAATACATTATCCCAGAATTCAGAAAATAATGCAAATGCATTGCTGCCCCCTAGTGTAGAAGAGAAGGCACAGCACAAGGAGAGCGTGGGACATGAGCGTGGAAAGACATGCATGTGGGTCTGGGATGTGCTATGCTTTTCACTCCAGAGCTGGGAAAATCTCCGGCCTTCCCTGAGGCTCCATTTTCACATCTACAGAATGGATTTATCAATAATATCTACCAGCCAGGATTTGCAAAATTCATGAAACCATGAGAAAACAACTGGCACATAAGAAAGCATTATATAGACCTACGGAATTACCATGATTATTTTCTCACCAAAGAGCTAGAATCCACAAGGCCTTGGACACTGAATCAGTCTGTCACTGACCTGTATTTTACCCTGGGAAAGTCATTTAACTTTTCTATAGCTAAATTCTCCAACAAGGGGATGGCAGAAAGTACAGGTAAAGGGAGCGCTTCTGAGGACAGAGGCTTTATTATCTCAAGGAGCTGATCTGTTACCCTGGCTCATTTGCCAGCATTTATATATTATTTCTAATTAGGTTTTCCTGTCTTCCAAGAAATGATAATAAATTTCATGTCTGTTTAAATGTAGCCAAGTCCTCAATTTCACCCCCCAAAAAAGTAATTCTGTTCTTTTAATTTTTCCAGCAAACTCTATCTGGTATTATATTTTCATCTAATGTAAAAATGTTATCTCTCTGGTCTCTTCCTCTTATCACATTAACTTAAAATCAGGAAAATACATAACAGTGAAATCAACAGTAAATCAATGATTGCCAAAATATGATTCAGGAACCCCAAGACTCTTCCAGTTGCTCCTGTGACTGGCGTCTGGGTGAGGGTCACACAGCGGGCGGAGTGGGGGCAGGAGGGAAGGCAGGGAAGGGAACTGGGGGGTGGGAATGGGAAATAACACTCATTTAACACATCACTGTGTTATAGGTAATTTAGCAACCTAAGAGCACCAGAAAGCAGGTTAGATTTGCCCAGTTGTGTAATCATTCTTTATTCATCTTTGTAAACTTTACAGGGTCTCAAATTTAATCACACACGTAGTAACTGTTCAATATATATTTGTTCAAATTAATCTCAAAATTAATACTTTGCATTCATTAATTGCAGGTTTGCAACATCAACTTTCTTGGTTAAATCCAGCCAAATTATAAATTACACATTGCTCACTCATTTGTTCCTAAAATTAATTCCTGGAATTACATTTTTTCTTGAAAAGCCACCAGCAGTTTTAAATAAAGATCATTAGAATGTAAATTCTGATTCTATAGGTCTAGATGGACATACAATAAATTTACAAGAGTGGTTACCCTGGGGAGGAGAGTGGGGTTGGGGTTTGGGAAAAGGAAAACTTTTATTTCATTTATATGTTTTTTACAATAAAAGGGAACTCATGTATAACTTGTGTAATTAAAAATACATATGAAAGAATTTTTTAAACTATGGACATGACATAATTACAATCTAATTTTATGATATTGGGTCTTGAATTTCATAAATAACAGCCCAGGCAAACATACACATCAATGACAATATAGCATAGTGGTTAAGAGGGTGGACTTTTGGAGTCAAGCTGCCTGGATTCAAATCCCAGTTCTACCCCTCATTGGTTATGTGACCCTGGGCACGTTGCTAAATTTACCTGCACCTCAGTTTCTTCTTCTATAAAATGAGGATAATAAGACCACCTATCTCAAAGAGTTGTTATGAGAATTAAATGAGTTAGACATATGAAGTGCTTAGAATAGTGCCTGACAAAAATTTTGACAACCTATTATTATTTAAAATAAGTCAATTATTCACAAATTAAAATCAAGGCAAAAATACCATGAAAACCTTATTGATAAAAAAATTAATAAGCTGTCTGTCTCCCTGAAAAATTGTCTATGATATAGGCATACCTCAGAAATATTGTGGATTTGTTTCCAGACCACTGCAATAAACTGAATAGCACAATAAAGCAAGTCTCAGGAATTGTTTGGTTTCCCAGTGCATACAAAAGTTAGGTTTACACTATACTATAGTCTATTAAATGTGCAATAGCATTATGCCTAAAAAAACAATGTATATACCTTCATTAAAAAATACTTTATTATTAAAAAAAAATTGCTAACCATCATCTGAGCCTTCAGCGAGTCATCATCTTTTTGCTGGTGGAGGGTCTTGCCTCAATGTACATGGCTGTTGACTGATTGGGGTAGAAGTTGCTGAAGGTTGGAGTGGCTGTGGCAATTTCTTAAAATAAGGCACCAATGAAGTTTGCCTCATCAACTGACTCTTTCTTTCACAAAATATTTCTCTGTAGCATGTGATGCTCTTTGACAGCATTTTAATCCATAATAAAACTTCTTTCAAAATTGGAATTGATCCTCTCAAACCCTGCCACTGCTTTACCAACTAAGTTTATGTAATATTCTAAATTCTTTGCTGTCATTTCAACATTTCAACAATGTTCACGGCATCTTGACCAGGAGCAGATTCCATCTCAAGAAACCACTTTCTTTTAAGTGGTTTCTGTTTAAGTTTTACCATGAGATTACAGCAAATCAGTCACATCTTCAGGCTCCACTTCTAATTCTACTTCTCATGCTGTTTCTACCACAGCTGCAGTTACTTTCTCCACTGAAGCCTTGAACCCCTTAAGAGTTAGAATCAACTTCTTCCAAACACCTGTTAATGTTAATATTTTGACCTCCCATGAATAACGAACATTCTTAATGGAATCTAGAATGAGTCCTTTCCAGAAAGTTTTCAATTTACTTTGCCCAGATCTATCAGAAGAATCTCTGTCTATGATTGCTAGTGCCTTATGAATTGTATTTCTTAAATAATAAGACTTGAAAGTCAAAATTGCTCCTTGATTCATGGGCTGCAGAATGGATGTTGTGTTAGCAGGCATGAAAACATTAACCTTGTTATACATTTCCATCAGAGTTCTTGGGTGACCAGGTACATTGTCAATGAGCAGTAATATTTTGAAAGGAATCATTTTTTTCTGAGCAGTATCAATAGTGGGCTTAAAATATTCAGTAAACAATGTTGAAAACAGATTTGCTGTCACCCAGGCTTCATTGTTCCATTTATAAAGCACAGGCAGAGTAGATTTAGTACCATTCTTAAGCACCCTAGGATTTTCAGAATTGTAAATAATCAATGGCTGCAACTAAAGTCACCAGCTGCATTAGCCCCTGATGAGAGTCAGCCTCTCCCTATGAAGCTTTGAAGCCAGGCACTGACTTCTCTCTAGCTATCAAAGTCTTAGAAGGCATCTTCTTCCAATAGAAAGCCGTTTCATCTACATTGAAATTCTGCTGTTTAGTATAACCACCTTCATCAGTTTTCTTACTTAGATCTGGATAACTCGCTATCGTTTCTACAGCACTTGCTGCCTCACCTTGCACTTTTAAGTTATAGAGATGGCTTCTTTCTTTAAACCTCTGCTGGCTTCAACTTTTCTTCTGCAGCTTCTTCACCTGTCTCAGCCTTCATAAAATTGAAGAGAGTTAGGACCTTGCTCTGGATTAGGCTTTGGCTAAAAGGAATCTGTGGCTGGTTTGATCTTCTATCCAGACCACTAAAACTTTCTCCACATCAACAATAAGCCTGATACACTTTCTTGTCATTCATGTGTTCACTGAAGCAGCACTTTTAATTTCCTTCAAGAGCTTTTCTTTGTATTCACAACTCAGCTAACTGGCACAAGAGGCCTAGCTTTCTGCCGATCTCGGTTTGCAACACACATTCCTCACTAAGCTTGATTATTTCTAGCTTTTGATTTAAAGTGAGAGACATGCCACTCGTCCTTTCACTTGAACACTCAGAGGCCATTGTAGGGTTATTAATGGCCTAATTTCAATATTGTTGTGTCTCAGGGACTAGGGAGGCCGAGGACAGGGAGAGAGATGGGGGAATGGCCAGTCAGTGGAGCAATCAGAACACATACATTTATCGATTAAGCTTGCCATTTTATATGGTTTATTACCAAGAACATTGTTCTTTTCTTTGCCACAAAGACCAATTATTAACAATTGCGATATATCCCATATTAATTTTTCCATGCACCTAAAACCTGTTTTCTCTGTGCAAAAGCATGTATGTGTATGTAAAAAAACAAAGAAAAGGCTGGGGGGGGGGGGCAGGGGACACATCCTTTGAATGTCTATTTTTAAGCACACTAGAAAGCAGAAACCCCTCCTTGGGGATTCCAGATAGTAATGTTAGCATTGCATACAACTAAATATTTTGTATCATATGAGGAGAAAATCAGGTCAGCACACACCTTTCCTCCTTTACAGATAGAAGAATGTCAGATGGGTAACTTTGCCCTGGGGTAGAACATATGTTGGAAGTGGACACAGGAGAAGAATCCAGATCTCCTGGCCACTAGCCCAAGAGTGAGAGAATCTGTCATTCTGCAGAAAGTAATGCTTCCCAGCTCCATTCTAAAACTGAGCCTTTTCCAAGTGATGGGAATGCTCCTTCCTGGCAGGGTGCAAGCAAGGTGATGCGGGCCCAGAGAGCACATCACACCCTGTACTTCTAATATGCAAAGGCCACTTTTCTGAAAAGGACAGGCCAGTGAAGAACACTCGACTCTGCAGCTTACACCTGAAATTGATGGGTGTCTAGGCTGCCAGGTCCTCTGAGCACTTTCCACCTCCCATACAGACTCAGAATTAAAGCACAAAGAGAAAGGAATAAATGCTTTGGGAATCTGAAACCCATTGTCAATGATTAGGGAAATGATTTCCACTGCTAATATAGAGTGTAGATTTTCAACTGCCCAAAGACGTCTCGAAGTTGCAATGAAGTGTATCCCTCACATTTACCATGCCAACTCACCAGCTGTTCCTGCTAGGACACAAACACACACAAATACCCACAGACCACAACAGAGCAATCTCAGGATGAAAACTTAACCAACATTGGACAACTGGTAATTGAATGAACTATTATCAATCCTCATCTGTACATAAAGAACACCTTTTCTTCATTATTTTAAGAAAATATGACTTCAGCTTTCAAAATAAATTGGGTTATCCCCCAATTTTCAACATATGAAGTCTGTCATGTATAAAAAAGAGGCATCCTGGGGGATGGGTTTCACAGAGAATAAATGGTTTAACTGTGACTGCTATTTAGGTTTGTGATGACATCCAGCAGCAGCCCCCTCCTTCCTCCACTAACTCCTTTTTCCATCAGCTCAGAACTCAATCATAGCCTAGAAGAAAAATGGCCAAAGAATATCTATAAGCAGTGAAATTCTTAGAGCCAAACTTTCAGACCTCACCTCACCTAATGCCCCTTTAAGTACACTTTTTCCAGTTAAGTGAAGCTAAATGAAGTTTGTTGGCAAGGACTCAACTATATCAAATCGATTAAGGTGTCAAGTAGAGAAAAAAGCTTTTATACATACTGAACAACATGGAACTAGGACATCCCTGACTAAATCCTGAATAACTAGTTTGAACAATGCTCAGGAGCGCTTATGTCCACTTTGAGAAGCCCCCAGGTCCCTGTTCTCCGAGAAGGAACACAGTCAACAAAGTTGTAAACCAAATCTTTAATTATGGTATTAAAATATATCACAACAGGGTTTAAATATTGAGGCCTATCCTAAGTGTTTTTCTAATTTCTTCATTAATATCATTCTTCCCATTAAGGGGGGGGTGTGTTTCTTGGCTGCACCTTCTTGGCAAAAAAAAAAAAAAAAGACAAATTTCTAACAAAGGATAAACCACAACCTGGCATTTTTAAATAATGGCATTCTATCCCTACCACATCATATAGATGATAAGCCTAGCTTTTTTATTGAACAGGGCTCACACTGGTGAGCTGTGACAACTAGAGCTGTGCTGAACCCGATCCTGTCCCACCATACAGAACCAGACATGAGTAGATCCCATCTCAGTCCCTACCTCTCAAAACCCCCTCCCCACCCTCCTCCTACCACACAGGCACACACATGCGTGCGCATGCACACACACACACACACACACTTACTTCACACCCGCAGACTTTGCTTGTAGGGCACTGCTCCAGAAATCATCAACATTTTCTGGTTCAGAAAATGCCTGAAGGCAGGCACTAAATGGTATCTTGGCACGAACCAACTCAGGAAGGGGTCTTCTGTTTGCTTCTGCTTCCCTTCTCGTTAATTCATAAGCGATCAGTTCATCTGAGTAAAAGAGCAAATGAGCAATCTTGCAATAGGTCGTATTTTCATAAAATGAAAAATATTCTCTTTGGACAATTTCTTGTTCTGGGCTGAGTCAAGTTTGCTCACGTGTTGTCCTTCACACATCCACATGAGCCTGTGGAAAGGCTGTTCTTGGGGCTGAATTTAGAAGTAGCACTGACAGGCTGCATTGAGCCACTAACATGTTTTTTTTGCCTGGTCTCCTCTGAGACTGCCAGGAGGGATCTGAGAGCCCAGGCTAGGTAGGAGGTTTGGACATGTGAGTGACCTAAATGGTGGGTACATTGCTGGTCTTTCATGAGTCCAGAGATCAAGGCTTGGATTACCCAAATGCCACTGTCCAATCACAAAGCCTTCACACCAGAGAATTTTATAGTTAAAGGTTTTTACCCTTGTTGGTTGCTGCCTCCATGGCCACAGGTAACTGCATCAGGTAATCCACCCTCTCGGTGTAGCGGACTTTTCGAGTTTGACAGCACTGAATACGTTCTTCTACCAAAAACCGGAAAACATCACTTGGGTTTTCTGAGCCAATGCGGTTCCTCTGAAAGTTAAAATATATCAGGTTAGTAAATTTATGAATATTAAGCCATGAATAAAAATTAGCATAAAAATCAAATATAAATCTGGTTTAAAGGTCTAACAGTACTAAAAATTTCTTCTGTGTAAGCTAGTTCATCCAATTACTTTACTAGCAAAACGCTGGAATTTATATAAAGTCCAAAAATAGAGAAATGGTTAAATAAATTAAGTTAATCATGTGAATTAAATTATACGCCATTAGAAATCATGGGAGAGAAACTTAGATGTAATTAGAAGAGAAAAGGGAGTCAAATGAGAAAAAGAAAGGGGAAAAAAAAAGAACTGCCCTGGAAAAATTAAGGCATTTATGTTATGATTATATAAATGAACTCATGTAAATAATAAATATGTATATAAATAAAAAATTATGTATTAGAATAAGTAATGATGTGGGGAAATGTTCACAACAGGTTGTAGAAAACACTGCTTATAAAACAGTAACTGAATGAACTATTATTAATACTCATTTGTAAAGGACAAAACTAATATATGCACTTCAAAAATCACTGAAAGGTCAGATATCAAAAACATTAACACTGGTTGAACTTAGGGGCTGGTGTTATGGGTAATTTTTATTTTCTCCTTTGTGCTTTTCTTTATTTTCCATAAAGAACAAGTTGTGCCTTTGTAATAGAAAAAAAAGTTGTTCTTTTTAAAAAACAACTTTTATTTTAAGTTAGCCTTACTCAGGACTTCTCAATGCCTTTTTAAGACCACAGCATTTATCATAATTTGACTCTGCTGTGAAAAGTGTGGTCATCTCTGAGTGGAGGATACCAAATACCACAGGGGACCCTTGAAGAGTTTTGTCATGGAAAGAAAAACAATGATGAATGAAACTGACTAAGATTCCTATTAACATGTATAAATTTAAAAGAGAACAGAGGGCTCCACAAGAAAACTTTGTTTTCTAGAAACAGGGCATGAGGCTTGATGGTCTCAAGCAGGCTGAGCAGGAAAAGGCTTCCCAGAGAAGTCAATCCTGAACCAGCTTCAACAGGAAGAGATGTTGAGAAGAAAAGAGAGGGGGCATTTTGGTGAACCCACAATGGCCTGTCCTCAGGGGCTGGGCACATTTCTTAAAACCTTCTGACCACTTTTAAGAGAGACATACTCACCTCTACTAGATTCACCAGGTGCAAGAAAAACTCCTGTGCGTCTTGCTGTCTATTAGAGGAGAATTCTGGATGGCTCTTGCTTACAAAGGCCTTAAACATGCGTGGAGAGATTCCGTTCTGATGGGGCTAAAGTATAAAAATAACATCAACTTCCAATACTTTCATACACAATAGCTCAGAGGAGTCTCAGAACAGCCCATGACTAAGTGGCGAGCAGAGCAGGGATCACCATAGCCCCATTTTTCAGGTGAGAAAATCAAAGCCCAGAGACACTAAACAACACCCACAGCCAACATTCACCGGATGTGTATGTACCAGGCCCAGCACTATGACTCTTCCAGAACAGGCAGGGACTCTTCCTGTTAACTCCAAGTCAAGGACAATGGGTGATAAGTACACCCACTTTCTAAAAAGAGGCATTGGGTCCATCCTCCAGTCTTGCTACCTGGTAGCTAAACTTGTCCAGGACAATCCCCTGCAGAGCTGGCTAACAATGCTTTAGGGAGGAGGGTCCTCTGAAGGAAGTTAGGAAGAAGAGGGCTTTGCAAAACCTGCCTCTTCCTCCCCGTAAGAGTATATGAGAGAACCTCTCAGAGAGATTGGGGTTCTTGCAAGAAAAGGAAATGGGATTGCATGCCACAGCTAAATGCTGCAAAACTGCTCAAGCTTGTGACCCCACCCTGGGCTGTTTCTGGAGCACTTGACATGTGTCACCAGGAGCTGGCAGGGGCTCTCCCCTCTCTAGGAGAAGCAGAAGGCAGCTGACTGTAACTTTCAGGATGGCAGGGTGAGGAGAGTGGTCAACAGGGACAACTTTGGCAGGACAAGGATGTGTGAACTTGCTCAGGGGCTATCTCAGAAGGCAGGCAGGCTTGCCCCAAAAGGCCCTGCAAAAGATGGTGGACTGTCTGCCAGCCAAGGAGACACTAGGGTTCTGCTATCAGAAAAGCTGTGGTGACGGCTGAATCAGGGAAAGGTCCTCATAGAGGCCCCTAAGGGGGCAGAGCGGGCATTCTAATGTGCCCCCACAAAAAGCCAGTCATGCAAAGGTCATGTGGCAGCCAAGAGGGAGCTACAAATGGTACTGGCTAAGTAAAAACGTTCCTACTCACTTCTTTTCCAATGTCCTATCCCCTAACCCTCGACTCTGCAGGAGCCAGAAGTGGGTGGGAGGAGGAAGAGGTGAAGCAAGGACAAAAAAAATAACAAAAACAGAGAATGTCAATGCTGATCCTTCTGCATTGCTGTTTTCCCAGGATTCTGAGCATGGTAGAGGGAAAACCTTTAATCTGGCTCTGATGTAGACTGGACTTTTTAATACTGGCAATCTATGGAAAATCACTAGAAATCTAGGAATCTAGGAGATCTACCCAAGAGGCCCTCAAGAAGCAGGGTAAGAAAATTCCACAGCAGTGGGCATGTGATCAAGCTGTGTCCTGAGTACAGCCTCCAAGTTAGCCCTGATAATGGTGACACATTATCTCATCCAATACTGACAATAACCCGATGAAGTAGGCTCTACTGTCATCCCCATGTTATAAATAGCTAAGGAAACTGAGACTCGCAGAAAAGTGCCAGATGGTCTTAACCACCAAATTTTCACACAGCGAAAAAATAGCAGAACCCGAGTGGATTCCTGTTCCATGCTCTTTGCAGAAAAAGCAGAGAAGTGGGACCTGTGGCACATACTAGTATCAGTGAAACAAACCTCACCTTGTCAATCAAGCAGAGAAAAGTAAATCACATTCTCTCTGCAAATGCTGTGGCTGCTGCCTACCCACTTCTCAAAACCTCCATTTCCTCAGCTTCCAGTTTCTCGTCCTCTACAGTTCAAAGAACTTATTATCTGAGCCATGACTGAGCACCTAGCAGGAACTGCCTTCCACTTTCTTTAACTTTCAGCCTGCACCTGGCATATCTCCGCAGCCTGACTGTACTCCTCACCTGCCCCCACCTCTCTGAATTCTCACGGATATCCAGGTCAATGTCTGTGGCCTAGAGACAGGTTGACAGACTCACACAGTCATATGCAACAGGTGATGATGGGGAAACTCCTACACCCATCTCCCTGCAGCCCGGTTCAAACATAAACACTCTCCATTGTTTATGTGCAGGTTACTTAGAACCAATGTGCAGGTTCTAAGTAACGTTTTCTAAAAAAACTCAGGAGAATTTCCCATCTTGCTGAAAATATAACCTGGTCTAGTCATCCAGTATTTCTGACTGCCTACTTCATGCAGGTACCCTGGAGGGTCTTCCCTCCAGGAGCTTACAGACAGCAGGGGAGATAAGAGATGCACATAGGTATCTTTAACAAACATAAGAGCCACTACAGAGGAGCCTTTAGAGGAGAATTTCCTCTTTAGGAGAATTTCTAAAGGCTCAAAGCCTTTAGAGGAGAATTTCCAAGACAGCAGGTTTTGGGCAACCAAGGACTTGGATCTTGTATGTGAATGAGCTTAAACGCACACAGGGCTTCAGATGTGCTTCCAGCGTTAGGCAAGGACTAATTCATACCGGGTTTAATTATTTTACATCTTATATATATACACCTCTTGAATACCAAGTAAAAGTTGTAACTTGCTTTACTCACAATGCTGATGTATATCAGTATAGAAGCCGTGAACAAAATCATGCTATAATAATGCCTTCTCTTTGCATATTAGCTAACATTTATTCATTCATTCAACAGATATTTACCAAGTGCTATAAACTGTCAGACACTATTCCAGGTATTCAGATGAATATTTACTATGCGGCAGGCACAATTTTTTGCATCTCAACATTTTTTATATGTATCTTCCTTAACTCACACAACCCCATCAGGAAATGATTATTATTATTTTCTCCACTTGACAGATGGGGAAATTGATACACACAGGTGTTAAGTAACTGGCCGAGGAACATATAGCTAGAAAAATCTATATATGTATATATTGTGTCCTCGTGCTGCCTCTGTTACTCATGTGCCTAGTTCTCAACTCTGATGTCCCTAGTCCATCCTACTCAATGCCAAAAAAGAAGACTATGTTTGGACTCTGGGTAAGCCCTCTCCAAACCCACATTATCTCTGGGATCCACATTTCAAGCCAGTCCAGAAATGATTGCTCCACTCTCAACAGTACAGAGGAACCACTTGGACTAAGCCTTTCCACATTCGTGCCTATCTGTTTAGGCCGTCACTGCCTGCTGCTGATTGTGTTATTTCTTACAAGCTGCAATTCAAGTCTGGGGTGGTTACCAATCCCTGGCAGAGACAATAAAAAGCAACTTCTTTGGAAAGTTCAACAAGTCAGCTAATTCTGAAGATCTGGATGCTGCTTACTCTGTGCCACCACCTTTTTATACAACTGGGAGGAGAAGCTTCAACAGAGAACCCAGTGACAAACACCAGAAACTCAGACCTGTGCTTTGACTGCAACCCAATCTCATTCATACCCCTTCTCCGCCTCTTCTCTGCCTGCTTCCATTTCATTTCTTTATCTTCCCGCAACTGACCATTCTTAACCCTTTGGTCAACAGTCAAGCTATCGCCTGAGAACTGTTCATCATTTAGAAGTTATCTGCAAAGCTTTCTTTCTCACCAGAGAGATGCTCCCTCTCCTTCCCTACATCACGCTGCCGGCAAGCTTCTGGGTTTCCCAGCTGGGTTTGAGCATGTTAGCACCAACTCAGCTACCCCATGCTCAATGCCTTGATCATCAGCTAGCCCAGTCTGCCTACACCTATGCCCCACCCCCATTTTACCCCTAATTCTCACACTCAACTGTCACTGTGTTCACTTCACATATAGATATTAGAAAGTCAGGCTCCAAAAAAAAAGGGGAACCCGAATCCAATAAAGCCTCTAGATCTGACTACCAGTGTATAAGAAATACAAGTTAAACAATATCTCAGGGAGGGAATTTTTAAGGCAATCTTGGGGCAAATGACCTGTTTCTTCAATAAATCAATGACTAGCAAAACAAAAAGGTGGGGGAATGGTGTCTTAAAACAGACTAATACACAAAATAACCAAATGAAATGTGTGAACATTTTCATGTCATGATTTGAACAAGTCAATTACAAAAAGACATCTTTGATACTGCAGGGGAAATTTGAATGTATGCTGGGTATTAGGTGATACTAGGAATGGCTGTTGATTTTGTTGGTGTGCTTTTAACACTTTAAACAACTTTTAACACGGTACTTATGTTACAAGTAAAAAGAAGTTATTAATAGTTACAGGGGTATACTGAATACAGGTGAAAACAAAGGATGCTTGGAGTTTGTGCTAAAATACTCCAGCAAAGGAAAGGAAAGAAAGAAAAGGAAGGAAAGGGGAAAGTTTAATGTAAGGGAATTGATGAGACCAGACTGGCAGAATGGTGATTGTTGAAGTTACACAATGGGTGCATGGAGATTCATTACACCATTCTTTCTACTTTTGTATTTGCCAATTTAAATATTTTTTAAAAAAAACTCAAGGCCTGGGTACAGCAGTTTCTTGAAGAATGGAAACCAAGAAGCCAAAATAAGAACTGAAGAACTGAGGTCAAAGAAACAACACTTCCTACTTGGCAGTGAATCCGTGACATCAGCTGAGTGTCCCCTGAAAGGGAGAGATGGAATCTGACAACAACCAGACCTGTCCTGGGGGAGCATGCACTCTGGCCTGTGAGCCAGCCCTTGGCCACCTCCAGCAATGGGTAGCCTTGACAGCTACCTTTCTAACAGAGGGCCCTAGATAGCCTCCAAAATAGCAACTACCTAAGGAACCTGCAGTATTTATAGGATACTGTACTTACTTTTCCCATCAGCAATTGCAAAACAGATTAGCTAAAATTAGAGAGAGGACTATGGTGCTCATGAATCTCCCAAATGCTTACACAGGACTTCCTGTTTTACATGATGCACCAAGCAGGCAGCCAGACACGTTTTCAACATATTTCCCCCGGGCCTAACGCTTTAATTAATAAACAAGCAGCAAGAGCGAGGCTTTACATCATATTAGAGCAAAATTTGTACAGATATTTACATTTTAAGACCACAGACACATCTCAGCCTGCCCTTAATACCAAGGCACACGCATTCTATTGAGCTAAACTTTTAACCTTAATCCATAAACCTTGAACCAATAGCTTCTAATCCAGGTCTCAAACCCCAAATCTCCTAAACTAGGAAGGCAGGGGGCATTCCCCCCCAACAAGTTTTTGTATTGCAAAAGGTAAATTAGAAATTTTACATTTGCCCAACATAGGACAATGGAGATTAAATGAAACAAAGTTTTTGAGTTTGGGGGCAAAATTATATCACCTCAAAATAGAACACTGATTATCTGCTAATCAAAAGCTGAGAGCAACAATTATGTGTCAAGGATTATTTACATAGGCAACCAAATGAATTGTTGCTTAAAAAACAGTTTGTTCAGAATGCTGTATTATTTAAAACATGTTATCTTCAGAAGGAGAAATAAATTAAGGAGTATTCAGCATCAACAATCTTTGAAAACACTGTCTTAGGATGCACAAATATCCAGAATACACATATATATATATTCAGGAGGTACTGGGGATTGAACCTAGGACCTGGTACATGGGAAGCAGGTGCTCAACCACTGAGCTACATCTGCTCCCCAATGAGAGTTGTTTTTTTTGTTTGTTTTATTTTATTTAGGAGGTACTGGGGATCAAACCCTGGACCTCATACATGGGAAACAGGCATTCAAGCACTTGAGCTACATCTGTTCCCCCAGAATATATTTTTGAAGAAGAAAAAATATCTTTTCATAGTGAGAAAATTTTTTATCTATTGCAGATGATTTTTAAAATCAATTCAACATGGATAAACAAAGTGTTGTATATATATACAATGGAATATTGTTTGACTGTAAAATGGAATGAAATTCTGATACATGTGACAACAAAGGTGAACCTTGAAGATTTCAGATATCTGATGTCAGCCAGAGACAAAAGGACAAATAGTGTATGACCTCACTTAAATGAAATAATTAGAATATGTAAATTCATAAAGTCAGAAACTAGTATATAGCTTATCAGAGACCAGGATGGGGGTTGGAAATGGGGAATTAATGCTTAATTGATTTAGAGTTTCTCTTTGAGGTGATGGAAAAGTTTTGTTAATGGGTGGTAGTAACAGTAGCACAACCTCGTGAATTTAATTAACATCAGTGAATTGTATATTTGACACTGGTTAAAATGAGAAATATAAAGTAGTATATATGTTATCAGAACAAACACTTAAAAACATAGAAATGAAAAAACACAAACAGTAAACCCTAATGTAAACTATGGTCTACTATTGTTTCATCAATTGTAACAAAAGCACCACATTAATACAAAGTGTTAATAGTGAAAACTGTGTGTGAGGGGGATATACAGGAACTCTGTACTTCCTGCACGATTTTTCTCCATACTTATAGCTTCTCGAATTAAAAAAAAAAAAAGGAACTTATACAAATTTAGACACAGAATAACTGACTCAAATTTTTATTTTATTCTTTTTATACATTATTCATTTAACTATTTGCAGCATGGGATCTATTAATATACATTTATATGTATTTAGGCATATATGTATCTATAGATATATAAATAATTTATAAATTTAAGTCTTTCAACTACATCCTTAAAATATAATTTTAACTTACCAATATATTAAATAAAACAGTATATATATATAATGCTAAATTACCATCTTGATTAACAGTAATAATTCTTTTAAAAAGTGAACAAAAAATCATACATATTATGTATATATTTTTGTATTTCTCTGTAATTACTACTATACATCTAATCTAATCAACTATTCATATTAATTATTATCTTTAACCAAAGTAACCATTTTTTTTCTCTAAACAAGAAAGAATACCAGAGGACAGAAAACCAGTAATTGCTTACCTATTTTTCCCATGGGTGTGCATTTTAAATCATTTTAACGATTTTGAGGTGGCAAAAAGAATCATATATATATATATTATCACTGAAAGGCATTTGCCTAGCTTGTATTTAATCTACTGCCCTTCTAAGAAATCAATAAAATTGATTAGTGAAAAAAAATCAACAAAGTTCAGTAGACATACAGTGCCCAAAAAAGTAATATGAATCTCTTTCTAGATGAAAACGTTTAGTAAGCAGGCATATATGAAAACCAGCTTTGACCTTAGTCTGTAGCAGACCAACTTAATGCCAAGAAATACATATTCTAGAAATGACCTAAGGGCCCAAGACCTAAGACAGGTAAGACACCACATCAGCAATCTGGTAATTCTGCAAACTTCAAATGCCCCCCTTGACATGCCTCCACCGCCATGCACACACGAGGCATGGAGAGCCTGGAACCAGTGCTAGAACAATTGCTAGGTCAGCAAATTGAGTGTAGTGGTCAAAGGCAGAGACTTCCAAGCCAGGCTGCCTGGTTTAAATGCCAGCTCTGCCACTCATTAGCTTTGTGACTTTGCACAAGGTTTCTGTGCATCAGTTTCTCCTCGTGAGTATATGGGAAGTATAAGTAAGCACTATATAATGCTAGTTATCAGCATCTTTGCCGGTGGTAGCTCTGTAAAAAGGCATCTCCGCCATGTGGCTCTGACCTCTCTCGTGTTCTTTCCCCTCCACCACACGTTCCTCTCATAACCTAGCCCCTTCTCCTCCAGCACATCTTCTTTCCCCTCCTGGGGCATTTCAGCTCATCTACAAGTTACAAACGTCAGAGGCCTGGGGCAGCAAAGGCATGCATCTGATATCTGAAAGGAAGGGAGAGTCTTACAAATTGGTTCCTCTGAAACCAATCAGCAAAACTCCTGATGCCTTAGAAATTGATTCACTGCACTGTCAAGGAGAGCAGAGATTTTTGCTGTGAGTTACATGCCTGTTATAGTATCAGCTTAAAACTGACACCCCTAGGACCACAAAGAAAATCATACGGTGAGTTCTCAAGCTCTATTTTTAATATTAAAGGAAACTTATTGATATCTGGACAAGAGGCTCTCTTGTTTCTCACCTAGCTAGACGGCTTCTCCTCACCACAGCCAAGCTACACATTGTGCCATTGATCTCACTGATCAGGGTTCTTTCTTTAAGACCCTAGATCACGGATCCTCAGACCTGGAAAAGATTTCACAAGTCACCTAGATCTAGGGCCACAAACCCAAATACCCAGATGACCAACTGGGTTATGAGTCAGAAAGCAGCTGGAGCCAGCTGGGGGCTGTGTGTCCTTGGGAAAATGGACAGCTCTTACTCCTCCCCATCCAATTGCTATCACGGGTCTGGAAGTGCCAGATGTTCTGGCTGTTTATGAGAAGTTAGAAATTCAGATATTTTTATGTAGACCAAGCAAAACACACCTGCAGGCCAGATACAGCCAAAGGGCTTCCAGGTTACACACACCTTGATCCAGACAGACTCAGACCCCTGGAGTTCTACAGACCTATTGCACAACAGACACTAAATCCAAGGGCGGGGCGGGGCAATGGTGAGCAAGCAGTCAATAAGTAGTGTGCCTCACTCATATGAGAACTATTTCTTTTCTAATGTAAAAAGACAGTGTAGGGGAAGTGGATGTGGCTCAGTGGTTGAGCGCCTGCTTCCCATGTACGAGGTCCCAGGTTCAATCCCCAGTACCCCCTACAAAAAAAAAAAAAAAAAAAAAAAAAAAAAAGACATTGTAGTATTAACAAAACAAAATTTTACTTCCAAACATCACTAAATAGATGATTAGATGATTTTCCATTTTATATTTTCTCAAATGAGGAGATTCCAAAAGCACAATGATCATGCAATATATGCAGACTTTATTTACATTAGAAAGGAGATCCTCATCCACCACCTAGACCAGCTCTGCACTTTGCTTGCTGAGAGCAAGAGAGGTTAAGTGGAAAAGACCAGAGCAGGCAAATCCATAGAGACAGAAAGTAGATTAGTGGTTGCCACGGACTGGGGAGGGAGAGGTGGGGAACGACCGCTAATAGATACAGGATTAGGGGAGAGATGATGGAAATATTCTGGGATTGAAGAATAGTGACTGTTGCACAACCTTGTAAATATACTAATAAACCCTGAATGGTACACTTTTAAGTGGGTGATTTTATGGTATATGAATCATATATCAAGAGAACTACCTAAAAAATGGCAAACTTGGATGAAAACCCAGGACAAAAGTGATCAAAATAAAATTTTGACCTGGACATTTTTCACCATTGCCTCTTCAAAGTTTCACAGAGCTCAGAGGCAGAAGAACCCAGATAACCCCAAGCTTTAGCTCTACATCCCTATGAATTTCCTCAAGAGCATTCCAGATAAGGGTCTTCCAGGCTTGGTGGATAAGAAACTCATTATCTTGCAATGCTGGTGGCAATGCAACTTGAGAACTTAAGTTCTTCCTGCCCCCATGTCACTCTGATTTCCTAGCCTTACCATTCAGAATGTTTATTTCCCTCTCCACAGTCCCCACAACCTACTTTCTTCTCCCCACCCCCAAACACTGCCATTCTATGTTCCTTTCATAATCGCCCTTCTCCTGTTTGCGTCACAACTAGCTGCCTTCATTATGAGCAGGAGTTTATTCACTCTCGATTCTTGCTCTCAGTCTACACGTATTAGTAAAGGACGAGTGATTTAAGATGCAAGCACAGAGATCAAACATGAGAAACAGAATTGAAAGAACTTGTTCGATAAGTTAAAACGCGGCACTCAGAAAACAGAGCAGGCGTTGGGGAAATGGGATACGTGTTCCATTTAGGACATCTGAGGCAAAGGGAGCCAAAGCCACTGAACATGGCCATGTAAGCTATGCACTGTAGGATTCCAAGGGACACCATTCATAAAGGCCATGTTGTAAGCGGCACCCTCTGGAGTTGTGCAAGGCAACAGCCCAGGGAAGGGCCAGTGGCCCATCCTGCAGGCATACAGAAAAGCAGGTCTAGCTATTAGAAGACAAAGTGTGTCTTGCAATCACTCTATCAATTAATAGTGATTCAATACCCACCTGAGTTTCTCATACTTGAGTGTGCTTAAAAACTCCCTGGAAAGCTTACCAAAAATAAGGATTGTCCAGCCCTTCCCAGAAATTCTAAATTATCAACTTTGAAGAAGGGCTGGATTGTTTATTAACAAGCAGTCCGTTTCGGAAATACTAGCAAACAAAGTTGAGGCTTAGGAGGAGTAACACACCTCAAGGACCAAAAACAGTTGTGTTACCTAGGGGAAATGCTTATATTTTGAAAAGTTTATTTCTTCCATCTCAGCTCTATTTTATAAAGAACCTAGTTTCTGAAGGCTATTTATAATAGTGCAGATATATAATCCATAGAGTGACTGTGCCTAGAAACCTCGATTCTAGTTAATCATTACCATAATTTTTAAGACTACGCAAACACCCTAGACTACAAAATGAAATAGCTCTTTTGAGAGCTTGCTAAATTTACTGCCACCAATAAAGGAGAAATCCTCGTTCTGGCTCTTGGTCCCTCCTACCTATATAGCAACACGGCAAACACTCTGACACATACCTTGTGTTCCTCCTTCATCACCTGTTCAATGAGCTCAGATTTCACTGGAGGTTTTGAATACTGGCCTGAGAGAAGGCCGTGTCCTAACTTAGTCCTGGACAGGAGGGAGAAACAAAAACAAAAAGGTCATTGTTATTTTCCCTTAGAGATATTAAAATTACCTGTGAATTTCAATAAGGACAGTTGCTTTTAGATGGAACATTTTATCCCAATTATTCACAAATAACTTCTTTCATTTATTTGATTCTGCTTGACATTGACTTCTTTTTCAAATTTCTCTTTGTACTTTAAAGGTAATTTTTTAAAATTTCCCCTTATAAAAGTAAAACATGATTGTTTATAAAAGTTTTAAAATTAAAGAAAAAAATAGAATTGTCTTTAATTCTGCAATTAACCACTATGAACATTTCCCTGGATCCTTTTTTTTAAAAAAAGAAATATAAAAAAATAACAAAAATACATTGTAAGATGGCACTTACATCTGTGTGTTGAAATCTTGTGTCGGGTCTAAAGGAGAGTAATCAAATATTCTTGGAAGGTTTCCTACATACCTAGAACAGGAGAAGCAACAGTCAAAACTTAGGAGCTAAGAGAAGAACAGAACCAAAATAAAATGTCATTCTCACTAAGACCCTCTTGCCTTTCTGTCAAAATTAAACTACCCACCTCAGGTAAAGTTTTTCCTGAGATCCTGCCTTTCAGCCATACTCACGGACCTGCCTAAAATGTTTATGTTTCTATCAATGATTCTCAACCCTGGCTGCATGTTAGAATCACCTGAAGAGTTTCTTAAAAAATAATAATAATAACAAGGCTAGGGCCACCCCTAGATGTTCTGATTTTATTGATCTATGGTCGGGCCTGGGATATGGAACCCTTTTACACATGTCCTGACGGATCCTAACATGCAGCCAGAGTTTGTGTTATCACAACTGCCACCTCAAAAACAAATGCTAAGGTTGGGAATTGTTCCAATAATCTCAATAACAGTGATGACTACCATTTTTTGAGGGCTTCCTATGTCAGCGTGCTGAGTCTTCGTGACAACCACATGAGGAAGGTATTGTTATTATCGTTAACTCCATTTGAGAGGTGGTTCCAAAGCTGTGCCCTGAGCCACTCTGCTGGCTATGCTGCCCCCCCCATCAGCTGCCCCTGATAGAATCCCTCCTTCTAACTCGCTTATCCTGGCAGAGCAGTACTAACCTTATCCACCTATCAATAATCTTATCATACATTCATTCCTCTCACATCTCAAGGTCATTTCCTCTTCCGCATCCTCTGCTTTATGCTGTTCATATTTCCTTCAGTCTTTGATTCTCTGGGCCTGAGAGCTACCGGAAGAAGAATCCAGAAGCAGGTCCTTTTGTTGGTCCTGAACGAGCCCTGTCCTGCCCTGCCCTCTGATTTCTTCTCCCACCAGTCTCCCCCAGCCCACAATGCCCTGACCACTGGCCTTCTTGCTGTAGCCGAGGAGGCTGAGCTCACACTGCTCCAGGGTCGTGACGTTCACTGTTCTTTTCCTGGGATGCTCTCTCTACAGATCCTTGCTTGGTGGCTCCTTCTCAGGTATGATTAAAAATCAACTCCTTAGGCACTTACCCAAAACAAGACCCACTCCCCACCTTTCCATTCTCCCTACCACCTGATGCCAGTAGACTTTCCTTTTAGCATGTGTCACTGTTTGCAATTATGTAATTTATTAATTTTCTTGTTTATTTTCTTTTTTTTTAAAGATTTTATTTATTTATTCATTTATCCCCCCCTTGCTGCTTGTGCTCGCTGGGTCAGCCAACCATGCCGTGCGGGCGGGCCTAGCCCTCACCAGGAGGCCCCGGGAACCGAACCCGGGGCCTCCCATATGTTAAACGGGAGCCCTACTGATTGAGCCACAGCCGCTTCCCTTCTTGTTTATTTTCTGTCTCTCCCATTGGAATGTAATCTCCACAAAGGCAGAGACTTTACCTAAATCACTATGCCCAGAACTAGAACAGCATCTGGCATGTAAAAGGGACTCAATAAATATTTGTTCAATGGATAAATTCATATCATATAATCACATAACCAATTTCCAATTTTAGAAACCAAGATGCTACTTATAACCCAACAGAAAAGGCATTATTGCAATAAAACCCTAGCAATGATCTCTAATCAGATATCTCAACTGATAGAAACTTCTAGCTACCTCCTGTCCACAAACTCAGAATTTGTATCCCAAATTATGTAACTACACCAAAATTAACAGGGCACACTTCTCTCGACCAGTACCATTCAAAGGACTTTCAGATGTGCTAGTAGGGCAATAATTCCATCTAGAAATTGTCAAAGAACAAAGTTCCAAACAATAGATAAGCCAAACTTCGGAACTAAACTCTTCTGTAAGTTTTTGGCATGCCTGTCCCCATTCCCCCTTGGCTCTGATGCATGTTCCTTTGACCAAAAAGGCTCACAGCTACCATGTTAATCACCTTAGCCTGTCTTATACCTTCCAAGTATTCCGGGTCAAGCCAGATTTGCTGCTTAAGTCTAATCATATAATAAACAACATTATAAAGAATATGAGAATAATGAACTCATTAGCTCTCTTAATCCTGTCTTTATATATCTCCAAACCTGTGAAAATGAAAAACTGACTGACCACCTCATTACCTTTTCCTTCATGGAACTTATCGTGTTTATAACCATGAAGCTGTTCTTGTGAGTTATGTATTTAACGTCTGTTCCCCAGGTAGACTGTGAGTTCCTTGGGGACTGGAGCCATGTCCTCATTTACCACTGAATAGCCTGCACCCAGCACACTGCTAAGCAGAGCAGAGTCCCCTCTTTATTGGCTAGATGAAAGAGTGAAAAATAGATGTGAAAAACTGACCATAAATTTTTCAAAGCCAGAAAACAGCAAAAACTGCTAAGTCCTCAAATACCAGGAGAGAAAAGAAAAGGATACTTGATATACTTTTGACTAACCACTATTAAAGCCATTAGGATTTCAACTCCATGTGGGTGAAAATTGCCTTGTGCTATTTACTCCCAGCATGCTGTCTACCCATCAGTGTCTCTGCACACATGTCTCCCTCTTCCATAGTTGCACTAAGGTACAAACCCACATGCTCTGGAAAACACCAGATACTATTTTCTGAATTTGGGCAGTGGCTGCCCAGGAGAGCACAGTCCAGCTCCTGGGCTCTGCTGCTACCTGTCCAAAGCACAACCTAAGATACTCTGACTCCTGGGTGTGGGAAGAGGAAGAGAGTCTTGTACATGCACTGTTAGGAAGCACCTTGCATAAGTGCTTCCAAAATTATCTGTGGTAAAGGACCAGATTTATGTATATTTCAACTCATGAAGATGATACTTTCATAAAAATATATAGCAAAAATAAATTACTAGAAAAATGAAATGCTACAGCAATGTCAAATTGCTATAAAAATTTCTAAATTCTCATCCTCAATTTCTGCACCTATCTCATCACAGATCCATATCCAAAAGCCCATGGACCAGCTCCAGTGACCATGTTTTGAGCAGCAAAAAAATGAAAATCCTAAATCCTCTAAGAAACTTGAATTACCAGCAGGGAGACATTGACTAGAAAAGTCACTAAATTTCCCCTAGTCCATCTATAGCAGGGGTTCTTAACCTTGTTTGTTCCATAGATGCCTTACTAAGTCCACACTATACTGTATATTATTTAATAAATATATCACACCCGCAACAACATGCCCCCATAAGAATAATGTCTTTTTTTAATTTCAATTCAAGCTCATAGACCCCTTTTTAAGAACCCTTGATCTATAGGAAGGGATACTATGTGACAGTCTGAGATTATTTTATGAATCCCAAAAAAAGAAAGATTATGTTTATGAACTAATCCATTCCTGTGGATTAAGTCTCCGTCCTTTTGCTGGGTCTGATATAAATGGAGACACAGACATAGACACGGACACAAGAAAAGGAAGCTGCCATTTTTTTATCCTGCTATCTGAGTAAGGATCATTTAAACACAAAGCCCCCAAGAGGCTGGGCTCACAGAGCAGCTCAAAAGAAGACAAGCTCTGCTCTATGTCTGAAAGCTCACAGTTGAACTCGGGAAGAAAGCAGAGCAGCCAAGACTGATAGAGGAGACCCAGAAAGAGACCAGACCTATGCCTGGCTGCTTGCAGCTGAGCTCAGGTAGCTGGGCTCTGAGAGACAGTGAGCCCGAAGGGGAAGGCAGAGATCGGCAGTCATCTTGCTTTGCCACATGCCTAAACAGGATCAACAGTAGCTGACTTTGGTGAGAAAGCACCTCTTTTGGTGCCTCAATTTGGACTTTTCTTGGCTTTTAAATTGTAAGCTTGTACCCCAAATAAACCCCCTTTATAAAAGCCAACCCATTTCTGGCACTTTGCATCAGCCAGCCCTTTGGCAAACTAAAACAACCTATTTCACAAGTTTGTTCTGAGGATTAATGATTAATATATTATTGGTAAACAGGATGATGGTCTAAAAAATAAGTCATTATTAATATAACAAACTTCCATAGGATGTTTTTATGTTTATAAAGCTCTCCTTATCTCACACGATAGCCAAAACACTGTCCAGATCTTCTTGCCCAGGCTCAGTGCAAGAAATCACACCACGGGTTATGTGGCAAAATGACCTAAAGCTGACTGAGATGGGCTCCCCCAGTACATACAACTGCACTGGACCTAGAGGAGACAAAGAGTAGTGCTGTGTGCCCACGGGTGCCGCGGGAACTTACGCCCTCTGGAACTCTGGGATGCTGAAGATGGCCTGCATGACAGAACTGAGATAGCAGCTGTTGCCCAGGTTCTTCAGACCCGTGTACCCAGGACCATACATGGGCTTCAGCTTAGTCCCCGACTCCTGGATGACTTCCCACTCGCTGACCCGCGGCTTGATGTCATTGTCCCGGAGCCCATTCTCTGTCTGGGATAAATTCATTGAAAGAAAACAACTTTAAATGTGATTAATGTTCATTAAACGTGTCCTATGAATTACTTCTAAAAACGGTAGATGTTTTTGCCTTTCCTTTCCAAATAGAGAACAACCTAATTAAAAGAGATTGAGAGGGGAAAGAGATAGGAGAAAGAAGAAAAACAGGAATTGGAAAGAAAGATGCAAGTAGAAAAATCACAAGAGAAGAGGGAATGCAACACTTCAGAAAAGGCAAGGCGAATGGAGAGGAATAAAGGGAAAAATCACAGGGCCTGAGAGTATTATCAGATGAGAAGGGAGGTTTAGGGAGGAGGAGAGAAGACTAAATTAAAAAGTGGATATACGTGAGAAAGAGAAGGCAGAGGAGAATAAGAACATGAGGAGAGAGAGATGATCTGGGCTGGGAGGAAAGTGTTAAACACACACATTTGAAATAGCTCCTCAAAAGAACAATATTACATAGTCAAGATATAAGCTTTAAAATACAATATTATATGAGTAAAACTTATCCATCAACAATAATGTGTTGGTTTATTCTTTACACTGCCTAGGAACTCTGCTTTCCTGCCTGAAATTAATTAAAGTGATGTTGGTCACAGATAATTTTAAAGGTCATCTTCTCCCCATACCTTCTCCTTTTATTGAACAAAGAGTAATTTATGTAATTCTCCATCAGAGGAGACAGAAATTTTGCAGGTAAATTAAAACAAAACAAGAGTAATTAAGTGCCATTTTTATTATAAAATAAAAAAACTAGGAGAGTAACAAAGAGAAAACACTAATTATATTTGAGAAGTAAATGCAACAATTAAAACCTCAATTCTATAAAACGAAGATGTGTTAGAGGAATTACGTATTAAATAAACCAAACAGTTCCCTCCCCGCAAGATTGGAACAGAAGCAAAAGTAGACATTCTCACCCCATGCATGTGAAGCATATCGATTCCAAAATGCGCCAAGTGCTTGGCCAAATGAGGATCTAAAACAGGTTCCTCTTCTTGAAAAGAATAAACATCTAGGGGTGCAGAGAAAATAAGCACTGAGATATGTAATGAAGTCATTCAATATTCAACAATATTTATTGAGCTCCTACTATGCACCAAACTTGGGCTATATCAAGGAACAAAACAAAACTCCTGCCCTCATGACAGTTATATTGCACTGAGGGAAAGACAGATGATAAACAATAAACATAAGAAACAGGCATATTCTGTAAATATACCCATATATTAATTCTTTTCACATTTCAGAAAGGCCAAAAAATAAAAGTTTTCTAAAAAATTTAAAAAACAGTGCTTCAAGTTAAAATAATTGAAAATCAGGCAAATATAAATGCCTAACACTTGATTTTGCTGACCAAAACCACAGTGGCATAACTGTAAGATCGAGGCCCCCATAAGTTCAGGAAGAGGGAATTTGAAGGAGGAAAAGGGTGACAGTGACCTGCCCACAGGAGGGAGAACCCTGGGGGAACAGAGAGATGCCAGAGGCCCTCAGGGGCAGCTGGACAGCTAGATCCGGAGGTCAGATAGAGGACAAAAAATTCTGCCTGTGGAATCCACTACATTCTCAGACCTACCATCTCACCAATCTCTACTTCCCACCTGTCCCCTCAGCCCCTTTCTTTCCTACCTCAGTGTCCGCGCCTCACAGAGCTAGTCAGAGAGTTGTGAGAACTGTGTAGTGATTCCAGACATGTCTACCTCATAGGACATGCAGAAGAGACTGAGGTCTATATGGCACACCAGGGTAACTCAGGCGGCTCCAGCGCCCCAGGCCTCTCACCCAGTGACAAAAACCATTTAATGAGTAACCATGATCCTTCAAAACTTGGTAATCATGAAGAATTTGTATGATTTACATGTAGTTAGAGAAAAAAATTTTTACATGGACGCTGGCACTGAAAATGCTGGCCTATATGTTTTTCATTGGGAAACATCCATTTTATCTCCAACTTCAGCTTAGCAAAAACAGGTCTTACCTCAGAAACTATTATGGTAGATAAGTATTGCCTGACAAGTATTATTTAACCACCTATCCCCAACGTAGCTTAAAAACTTGGAGCCAAGAATCACAGTTAGGATGTTCATGGAGGAGTACTCTCAGGAACGGGATAAGCAGTGTTTCATGAGTAACTATGTTCATATTAGAAGTAAATCAGTCACTGTTTCATTTCAATGTAAATAACGTTAAACCGTGGAAAGCAAGAGGCAGAGATCCACAGAATAGATAAAAGAAAATTCTTAGAACATGAGTACCCCATTGATGTGATAAACACGTTAAAAAATAGTATGTGCAGTAAGTTCCAAAATTAATTAAGGAAAAAGAGTAGAGATCAAGACTGAGGCCAAGACCATCACTGAGAGTGTCTAAGAAATCATATAAAAATGGTAATAATTTGTTATCTCTTAATGGGAAGACTATCAATAATACTTTTTTTTTTTTCTATTTTTTCAAACTTATTATAAAATTTTGGTTAGAAAAAATGCTTTATAAGTAATTCCCAAAGATTAAAATTACTCTCCTGGATGGTGTACTGTTAAGATTAGAGTATCTCACTGGTCTTCCTTGTTCATCCACATGGATTAATTCACTCATTCATTCATTCATTCATCATATTCAACAAATATTTACAAAGCACCAAAAATATGTATGCATATACTGAGGATATAATGTTAAATAAGACAAGCAGCATCCCTGCCCTCCTAAGTTTAAAATTTAGCATTTCAAATAATCTTAGAAGAAATGCTGGTTGGTATCAAGGACCTGAGCAGATGCCTTCTTTGCTATGGATCAGTTACGTGACTTGTGGCGCTTTTCCTATGACCCAGAAGATGGCACAAGTCCAAATCCTGCCCTCAGATTCTCACAGAGGAAAGCAGAAGGGAGAGAGGTAAAGCTGTACCTCAACAAGTACTTGTGTTCAGAAAGAGAAAAAAAAAAAACAGGGAAGCTGGATTCGCTGCCCTGCTCTCACAGTTCAAGTGGAGAGAAAAACACAACTGCTGATCAAACACCAAGTAATAAGTCAGAGAAGAGATGAGGAAAGGTTCTTTTCGAGGTAATCTGTCTACTCACACTGCATCTCTTCACCATCATCAGCCACAGACAGAGAAAGAAGGGAAACGACAGAATGCTCCAGCAATTAAACTAGAAGAACAAACAGAAAACGAATAAGGCCAGAAGCATGCTCAATCACTTTAAAGAAAATAGCTCCCACGTCTGAAAAAAAAACAGACTGCAGCCAGGAAAGGAAAACAGGTTAAGAGTAAAAAGACAGCAATAAAATAGGGAAAAAGAAAAGAGAAAATGGGAAGGAAAAAAAGGTGAATCAGAGGAGCAAATGTGTTATTACTCCATTCATTTATTCCACAATATTTATTGAGCATCTACTATGTGCCAGGGGCTTTGCTAGATGCTAGAGATATCATGGTGCACAACAAATGTGGTGTGCAGACCCTGCTGTGTTAGGTGACCCATCACCATTAAACAGAACAGGACCTTCTGAAAAGTGCTATGATAGAGCAGCACAGGGCACTTCTGGGGCACACAGGAGGGGCTCAAGCAAGATCAAAACTTAAATGAAGTCGTCATTTCACATTTCCTTTAAGAAACTTAAGGAGCTCATGCCTTCTGGTCAGGCATGAAAATGGCCAAAGAAAAGCCTAACTTGACATGCTACTGAGCTGGTGCAGGGGCAGTGGGATGGGCAATTTCACAAATGCCTCTTCACAGTCTCTGAAAGTCTCTCCTACAACTACCCAAGAAGTTGGAGCTTCCATCTTCTTAAGTAAATTAGTTTGCACCAAGAAAGAAAAAAGTACTCTCTCCACTTCCATCCTACCTCATTCCCTTCCCCACCAAGACCATCCTCCTTGCTTTGCCAAGTCAATGTCTCCTCCCACAGAAGAAAGCTTTTTGTTGATTTATTTGTGTGGTGATCTGTTTCTCGGTTTGTTTGTTGCTGTACCTATGGGGATCCGGACTGGAATGTGATATGGGGCCCATTTTTATTACTCATGCCACCACAGTGGCCTAGCCCAGGGAGACAGGGCTTCTTGCAAGAACTAAAATCTGAGACCTCAGAATAAGTAGGCATTTGTCACTGAACAGGTAGAACTTTATTGGGGAGAAGGAAACCAGGATGATCAGATCACATATCACTAAATACTCACGGCCACAACCTTCTTGGATTCCATGTTCACTAAGCAATATTCTAAATATAATTCAGCTTCCCACAGGAAAGGAATGTACTGGTCAAGCAGGCATAAAATCCCACTTAGTGGCAGTTGTGGTAATCATCATAAACTGAAAAATAAATAACCTGACTTTGAGACTTCATCTCTGGTGAGTGTAATTTAGGCTGAGTGGGCTTCATGAGTGTGGAAGATCAGACCCTCAGCAGTGGTACCTTCACCAGGGAGGGGCCATCCCACCCCCGGACAGGGAGCACCCGCCTTCCTGGGCCTCACCATCCACATGGCTCATCAGCAGCCATTTAAGGAAACATTACATATGCTTTTATTACTTTAGTTGGTTTTTTAAATAAATAATAAGTCATGGAAAGTAAAATAGAATTGGTACATCTCATAAACTAATATGAAATGATGATTACATTGACAGTGACGATTTGTGTTAAAACCAACTATGCACAACACAAACAGGAATCATATCCTTTTTATAAAAAGTGAACATTATTTCAGCTCAATAAATTCAAGAACCTCCATTACGGGGTTATAATGTACATTGCTATTGCCCAATGTTTTATACTTTCTATAATTAAAACAGACTATTTATTCAAATACTCTCAATTATATCAAAAGGAAAACTTGGAAAGTTCTCCCTCTACAAACTCAAAAAAAATACATATCAACTGGGGCAAATAATGGGTTAATGTTCTCAATAGCAAAAGAGTTCTTAAAAACCAATAAGAAAAATGACCACACCTACACCCACTAGAAAACCAGCCTAACAAATTCACAAAAATAACTACAAAAAGCCAAATATACTGTGAAAAATGTTTAACCTCATTAGTAAAGCAAATTAAAACAAGATACCATTTTTATTTGATCAGATTAGCAAAGGTTTTAAAAAGTCTTAATACCCAAAATTGTCAAAAACTTGTTAAAAGGGGTACTCTCATACACTGTTGGTGGGAACTGAACATAAATTGAAACTCAGCAAAGGGATCTTTTTTTTTTAAAGATTTATTTATTTACTTTATCCATTTTAAACCCCCCTTCCCCATCTGCTGTTTCGTGTCCATTCGCTGGGCAATTCTCTGTGTCTGTTTCCTGCCATCTCTCTTCTCATCCTCCTCTTCCAGTCTTCACCAGGATTCGATCCTGGAGACCTCCGATGTAGGAGAGAGGTGTTCTGTCACCTGTGCCACCTCGGTTCCTGGCTTTCAGAGCTTTCAGAGCATCTCGTCTTGTCTCTCCCCTGTGTCTCTCTCCTGTTATGTCATCATCTTGCTGCATGGCTCCCGGGGCCTGGCGGCTCACTGGCACACAGAGCCTGGCAGCCCATGCGCCTTTTATATATATATATATATATTTATATATATATATATTTTTTTTTTTTTACCAGGAGGTCCCAGGGATCAAACCCAGGTCCCTCCATATGGCAAACGGACGCCCAACCATTTGAGCCACATCCGCCCCTAGCAACTGGATCTTAAAAGAATTCAACAGTCTGTTGAGAGGAATTTATTCTAAAGAAATAGACAAACACCCAAAGATTTGCATATGCCCAAGGATGTTCATCAGAATAGCAAAAAATTGTAACTCACAGGGGAAAGTGAAATGATTTATGGAACTATCATGTAATACTTATATTTAATAACATGGAAAAATCATATTAAATGTTAAATAGAGAAAAATAAGGAATAAAACTTTAAACAGTGTGATCCAGTTTTTGTAAAAGCGTAGTGTGTGCCTATGTCTGTCTATGTAAGAACCGAGTCAGTCCTTAAAAAGGAAAAAAGGCTGAAAGGAAATACTGTGTGGTGGTTCAAAGTTGTATGTACCCCCAAAAAAAACATGTTCTTAAATTTAATCCATTCCTGTGGGTGTGAACCCATTTTAAATAAGACCTTTTGATGAGGCTCCTTCAGTTAAGGTGTGACCCAGCTCAATCAGAATGGGTCTTACTCCTATTACTGGAGTCCTTTATAAGAGAATGAAATTCACAGAGAAAGAAAGAAAGCCATGGAAGCAAGTAGCTGAAATCAATGAATCCCGGAAGAGTAGGGAGAGACCAACAGACACCACCATGTGCCTTGTCCTGTGACAGAGGAGCAAAAGATTGCCAGCAGCCAGCCCCAGAACGCCCCATCTTTGAGGAGAAAGCATTGATTTGGACTTTCTATCAGCCTCAAAACCATAAGCTTATAAATTGCCATTGTTTAAGCCAATCCATTTCATGGTATTTGCTTGAACAGCCCAGGAAACTAAAACATACCTAAATTGTCAACAGGGTGGTACTAATAGTGATTTTTATTTACTTCTCTAAATGTTTCTATTTTCCAAATATGTTACACTGAACATCTGCTTCTTGTATAATCAAGAAAGAAATGCAAAACTTTCCTTCCTCCAGTTAAAAAAAGAAAATTTAGATTAACTCTAAACAGCAATTTGAAAATAAGTTTCCCACTAGAGAAAAAGCTTCTGGAAAATTAGAGGTACTTAGAGAACAAAATTAACTCTTGGCTTTATTAGTAACATATGTTTAAATAACATCTAATTATTTAAATGCCATATACTGGTTTGATCTGAGTCTTTTGTGGACCCCAGAAAATTATGTTCTTAAGCTAACCCATTCCTGTGGGTGTAAGCCTACTGTATGTGGGACCTTTTGGTTAGATTCAGTTAAGGGATCTTTTGATTGGATCACTTCGGTTAAGGGCTTTTGATGAGGTTGTAGAACACAGAGTGGGTCCTAATCATTTTACTGGAGTCTTATATTAACTGAGGACTGAAAGCAGAGACACACAGAGAAAGAGAGTCACCATTTTACCCTGCCATGTGAGAGAGGACTCCAGATTGCCTGCAGCTGCAGGAAGCCAGAGAAACCCTGAGAAGCTAGAGAGAGGTTGAATGAGGCCCGAGGCTGGAATCAGCAGAGCAGCCCAGAGGGGAGAGATGAGCCATATGCCTGATCACCCATAGCTGAACTCAGGGAGAAAGTGAACGTGGAAAAGACGGCAAAGACTGGCTGCCATTTTGCCTTGCCACGTGGCAGGAGTCCAGGGTCCCCAGCAGCTGACCTTTGGTGAGACAGCATCTTTCACGATACCTTGATTTGAACATATTCACAGCCTCAGAACTGTAAGCTTTCACCCCAAATAAATTCCCATTATAAAAGCCAACCCACTTCTGGTATTTTGCATTGACGGCCTTTAGCAAACTAAAACACAGTTGTTTCATGTAATATGTAAAAGTAAATGTGCCTACCATGTGTAAGGTTTTGTATAGAACTCAAAGATGAGTATGGCATAGCCCCTACCGTCAAATTAATGAAAATATAGAAAGAGAACTAAGCCACATATACAAATAATTATAGTGTTGGACAGGTTGTTCTGAGAAAGGGATCTAATAACTAATCCTATAAAAGCACAACATAAGACAGCTTAGAAAGCATGAAATTCCAAAGTATTCTCCTCTTGCAATTCTACCCAATAGAATTTCTACATTGTAAAACTTTCTAGAATCCCCTAAAAGGACAAGGAGCAAGCTTTATACAATATTCATTCAACAATATTTATCAAACACCAAAGACACATAATCACCATGCCATAAGTTTGAATCCAACGGGATGTCTTGAATTTCTCTTTAAGTTGTGAAAGAGCTAAGATACACCTGACTTATGTGTGGGTTTATTTAATTTGACAGAAAATGTTTGGTCCCAACATCTGGGACTCTTACTTTTCTTTAATGAGTTAAAATAATTCCACTAAATTTTGGAAGCAGGAAACTTCTCCAAAATGTGAGACAAAAGAATCCCGACATGACTTAACTATCAGATCCCAATTATAAAACAAATGAGAGACTGAACCAATTTGATGGGAAAGCAGTGGTTGGTGTGAAGAGTACCATGGGTAGTGAAAACGTCTCGGCCAATTAACCCTGAGGCAGGCTGGTTCAATTGATAGAAAGCTAACAGAAAAGAGAAAAGAGTGAAAACTGATGCTTTTATGTTTCTCCTAAAACATCATCTTACCTCAAAGCAAAGAAGAAACAGAGGCTAACGCCTGAAAAGGTGGAGAAAACTGACCTGGATGTTGATCCAGATCTGTGCTTTCCATCTGTGTTTTCAATAATGATAGAAAATGTTTCCTTACAGCCTCCTCGATATTTAAATTTATGATTATTAAGAGTTATGATTATTAAACCTTTTCCCTCACAAAATGGTACAATTAACTGTAGAAGCATAGCCAAAGACAAATGTTTTAGGGAAAAAAGAAACAGAACTGATTCTGGTAGTACAAGCTGGAAAGAAATCTAACCCTTCGCGGCCCATGAACACTGTCACTGCCAGGCAGATATCAAGGGCCCTTAACACGGTGTCATTGAAAACTCATCTTCTCTGTAATTAATCCAGTTGTTCCAGAAATGATACTCATCCTCAAAATGAACCTCCTTCTATTCTAATGGTGGATTTGATTATGCACATTCACTTAACAAGACCTGTTTCTGCTTCTGTCATCTTAGCCAAGAGATATACAAAAAGATGATAAAAAGCAATAGCAGCTGTTATTAAGGCCTTACTATGTGCACTAGGCTAAAGCTTCAGGCACATTAACAAACCTATGAGGGAGGTACCATGATTATCCTCAAGATGAAGAATCTGAAGGTTAGAAAGATGTTAAAATTTGCCCAAGATCTCACAACTAATAAGAGGTGGGATCAGGATGCAAACCTGGGCTGTCTGAGTCCAAAGTTTACACCCTCCAACCCTAGGGATGACAGGATTGGTAGCCCTGCTCAGTCTAAGAGGAAGCCACTGCTCATTCCCAGCTGTGTGAAAAGTGCACTCACCTGCCCCATCAGGGGTGATAGTTCCCAGTTTCACGGCTAGAGGGTAGCCCATGTCTCTGTAATGTTCCAGAGCATGGCCATTGCCCCCGGAGCTGTCGAAGAACCACTTCCCACACAGGACGGAGCCATCAGTCAGATTCAACCACAGGTTTTCCCGCAGGTCACACCTGGCACACTTCCAACCACTGGAAAATCGTTGAAGAGCAATTACTAGAGCCAGAGCCCAAGATGTGATTAGAAAACAAGCATCTAAAAACATAGAGTTTCTCAAGCTGGGAGTGTCAGGAAATGTTCATGGAATAACAACCTGGTGTTGGGCTCCCAAGCAAGATCTTTACTTCCTCATTTCCTCCCCTCAAAATGTTACTGCCACCCCTCCTGGAGCAGCAGGACCACGCAGTACCCAGCCTGCCTCCAGCACATGGACCAGCTCCTCACAAGGGCTCATTTTCTTCAAATCACCGACACCAAACATAGGGCTGAAAGGGAAGGCAGTCAAGCAAAGCTTGAACACGTTTAAAACTTTAAGGATTTCATGAATTTAAACATCTAAAGTTGTAAAGCATTTATCATACATAGTAAAACTAGTTTAAACGAAACCCTACTACACTGCAGATCTGAACTAATTAGAAAAGAAACCAACTTAACTAAATGCCAGCCAGGTGCCAGGTGCCATACAGAAATTTTATCATTTAATTCTAATAAACAATATTCATCATCAGCATTACCATTCCCATTTTCACAAAAGGAGAAACCGAGGCCCAAAAGTAAGGTGCCTTTCCTAAGAGCCCTCCTAGAGCATGAATTCAGCAGTCAGGGTTCAACCAGATCAGACGCCTTCCTAAATCCAACAGCTCCTTCCCGCTAGGGCCTGCCTCTGTGAACACATCAGCACCTCATAAGAGGGGATGCTAATGTAATCCAAAGAGCATTACAGCCAAACATGTGGAGACCAAAAGACTGTGTGAAGTTGGGTTCCCCTAAAACCAAGCTCTGAGACAAGGATCTGAATGCAAATGCCTTATTTGGGAGGTGATCCCAGGAAGCACCACATGAGTGGGAAAGTGATAAAGGGAAGAGAAGGAAGCCAAAACAAGGGGCATCGTCGAACAGATGAAGGGGCTCCATCCATCTGGGGCACCCCAGGAGACAGTTGCCTATCTGAGGAGCTGGGGAAGCTGAGGTTTTTATCCATGCACACCACCACTCATGGCTTAAGGCTGTTCCCAGGGCAGGGACATTTCTGACTGTGCCATGCACAGGTCTAACTGGCTCACCCCTGGAAGCCTTAGGGTGGGGAGTGCTTAGGGGGTATGGGCTGGGCGTGGAAGCACCTACTACAAAGATACACACAGTTTTAGAGAAAAGTTTTTAGCCTATCTTTAATAAAAGACATTTGGTAAGAATATATATAACTGCTAATTCAGAAAAGAGGTCGAGCTGCAATACTCCTTTGGCCAGTTTTAGGGGGTCAAGTTCCATTTTGCTATCTGACTCTCACCTTGGAGGAATCCTGACACCATTGTCCAACTGGGTGAGGTTATTGGCATATTTGGATACAGGCAATTCATTTTCCCATGTGTCTGGGTCCTGCTTCCTGTATGGAGATTTTGAACTAAGAACAGCATCACAAGCAATTGTTACCTATAAGACAAATCCAGATGTAACATATAAAAACAGTTTGAGAGAACAGCAACTGCTAGAAGGTGGATGTATAAATTATTAATAAATACCATTTAATCCAAGAAAATTCAAGCAGCACAATTACCACGAGAACAAGACCCCACTTTCCTGACCCCAGCACTGTCCCCCTGGATTTAACTAGGTTTTGTCCCCAGCCTAGAGTCGTAGTATTGACGATTACACAGGTTAGTAAGGAACCAATCCATCTGCCAATTTGTAAACTCAAGCACAGAGGTCATATTGAACAATTCCTATCTCTTAGCAAGCAGGGTGAAAAGTATGAGGTGAATAATTTACAAGAGCAAAGTGAAATGAAGTATGAGAATACCTGGATTTACTCGAGTGGTGTGTTTTCCTACTAACAAATGCACACCCAGATATCCAATATCCTCAACTCATCACACATGGCATGTGGTCAAGGGCACTTGAACGGAATGTGAGCAGCACAGCTACATTTCATAATCTGGTGGAAAATGTGACCCTGGACAGGGACACGCCTAGGTGTCACTGTGCCAGATCGTTCCACATCAAAATCAAATCTGTGATGTCAAGCTTGGCACCAACTGACCAAAGGGATTGGGGAAGAACAGTTTCTTCCAAATCTGATTGATACTGGCAGTATGCCTATAATCATATTTGCTATTTGTTTAATGCTATAAGCTATCCCTAGCTGTCCTTAAAAATTTATGTTCTGGTTGGAATGTAAAATTGTGCAGCCACTTCTTTGGAAAACAGTTTGGCAGCTCCTCAAAAAATTCAACATGGAGGTACATTATGACCTGGCAACAACACGCCTAGGTATACAGCCAAGAGAAATGAAAACATTCATCCACACAAAAACTTGTATATGAATGTTCATAGCAGCATTATTCATAATAGCCAAAAACTAGAAACAAACTAAATGTCCTTTAACTGAGGAATGGATGAACAATATGTGGTATGTCCATACAATGGAATATCATAGGCCACAAAAAGAAATGAAGTACTGATACCTAGTACCACATGGAAGAACCTTGGAAAAAATTATACTAAGTGAAAGAAGCCACTCACACACAAAAAAAACACATATTGTATGATGATTCCATTTACAAGAATTATCCAGAATAGGAAAATCTATAGCGATAGAATGCAGATTTAAAGATGGCTTATGGCTGGGAGGTTTGGAGGGTTTGGAAGTGATGGCTAAGTAGTACAGGTTTTCCTGGTGGAATAATGAAAATATTCTAACATCGATTGTGGCAATGGGTGCCCAATTCTGAGACTATCATAAGAGTCATTGGGTGTCCAACTCTGAGAATATAATAAAAGCCACTGGATTGTTTTTAAAAATTAAATCATTTTTTTTAAATCTTACACGTCACTAACATCCAGCAAAATTAGCTGAACTTTATGCAGAATGCTCCCCCCAGTTAATACCAAGGACTGACCCTAGAATTGAGCAAGAGACCATGGAGAAAGTTCCCTCACCTGACATCCCAGCCCCCTCCAGCCTATGGGCAAATCCTATCAGGTCTACATCTGAAATATATTTGGATCTACCTCTTCTCCATATCAACCACACCCATCCCAGTCCCAACCACCATCATGGCTCACCCAAGTGGCTACACAATAGCCTTCTTACAAATCTCCTTTCTTCCACTCTTGACCCCTCTTCTCTGCACAGCAGCCAGTGATCTGCTGTGAAAATTAGACCCAATCATTACCCAGCTTAAAACTCTCCAAGGTCACAGGAAACATCTACTAACTGAAGACACCAGGCTAGGCACAGTCAGAAATAAGGAAAAGTCCCTACCCTCAGAAACCTTATAATCCATTACAGATCAGGCATTTTTAAATATATTTAAACCTTTTTTAAAGAGATACTCTCATTCATCTCTCACCACAAGTGCTATTGTATAAATTAGCCTTTTTTTTCAATTATCTGACATTCATCTCCCACCCCATCCCAGGGATGGCCTTAGATAACAGAGCTCACCACCAGCCCCTTCCTGGTTTTATGGATTGGAACATGCTGTCTTCAGCACTCCTGACTTACAACAACCTGATCTTTTTAGTCTGGCCTGGTATAATCTCCTTGTTTGCTTCACCGACTGCCTGAATCATTTCCCTGTTCTCCTTTGGATTTTCAATATCTCCTTTAGATTTTTAAAATTGTTCTGGTTTGCAGTGTACAACGATTTTGACTAAGATTCAGATATAATGTTATCTCTTTTCTTTGAAAGTCCTTCCTGGTGGCGCCCAACAAAATTTCTTTAGCCTTCTGGACCACTGCAAAGCACTGATGTAGTGTTTTTCAGAAAATCCTCTGATTTCTGAAGCTGAAGGCCAAGATCCACCATCTTATCATTATACTGTGAATTGTTTTTGCCTGTAATTATTATCTGGATTGGGGGGGGAAGACCTTGGCACTAGTCCTGGCTCCAATACAAGTTCCCACAGGCCTCAAGTTCAATGATGTGCTGGAGCTGGCTCAAACTGGCTCACAAGAGCTAACTGTTATATTTTAAGAAATGTTGAAGGAAGGATGGGTGGTAAACAAAGTCATCATTAAAAATTAAATTATATGGGAGCAGATGTGGCTCAAGCGGTTGAGTGCCTGCTTCCCACATGGGAGGTCCTGAGTTCAGTTTCCAGTGCCTCCTAAAAAAATTAACAAAAACAAACAACAAGCAAAACAAATGAAAAAACCAACTCAGGGGAGCCAAGGTGGCTCAGTAGTTGAGTGCTGGCTTCCCACATACAAGGTCCTGGGTTCAATACCCAGCCCCAGGTACCTCAAAAAAAATTTTTTTTAATTAAATTACATAAATTTACACTTAGCCAAATTATATTTTTTAAAAGGTAATAAATATTCAGAACTCATCACTTCCTAATTATTTTACTACATCTTACTATTACCTATGTGGTCTTAAGTTTCTTTTTCTTTAAGATTTATTTATTTATTTATTTCTCCATGCAGACCAGCTTGCCTTCACCAGGAGGCCTCAGCAATCAAACCCTGGACCTCCTATATGAGAGATGGGAGCCCAACTGCTTGAGCCATATCCGCTTCCCTTGAGGTTCTTTCCACCTATGTTATCTGAATGGTGGAAATGCTACATTAGCGTGTGTTACTGCACCTCTCTTCCCAACGTCACGTTCAGGGACACTCCATGGGTAGCCTGAAATTGGCCATGGTGGAGAATTACACCATGGAAATCGCAAACACTACAAGGCACAGCTTTTCCTCACAGTGAGCCAGTTATTAAATATTTATGAGCACAACACTACTCAGGTTCCTGATGTCTAAACTGAGAGTGCTGGTGTTTCAGCTCTGAGATCTCTGCTGAGCCCAAAATGCTGTATCACAGTGAACCCTGAAATATTGAGAGATGGTTTAAGTTTTGGTACAATCTATAGTAACTATCTGAAACTGAAATTTTCTGGGCTGGGAAGCTTAAGAGAGGATGAAAGAGTCAGCTGGTTGTGTGATTTGGGGCTCAAAAATTTTTGGTATTTAAAAATTTTAACAAAAATGTAGCAAAAGCATGAAAAGAAAACATAGTAGCTAGCATCTTTTATTTTAAATCCTGTCAGTTACCATCAGATAAATACAGACTTTTCCTTCAATCTTCTCAGCCCACCTTCCAAATAATTTTTTTTTTTCTTAAAAAATCTCAAAATATCTCCTTAATTTTAAAAGACTATTAAAATTATAATATAGCTTACTGGATTTGAATTTCTCTCACACTTTTCTTTTTAATGAATATTCACAATTCAAATTATATCCCAAATGTAGGAATAATTAAATGTATCTTAAAGGCTTTTTTATTAACATTTTTCACACAAAGACTTTTCCTTAATGAGTAAATGAGAACAAAATCATTTCTCAGGACATTTATTCATAATATGCTTATTTACTTCTTTCCTGACAACAGAAATGAGATTTATATTAAAGAAGAGCAGTAAGACCTCTCAATAATAGAGAGATAGATATAAGCTGTAGTATATAATTTCAGGTAATGGGATGATTTAAGACCATTTTGTCCACTAAAGTATTTTCTCCTTTGTAACAGCCACATAATTCAACAAAAGGTAATTTAATTCTGCATGTGTTACTGACTACTCACTATGCACTTTGTACTCAAAAGGATGTAATCACTTAAATATTAGGAAAGAGCTGCAATAGCTAAATAGACAAAGCTTTCATTTCTGCAGTCTCGTAGTTCATTTTACAGTAGGTCAGGGGAAAAAGAGGTTGAATGGTAGAAACCTAGTCCCTCAAGACATGGGTCCCCAAGCACACATGTACCCTCCCGGCAGGGACAAGCGAGCAGGTGCCCACAGATACCCAAGACACAATGTCCAGAAGGCTCCGGGACCTGGAGACCTTGCTTTGGTTCTGGGGGAGTTAGAGGAGGGCAAAAATCAACTGGCCTGTCTACACTCACTCGCCCCTGACCCACTGCCATCTTTGCCAGGCTCTGAGAAGCCAGCATGTGCCCAGAATGGAAAAGAGTGAAAGGAAGGGAAAATTGAAAAAGGAAGGAAGGATGGCCTGGGAGAGGCAATATAGGAAACAGGGAAGAGGAGGAAAATGGTTAGGGTCCCCACAGGTATTCAACCTACATACTAGGTGCAAGAAGCAAAGTAAAGCAGAATCTGGCCTCTCTGCACCACCACCCCCAGCTTCAAGTCTTTCAGGAAGCTGAAGGTCCCTCCACAAATTTGGAAAAGGAAGAAAAGAGAAGGGAAGGGAAGGGGAAAGATTTACCACTAAAAATATCTAAAACCTAGAAAGTAGCCTTCATCTTCATGGGGAGCAAAACTTAAAAAGTAGGCTCACAGAACCACAGAGCTCCTGCAGACCTGTGATTTGCAAATATCTGGTTGGTTTTGTAATCTCGTTGTTGCTGTTGTTTTGGGGGGGGAGGGCTCTTTTATTTTTTCCCAAACAAAACCTCAACTGGAAGGCCAATGTGTAGAAGAGATTAAAAATATAGCCACCCCTCTGATCAGAAGATGACACCTCCACAGCAGCCCCTACACATCTCCACTGCACAATTTGAAAATCTAAGCAACAGTCTGTGATTGACACAGCGGCCAGGAGCCAGTCCATCCTGGAGACCAGTCTAATGAGCAACAAAGCCCATACAGCTCCAGGAGTAACAGGCAGGGAAGGCTTTGCAGGGTCCAAAGCTACTGAGATGTCACCCTTTATAAGAAAAGAAGCAATATGCTCCTGACCATGCTCATTCTTATCCTCTTCTCTCATACCATATCCCTTCCCCGACCCCCACCCCGCAGAGCGCACACACACTGCACACGCACACACACCTGACACAGAGAGTCATGCGCATCTAGCTAGCAGCCGTGCACACTCACTGACCAGGGCTGGTAACTCCTCAATATTTGGTAGTGCTATTTCATAGTGGTCTGGGAATATAACAAGTTTGGCCTCATCTTCATACTCATAATCGTCGCTATTTAAATCGTCCTCCGTATCTAGATCTGAGGAGAAAACAAAAACAGAGAAGTGAGGAAAGCAGCATTCCACACTGAAGCAACACTCACTGGGAAAACCAGAAATCCACAAGGATGAAATATCAAGGGTGTGGCATTTAAAGTAATTCCCTCTCCGACATGACCATCCATTTGGCCCAAACCATCAAAAAAAGGCTTTCCAGGAAGTGTATGTGGCTCAAGTGATTGAGCTCCCACCTATCACATAGGAGGTCCCTGGTTCAATTCCTGGTGCCTCCTAAAGAAGGCAGTGAGCTGGATCGACGGGCAGGCGCAGCGAGCTGATGCAACAAGATGATACAACAAGAGAGACAGGGAAGAAAAACATAATGAGATACACAACAAAGCAGGGAGTGGAGGTGGCTTAAGTGATTGGGCACCTCCCTCCCACATCGGAGATCCCGGGTTCGGTTCCTGGTGCCTCCTAAAGAAACAAAGAAGACAGACACAGCAAGTGCAAAACAACAAGGGGACGGGGAGAAATAAATTTTTAAAAAATAAAGTAAAAGAAGTCCTTAAAACAAAAAAGGCCTTTCCATCTTTCCTGTCTATGATAAATACTTATGTATAAGTGACAGATACATAAAGAAAAGCGGGAGGGGGCAGGTGTGGCTCAAGCAGTTGAGTCCCATTGAGTCCCGGGTTCGGGAAGGGAGGAGAAGAGAAGGGAAGGGAAGGGAAGGGAAGGGAAGGGAAGGGAAGGGAAGGGAAGGGAAGGGAAGGGAAGGGAAGGGAAGGGAAGGGAAAAGAAGAGAAGAAAAGAAAAGCAGGCCATATCATATAGATACTCAAATTTTAAAGAACTTTAAAGAAATACATTGTTAATTATGATTTTTCAGGTACTTGGCTCTTGATTTCATAGGAATAGGCTGGAATGTTTTCACAACAGTGTAATGTGGAAGAAAGGATATGGTTTTGAGATTAGATAAACTTAGTCTCAATTCTGGCTCTAAAACTCAACATTGCTTTGGGCAAGTCACAGACTCTCTAAGTCTTATTTTCCTCATTTGCAGCATGGAGATAATAATACTTATCTCCACAATTTATATAGGGTTAAATAAGAAATTGTGGACAAGGCATAACAGGTAATCAGCAAGTGGTAGCTATTATTTTAAAATAAGATCGGCCCCTCTCCTCCTCGCTTTCAGTTTCCCGCCATCTCTTTCTAAGATTTATTGAGATATTGCATAATAAACTAGAGGGGAAAACCCTATAATGTGAGTAGTCCTGTTGTCCTCAGACCATGGAGAATTTTCTGTAAGAAAGATGAGCTCCTTTAGCGTGATATCTCTGGTCATTATCTCTTTGCTTGGCTAATCCCTGGTAAAGGTTAGGTGAAGGCTCAAGGACATGTCTTGTCACAATTTCAGCCTCATGTTCACAGTTGCCAGCATCCCAGATCATGTGTGTATATTTACATGTTTGCAACTATAGTGACAAAGAGTTGAGCTACATACTACTATATGAATGCAAACAAACCCACAAACACACACAATCACACAGGATCTACAGATTGAAGTCATTTTACTAGTTAGAACAACTGCCTGAAAACCCAAGGGCCTGGATTCAGTTTCTGCCTTTTTGTACACCTCCAACCAAATACCTATTATCTTTTTGTGCATGGCTCCACTCTTGATATCTTAAAAGGCAGTTTAAAGCGGAAAAAGGCATATTGCTAAATAAAATCTTAATAAAAGATTCTAAATAATTTTTTAAAGAATCAAAAATGCCAAAATAAAGAAAGCAATAAGGTACTAATTTGGCAAAAAGCAATGTTCAAGATGATTCTAAGAGTCAGGCTAAAGCTAAAGGCTACACTTTTAAGAAGTAACTGTCTAAAGGAAATAATTCAAAGAAAGAAAGACATTCTATATGTTATAAAAATTTAAATGCCCCATTATCTATAAGAAAAAATAGTACCTAAATGTTCAATGAAAATGGTGTTCAACTCCATGAAATATTTTTAAATGATATTTATTTAGACTATGAAGAAACATGGAAAATGTTTATGCTATGTTAATGCTAAGAAACAAAATTTATCTTTACTGTAAAAATAACTTCATAAACATTATATCAATACACAAAAATTGGAAGGAAATCGGAACAAATTAAGATGAGTAGGTGAACTTTTTTGTATTCTTAAAATATTCTTTATTACTGATGTAATACTGTATATATGATAATTTTTAATTGCCAAAATGCAAACCTTTTGTTTTTGGGTACAGATTTGGTACATATATTATACTTATATAGTTATACCTTATTCTTACTTAATACTAATCCAAATCTCATCTAGCCACCCTTCCCAAAAAAATGCTAGCTAAACTAAGTCAAAAGAATCTGACTCTGACATTTACTAGTTATGTACCTAGCAAAGGATCTGGTTGATAACAGTGGTCACCACCACCACCACCATTATCATCATCGCCTTCTCTAGACTCCTGACAACTAACATGATCAAAAGTGTCCTAGAAGGAGTAACCGGTCGCCAATTTGATGTAATTATGAATTCCAAAAATATAACTGGATCATGCTTGTAAGCTAATCTGTTAATCTGGGCATGATTAGGTTATGATTAGGGTGTTGAGCCCCACCCCTTGGTGGGTGGGGAATCAAATATAAAAGGCATGGCAAGAACAGTTTTGAGAAGCAGTTTTGGAGAAGCAGTTTTGATGTTGGAAAGAAGGCCCCAGAAGAAAAGCGAGCCATTCGCCTGATCGTCTACAGCTGACCTTGTGGAGGAAACAGGACCTAAGCCCGGAGAGAAACGCAGCCCCAGGAAGAGAGGAACCCAAGAAGCCTGAACCCTGGCAAATGCCGGCAGCTGTCTTGCTCTAACACGTGGCAATGGACTGTGGTGAGAGAAGAAACTTAACGCTTTATGGCCTAGTATCTGTGGACTTCTACTCCAAATAAATACCCTTTATAAAGACCAACCCATTTTTGGTATTTCACATTAGCACTCCTTTGGCTGACTAATACAGAAGGGGAGGCGATGGGACTCAAGCAGTTGGGCGCCTGCCTCCCACATGGGAGGTCCCAAGTTCGGTTCCCGGTTCCCAATGCTTCCTAAAGTTGAGCAGAGACAATAAGCAGACATGATGAGCAAAGGGATGAGGGAGCCACCTGGCGGGGGGGATAAAAATAAAAAATAAATAAATAAATAAGTGTCACAGAGGCACATCTCACTCTGCAGCATGCCAGTGGTCCATGCCTCAGATAGTGTACTTTTCTCATTTTCTTGTTTCTTAAACTCTTTACTCCCTTGCCTATCCTACGGCATGTCCTTAAGTTCTTTTAGGCAACATAAGCCAAGAACCTAGAAGCCCAGAACCCGGAGCCTTCCACCAACATTATGTGGCAAGCAGAGCCAGGCTCATCGAGAGCAGGGCTTCTCTGGACCCCTTAGCTCTGAACTCAGCAACTAAATAGGGATTTTCCTGGAGGAACGAAGCTGGAGGGTCCTGCACAACCATGGACGGATACTGGGAGCTTTGCATTTAGATGATTCTAAAGGCAAGTCTTTCCCTAAGCTAAGTAAGTGTGCAGAATTCTCTCTTCTGTTCTAATCTGTGCTTAACTTCGTGTTTCAATACAGAATCATTTGACAGTCAAAAAAAAAAAAAAAAAAGTGTCACAGATGCCTTCCCTTCCTTTTGGCTGCCTCAGCTCCAAAGTAATCCTGAAGTAAGTTTCTGGAAGACCATGATATCATGTGGGTATCTTCTACGTGATATGAGTATGGAGGAGATATGAACCTCAAATGCTTCCAGACTGTAAGCTCTGACAGCGAGAAATGGCCTTATTCAACTCTTCCATATCCCTAGTGCCTGCTCAGTGCCTGGCACACACCATACACTTGGTAAGTAAATGTGTGTTGAATGGGACGCTAGGAAGTTAACACCAACATGCTAAGGACAATGATGGAAAAGCACACAGATCAAAAGCACTATTCATGGGCTTTGTTCTTTTTTTAATTGGTAACTGTTAGGTGTTTTAAAATAAGCAAAACTATTATCATGCAAAAAGGCAGAAATGTGCTGGACTTCTTTACATTTAGCTTATAGTTTATTTTTATTTTTAATTAAATGGGATGGAAGGGAACCATGATCTTTTCCAAACATCTTAATCCAAATTAGAGAAAAATCCAACAGAGGTAAACTACACTCTGATTTTGAGGGTCAAATCTAAGGTTTCTCCTAAACAGACATGATCCCACAGCCCTAAGCAAAAATCTATCATTTCCAAATTTCCCTAAGTAGAGCCTCACCACCCCAAAAATATCTAGCTGAGGAATCTACAGGGTAAGCATAGCCTAGAGCCATTAGGATGGAATCCCAACTTCCCCCAGGAGCTACTCTCCATACTTTGCCTTGTGGCTATTAACTAGCAATATCTGGATGGCTTCTTTCTCTACGTTTAATTTTTTAAAAATTGAAAGGAAAAAAAAAAAAAAGACAAACAAAAAACCCACTCTTCCCTAATTCTACTAGGGATTCCTCCAAGATCCATGGAAGAAGTGGCTGGCATCACATACCCATTTTCCCAAGAAGTAACTTGCCTAAGCTATGAAGAAGCACAGTAGAAGAATGGATCACTAAATAAAACCAGGGCTCCAATTCCTAGCTCAGAATTCTCTCAGCCTTATCATATTGATTTTATTTGTTGGAGAGGAATAATCTGGCTGTTCCAGTGCTGTGTAGCGCTACCATCTATTTACCTGCAAAAGAAGGTACAGGGAAAAGCCCCTTGAATGTAGAACACATTCTCTAACCCACAGGGAAAGAAATCTCAAAATGCAGTTGCATTTATTTGAACCTTCTAGTCATTACAGGCTTGGGTGAGTTTTCTGAACAGGCCATTCCTGGGACTTTCAATAAATTTTCCACTTTCAACCCGTTTCTCATGGAGCATGAACACCAGAGCTAAGCCAAAATGTGGAATGTAAGTTCTCTGTGGTTACAGAGTAGCTCTCTGACTTCCCAATCTTCAAACATGGAAGAACTGAACTCATTTATCCTTATTTGTCAAAGATGAAGGGAGGGGCACTAAAAAATGTGACTATTTAACACTGCTATTTATGACATACCAAAGATATAATTTTTAATTAAAAACATTAGCAGTTATTTACACATCTGTATACATTTATAGTTTTATTGTTAAAAAAAAAAAAATTGAGACTAGGCCAGATTTACCTTGCAAGTACAGGGGTATTGCCTTGAGGATGCTTAACAAAACAATAAGTTTTATGTCAGCTTATTCCCCAAATACAGTCTTTCACATTGTTGCAAGTTATCTTTCTAAAAGACAACCTAATAATGTTCCTTTTGGCTGAAAAAAATGTTAATGCATTGTCTCCCAAACTTTCTCAGTTCATAGCACCCCTAAGCATCCTGCTAATTTTTTCACTGAGTCCTCTGAGACAACAGAAATATCTACTTGTTCTACTTATTTAGTATCTAGGTCCAAACAACATATAAGTATTTGTGTTTTAACAACCTGTAACCATTTGAAAAAAAAATACACATAAATTGAAAGAGAGAATGTTTTATTTCATTCTTAAATAACCACAACTCCTTACTAATGGGACATGTGCTCAACTTCTTTAGAATCAGATTGGATATTGTAGGAAATACCTACTCCACATTGATTTTAGCATGGCACCTGCTTTGTACCATAGAAACCACCAAAAAAAAAAAAAGATATGAAGTCATTGAAAGGAACAGAGGACAAACTAAAGTTTTGAAACTATAAACTACCTCAAACTAGTAGTCTAAGCAATGTTCAAGCATCAGTGTATTTCCCTCAAAAATTTAAAATGTAGCACAGTACCCCTGCCCTAGGTTGCCTCAGAGCACAGTCTGGGAATGAAATTGTTAATGCCTCCTCTCTACCTACAGAAGAAAAATCGAAAAGCATGGTATTTAAGGCATTTTACAGTCAGGCTATGACCAACCTCCCACACTCATCGACACCCATTTCCCCTCAGTCTCTACTCCAGCCTTTCTTCCTTCCTGCTCCAAACACACGGTGCCTGCACATCTCTGTGCCTCTGCGGTGCTTGCTCCCCTCTGCCTGCCAGAGCCCCCTTCAAAGGATGAACTGCAAACCTCCTTCAAACCAGCACTCAACTCTTACCTCTGTGAGGCCTTCCTCAAACCCCCTCGATAAAGCCATCATTCACTCCTCCTCCCCAGGAGACTGGAGCCGCAGTGGTGTTCTGTTAACTGCTGGCACGGTGCCTCTTATTGGCTTGTGAGCTCAGTGAGGACAAGAGCCTCCATCAGACTGTTCCAGGGGCCTCAGCTCTGCCCAAGGCCGAGTACAGAGCAAGTACTTGGGTATATGCTAAATCCTTGTTGAGTTCAAGTGAACAATAAACAAAACACAGACACATGTTCTAATAATCTCAGAGCAGGAAAGTAGCTACCCATCCTACAGACGAATGAAAAAGGGTATAAGCACACCTTTCACAGGAAAGGAAATAGCAATCACTCTTAAGTATATGAAGAGATGATGTCCTTCATGCCTAACAAGACAGATGCAAGGTAAAATGGTATCTACCATCTCTTACCTATCACTGTTGTAAAGATCATAAAGTTTACTAAGACCCTATATGAGTGAGGCTGTGGGGGAAAAGTGCTCCCATATATTGCTGGTGGGAGTGAAAACTGATGCAACCTCTTTGGCACACCTTGGGATCTAGCAATTTCACTTCAGGAATTTATTTTACAGATACTCAGAGATGCAAAAGTCATATTACAAGGCTATCCATTGCTGAATCACCTATAGTAGCAAAACATTAACTGATAGATATGAGTATCTATCAGTGGGGAACTGACTAACTAAATCACAGTACATCCATACAACACAGCTTTTAAAAGGAATGTAATTCCACACTTATACATATGGACTAATCTCCAAGATACACTGTTAAATGTCAAGAGCAAAATACAGAGGATGGAGGATGGCATCTATAGTACACACAGAGATACACATACATTCACATACATATATGCTTGGATATGCATAAACTGTCTCTGGGGGGATATACAAGGATGTATAAAACAGAACATATCATTTGTCTCTGGAGAAAATATCCAAGTACCTGGGAGACAGGGAAGGGAGAGAGAGAAATTTACTTTTCAATTTTGAACTTTATACTTTGTCCATGTGTTACATATCCAAAAAATATTTTTAAAACCTTAAATGCAACAAAAGTATAAAATAAAAATGATTTAAAATTACCAATAATTGAGATGTTAAAAAAAAAAAAAAAAAAAAAACTTTATATATTGGCTCTACAATAAACAAAAGATAGAGCTGAGGGAAGGATCCTTAACCGTCATTTCACTTGAGTGAATGTCAATGTAACTGGGAGCAAGAGGGACTTGACCAGTGAGGAGCAGGACAGTGCCCTGGAGTTATTTAGGGACCATTCCTCTACCGTGCTTCTTCATAGCTTAGGAATTATGTAGCACCACGTAATGACCTCAGTTTCCCGATACTGAAGATCATAACTGAATAATTCAATGGTTCCAATGTCACTGCTGAATCAACAGAAAAGGAATTAGTCACAGAGTCATCAAGTAAGTGGAGGGAAAAAAGCCTCAATCCAATATAAAGCATTAGCCATCTACATCGATTTTACGAAGGGGAAGACAGGCATCATGACTACATTTCAGTACAAGTGAAAATGTACTTTCTAGTCCAAGAAACAAAGAGAGACTGCAAGAGAGTTCTAAGTTCTTTTCCTCTCCTTGGAGAGAATAACCCCGATGTCCCTTTTATGGAAGAAGTCTGTGGCAGAGGCTGCTAGCTACCTCCCATTATCCATTCTTTCCTTTCTTCCTTGGTAACAGACCCCCAACTTTACTCAATGCAGTTGGTTAAAAGACTTTCTTTCCAGTCTCCCTTGCAGCTAGGTGCAGTCATTGCGACCAAGTTTTGACCAGAGAGGTATAGCACAGGAATTTATGAGGAAGTTGACAAAAGGAAGGTGACTCCATGGGGAGATAAGCATTTTGTCCTTCCATCTTTCTCTTTCCTGCTTTCCAGAATAGGGATGTGATAGCTGGAGTTCCAACAACCATTCTGGACCATGAAGAGGCTGTGATGTTGTAAATTGCAGAGTAGGATGAATTGTGGAGCAAGCCTGGACTTGCTGCTTCCTAACATCTTCTACATGAGAGAGAAATAAACATCAGTGGTAGTTTGAAGCTGTATGTACCTGTAACAGTTTAAGAATATTTAAGAATCCCAAAAAGAGAAAGATTATGTTGTTAAACTAATGCATTCCTGTTGATGTGAAACCCTTTGATTGCATTAAATTCAGCTGAGGGCCTTTTGATTAGATAACTTGATAAGATCACTTTAGGGCTTTGATTGGACTATGCCAGTGAGGCATGACTCAGGTTGAGTCTCCACCCACTTGCTGGGTCTGATATAAATGGACACACACAAAAAAAAAAACAGACACAGGGAAAAGGAAGTTGCCATGTTTGATCTAGCCATATGACAGAGGACTAGATGACCACTTAAGCATGAAGTTCCCAAGAGGCTGGGCCCACAGAGCAGCTCAAGAAAAGAAGCAGTTCAAGAAGAGCCCTATGCCAGGTTTACCTACAGCTGCCGAAAGGCAGAGACCTCGGCAGAGATAGTGGCCATCTTGCATCCCCACGTGGCAGCTGACTTTGGTGAGAAAGCACCTCTTATGATGCCCTGATTTGGACTTTTCACAGCCTTAGAACTGTAAGCTTTTACTCCGAATAAATCCCCTTTATAAAAGTCAACACATCTCTGTACTTTGCATCGGCAGGCCTTTGGCAAACTAAAACAGCACCCCCAGAAAAACATGTTCTTAAATTTAATCCATTCCTGTGGGTGTGAACCCATTGTAATAAGTAGGACCTTTTGTCAAGGTTACTTCAGTTAAGGTGTATGTGGTCCAACCCAATCACGATGGGTTTTAATCCTATTACCAGAGTCTTTTATAAGTGGAATGAATTCAGACATGAGAGAGAGAAAGCCACAGGAAGCAAGAAGCTTAGCTAGAAGTGCCACCATGTGCCTTGCCATGTGACAGAGGAACCAAGGATCACCAGCAGCCAGCCCCTGAACACCACAGTCTTTGGGGAGAAAGTATCACCTTGTTGATGCCTTGATTTGGATATTTTCTCAGCCTCAAAACTGTGAACAAATAAATTCCCATTGTTTAAGCTGAACCATTTCATGGCATTTGCTTGAGCAGCCTAGGAAAGTAAAACAACACCTATCTTGTTTGTCACCAAAATTTTAGGTTTTCCCTTAGATAAACCAGATGTAATCCTAATTCAGTCTATCACTGAAATTAACTTATAGGCTACATCAACTTGAATACAGAGCCATGATCAGTGTGACAAGAGAAAAGTGCCTGCTACTGGGCGACAAGCAGCATCAGTTTGAGGGGCTATAAATCAGGGTTTGCAAAACCAAATACTTACTGGGATGAAGTAGTTAGCATAAATTTGTGAAGCAACTGGGTAGAAAACAAGAGGGAGAAATGGGGCTTGGGGCAGCCCCACAGCACTAATAGCATTCAAATTCAAATGTTTTAAAAACCGGTACAGTTCAAATAAAACCTTTTACTAGACTCTGAGTTTTAAGTATATCCTGTGGTTTTCTAAGATATGGGATGCTGAGTGTACAGAGTACAGCCTGTGGAAAAAGTACCAGGGCAATGAAATCGTGGGTTAAACACCGAGGAAGCTACAGAAGAGATGGAAGGGGTCCACACAGTATGAAGCACAAAACGTCAGGGCTTATCTATGGATTCTTTTTTTAAATGGTTACTTGACAATTGCCTCTGTCACCAAAATAATCACTAGAGAAGTCAAACCTCAAGGTCTTTTGAGTAAATGACCACAAAGGTTAAAGAACAAGCAGGCAGCCAACTTCTTCAATCAGCCACAGAAAATCACGGAAAATAACAACACAAAGTCAAACTGTTTAATTATTTCCACCTTTAGAAATGCACACTGAAACCACTTAATTTGGAAGAAGTCACATTATCTATATTAGTGGAAGACAGCAGGAAGTCTAATAACTGAAACCTCAGAGCATATTAAATCATTTCAGCTTTGGGCTTGTATTAGTCATCCAAAGGGGAGCTAATGTGAAATACCAAAAATGGGTTGGTCTTTATAAAGGGTGTTTATTTGGAGTAGAAGTCCACAGATACCAGGCCATAAAGCGTTAAGTTTCTTCTCTCAACACAGTCCATTGCCACGTGTTAGAGCAAGACAGCTGCCGGCGTTTGCCAGGGTTCAGGCTTCTTGGATTCCTCTCTTCCTGGGGCTGCGTTTCTCTCCGGGCTTAGCTCCTGTTTCCTCCACAAGGTTAGCTGTAGACGATCAGGTGAACAGCTTGCTTCTCTTCTCCTGGGGCCTTCTTTCCAACATCAAAACTGCTTCTCAAAAGACTGCTTCAACTCTGTTCTTTGCCTTGCCTTTTATATTCAATTCCCCACCCACCAAGGGGCGGGGCTCAACACCCTAATCATAACCTAATCATGCCCAGATTAACAGATCAGTTTACAAGCATGACCCAATTATATTTTTGGAATTCATAATTATATCAAATTGGCCAACTGTTACAGGGCTCATTCTAAGCTGGTTTGGGTTTGCTTGGTTGATTTGGATTGTGGTCCAAAGACATGTTGAGGGAAGCGGCTGTGGCTCAATCAGTAGGGCTCCTGTTTACCATATTCCCGGGGCCTCCTGGTGAAGGCAAGCCCGCCCGCACGGCGTGGTTAGCTGACCCAGGGAGCACAAGCAGCAAGGGGGGGATAAATGAATAGATAAATAAAATCTTTAAAAAAAACAAAGACATGTTGAGAAGCAGGGAAGACTAACCAAGACTGAAAAAGCAATTGCAGATTAGCCAAATAAAGAAAACCACAAGGTAAAAGTCAGGTATGAAGCCAGCAAGGTCAGGTCCAGCACAGACTAACTGAGAATTAAACCAGGGAGGAAACTCAGCTCCATGACTATCTCAGTGTCTACTGTGAAATAAATGTCTTTTTATTATAAAAGTAGCATATATTTGATATAGAAATTTAAATAGATAGAAGCAAAAAGAAGAAAATAAAAATCACCTTAATCCCAGGAAATAGTAGCTGGGATTATTACCAGGAAATAGTAGCTACTATTGACAATTTGGGGTTCATTCCTCCAGGCTTCTCCAGTCTCCCCGTTATTTATTGTTTATTTATTTACATTATATATATATATATATAAGCATCGCCTTGATGATGCCTTGATTTGGACATTTTCTCGGCCTCAAACTGTAAGCTAATAAATTCCAATTGTTTAAGCCAGCCCATTTTATAGTATATGCTTTCAGCTGCCTAGAAAACTTTCATCCTTCACCACTGAATACAAAGTAATGTCAGACAATCTCAATTTTAATTTATTCTTCTCATCCTTAAGTTGTAGAGCAATAAACAACATATTATTTAAATCAAATATGCACATGCACACATACAGAGAGTGAGAGAGAATCCAGGAACAAGAACTATTTACATTACCTAAAAATATCTTGGAATTCCTCCTTTTTGGTAAAGCTCCACCAGATGCCCCTCTTACCTTCTGAAAAGAAAACAAGAGATTGTTAAAATGCAGTCTATGGAATAAACAATACTAGGGGGAAAAAATACACCTCAAAGGTTCACAGTTTTTATAAAGGGCAAGAGGAAATATTCAACCTAGACTAGAGATTACAGGATAAACAGGAACTTGGCCTGGTCAATGAAGGCTCAATGTTATTGTTCCACCTGATTATTTTCACCAAGTTCTAAAGAAAGCACTTCTGAAAAGGAAATAAGGACACAGGAATCAAGGTAAAGTAGATTCTTAAACCTCAAATCAGCATGTGCTCCCAAAGGCACTGGAGTCTATGCCTGATGATGGAGTGACTCAGGAAAGACAATGGTGGCTCAAGGAAGTGTTTACCCACTGGGTCCCCAGTGCTTGGCCCTGGGCATGCTCAACAACTATTGTTGAGAGTTTGAATAAACATCCATAAACATGTACTTATGGTCTGGTCCTATTAATCCACAATCTAACCTTCCTATATATCTTTGTTGAGCCAACAGATAACTGTGTTTGCCATCCTAAGCTTTGTACATTTTCTGCCTATAGTGGAAGTCCTGGCAGCAATGAAATAAACACCCAGTAAGTGGTAATACAAATGAGGTCATTCATTCTGATGCTCCTGATGCTCATGCAAAAAAAAAAAAAAATTTACTCTCAAATAGGATTATAATAATTTTTGTTTCAAATGGCTAAAACTTTATTGCTACACTTTGTTTTTCAGTTATTAGAAAAGAGCAAGTTTTCAACATACTGTGGTGTCTGAGTCTAACCCCAGTATCTTTTCAATCTGCTAGATGTTCTGACAGCATCATGCCCTTGCTGTTCGTTTGCTGCTTCTTTAGGAGTTTGTCCTCTCACCAGCCTAAGTCTCCTTTTCTACATTTTGTTATCTGACATCGAAGACTGACTCATCTTTGTGAATCTCACTTTAAGTTTTTACAGCTTCTACTACAGGTTTACAGTTCACATTTTAGGATGTGAAAATTACAGAACACTTTAGCTCAAAAACCTATCCCTCAAATACTGATGCCAAATGCACATTCTCCTCTCTTAATCCATCTTATCCATGGTCTCAGAGTTTCTGTCCTCTCCTTTCCACTTACTGGCCACCAAAAGGAATGAAATAAAACCTGCATCAGAAGCAATCTTGAAAGTCACTTGAAATCCCCTACAGAGGTTCATGGCATCTCTTAATTGTTCTGATCTCACTGCCCCCTCTATTCTGGCACAATGGTAGAGGGAGAAAAAAGGAGAGGGGTAGCATAAAGACTTGCTGGAAATGAGGCTGTCTCCAATTGAGATATTTACCCCTAAGACTTGAATTACATCTACTTACTTTAAAAAGAAATAAAGCTAAGTCTTCCTTCCAAAGATCATCACCTCTGTTCCTGCATCAGTCAACACCAGAAACCAACAGGGTTTGAGGAACTGGAACTCCTCAGTCATCAAACACGGCTGTGCCCATGTCTCAAGCTTTGTGTCAGAGCCAAGGGTACAAAATGAATGAAGACATAGTCCACAGCTCTTGAGGAGCTCTCCAGCACAGAAGGGAAACACACATGCATACAAGTAGCACAGTATATTCTAGTGAGTATTAAGAGGTTCAAAAATGTTACAATCATATGAAAAGAGGAAATGATTACTTCATCTGGGGAGTGGAAGTTTGTCGTAAGAAGAGCATCAGCCCTGTGATATAGCAAGTGTTCAATAGATATTGGATGGATGATGGATAGATGGATGGATAAATGGATGGATCACTATCCCTGACCACCAGGGTCATGTGAAAGATATGTAGTGGTACAAGAGGTAAAAAGAGGAGTGCAGGCAGGAAAAGGGCATCCCAAACAGAGAAAACAGCATGTGTAAAGGATGAAATCATGGTGTGTTCCAGAAAGAAGTGGTTTGCTTTGGCTGGAGCACAAAGCTGGTGGAGCAAGAGAGGATTAGAAAGGCTGCAGGGGCTAGATCATGGAGAATCTTTTGTAATCACATGCAAAAGAATTTGAACTTCAGCCCGCAACAAAGGAGAGACCTCAGAGATTTAAGCTTTACTGTGCCACAAGGAATATGCATCTGGAAAGATCACTCCAGGTGCAGCATGCAGACCAGGATTGAAGGCAGCAAATTTGAAGGAAGGGAGAGTAGTTGAGAAGCTACCACACAAGACCTTTTAAGGGAGAATGAGCACTCAGACAAGAGTAGCAGAGATGGAGAGGACAACATGGACTCCAGAGTTATTTGGGAGGCTCAGGTGACAAGAGTTGGTCACCAACCAAACTTGGAAAGAAAGCAGAATCCAAAAGATGTCTCTGGAATTCAAGAGGAAGAACAATTTTGAGAAAGAGGATAATTAGCTCAGTCTGGGCACCCTGAGCCTGAAGTAACTATAAGATGTTCAAGTAGAAAAATCCAGGTCAGAGTAGGATGGTCATATCTTTGGCTCTGGAGAGATATTAATTTGGAAGCCATCAGCTTAGAGACAGTGTTAAACAAGGATAGAGATGACACTGATAAGGAAGAGCGGCTTTCAGAGAAAGTCTTGGGTGCACAAATGGCATCCTAGGAAATGCCAGTATTTAAGGGGGCAATGAAGAAAAGATGTAAGTGAAAGAAAATGAGAAAGAAGAGTCTGAAAGGGCTAGAGGAAAGCCCAAGAAAGACCCATGCCAAAGTAACCAAGGGAGGAAAAGCTCCAAAAGGAAAACAGCGACAAATACTCAAAAAGTCAACTAAAAATCAGGGCTAAAACATCCACCAAGTATGGCAACTAGGAAATCACTGACAACCTTTGCAGTTCGAGTGGATTAGGAGGATTAGGAGGAATAAATCAGACTGCATTGTTGAGCCTTGAAGGGCAATGAGAAAACTTTTTCAAGGAGCTTTGATTGAAAGATGTGATGACCAAGGAGGACACAGATTAGAGGGATAGTTTTGTGATATGGTCTTTTTAAGGTGGAAGAGAATAGGCCAGAAGAGAGAGAAGTCGGAGATATAAGAGAGAGCGGAGTGAATGAAGTTTCCCGAGGTAAGAGGAAGCAGGACCATGAGGACAGCTGGATCATAGCAGTCTGCTGCGATGGGAGGGAAGCAGATACAGATGAGTTTCCAGGAGGCAAGAAAGAAACTGAGTTCCTGTCTAGGGGTCCCTGCTTTCTCTGTAAAATACAAGTCAAAACAGTCTCCTGAGAATGATAAAGGAGGTTGTTATGGATGGAATTGTGCCCCCCAAAAAGATATGTTTAAGTTCTAACCTCCAGCCCTGTGGGTGTGATCCTACTTGGAAATAGGATCTTTGAAGATGTTATTAGTTAAGATGAATCCAAACTGGACTGGGATGGGTCCTAATTCAATATAACCGGTGCCCTCATACGGAGAGGAAATTTGGACACAGTCAGCAGGAGACAGAGAAGACGGCTATGTGACAGAGGCAGGGATGGAGTTATGACACGGATTGCTGGCAAGCCAGCTCCAGAACCCTACAGATGCCTTGGTTTTCGGCCTCTAACGTCCAGAGCTATGAGATAACAGATTGCTGCTGTTTTAAGCTATCCAGTTTGTGGTACAGAGGTTTGGTAGGGGTCCTGAGGAAAGCATCCAAAGTTTAGAATAACCACTCAGGAGAGCTGGAGAGGGCACAGCCTAGAGCAGGTTTGCTGGGCAGTGAGCGGGCCCAGCAGAAGGGGGAACACCAGGAATTCGTCTTGATCCCAACCACATGGTGGTACAGGATTCCTAGCCTTCATGCAGGAAACCAGGGTGTGACATTAATGGGTTGACTGGTGGGCATTCCGGAGGATATTTAAGGAGGCAAGACAAGGGGAAAGTGTCAGTTGAGGATATTGCCGATGAGAGAATGTTTAAAATAATAGATCATGAGGCACAGGGTAAACAAGCAGGGTGGAACTGGCAGATGGACAAGACACAGGGCCAGGTCTCAAGGAGGCAGAAGCACAGTAGAACTGGGGATAAGCAAGAGAAATGAGAAGGGCCTGTGATCAGAGAGCAAAATATTTAACTTAAAATTTCTGAGGCAGATAGAGCTAATTGAACAAGATTACCACCATTCTAAAGTTCTGCCAATAACTCTGTGACCCTGGGCAAATTATTACAAGTCTCTGGGCTCCAGTTGTTTTGTTTTGTTTTGTTTTGTTTTGTTTTGTTTTGTTTTGTTTTGTTTTGTTTTTCCCAGTTTCCTAAACTTTTATCACTTTGCACTAAGACATATTGGACAAATCAAACTTCATAAGAACTGCTATGTATCACTTAAAAGGTACAGAGAGTGTAAATCATATAATATTAGGTCAACAACATTCAATTCTTTAAAATCCAATAATTAATATTATGCTTATCTGGCCTTCTGGCCTTTCTTCCTTCTTTTCCCCACTGTCCAATTTTGCAAGCCCTCCTTCGTTGGGAACTTAAACAGAGAATGTATTAGGTAGGTGAGAGTAAGAAATTAGATGAAATTCAAATCATCAATGACAAGCTAGAAGATCCAAGATACTCTACAAACTCTTAGAACTAACAAGATAGTTGAACAATATTGCTAAATATAAAATAAACATTTGAAAATTAGTAATAACCCCTAATTAATCATGCTAACCAATCCGAAAATGTAAAAAGTAAGATATAAGTAACAAGGACAATAAAAATTATAAAATACTTAGGGAAAAATCTAATAAAATATGAGCACCTTTATGGAAAATTACAAAATATTGACAAACCGAAAAAGACCTGAATAGATCAGATGTATTGCATGTTGAAAAGTCATTCATTAAGTATTTGTCCAGCACCTATCATGCGCTGGATTCTGTTAAGTGCTGAGGACACAGCAGTAAAAAAAGCACACAAAAGTCCCTGCCATGGGAAGCGGCTGTGGCTCAATCAGTAGGGCTCCCGTTTACCATATGGGAGGCCCCGGGTTCGGTTCCCTGGGCCTCCTGGTGAAGGCAAGCCCGCCCGCACGGCGTGGTTAGCTGACCCAGCGAGCACAAGCAGCAAGGGGGAGATATATGAATAAATAAATAAAATCTTTAAAAAAAGTCCCTGCCTTCATGGGGCCTATATAGTAATGTCGATTAGAAATTAATCTAAAAATTCAATGAGATTGCAATAGAAATCTCAATAGGAATTTTTAACTAGATGAACTGATTCTAAAGTCCACATAGAAAAATTTAAGTTTAAAACTACCCAGGAAAGTTCTAGAGAAAAAAGGAACAAGGAAAAAGTGCTTGCTCTACCACATATTAAGGCTTGTCACACCAATGCAGAGACAAATAAGATCAATGAAACAGAACTAAGAGCCCCCAAAAAGACCCAAGTGTGAATGACAAGTTAAAATATAAAAAAGATGACATTATAAATCACTGGGAAAGGATGCACTACTCTCTCAAGAGTGGGACAATTTGTTATCAATACGGCAAAAAATAAAAAGATTCCCATACCTAATACTAATACAAAAAGAAACTATAGATGGTTTACAGACCTAAACTGTTAAAATACACACACTTTAAAAATAAAACAACTATTAGAAGAAATATCTTTATGACCTTGAGTTGGGAAACAATTTCTTAGACAACTCATAAGATAAAAGTTTAATAAATATAAACACAACACAATAATTCACATAATAAAAAAGAAAAGCCACAAACAGTAAGAAAATTTTGCATATAACAGATAAAGGTTTGATATCTAGAATGAAAAAAACACTCCTCAAACTCATAAGGAAAAGATAAACCTTATGTACTTTAAAATCAGTTCATCTAGTTAAAAAAATTCCTGTTAAGATTTCAATTGCAATCTCATTGAATTTATAAGTTATGTGTACTTTTCTGTATTTTTAGACTTAAATTATCTTATATCAGTTAACCCATGCCTTTTTAACAACTTTGATCAGAAGTTAAGATAACTGGTTAAGATAAGGTTGGGGAAAATCAATTAATTTCTGTAATTATTGCTGTTTTTGTTTCCCATCATCAAAGATAATCAGAAGTTCTCAGGGCATAGTAAAATCTCCAACCACACTAAGACAATGTTACAGGAAGGATAAAAAGACTCGCTCTCCGAAAGCGGGGACCTCACCTCTCGCACATGTCTTTTCAGGTGCATGTATACACTCTGTCCAGTTTTCCGAAAATGTCTTTCAACATGTTCCCTTCCAAAGGCCAAAAATGTGTTCATGCATACATAGAGTCCACCTTCAGAATTCTAGAAGAAAGAGACAGGTTACAACATTAGCCAAGGATGCCTAACCAAGTAGCCTAGATATTTAAAAAAAGGGAAGGGGAAGGAAGACAAGGATGAAGACAAAGCCTGGCAAAAGGCCACCATGTCTACAACACCCCTCCCCACCCCACAGCTCCACAGCCACCCACAGCGGCAGCTCCCACCTCAACTCTGGTCCCCAATGTTCCAGGACAGATGAGCACTGGCTTTACCAAATGCTGGTTGCATTCAGTCAGAGCCCTCAGAGGCGTCTGGAAAATAAGCATGCTTGTCTGACTTTCTAAAATGGGTTAAGGGAAGAGATAAGGAATAGAACAAAGGTGGCAAGTGATGCAACTATCATCACTGCAATATTTGATCGTTGTTTTTCACTGTTCATCACTGCAAGTGTCCAGGAATATAAAGGTTTATACGCTTTTAGCAGGACAGTGTTCCAAAGACATTGTTTCCCTCCTCTAATGACACATGATATTTGATGGCACACATTAACAAATGATAACAATAATTTAATAAATAAGTTCTAACTTATAAGTTATATTATAACTTATATTATAATATTATATAATATTTGGAAACTATTATATTACATTATATTACATTACATTACATTACATTACATTACATTACATTATATTATATTATATTATATTATATTAGTCCTATAATAATCATAGTTACACATTATTGCATGCCTAATATGTGCCAGGTGCTTTACATATATTATTTCTAATCCTCCTAATAACCCAGCAAGCTGCTTATTATTATTTCCACTTCACAGTCTTAAAGAAAACTGAGGCTACCAGAAAGTTAAGTATAGAATTACCATAGGACCCAGCAATCCCACTACTAGATATATATTCAAAAGAATTGAAAGCAAGGACTGAAACAGATATTTGCACACCTATATTCATAGCAGCATTATTCACAACTGTCAAAAGATGGAAGCAACCCAAGTGTCTGTCAATTAATGAATGGATAAACAAAATGTGATACATACAAACAATGGAATATTATTCAGCCATAAAAAGGAATGAAGTCCTGATGCATGTGACAACATGAATGAACCTTGAAGACATCATGTTAAGTGAAATAAGTCAGACACAAAAGCACAAATATTGTATGATATCACTGACATGAAATAATTAGAATAATCAAATTCATGGAGTCAGCAACTAGAATACAGTTTATCAGGAGCTGGGGTGGGGTAGAGAATGGGTAGTTAATTCTTTACTGGTACAGTGTTTCTGTTTGGGATGTTGAAAAAGGTTTGGTAATAGATGCTGGTGATGGTAGCAAAATACTGTGAATGTAATTAACACCACTGAATTATATATTTGTATGTGCTTAAAAGGGGAAAATTTTAGGTGGCATATATGTTGCTAGAATGAAAATTAAAACAAATGACAACCAGAGGACTGTACAACACAAACAGTGAAACCTACTATAACCTATGGACTATGGTTAATAGTAAATATAATAATATTCTCATCAACTGTAACAAAGGTACCACAATAATGCCAAATGTTAAAAATGGAGTGACTTTATTGGGACTCTGTATTTTCTGCATGATCTTTCTGTAAACCTATAACTTGTCTAATAAAAAATTTAATTAATTAAAAAAACTGAGGCTTAATCACTTGCCCAAGTTCACATAGCTTGGAAGGGTAAGTTACACTTGAATCTATTTCTCATTACAGTCAAGAATAATGTTCACATTTTAGACACTTGGCTATCTACCCCAATTTCATCCCTCATTTTGCTTAATATGCTTCTTGTAACTTAGCCTATAAAATTAGCCATCCTTTTCTCAACTGAAGTGATTTATTACACTCCTGTTATTCTCGTCCCTCCAAATAATAAAAAACGAACTTTGCAACACCAATCAACATTGCCAAATTCCTTACACTCTGTTTCAGTGCAGCACAATTTATAATATCAAAACAGACATCAATGCTCATTTCAAATATATGAGTAAATAATTTCTTGAAGCCCAAAAACTCAAGATTGTTTATTAAAAAGAATTTCTAAAATCTCTCCAACATTGTAACTATGGTTTATAAGCCAGGACATAAAAGAATCTTGTTACAACCTGTGACAGTTTGATGTTCTTTAATGAATCCCAAAAAGAAAAAGATTATGTTCTTTAATCCATTCCTGTGGCGGTGAGACCCTTTTGATTGGACAGAGTCAGTGAGGTGTGACTCAGGTTGAGTCTCTGCCCTCTTGCTGGATCTTATATAAATGGAAACACAGAGAGAGAGAGAGTCAGTAAAAGGGAGTGCTGCCATTTTTGATCCTGCCATGTGAAAAAGGACTGGAGAATCATTAGCAGACAAAGCTTAAGCACAAAGCTTAAGAGTCTGGGCCCCCAGAGCAGCTCAAGGCTGAAGAGATGAGCACTATGCCTGGCTGCCAACAGCTGAGATCCGGGACATGGAACATTCTGGAAGGGAAGGCAAGGCCCTGGGCAGAGAGTGGCAGCCATCTTGCTTGACCATGTGGCAGGGCCCCAGGATCCCCAGTAGCTGACCTTGGTGAGAAAGCATCTCTGCTGATGCCTTAATTTGGATATTTTATAGCCTTGGAACTTTAAGATTTTACCCTAAATAAAATACCCATTATAAAAGCCAATTCATTTCTGGTCCTTTGCATCGGTACTTTGCAGTGCATAATCTGGTACCTGGCAAATTAAGACACAAGAGAAACACTGTAGCATATACATTACAATAGGGGAAGAAAATGAAATAAAAAGCATAAAGATGGAAATCGTCCTGAGTGACGTTGCAATGACAGATATAGGTCATTTTATATCATCACATAACATGCAGAACTGTATGGGAGAGAATGTAGACTACAATATGAACTATGGTCCATGCTTAATGGCAAAGCCCCAGGATGTGTTTATCAATTGCAAAGAATGTGCCACACTAATGAAGGATGTTTATGTGGGAGGGTGTGGGAGGTGTGGGGAGTAGGGCATATGGGAATCCCTATATTTTTTGTGTAACATTTATGTAATCTAAGTGTCTTTTAAAAATTTTTTTTAATTAAAAAAATATATATACCATGTTTTACCTTTATATATAAAGAAAATATGTTTCTACTTGAATTATTTGCCTTTTAAAAATTGTATGATGATGTTTATGGATTTAAAGAGACAGGAGTTTTTATTAAAAATATCTTATGAAATTCATCTTCTTGATAAGCCCAATGTATCTGCCAACTTGTTGTCTAGAAAATAAAGAACATTTTCAATTAATACTAATAGAATTATTGTCATTAAATGTTTTATACTCCTTGATTGTAAACTAGACCCAATCCCCTTAAAATATAACAGCATATCCTGCCATTGAAAGTGTGATATTTCTCCCTATTTCATTTAGCTGCTTTTTCTATTACAAATTGTTCTAAATTCATTATTGTTTATTTGCTTGAGCATTTGTTTATACTTTTCTTCCCTCACATATTCATTTCAACTCCATTAGTAATTATTTTAATAATTGACAATTTTTAAAAATTAGGTACTACTAATACTGTGTTAAAAATAGATGTGCCTACCACTGATGGGTTCTTGTTATTGATGACTAGCCTTATGAGTCTTTGCTCTTGTAACTGAAACTTAGCCTACTGTTATGGGGTGCCTAAGGGTTGCCACCTGACAGCCTCCTTGTTGCTCAAATGTGGCCTCTCTCTAAGCCAAACTGAGCATATGAATGCATTACCTTCCCCCCAACGTGGGATATGACTCCCAGGGATGAGCCTCCCTGGCAACGAGGGATTAATACCAAATGCCAACTGGCAACACGACTAGAAAAAGACCTTGAATAAAAGGGGGAAAAAGTAAAGACAAATGAGTTCATGTGGCTAAGAGACTTCAAAGAGAGTCGGGAGGTCATCCCAGAGGTAACACTTAACGCACACCTCAGTAGGATCTCATGGAACACCAAAGTGGTTATCACGCCACACAGAGGGGCTCCTGAGGGCTCTGGAAACACCCAGGTTCTATATAAGGAGGGATAGCCCCAGAGATTGATGCCTTATCAGTGGGCTCTACTTTGGAATCTGTGCTCCTGAGAGTGACAGAGTTGGACTCAAATGAGTCCTCCCTGCACGTGGTCCATCAGTCCCTTCTATTCAAACCTATATGTGGTGCTGGGGTTTGTAGGTGTACTTCCAGAGACTGGAGCCTCTGGCCTACCTATGTGCCAGCTATGCCTGGAAGCTTGGTGGAGCTGGAACTCCTACTCTACAGCTCAATGGACTCACCCAAGTTACCTGGTGAAGAGACGATGATGGACAACGACCATCCCAGGAAATAGAGAGAGCCTGCAGCTGCAGGCAGGATAATCCCACCCACCGTATCCATGGGATATAAGCCCCCTCTCACTTGGAGGTGGAGCAGACATCACCATTCCAGTCCCCTCAAGATTGGGGGAAGAACTATGGACTAGAGTGGACTTAATGGTATTCTGTTGTAGACATATTGTGATTCAAGCAATGGAAGAAATTATAACAGTGAGGTGGAGCAAGTGCCCTGCTTTCAGGGCAGGGAAGGGAAGTGCAGTTGTAATACACGGACTTTTTCAGGACTTGGGGGTTGTCCTGAGTGACGTTGCGACGATGGATATAGGCCATTTTACATCAGCATATGCCATGCAGAACTGTGTGGGAGAGAGTATGGTCTACGACGTGAACTGTGGTCTATGCTTAGTGGCAAGCCCCAGGATGTGTATATCCATTGCAGGTCATGAGCCACACTAATGAAAGACGTCTATGTGGGAGGTTGTGGGAGGTATGGGAGGTGGAGAACATGGGAATCCCTGTAATTTCTGTGTAACATTTAGGTAATCTAAGCACCTTTTAATATATATATATATAAATAACATTTATGTAAGCAAATGCACATATATGCATATATATATTTATATATCATTTTACAAATATTGGTTTGCATTGTGAAAAGTTTGATTTTTACCCACAATAAAAAAAATAAAATAAAATAGATGTGCCTATTTTTGTATAATAATCAAAGGATGTAAAATACATTTGTTTTTTTTTAAAAAAAAGCATAAAGATGACAAAGAAAGGGTAAAACAGTCACTATTTGCTGATGACAGTGTTCACAAGGAAAATCCCAAGGAATCTACAAGTAGTAAAACTAACAACTAGTAGAATTAATAAGTGAATTTAGCAAGGTCATGAAAAACTGGTTATGTATAAAAATCAACTGCAATTTTACATACTAGCAATAAACACTTGCAAAAATAACATTTTTAAAACTTGACTGTAAAATAGCATCAAAAAAACCATAATTACAATATATAGCTTATCCTTCTGAATAACTTTTTTCCTTTAAAAAGAAATCATTTTAATAAAATTAGAAATGATATTTCTTCAACTAGAGGTGGCACATTACATGCAGTTGATCAACAGACTAAGGAAGTATTTTCAAACAATTTTTTTCAATTAAAAATGTTATTTTGCATAGTCATAACCCATAAGAAGAAAAATATATGGCACCATCATAATGGCCAATCATTCATTAAGTCCATTAAATTGAGCACCACATATTGTGGTTAAAATATATACCAGTTTAATTCTCCTCCAATAAGATATAACTCAATCAAAAAATCAAATCTTATGATATAGAAGGAAAATATAGGACTTTGAATCAGAGGTCCTGAACTACCACTAACTACCTCTGTGGCCTAAGACAGGCTGTCAAACAGTTCTCTGAGCTTCAGTAAACATGACTATAACCATAATTTCCACTTCCCAGGGTTTGCAGTGAAGTTCAGAGGGAAAGATACACATAAAACTGCTTTCTGTGCTATAAAGCATTACATAAACATTGGTTATTTATTATGAGTTAAAATTATGTGTGCTACGTGTCTCCTATTATCTAAATTATTATATAATTGGGGAAACAAGTAGAAGGAAGAAAAAGTGATTCTGATGGCCACAGGGGTGGGGGTAACACATTTAATATTAATCTGTCAGAAAAAAAGCATTAGGAAACCAAGGAGAACCAAGAAATTCGCAGTCAGAAAGAAAAATGTTAAAGTGCAGCATTTTTCTGAAGAAAAATACAGCATGGTTATCTAATGCAAGAGTTTATAAAGTAATTTCTAGAACAATCATAAAGTCTTTGCTAATTTCATTGCCAAGAACTTTGTATTTATTTGATAAAAATTTAAGATACCAAACATCCATTCCCAATTTTTGGAGCCACTTCATAGTGCCACAAAGTCCATAAACAAAGAGAAAAGCTCTTTGAAACTCAAAGACATTTGGCCATTTAGGTGCACAGGCATCTTAACATCTAAAATGCAGGCTGACTGCTAAAGCAGCATATGTCCCTCCTCACTGAGAGAGCAGAGATAAGGTACTGCAGAGCAAGGTTTCCAGAAGTTCTAAAGATTCAGGACACTGAGGAAATCCTTTCAAAGCTATCCCAAAAAGGACAAACACCCCAATGTAATGATCTACCCCTCCTGCCCTCTTTTTATTTATTACATGACTTGCCTTATTAATGTCTAATTATTGGTCCTCCAATACACCTTCTTTCACATACAAAGTCAAAACTCCATGGCATATGCTCTATGCAGTTTTGCTCATTAATGATAAGTCTGTGTTGATAAACCTCTCCCAATTCTCTTGAAACCAAAGGACAGAGAATGATTTACAACCAGGGATAACTGAATCTTGAGTTTCTAACCCTCAACTTCATCCTCTCATTAACCAAGCCCAATGTAATGATCTACCTCTCCTTCCCCCTTTCTATTTATTACATGACTTGCCTTATTAATGTCTAATTATTGGTCCTCCAATACACTTTCTTTCACACACAAAGTCAAAACTCCATAGCATGTGCTCTAAGTAGTTTTGCTCATTAATGATGACAAGTCTGTGTTGATAAACCTCTCTCAATTCCCTTGAAACTAAAGCACAGAGAATGGTTTACAACCAGGGATCAGAATTAAGATAATTGAATCTTGAGAGTTTCTAACCCTCAACCTCATCCTCTCATTAACCAATCACATACTCATTAAGATGAATACTCTAGAAAGCACTACACTGCACTTGCTCTATAGGGCCAAAAGTGCAGCCAAGAAATAAAGCAGGTTAGAGAACTGTGCCTATTACAGTGAAATGCAACTGCAAGCATAAGAAAGCAGAATACAAAATAATAATTTTTATACTAATGGTAGTGAGGTGCTTTATCAAATTAAAATAGATTACAAATGGAATTCGCATGGTGTGAAAGTAAATTTTTTTAAATAAACTACATAATAATGGAGATTCCAGAAATATAATTCTATGATAATTGCTTAATACATGTCAAACCACAAGCAACACAAAGGAGAAAAGAATCACTAATAAAAATTACTGGGAAAACTAGATATCAGTATGGTAGAAAATTAACCTAGATCAACATCTTATACCAAATACTGTGAAAAGGCCCAGATAGAGCCAAGAAATGAGAATTTTTAAAAAATATAAAAAAACAGAATAGTATATTTATCCCATTTATAAAGGGTGAGATCATTTCCAGCAAAGAAAAGAAAACCTATCAGAGACAAGATAGCTGAGTATGAAAGTGTAAATACCAGCGAGTTTTACAACACAAAATGTAATGAAACAAACATAAAAACCACAAAAACAGAATGGGGAAATACGTAAAGTATACTGAATAAAAGTTTATATCCGGGGGACGGAGGTGGCTCAAATGGTTGGGCATCCGTTTCCCATATGGAGGGTCCCAGGTTCGATCCCCGGGACCTCCCGATAAAAAAAAAAAAAAAAAAAAGTTTATATCCAAATTATGTAAAAAATTAATGAAAATTTTATACATCAACATTCAGGTTCAACTTGTTAGATTTTTCAAAACCACCATTTGGTTTTAAATGCAAGAAAATATTAAAAGGAAATATCACAGCTCTTCATTATCTCCTGACATAAGCAAATAAAAACAATATTGATGCATAATTATATGCCTATTAAATTAGCAAAAATTATTGAAATTACACAGCCTAAAGCCACATATGTAAGAAAATCTGAAGATCTACTCACACAATATAAATTGGTTTGGTCTTAAGCACTAAGATAGGTCTAGAGGGCAATAAAACTGTGACCCGTTGACAAAATTTCCCCTTTGGGAAAAGTATTCACTGATGCACTATTTCTAATAGGAATAAGTAGCAATGGCCCCAAATAGAGGAGTTAAGAAACTGTGGTAAGTGAACACAACATAACAGTATAACATTAATTAAATTTATGAATTTTGTATAATGTCTACATACAAAATTTGTATAGAATTGTGTGCAATATATAGAATGTGCATAGAAAATGTTAATTAAAAAAGAACACATGTACTCTCACATCAATGGCCAACTGACTTTTTTCCTTATTAGAGAAATTGTGGGTTTACAGAACAATCTTGCATAAAATACAGGATTCCCATATACCACCCCAATCACAACACCTTGCATTGGTATGGAACATTTGTTACAACTGATGACAGCACATTTTTATAATTGTGCTATAAATTAAAGTCCATGGTTTAACTTAAGAGTTCACCATTTGTGTAATGTAGTTCCAAGGATTTTTTTTATTATTATTCTGTTACCACCTATCCAATCTAACATTTCCCCCTTTTAATCAAATTCAGATACATATTTCAGTGCTATTAATTGAGCTCACAATGTTGTGCTACCATCACCATCATCCATCATCAAAACATATCCATCATTCCAAATAGGAACACTGTACATTTTAAGCCTTAACTTCCCATTCCCTATCCCTTCCCCATCCCCTGGTAACCTATATTCTAGACTGACTCTGAGTTTGCTTACTCTAATTGTTCCAAATCAGTGAGATCATTAAATATTTGTCCTTTTGTGTCTATCTTATTTCACTTAGCATGATGTCTTCAAGGTTCATCCATGTTGTCACATGTATCAAAACTTCATTGCTTTTTACAACTGAATAGTATTCCATTGTATGTATATACCACATTTTACTTATCCATTCATCAGTTGATAGGCACTTGGGTTACTTCCATCTTTTGACAATTGTGAATAAGGCTGCTATGTGTGTTGGTGTGCAAATATCTTTTCGAGTCCCTGCTTTCAATTCTTTTGGGTATATACCTAGCAGTGTGATTGCCGGTATATGTAAGTAGTTCTATACTTAGCTTTCTTAGGAACCCTCAAACTGTCTTCCGCAGTGACTGCACCATTTTACATTGCCACCAGCAATGAATGAGGGTTCCTATTTCACCACAGCTTCTCCAATACTTATTTTCCAGTTTTTTAATAGCAGCCATTTTAATGGATGTAAAGTGGTATCTCATTGTGGTTTGATTTGCATTTCCCAGAAGTCTAATGATGTTGAGCATTTTCTCACGTGCTGCCTGGCCATCTATTTATCTTTGGAGAGATGTTTGTTCAAGTCTTTTGCCCATTCTTTAACTGGGTTGTCTGACTTTTTGTTGTTCAGTTGAAGGATTTCTTTATACATTCTAGATATGAATCCTTTTTCAGATATGTAGTTTCCAAATATTTTCTCACATTGTGTAGGTTGCTGTTTTACTTTCATGATAAAGTCCTTTGAGGAACAAAAGTTTTTAATTTTGATGTGGTCTCATTTATCTATTTTTTTCTTTTGTTGCTTGTGCTTTGGGTGTAAAGTCTAAGAAACCATTGCCTAACACAAGGCCCTAAAGATGCTTCCCTACATTCTCTTACAGGATTTTGATAGTTATAGCTCTTATATTTAGGTCTTTAATCCATTTTTAATTGGTTTTTGTATATGGTGTGAGGCAGGGGTCCTTTTTATTTTTATTTTTATTTTTATTTTTTTTGCAAATGGAGATTCAGTGCTCCCAGCACCATTTGTTGAAGAGACTATGTTCTCCCAATTAAGTGGACTTCGCACCCTTGTCAAAAACCAATTGGTGGGAGGCAGCTGTGGCTCAATCAGTGGGGCTCCCGTTTACCATATGGGAGGCCCCGGGTTCGGTTCCCGGGGCCTCCTGGTGGGGGCAGGCCCGCCCGCACGGCGTGGTTGTCTGACTCAGCCAGCGCAAGCAGCAGGGGGGGGATGAATGAATAAATAAATAAAATCTTTAAAAAAAAAAAAAAAACAACCAATTGGTCATAGTGTGAGGGTCTATTTCTGAACTCTCAATGTGATTCCATTTGTTGATAGTTCTTTTTTTTTTTTTTTTTTTTTTTTTAGAGTTTTTATTCTTTATTAGGACTACACATGGCAAATTATTCTGAGGGAACCCTGAGTGTGTTCCTGTGATATCACTTATCTTCCAGCCCATTCCCGTCACTGCCTTAAATTAAAAATTGCTAAGTAGAATGTCAAGGTGTCTGTCTTGCCCTCACCTTCCTGCTTGTTATGAAAAGCATCTCACTTTCATTTCAAAGTATCTCCATACAGTCTTTTTTTTTTTTCATTTGTAAAGTTAAACATATAATTTGCCATTTTAACCCCACATTTAAGGGTACAATTCAGCAGTATTAATTACTTTACAATGTTATGGTACCATCACCACCTTTCCATTACTAAAACTTTTTCATCACCCAAAACAGAAAGTCTTTACCTATTAATCAATGAGTCTCCATTCCTCCTCCCCCAGCTCCTGGTAACCTCTACTCTACTTTCTGTCTCTATGAATGTGTTTATTCTAGGTATCTCATATAAGCAGACCACATAATATTGGTACTTTTGTGTCTGATCTTTCACTCAACCTAATGATTTCAGAGTTTATCCATGTTGCAGCATGTCTCAGAACTTTATTCGTTCTTATGGCCAAATGATATTCCATTGTATGGATACGACACATTTTGCTTATCCATTCCTCTGTTAATGGACACCTGGGTTGTTTCCATCTTTTGGTTATTACCTATAATGCTGCTATAAACACTCGTGTACAAGTATCTGTTTGAGTCCCTGCTTTCAATTCTTTGGGGTTTATAGTAATTCTATGTTTAACTTTCTGAGGAACTGCTAAACTGTTTTCCACAGCAGTGCACCATTTTACATTCCTACCAGCAATGCACAAGAGTTTGTTTCTCCACATCCTTGCTGATGCTTGTTGTTTTCCACTTTATTTTAAGATTATATTTATTTCTCCTCATCCCCTCATAGTTTGCACTTGCTGTGTTTGTTGTGTGCTCATCTTCCTATTTTTTTTTTTTTTTTAGGAGGCACGGGAAACCCATGGAAGGGAGGCACCTAATCGCTTGAGCCACCTCCACCCCCTGCTTTGTGGTGTCTCTCATTATGTTTCCCTCCTTGTGTCTCTTGTGTCATCTTGTTGTGTCAGCTCACCACGCCAGCCTGTCGTATCAGCTCGCTGTCTTGCTCGTGTTCTTTAGGAGGCACTGGGTGATACAGTTATCTTTGTGCCAGTAGCATGCTGTTTTGATGACTGTAGCTTTACAATATACTTTAAAGTCAGCAAGTGTGAGTCCTCCAACTTCGTTCTTTCTCAAGATGTTTTCTAGTTATTCAGGACCTCTTACTTTTCCAAATAAATTTAATAATTGGCTTTCCCATTTCTGCAAAACAGGCTGTTGAAATTTTGATTGGGGCTGCATTAAATCTATAAATAATTTTGGGTAAAATTGACATTTTAGTAATATTTAGACTTCCAATTCATGAACACAGAATGCCCTTCCATTTACTTAGTTCTTCTTTGATTCTTTTAGCATTTTTTGTAGTTTTCTGTATCTAGAAAACTACATCCATGGCTAAATTTATTCCTAGATATTTTATTCTTTAAGTTACTTTGAAAATGGAATTTTTTTCTTTATTTCCTCCTCAGCTTGCTCATTATTTCCTCATTACATAGTATAGAAACACTACTGACCTTTGACTGTTGATGTTATACCTTACACTTTGCTGAATTTGTTTATTAGCTCTAGTAGCTTTCTTGTAGATTTTTGGGAACTTCCTATATATAGGATCATGTCATCTGCAAATAATGAAAGTTTTACTTCTTTACAATTTTGATACATTTTTTTTTTCTTTTCCTTGCCTAATTGCTATGACTAGAACTTTCAGTACAATTTGAATAACAGTGGTGACAGCAGGCATCCTTGTCTTGTCCCAAATCTTATAGGGAAAGCTTTCAGTCTTTCACCATTGAGTCTAATGCTACAGGTTTTCATATATGCCTTTTATCATGTTGAGGAAGTTTTCTTCTGTTCCTAGTGTGCTAATTGTTTGTATCAACAAAAGGATGATGTATTTTGTCAAATGTCTTTACTGCATCAACTGAGATGATCATGTGTTCTTTTTTTCCTTCATTCTGTTAATGTGCTATATTACATTAATTGATTTTCTTATGTTGAACCACCCTTGCATACCAGGGATAAATCCCACTTGACCATGGTGTATAATTCTTTTAATATGCTGTTGAATTTGGTTTGCTAATATTTTGCTGAGGATTTCGCGTCTATATTCATAAATGATATCGGTCTGTAGTTTTCTTGTGTAATCTTTCTTTTCTTTCTTCTTTATATGAAGTTGATGTTAGACTCGTAGAATGAGTTAGGAAATATCCCCTCCTCTTCAATTTTTGGGAAGAGAGCAGAATTGGAGTTAAGTCTTTTTGGAATGTTTGGTAGAATTCCCCTATAAAGCCATCTGGTCCTGGGCTTTTCTTTATTGAGAGATTTTTGATTATGGATTCAATCTATCTACTAGCAATCAATTTGTCAAGATCTTCGATTTCTTCTTGAGCTAATGTAGGTAGTTTGTGTGTTTCTAAGAATTTTTCCATTTCCTTTAGGTTATCTAATTTATTGGCATACAGTTGTTCATAATAACAACTATAGTCCTTTTTATTTCAGCAGGATCAGTAGTAATGTTCCCCTTTTCATTTCTGATTTTCATTATTTGTACCCTGTCTCTTTTTTCTTTGTCAGCCTTGCTAAAGGTTTGTCTATTTTACCGATATTTTCAAAGAACTAAATTTCGATTTTGTTGGTTTTCCTTATTGTTTTTTCTTTTCTATTTCATTTATCTCTGATCTAGGCTTTGATATTTCCTTTCATTTGCTTGCTTTGGGTTTAGTTTGCTCTTCTTTTTCTAGTTATTCCAGTTTTGAGGTGAAGTCTCTGATTTGAAGTCTTTCTTCTTTTTTAATGTAAGCATTTGGAGCTCTAAATCTCCTCAGCACAGCACTGTCTTTGCTGCATGTCCATAAGTTTTGTTATGTTGCATTTGCATTTTCATTTGCCTCAAGATATTTCCAAATTTGGCTTCTAATTTCCTCTTTAAACCATTAGTTATTTAAGAGTATGTTGTTTTTCACATATTTGTGTATTTTCCCTTTCTCCCTCTCATTGATTTCCAGCTTCATTCCATTGTAGTCAGATAATACATATTGTTTAATAGATTTCAATATTTTTTCATGGATTGAAACTTATTTTGTGAACTGACATGTTCTATCCTGGAGAATGATCTACGTGCACTTGAGAAGAATATAAATTTTGTTTTCATTGGGTGCAGTGTTTCTATATATATCTGTTAGATATAGTTGATTTAGTGTATCATTCAAGTCCTGTATTTCCCTAATGATATTATGACTAGATGTTCTATCCATTATTGAGAGTGGTATATTAAAATTTCCTATTATTACTGTAGAATCATCAATTTCTACTTTCAGTATTTGCTTCACATGTTTTGGGGCTCTTCTCTTAGGTGCATATATATTTTAAATTGTGACATATTCCTGTTAAAGTATATCCTTTGTCAGTATGACCATCTTTGTCCCTCGTAGCTTAAAGTCTATTTTACCCAATATTAGTATAGCCATTCCAGCTTTCTTTTGGTTATTACTTGCACAGTATTTTTTTTTTTCCATCATTTCACTCTCAACCTACTTGAATCTTTAACTTTAAGGTGAGTTTCTTGCAGACAGCATTTAGTTGGGTCATGCTTTTTTGTCCATTCTTTCAATCTCTGTCTTTTGACTGAAGAGTTTAATCCATTTACATTTAAAGTCACTACTGACAATACAGGAGTTCCTTCTGTCATTTTGCTATTTAGCTTTTGCCCATCACTTCCATTAAAACCTACTTTTATATTTATTTGCTTTGTGTCATACCGTATGGAGTGCCTTCTCATTTCCCTCTGGATATATTTTTCATCTGTTCTCCTTGTAGTTACCATGGGGTTAAAATGTAATATCCCAACTATATAGCAATTATTTTTGGCTTCACACCAACTTAATTTCAATAGCATACACATATACTTTTCCTATATCCCTCTGCCCTCCCACCATTTAACTGTAACTTGTTACCATGTATATCTTTGTACATTGTATGTTCAAAAACATAGATTTATTATGAATTAAATATATTATGTAAACTCATTGAATTAATAATTAGAATATAGGTCACCGTAAAATACAATGAGGATAGAGAATGGAAAGCTGACAGTTAATCTGTGCAGAACTGGTCAAAAAGTTGTTTGTAAATCTTTGGAAATAAATGGAAATGGTGAGAGCACATCAAGCTGTCTATGACTAGCAGAGCAATTATATGGGTATGACAGTGGTTGAAAGGGAAAGCCTAAGGATATTTATATTACTAAAAGGAAAGTTGAAATTGTAACATGGGGTTGTATAACATAGTGAAACCTCATCTAAAATATGAATATGGGTGGTATAGCATATATAAAACTGGTTTTACAAAATATAAATACAAATATACTAGAGAAAAGGAAACAGAATAGCAGCTATGTACAGCAGGGGAAGCATAGAGAGATTGAGAGGTGATGAGTTGTTTAGTTGGTTGGTTGGTTTTTGTTTTATTATTTATCATTACTGGAATAATAAAAGTGTTCTAAAAATGACTGGAGTAAGGAATGCACAACTAGGTAATTATACCAGATACCACTGATTTTATACTTTGGATGCATTTATGCTTTTTTAATATGTATCAATAAAATTGATTTTAAAAAACATAGATTTATCATCACTTTTTATGCATTTGTATTTTAGTACCTGTGGGAAGTATAAAAGTGTATGGCCCAAAATGTAAACCATAATGTAAACCATTCACCATGGCTGATAGCTATGCTTCAATATTTGTATATCAGTTGTAACAAACGTACCATCCACATATAAAATGTTATTAATAGGGGAAGGGGGAAAAGCGGGAGGATGTTGGGTATATGGGAGTCCCTTGTATTCTGTATGTGACTTTTCTGTAACCTAAAACTTCTTTGAGGACAAAATGAAAAAAAAAAAAAAAGGTAAGACACTGGGGGAATAAACAAAAGAAAAATGTCATTGTACATATAGGACAACAGATCTTACAGTGATGAAAGGCAAAATGTCAAAAAAAAATTTTTAATATTTTTTTCATTATTTTTTATTATCACAATTTTTTTTTTACTTTTTAAATTTTTTTTTGTATTTTATTTCATATTTTTAAAACTATCATTATTTCAATTTCTTATTAATTGTATTTGACAATATTATTGGCTTCATTTTTTAAGAAGTTTTGGATCGCAGAAGGGTTACAACTGTGGCAGGGGAGGATCTTAGGTGCAGCGGGTCAGTTATGGGGGATACATGGGAGGAAGCTCACCTGGGCATACATATAATACATACAAATGTGTTCAGATGTTCATTGTCACGGTGGGTGGAGATCACACAATAACCAAAGAAGTATCAAATCCCCATCCTGGGAAGCTCTGCCACCTTCTCTAATGGATTAGCAAGAATCCCCCGAGTACAGGGGCAATGAGTAGCGAAGGAGGATGGTCCATTGACAGGCCCTTCATATTCATGACTGTGCGTATGAACTTTTATTCCTGAAATTGAAACTTAGCCTAGTATTATAAGATGCCTAAGAGTTGCCTCCTGGGACCCTCCTTGTTGCTCGAATGTGGCCTCTCTCTAAGCTGAACTCGGCATATAAATACATTACCTTCCCCCCAGCATGGGAAATGAGTCCCGGGGATAAGCTTCTCTGGCACTGAGGGATTAATACCAAGCACTAACTAGCAATACAACTGGAAAAAGACATTGACATAAAGGGAGAAAACGTAAAGACAAATGAGTTTATATGGCTAAGAGACTTCAAAGTGAGTCAGTAGGTCATTCCAGAGGTTATCCTTATGCTCCTCAGCCTCACTCATTTCAAGTGCCTTATCTTCAAGTTCACTGATTCCTTGTTCTGCCAGCTTCAATCTGCACTTGAAACCCTCCTGGGCTTGAATAATTTTTCATTTCAGTTATTCTAGTCTTCAACTCCAGTAGTACTATTTGGTTCCTTTTTAAAATTTCTCTCTCTTTACCTAGACTCTCATATTGTTTATTGATTGTTTTCCTGATATCCTTTAGTTCTTTCTTTGCACTTTCCTTTATCTCCTTAAACATCTTTAGGATCATTTTTCTTAAAGGCTTTGTTTGGTATGCCTACATTCTCATCTTCATTGGTGTTTTCAGTATTTTTGTTCTCTTCCTTTGAATGGGCCATCATTTTCTTTTTCTCTGTCTGTCTTGTACTCTTTTGTTGCACACTGTACATTTTTATATTTTAAAATGTTAACTCAAGGGGGCAGATGTGGCTCAAATGGTTGGGTATCCATCTCCCATACGGAGAGACCTGAGTTCAATCCCTGGGACCTCCTGGTAAAATTTTTTTAAAAAAGAAAAAATATAGAAGACCCACAGGCCACCGGGCCCCACACACGTGCGTGCCTTTAGGCCTCCCGAGCCGGCGAGCCCCCAGGCCCCATGAGCAGATGAGTCCCCAGGCCCTGCACACAGGCATGCCAGGCCCCCTGAGCCATGCAGCAAGATGATGATGTAACAGGAAAGTGACACAAGGAAGAGACAAGACGAGACGCAATGAAAAACCAGGAACTGAGGTAGTGCAGGTGGCAGAATACCTCTCTCCCACATCAGAGGTTCCCAGGATCAAATCCCGGTGATGACAGGAGGAGAAGAATGAGAAGAGAGGGCAGGAAAAAGACACAGAGAATTGCCCAGTGAATGGACACAGAAAAGCAAAAATGGGCGGGGGGAGATGTTAAAATGGATAAAAGTAAAATAAATAAATCTTTTAAAAAATTAAAAATAAAAATAAAATAAAATGTTAACTTGGGAATTTACTCCCTAGGATATCTGTTTCTTGGTTTTGTAACCAGCTGGTGATAAGGCAAGAGAATTTCTTGAGCTTCAGCATTCCTTATCAGGAAGGTCTGCCCAAGATGAATGGACTATGCAGGGTTTTCCCTGTTTTCCTGGACCTCTGTCTCATCCTGGGCTTTTGCTTGTTTGTTGTTTTGGAGTTCCTCTGTTTACAGGATTTTTGTCTGCTTCCCAGAGGACAAACTGCCCTCTCCTGGGTATTTGAAGCCAACAGGCCTTTTTCCCAGACTATTCTCCTCTATAGTTTTTTATACTCCTTTTGTTGTCTCTTGCTCCTTTTTGCTTGGAAGGCAAATTCTGGAAAGGAGGATCATCCCAGGGAGGACTTTCCCAAGTCAGTCTTTCCCAACCAAAACAGGGCCAGGGACCCACAAAGTGAGCACAGACTGGCTCTAAAGCACCATGGGGAGGGGATCAAGAAGGGCACCAAAATCTTCTCCAATAGCTCCCTAAAGCTGAGCTTTCCTGGCCTGCCCAGCAAATGCAGCCCTTCAACTAACTGTCCCCCTCAGTCCTTAGGAAGCACTGTATCTTTAAATTTCTACCACCTCAATCCCTATCCAGGGAGGGGTGAACCAAAGCTGACCTCTGATCTTGGACCCACTGATCTGAATTCTCTAATTAAAAGCTGTGGTTAGTGATAGGCCATGCCTACCCCTGTTTTGGGGAAGAGGGTTTTATATCCCTTTCTGTCCAAGGAGCTAGCAAGGGACTGGACCTCATGGTGGCCTGCCACTAGAGTGGGGGATGGGTACCAGTAGCTGCCATGCAGAGAGAGCAATTTACAGTTCTTTACTGTAATCTATCAGCCTTCTGCTGATCTTCCCTGGTTGCTAAACAGTGTTCTTCTGGCCTCTGGAGTTTCCAAAAAGTTGTTTCAGACAGTGCCTGCCTGTTTAATAGTTGTTTTGGGAGAAGGACTGAGTCCTGGAGCTCCCTACTCAGCCATCTTCCCTGGAAGTATCTCAAGTTGTCTGCCAACTGATTTTTGATAAAGGTGCCAAGTCCATCAATGAGGAAAGAATAGTCTCTTAAAACAAATGTTGCTGGGAAACTGGATATCTATATGCAAAAGAGTGAAGCAGGATCTCTATCTCACACCATAAACAAAAATTAACTTGAAATGGATCAAAGACCTAAATTAAAGAACTAAACTTTAAAACTTCTAGAAGACAACACAGGGAAGCATCTTCAAGACCTTGTGTTAGGCAATAGTTTCTTAGACTTTATACCCAAAACACAAGCAATAAAAGAAAATATAGATAGATGGAACCATATCAAAATAAAAAACTTTTATGCATCAAAGGACTTCATCATGAGAATAAAAAGACAATCTACAGAATCCAGGAAAATATCTGGAAACCATTGATCCAATAAAGGTTTAATATCCAGAATATATAAAGAAATCCTAGAACTCAAGAACAAAAAGACAACCCAATTAAAGGCTTTAATAGACATATCTCCAAAGAAGATATACAGTTGGACAATAAGCACATGAAAAGATGTTCAAGATCATTAGAAATTAGGAAAATGTGAATCAAAACGACAATGAGATACCATTTTATACCCACGAGAATGACTACTGTTTTTAAAATGGAAATAACAAGCCTTGGGAGGATGTAGAGAAATAGAAACACTCACGCATTGTTGGTAGGAATGTAAAATAGTGCAGCAGCTATGGAAAACAGTTTGGCAATTCCTCAGAAAGTTAAGCATAGAATTAGCATAAGACCCAGCAATTCCACTTCTAGGTGTATACCCAAGAGAACTGAAAGCAGGAACTTGAACAGATATTTGCATATGTTCATAGCGGCATTATTCACAATTGCCAAAAGATGGAAGCAACCCAAGTGTCCATCAACTAACAAATGGATAAACAAAATGTGCTACATACATACAATGGAATATTATTCAGCTATAAAAAGAAATGAAGTTCTGATACATACAACAACATGGATGAACATTGAAGACATCCTGTTGAGTGAAATAAGCCAGACACAAAAGGACAAATATCATATAAGCTCACTGTTATGAAATAATTAGAATAAGCGAATTCATAGTGTCAGCAACTAGAATACAGGTTACCAGGGGCAAGGGTAGGGACAAGGAATGGGGAGTTAATGCATAATTGGTTCAGAGTTTCTCTTTGGCATGATGGAAAAGTTTTGGTAACGGATGGTGCTGATGGTAGCACAACATTGTGAATGTAATTATTTAAATGTGGTTAAAAGGGGAAATTTTATGTTGTATATATATGCTATCAGAATAAAAATTTTTTAAAAAAAAAGCATAGGACAATACAACACAAACAGTGAACTCTAATGTAAACTATAGACTATAGTTAATAGTATAATTACAATATTGTTTCATCACTTGTAACAAAGGTACCACACTAACGCAAAGTGTTAATAATGGGGAAAACTGGGGAAAGGGGGAAACGTATATGGGAACACTGTATTTTCTGTAAACCTATAACTTCTCTAATAAGAAAAAAGAAAAGAAATCATGCTGGTTACAGTGAGGAAATAGGAAGAGAGGAAAGGAAGTCTCCACACTGATAAAGACCTGATATGAATCAGGAATGTGATAGTTTTATATTCATTTACATTCTTGACTTCTTGACGCTCAGGCCCACAACTCACCTCCCACTACATTCTTGCTTGGTCTAGGGTGTGGTACCTCCCAAACTACTGTCATGAAAGACCAGTTGTTTTGTTTTTGTTTTCTGTTTTGTGGCCATTTCTATCCATTAGGAGAAGAGCTGTGGGCCCCCTGCACAAGACTGATCACAAGTAGAGCCCAATGTGACCTTACTCACCTATGGAAATTCCACAAAACCCAGACTGGTTTCTATTCTCCTCAGGAAAACAAATGCACAGATCACACACTCAGATGTGGCCACAATATCAAGTTGCTAGAGAAATTTCTAAACACTTACACTTGATGTTTAGTCAGCAGACCACACTTTTGGAAGCACTGATCTAGAGTAAGAAGAACTCTGCCCAAAGTCTAAGCGCTGCCTGAAAATGTGTCTGTCGCTGTCAGGAAAGTTTTACCTTAAAGACCTGTGGGGACATGAGGTCAGGCCCACATCTATACCCACAACACATGTCAACGCCTGCATGACAGGAGATACTTCCCAGATGCCACACCTGTCCTCCTGACCCCCGAGCCAGCCTCCACCCATGACCAAGTTCAACATCTCCCTGCTCATCTTCCTGTCCTAACAGTCCTTGACCCCAAATCCACGTTCATTTCACAATTGTTAGCATCTTGCTCACTGTAATCTGTAGCTGTGAGAAACCCAAGCTTCTTTCATCTGGAGCAACTATGTTCAGAAGCTGAACCAAACATTCATTCCTTAAGGGCAGGAAAACTTTGTTATATTCATTATTGAATCCCCAAAACAGTACCTGGTACAGAGCAGGTTTGAATAAACTTTTTTTTTTTTTTACCGGGAGGTCCCAGGGATCGAACCCGGGTCCCTCCATATGGGAGATGGACGCCCAACCAGTTGAGCCACATCCGACCCTGAATAAACTTTTGTTGAATGAATGACAACTTTTGTCTATTTGTTATTCGGTTACATAGTTTGGACTCTCTCTCAAACTGTTCCTCAGTGCCCTTCTGATCTGGATTTAAAAGACTTCATAGAGCAGGCTCCATTTCAATTCTTTGGCACAACTAAACAATGGAGATCATAAAAATAAAACTGATGGCCATGCACAGAAAAATAGCCTGGGGCTCCAGCAGGAATACTAGCTTTTCAGGTTTGTTTGGCACCCTAAGCAGCTTAGAGACTAGATCACTAAGGCCCCAGCCCTCCTACCTTCTGTAACCAGCCAGCCTCACAAGCTCCTTCAGAACAATGGCTGCCATCTCCAACCTCGTCACATCTTGGACCCTATCTAACTCCTATTCTCAGAGGGCACCCAACCCAGAATGGCAAGTGAAAACATGGTCTTTGCTAAATAGGATTCTAGTTTTCTTTTCTTTGATGTACTAACCAGGAACATGGCTAAGATGCAAAGCTGGTATTTGGTATAATCAGAGATGTACATTCATCACTTCAATCAATATTATAGCATTTGCATTACTCCAAAAAAAAAAAAATTGCAAGACTGTATTCAACCACCTGTAAGGATTCGTCACAATAAAGTCAACAACTACTTCTCAGTGGCTTCTCTAAGGCTCTATAATTATTCCTTTGACAACTTCTTCTATCCCATGACCAAACCACAAGAGGGAAGAACAGCATCAGAAGCCCATGTATTACTTAAAACCCACTCTTCAATGCCTTTCAATATATATACAAGATATACATAGCCATTCGTTTATCACTTTACATTGTACTGCCCTACCAACTACTCAGAAGTAACTTTTTTATATTGAAAAGAGTCACTTTTTTATATTGCCAACCATTTAAAAGGAAGTTAAAACAGTGGCGAAGATAAAGGTCAAGGTTGCGACACATTTCAGAGTAGCAAGTGAACAGTCATTTTAAATAAAAATACACCACATTGTCAATCAGTAGGTGTCCAGAGAACTTTGTTTACAATTATGTTTTCTTGGAGACCAGCCTCCCGGCTGGAAGACAGGAAGGGAGAGTGAACACGTGTGAGCAATGCACTCAGGAAACAGTCACTGAGTAACATTTGTTTTTTTAACTACAGAACAGTGTCTGTCTCCAGTGGAAAACAAGCGGTCACTGCCGCAAAGAGAAACATGATGTAGGTAGATGGAGTCACAACAAATCTGCGTTCAGGACAAATTACATACTAACACCAGGGGAAGACTGTGACTCACACTCTCTTGGCAAAAGGAGACAAAAGGGATGAGAACAGGGTATTTTCTAGAACCCTGAGTAAAAGAAAAGAAAAAAAGAGAAAAAGGAAACAGGAAGTTAACTGAATTAGCTGTTTATAATAGCATAATGAAATAACCAGATGTCTAAGAACAGAAGATTCATTTAGTAATTTACAGTACATCCATAAAACACAACACTTCAGTCATTTAAAATTAACTTTGGATCAGTATTTACAGATATGAAAAGGTGTACATGGTATTTTGGAGTGAAGAAAACAGGTAGCAAAACAGCATATATGATGTTATAACACACACTACATGAACAGAGAAAAGAGTCTGCCTGAGGTGTATTATGTATTAGCTCTGCATGGGGAGATACTTTGTGATTTTTTTCTTCATGTTGTCTTTTGGCATTTTCTATTTTTCCTTCATGAACATGGATTAGTTTCTTAATAATAAAAACATTTTTCTTAACTGAATTTATTTAGAGCCATATATATATATGTATGTATTTATATTATAGGATAGGGACAGGCAGTCTTTCAAATGCTCCTTTTTCTTAACCTAGGCTTTCCTTCGGCTTTAGCAACCCAAGTTCAGCTTTAAGGGGGCTGGATATCTTTGTTACTCAAAGTCAAATGCCATCTGGCAGCACCAGCATTACCCTAGAGCTTGTTAAATATGCAGAATCACAGGACCCACAGGACTGAATCGGAATGTGCATTTTTCCAGGATCCCCAGGTAGTTCTATGTACTTGAAAGTTTAAGAAGCCTGCTATATGGATCCCTTTTCAGTGAACACACCTTTTTAACAGTCTTTAAACTAGATTCAATAAAAAGTATTTTTTAAACAAATATAAAGTTTTTAACCACCCTTTATGCTGCCAGGAAGTCAGAGCACCACACAAATGTTCTCCTTATCCCAAATTTGCTTTGGAAATCTGCAGTAACTAAAATGACTTATTCTATAACAAAACCTAGGTCAATCATTCTTTCAACCAACAAAAATTTATTGGGCATCTACTATTTGCAAAGCACTGGTCTAATGTTGAAGATCAAACAGTGACAAAACAGAAAATCCCTACCCTTGTGAATTTACATTCAAGTGGGGGATGACAGACTATAACAAAACAAATAAATAATGTCAAGCAGTGATCAGAAAAACAAAGCGGGGTATATGACTGGATGTAACAAGATCATATTACAGAGTAGTCAACCCAGCTGCTAGCAAACCTGGAAATAGGATTGCTGTCTCTTAAATCTAACGCAGTGTTCTGCCCATTAAAATACGCTGCCTGCACATATCGTCTAAACTCCTGCCTCTTTCTTCCAACCTGTTTTACAGCCCTGTGCTAGGAGAGAACACAAGAGTAAAAGAAAAGAACCTAATTCACATGTTCTCTGGGCCTTGGATTCTCCCTCAAAACTCCCAACCCCAAAGGCTCAGAACAGACCACAAAACCCATCATCATCATCATCAAAAGAAAAGAATCAGTGAAAGAAAATGAAGCTGTGGTGTCTACTCCAAAGACATACGTGTGGGGCAGGAGGAGCTTATTCAGTCCCTCAAAGCACTACAGCAGAAAGAAACCAGGAAGATTTGTGCCCAAAGGATATTTGCATCCTCATAAAGAGAGACGGAAAATAAACAAGAAAGAAATGTAATTTCTGGAGGTGGTAGGAGTGAGAGAGGAACCTGAAGATGGACAGACAAGAGGGCATGGGGATTCACAGTGAAGGTGGAGAAACTAGACAGATTCAGGATTTAATTTTAGGATAGCACTTACAAGGAAAACTGATTAATTAGATGTAGGATGTACAGAAAAGGGTGGAATAAAGGACAATTCCTAACTGTTTTGACTCCTTGTTCAACAAATCTACCCAACCTTTCTCTGCTCACCTCTGGCTTTCATCAACCAACCATCTGCCTACTAATTCAGCCTCTCAGGTACTTCCATACCTGAAGGACAGACATGAATATTCCAATGACCAGAGCACCAATCCCCAGTACATTTTGGCTTCTAGAGCAAAACAGACAACAGTTTTAAAATGCAAAAATTAAGTACATGAGGATGAGAAGTAAATGTGTAATAATAAAGTGGGGGGAGGGATTGAATTATATACCCTAGTTTGGACAAGTTCTTGGTCTTCATCCCCATTCTGGTAGGGCCCATTGTAAATAGGATCTTTTCAAGATGTTACTTCACTTAAGGTGTGGCCCAACTGAATCAGGCTGGGCTTTAATCCAATTACTAGAGTCTTTAATTAACAGTGAAAGTCAGACAGAGAGAGAAGTTGAAAGTCAAGGAACCTGAAAGAGAAAGACAATACCACCATTTGCATTACCATGTGACAGAAAAACCAAGGACCAAGGATCACTGGCAGCCAGCCTCGGAATGCTACAGTCTTCAAGGAGAAAGCATCACCTTGCTGATGCCTGGTTTTGAACTTCTAGCCTCAAAACCATGAGCCAATAAATTTCCGTTGTTTAAGCCAACCCATTGTATGGTATTTGTTGTAGCAGCCGGGAAACTAAAACAGAAAGTAAAACAGAAGAAGTACAGCAAGAATGCAACCCACAGAATGAGTAAATATAACAGAGAAAATGCATTATCAGAAAACACACTGGGTTGCAAGGAAAGACCCAAACAGCTTATCAGTAGTACAGAATTAGCAGAATACAATATTTGCAAATTCCAAAAGCTTAGTTTCAACAATAAATCCACTGAAATAAATTTTTCCACATAAGCTAAGTAGGAAAAAAAGGAAAATGTATATAATCCCAGGAAGAGTATGGGCCTCTTGCATTACTAAACTTTGATAAACCATGCTTGTGACTGAAATGTTAAGAAAAAAATTAAAATCTCAGTGCAGCAACGATTCTTTGAGCTTTTTCAGACTTTAAAAATGTTCCCTTGCAGAGTACTCAGATGCTCAGAGCCACAAAGCCTGGTCCCAGACAGCTAGGTTTTAATTCTGACATCACTATAAATTTACTGTTTTAGTGAGGAGTCATTTATTTACTTCTTCCTATGTATAAAACTGAAGCCTTGCTCTGGGCATTTCTGAGCAATGAGGATGCCGTTACCAGCAGCAGCTGGGGAAGAGTCAGGGCAGGGCATGAGGTAAATGTTCGGAGCAGATACTATGATTCTCACAGGAGAAATGGGCAAAATAAAAAGCATCAGTAGATTAAGACACTAAAGTGAGCATCTTTAGCAATGCTAACTTGAAGACTATAAGCCATATAAGTCATCCCCAATTTATATTTTAAAAAAGAAAGAAAATGTGAAAATACCTTGTAAATGATAAAACCTTTTTTAGTCATGTCTTACTATTTTTTTTAAGAAACGGTTTTCTTGTGTGGAAGTCAGGAATCATTTCCCCTGATAAACTATATTAAACATGAGGATCAGGCGTCTAGGCTAGCCTGTAAAAGCCCATCACCATGAGCTATTATTATTCATAATAATAATATGAATAATAATAGCCCTGAACAGAGTTCTCCCAAAGTCACCAGTAAATACTTGTGCCCAGGGCTTTCACTGTTAGGGCAAAATGTCATGAGAATTATGAAGTACAGAGTGCTTTGATAACCCCGAGCCTCTTTAAATGCATTTCATTTTCTTCTCAGAGGATCCCCCGCCACACACCATTCCTCCCGCCGCAAAAAAGGCAAGTACAATCTAGATCCTGGAGCTAGAAAGTGTAAGCAAGGGAGGAGAGCATTCCAGAGAGGGATACCAATCAGTAATATGTAATAATAATAACCTGTAATGTAACCCTGCAAAGTAGGTAGGACAGAGGGGAAAACCAAGACTTGGAGAAATTCAGGAGAATTAAGGCACTTGCTAAAGTCATATGGCTACTAAGTGATAAGAGGGGATTTGAACCCAGGCCAATCCAGGCCCCCACATGCTGCCCGGTGCAACTGAGAAGAGTCAGGACAGCAGATGTTGTTTTGGTGGCAGGAGCCAGGTGGGTGGTTGTTGGCAAGCACATGTCTCCGTGGGGACTTGGGGAAAAGAGCAGTTTCTTCTTTTCCCACGTCTGTTTCATTCAAGGAAAGCAGGAGAGGCAAGCAAAGAATAGCCACCCCACTCAAGGAACCAGCCTGTGTCAGGCACTCAGTCATGCTTTCCTGTGGGGAAAGCCCCACCAGCTCCACTCTCCAAATGCAAAAAGATAGCTGGGGCCCCCGGGAGGTGACTTCTCCAGGTGGAAATCTCCCTGACAGAAAAAGAAGCAGGACCCAAGGGGCTGGTCTCCAAGATGCTGGTAAAGTAGCTGCAAGGTTTAGCAGCCCCTACAGTCCACCCACCTTCAGCATTCCAACCTTTGTCCAGCAGTAGACTGCGTCTACCAGTGGTCCCGCTCCACTAGTGGAGGCCACACCTACCGAGGCTCCTTCCACAGCCTCTAGGGCAGAATCTGCCCTAATGGTACATCCAAAAAAGCAATTCAGCAGTTCTACCCAAAGGGTACAATATGTGAATTGCTTTCATCCCAGCTTCCCATACACACCTCCACCTTCAGGCCTCATGTTCACTTTCCTCCTGGCCAATCCATCCCACCAATCACCACAAGACCTCTAAGCCTATTTCCGAGGACTGCTCGGGACAGAGTCATCTATGTGTGGTACAGCATTTCTACAGCCACATCTAAAGAATTAACCAAGAAAATTAACATTTGGTTTGATTATGAAAAAGTTATAAGGAGAACTGATACCCTTTTGGCCAATTTCCCATTAGTGAATATGACGCAAATTTACCCTAGAGTGACTTTACTTCATAAAACAGTAACCTCTGCATGTATTCCATCTAAAGCTGCTCATGCAGCAAGATGATGTGTTCCAATTTCTAACTCCTAGAGGAAATACTGCCCCAGGCCCCTGTCTGAGTTTCCCTGGGACTTGAGTCAAGAAGTGGGAGAGAAAAAGGCATGTGCCAGTCACTGCTTGCTCCACAGCTTGGGGGTAAAGATCCCAGGAGTGAAGGGATGGGATGCTGTGGCCATTCATAAGGACTCCTCACAAACCCAGGATCTCTAAACTATGGATTGTCAGACTAAAATCCAACCCCTGACCTATGAGCTCCATTCCAGTTCCCAATTTTCCCAGCAGGCACACAGTTCTTACCCACTTGCATTTAACTCTCGTACCTTCCTCATTTATGTCCTTGATATTTCCATCTTCCAGCCTAGAAGCTGTGAAGTGATCTTCAAAATCTCCCCCTCCTTCACCCACTATATATTCTACACTAAATTGATCAATATCTTTCTCCAAAACCTCTCGGGTTTATTTTTCCTCTTTGCCCCCATATCTCTATCCCCACTGTCCCCCTGTCCAGGATTACAACAGCCTCCTAGCTGATTTCCTATGCAAGGTCTCCCCACCTCCCAACCTAGTCCTCATTCCACTTCTGGAAGAGCAGCACTAAATGGCCACTGTCCTCACGTTGTTCCTTTGCTCCTAACTGGCTGGCCCATCAGGTTTACCTTATCAAGACCCAAGTCCCTCATAATCCAGAGGATTCCACCTTGTTTTCCATGCTGCCCCATAATCCTCTCTTCCATAGACACTTTACTTACTCTCTTATACATGCCAAGCTTGGCCCCAACTCCAATCCTTTATTGCCTGCCATTCCAAAATGCCGTCTATTCAGATCCCACCCAGTTATCCAGGTCAGTAACTCTTCTAGATATTATTGATTACTCCCATTCCCGAAATCTCCATTCACATAGCATAAGTGCCACACTGGTTAAAACTTAAATATCCTGTAAGTGTCTTAGGATCTAACCTGACACATCTGGATTTAAATCCCATTGCTGTTACTTACCAATCCTTGAGCAAATCTTTGAACAAGTTACTTAACCTCTCTGACTCTCAGTTTCCTCAGCTGTAAAACAGGGGTAACGATAGCAATTATACCTCCTAGACCAATTATTATCGTAATTAAATAAGATGATGTATATAAAAGTACTTAGTAAGTGTTTGACACATAATAGACACTGAAAAATTAATGGAAACACACTCTAGTATGGTAGAAAGACTCATGTCCTTCTCTCCATTCCCGTGGTCTTCTGGTTCCCTCCTACCCTCTCTGCCCCCACAGTACCCAGTTCAGTGCTGGATGCACAGTAGGCTCTAAGTAAGTATTAATACTTGCTAATTAACACAAAGCAAAATGTTTTATTTTTAACCTTGTCACAATAAATACAAACTATTCTGCACTTCAAGCAACATCTCTATCTGGAAGTATGTTCAGATTCATTAAATTCTTGTCATTGTTGCATTACCCTGCTGTTCCAGCCCTAAAAATAGGAGCTCTTGTTCACATCTTCCTGTGCACGGGGACCAAGGGGAGCCCTTGGCGGATCACCCATATTTCTGCATGGTGAGCATCAGCACAGACAGAGCCCAGCCCTCTTGTCATCTCCCTGAGGGGCATAACAGGCAGGTGCTTCTGGGCATATAGAATGACAAGACATAAAACACTCCGCAAATACCCAAGATAACTGTCCCTGGTTTTTCAAGGGTCAAACTAAAGACTTTTCAGATCACACGACAAAATAAAAATATGATATTGGTTATTTTAAATAACTTTTTTTTTATTCCAAAAAATACACTCAGGATTTTTTAAAAATAGGAAATCTGAAAAGATGCAGCCTTATTAGCACAGGTTTACAAACAGCACAATTTTCGGTCCCCTCTCTTTCCCCTTTTAATTCTCCAAGACTTCAGCTATTTTGTGTCTTCAATTATCAGTATTCCACCTATGACAGAGATGACAAAGTTCTTTGAAAACACAGGAGAATAAGTGCCTGACCTCTCAGAGAACATCTGAGCTGGCTTTAAAGGGACAGTGGGGTTTTTCCTGGGTGGGGGGGGGTGGGGGGTGAAGTGGAGAGAAGGCATTCCAGGCCAAGTGAAGAGCAAACACACGGGGGTGTGAAAGCACAAACACCTAAAGAGCAGAAAGTCCTTTGGGCCAGAAGGATGTAATCAAAAGGTAGATGCTAAGTAATGACACTAGAATGAAAGCTGGAGCAAATATGGTAAACTGATTTGATGGTCTATGTTACAAAAGTCTGAATGGCATCATTGGGGATTTCTAAGCAGGGGAAATAACATGATTAGACATATGTTTTAGAAAAATAACTGAGTACAACATGACAGACAGACTGCAAGGAAGGCAAGGTGGTCAGTTAGGAGGCTTCTGCAATATTCCAGGCAAGAGATGGTGAGGGCCTAAGCCTTTGCAGTGGGGAAGGAGAGGAGGCTATACTGGACCTTGTGATGGTAAAAGAGAGTGAAGGAGGTAGAGTGGAAGATACTGCACTTCCCAGCTCAGGGCACTAAACCTATGGTGGTAACTCTAACTGAACTCTAGTCCACAGGATGAGGAATAAACGGGAGGGAAAAGAGACTTCAGGGTCTAACAGATGTCCAAATTCAATATGAGTTAAAACCACAAACTTTCCCAAAAAGACTCTCTGACAGGCTCAGCATCATCTCTTACATTCTAAAACTGGTACAACACTAAAGGTAATTAACCACTGCCAAAGAGAGAGCAAGGAATTTCTTGATTACTAGTTTAGAAAAGTAGGACTTTAGAGTACACAGGGCAAATTACACACATGAATCAATTTTCATTCCTTTCTGAAACCTCAACAAAAGGACAGTAAAGGGATTTTTTTTTTTTTTAAGACAGACCACAGGGACAAAATCTGGAACCCTGGACTGCAGATAGATAAGTGCTAAAAGACTAAGAAGAGCTGACAAAGCTAATTCCTAGGCCAGGAGCAAGGAAAGCCAAATTCAAACTGACTTATACTCTAGAATTTCCAAAAGGCTCCAGAACTGGAAGGTCCAAGTACCTCTGATGAGGAGGATGAGCTGAAAGTCTGTTCAAGTAGCTCTCAGAGCCCCATGGCGATCCCTCCTCCACCTGACAAACTACTGCATATTTATTCTCCAAGGCAAGCAAAAACAAAGGTCTCAGGGCTGTGGCGCAAAGAGCTCAGTTGAGAAGAGCAACATGGGGGTTAAATAGAATGTATGTGTATCTGCCCAGATTTTGTCAGAAAATAGAAACTATCCTAGGAATACATCAGGCAGGAAGGGATTTGGTACAGGGAATAAGAGGCTTACAAAATCACTGGAAGGCTATAAAAGCTAAAGTCAGAGAAACCACCACTCTTGTTCAGGAAATCCGGATGCTCAAGCCTCATCAGAAATTTCACAAATGCTCTCAGTGATAATCAGAAGCTGCTAAGAAATCCTCCCATCTATCATGTGGGAAAGGAGAGGCACCAGCCTGCCATAGCTGCAGGAGCAATAGCAGGTTCTCCTCTATTGCCTTCCAAATCTCTCCCTGGCAAAATCAGTATCAGAATCCTGCCATCAAAGGAGTGCAGTTTCATTTCCAGCCACTGCAATATGAGAAAAAGCTTAGCAAAACAAGGATAGGGTTGAGAACCTAGACAATATCCAGCCATTATCCAATACCCAGATACTAAGAATAGTCTAGCCCCCTTTTCCCACTCAGCTCCCTCAATACTAACAGACAGGCCTTCACTTGCCAGGCAAGAAATTAGAAAAGTCTCCTAAGCAGCAGTCAAAGGGGAAAAAAAAAATCAAGATACTGAAATTTAAGGTTTCCCAAAGAAACAGCTCAGCCAGATCACCCTACAGTAGAGGTCAGGGCCAATAGCCCCATGTATACACACAATTGTAGCTTCCAATCAGTCTTAAGTGCCCCATTTAAAGCCATCTGAGGAACACCTCGAACATGAATGTCAATGATCAAAACAAGACTTTTAGAAATCAAGATGGAGAAAAACAGAGGAAAGAAAACTTTAAAATTGTCATTCATATCCTCAGAAAGGTTAAGAAACTCCATCCATCAAACAAGAATAAGTTTAAAAAAGAAGATTCAGAGAACAAAAATACAAGTATAACACAAATTAAAAATTCAATAAAAGGTTTATAAGAAAAGGTGAGGAATTCTCCCAAAAAGTAGAGCAAAAAGATAAAGAGATGGAAAATAGGAGAAAAATTTAATTAAACTAGAAGACCAGTCTATGAAGGTCCAATTTATAAATAATGAAGTTCTGGAAAGAGAAAAAGAAAAAATAGAAGGAAGAATTCATTATAGAGATAATTTAAGAAAACTTCCCATAGCTGAAGGTTTTCAGATTGAAAGGGTTCCAAGTAAATGCCCAGGACAATTGACATAGATAGATCTACACTAAGGCATAGCATCTCAAAATTTTGGAATCGTAGGGACATAGATAAAATTCCTCAAGCTTGGGTGGGTGGGAGGGGAGGTGCAATGCTGATCATACAGATGATCAGGGATCATACTAGGCTTCAGACTGGAAGCTAGAAGGCAATGGAGTAATACCTCAAAATTCTGAAGAGAAACTACTTCCATCCTGGAATTCTATACCCAGCCAAATTATCAATTAAAATATGTGGACAAAATACAATTTTTAACAAAGAAAAAATATATATGAGGACAGGCTAAAGTCATTTTCAGACATACAAATCTTTGAATCATTTACTTTCCATACACCCTTTATCAGAAAGCTAAAGGACTAGATGCCTCCTCAAAACAAGTCTATAAACCAATGGAATACAGGAAGCAGGTGCTTTAACACAAAAGAGAGGTGAAGAGAATCCCAGGATTACAATTATCTACTCCAACTGGATTATCATATATCCACAGAGATTGTCTAGTAGGAGGATTTTCCCAGGAAAAGAGAGCAACCAGTCCAAATTGGAGCTAGAAGAAGACTGACTGAATTACTGATATAGCTAATGTTTTGAGTAATTCAGACAACTGGCAAAGAGTTTCAGTTGAATTAGTAATAATTCTAAGAAAAGGAAATAAACAAAAAATCAAAACACTTATTAGCTCCAAGGGGAAAAAAAGTCTTTTAGAAAAGGAAAAGCAAGCATACTTTTCTACATGGCTTTGCTGCTAAACAATCATAGTAATATAAACCCTTAATATTGATCTAAACAGAACATATGATTCTGCAGGAAGGATATGTACAAAGAGTGGAAGCAAGGAGTCGGGGGAGAATGAAATTCTCATTTTCTGAAAAATCAAAAAGTTAACAATACCAGCATGTTAGAGACATGGAGGTCAATAGCAAACTAATCAGCTAAATAAGTCGAAGGTTCCTGGGGAAAGAGGGAATAGGGGAAAGAGGATCTTACTTCATCACAAATCTTGTAAAACTTAATCTATGGGCACAACTCTGATAAAAAAATATAAACCAAAAATAAAGAAAAAAATTAAATAACAAAAGATTAAAAGAAAAAGACAACCAACTAAAAGCAAAACAACCAAAAAAATCATTTGTGATCATCTCTGAAAATCAGAACTGCCCTTTGTACTGAGCTATCATCACAGAAGAAACAACTCCTACCTCTGAAAGAGTAGACAATTTCCAGCCCAAATAGCTGCAATGTTTTCAAAAATAGTCAAATTCTCTACATTTTAATTTGCTTTGAAAAGAATATACAGGGAAGCGGCTGTGGCTCAATCAGTAGGGCTCCCGTTTACCATATGAGAGGCCCCGGTTCGGTTCCCGGGGCCTCCTGGTGAAGGCAAGCCCGCCCGCAGGGCGTGGTTAGCTGACCCAGCGAGCACAAGCAGCAAGGGGGGGGATAAATGAATAAATAAATAAAATCTTTAAAAAAAAAAAAAAAGAAAAGAATATACATACAAAATGTGACATCCATGTTCAAGCTAAGATTAAGATTAGCCACAAATGTGAAAACGTGAACCCATAAAATTCACAGTGTATATGAGGTATGTGATTGGAATAAAGTTTTTTTTTTCCAAATATGGCCTGGAAACCCTTAGGAGTCCCTGGAGATCCTTCAAGCCCTCGACGATGTCAAAACTATTTTCATTGTACAAAGAAGTTATTTGCCTTTTTCACTTCATTCTCTCATGAGTGTACAGTGACATTTTTCAGAGGCTAGGTGATGTCTGATCATCAACACTGACAGCTAATGGAATGCATTGTTTTAACTTTTCCTGTTTTAATTTCTAATATGGTAAATATCAATAGATAGAAATCACATAAACAAAAGCTGTTTGGGGTCCTCGAAAATATTTAAGAGTAAAAAGGAGTCTTGAAATGAAAACGCTTAAGAAACACTGCTCTAGAACAACTTTTCAGCTAGCTGCTTTTGGAAGGGAAATTTGTGCCACATGAAACCAATTTGATTTCAATTATAAGTTGACCTCTTCAGAGAGAGAGAAAAGTTTGCAAGCTGCTAGATTTTGCCTTACTATCTTACATTCATTTATTAGGAGGATTTTTCCACAAAGATCTTAAATTAAATTATTTTTCCACCTAGAAGCAAGCACCATGATAGCAAGTTATGTTGCCTACAGGGCAGAGTGCATCGCACAACATTGAAAAGCACAGATTCTAGAGCCACACAGTCTGGATTCAAATCCCAGATCTACCACTTACTATCTGTGACCTTTTGTTTCCCCATCTGCAAAATGGTGATTTTAACAGCATAGAGTATAGGGTTGTTGTGAGGATTGAATGAGTGAAAATATACAATATAGGAGTAGAAAGATACCTGGCACCCAGTAAGCTCTCTATTACAGGGTCTTGAATTTTGGCATGCATCAGAATCACCTGGAGGGCTTATTAAAACAGAGATTGCTGGACCCCACACCCCAGAGTTTCTGCTTCAGCAGATCTGGGATGAGGCCCAGTAATCTGCATTTCTAACAAGTTCCCAGGTGACGCTGCTGCTGCTGGTCCAGGGACCTCAGTCTGAGAACCACGGCTCTATATAAATGTCAGCTGTCTTTATTAGGATTAGCAATGCCTGCGATAGTGCCAGGCACATCAATAAATAATTGTAGCAGGAAGGACAGATAGACCAAAGAATTTACTGAACCCCAAGTGTAAGTTTTCCCACAAGTAGATGGCGATCTCCAAGCCTTTCCTGGTGGATATCTAAACCAGCCACTACTAACAGGCCCCTGTCCACCAGGGTCACTTCCTCAGAGTCTTTCAAAGGTTCCCAGAAAGGAGAGGAACCAACAGGGATGACATGACAATGCATCATCACCAAGAGAGCTCAGAGCTTGGGGAGTGGGTATTGTTTTCCCTGTATCTCATCCTCTCAGGGCATTTTTCTGGCCCCTGTGTACAGCTGATTGCCACGACAGGTGTAGGCTAATAATCCTAGCCTCGGCTACACTGACGATCTCTTACATCTCTGCTGCTAGCGGTCCAGGACAGCCTGCGGGAGCTGCTCAGCCTTTGTGGCGCAACAGCCAACCTGGAAGAGTAAGGGAGTTTCCACTCCCTGGGGCAACCCTTGGCCAATGGGCGATGGGAGCCATTGGATAACTACTCCCCTCTTCTGGGTCTCAGGTGGTCACTTGTGAGGCACATTCTATACTTCCTCCAGGTCCCCAACAGGATTGCACACCAGTTACCCACTGCAGTACCCAGCTCAATAACTTATCATGGATTGGCTTACTTTCCTTCCTTTTGTCACTATTCCCTTTCTCACAACAGAATCTCTTCTTTTCCCTGGGATACCTTTCCAAAATAAACCACCTATGTCCAAGCCCTTGTCTCGCTTTCTGCATTTTTAACTCACCCAAGCCAGACAGTGATTCAAATCCCAGTTCTACCATATACTATAAGAAAAGCTCTCCACTCACATTAGAGGTGGGGAGTTAGCACAAGGGTGGGACAGCGCCTCATGTGTACCTAATGCTCAGCATACCTAGTAGGTGCTTTAAAAATATGAGTTACATAGATAAAAGAAAATGAAATGATAGTAAACAAGAGAAAGCAGGCTATAATTAACTGCTGCATTGTATGATACAGACTCTAAGTAACATAGGACTTCAGAAGAAAGGATGAAGTCGAAACAGAAAAAGGGAGACCTGAGAAAGAGCCCTGAAGGAGGAGCAAGAGAGGAAGGTGGTCTTAGAAAAGGAAATGAGTCTCACACGTTGAAGAGCTGGAGACTGACCTCCTGGGAGCTGGCAACCTAAAAACTAAGGGGAGGCAGGACAAAGCAGAGTCTCAACCAAAGAGATCAAGTTTTGAAGGTGGGTATAGGATGAAACCAAAGAGGTAGATGGAGAAACAAATTCTCACTTGTGTTTTAGAGTTATATGTAGCCCAGAAAACATGCTCTTAAACATAAGCCATTCCTGTGAGTGGGAACCCATGGTAAGCAGGACTTTCTGATGAGTTAAGGCACTCACCTCAATCGGGATGGGTCTTAATCCTATTACTGGAGTCCTTTATAAGCAGAATGAAATTCAGACAGAAGAGAGCAAAAAGCCATGGGAAACAAGACACTGAAGGTCAATAGAACCCGAAAGAGAAGGGAGAGACCACCCTGTGCACTGCCATGTGACAGAGTAGCCCAGGACCAAGGATCACCAGCAGCCAGCCCCAGAACACCAGTCTTTGGTAAGAAAGCATCACCTTGATGACGCCTAGAATGGGACTTTTTTCCTAACCTCAAAACTGTGAGCCATTAAATTCCCTTTGTTTAAATCAACCCATTGCATGGTATTTGCTTGAGCAGACAAGGAAACTGAAACATCACTCATCCCAAAATAACTGTTATTGAGCACCTATGTGCTAAGCCCTAGAAGGTGGGAAGAGAGGAAGGAGGGGGATACGAAAATGAGTAGTCACGCTGTCCTGCTCAATACTCAAATCTCACAAAGGCGAAGAATAGCAAAGATGTTCACATGGTGCCTCAGCCACATGAGGTACACTCTACTTCCCATACTACTTTAAACTGTATTCCTTCCACTAGCTTTCGATAACTGACTGCATAAAATCAAGATCCTTTTCCAGGTATTCAAGGCCCTACTTGAATCTACTCTCACCTACATCATCTACTCTCCACTTCTTGTAACTTGCCAGATCAATTTTTTTTTCTTCCAAATACATTACAGGTAAATAATAAGAAAATATTCACATTATATGTTTGCACATGTAATTTTTCCCTGCCTGAAGTGCTGAGCTCCTTATTTCTAGCCGTCATTATCTATGATCTTCTTCAAAAGTATCCAATGCAAGCAAGTTTTGTTTTTTTCACTCAACTAGTCTTGGCCTTTTCTCAACCACGTTTCCACAATCTCATAACACTTGTGGAATAAAGTTTCTGGCATATTTTGTACCAATGGATTTTGCTGTGTGGTCTTTATAAACGTGCATGTATGAGTTGGCACAAAGTACAGGCTCAAAGACACCCTTAATGGATTCATGACTAAACGTTCAGTACATACCATAAAAAAAGGTCGCACATTATCATGCACTGTGCTTTAAGATAGCTTGTTATAAAAACCTTCCTTATACTTATATACTTATTCACTCACTGGCTTTTTAAATAAGCCCAGTGACCTCCAGGGAACTACTGTGATATGAGTGAAAACATCACTTTACGCTGGACAAGATGCTTCTAGAATAGCATTTGGCATACAGTAAGTGTCCAATAACTATTTGTGGAAGTGAATTTTAAAAGTCAGCCTTTTCCCATACCTGCCATACACTATATAATGTGGTAAATATTTCCAACAATGAAGTTTGTTAACAGAATTTGAAAAGCAACCCAAATCAAATGTGGACAAAGTCTTGCCAATTTTACACTTTGTACTTCCCAGAGTTCACAATCTGTCAATTGCTTAAATTAGTTAGGACCATCATCTCCCTCCAACCTTAGGAACTATTAGTGGGGAGGACCCCCAACACTGGAATCAAAACCTGAAAATAGCATTTTCAAATATTTTGTTGATAGCGGGATTTAATGGCACTGCTGGCAGTTGCTTTATCAGTGTCACCACTATATACTAAGTATTAAATACAACCATTTCACTCCACTCTACATGGATCTTTTTTGGGGGGGGAAGTAATTAACAAATAGGTGACATTTTATCCCCCAAATGGTCTGGAATTAGCATAAAAGAAAAACTAAATATTACAGAAAGGACACTAATTCTAGGGTTCCAAGGAAAAAGTGCTTTGAAACCAACCAGTGTCAACCCACCACAGGATAATAAAGAACGCTTTGGAAAACGTGCCGCTCATATGGGCTATTTTTTTTTTCCCTCCAACAATACTCTACAAATATGAATCAAATGTGTTAGACTATTGTGAAATCTGCCTCAGTCGTTCCAATCAATGCACCTCCCGATGCATTGAGATCTGCTGGGTGACACATGAGATCTAAAGTGCGTGGATAAAAATAACCCGGTCCTCAAAAAGACAAGAGAAACGCCAGACAGCTGAGTCACTTTGAAGCCCATTTTGACTTGTGAAAGGAGCATTCACCCTCGGTCCCCTCACACACAGACACACAACCAGCTGAAAACCGCCGCCAACCGCCCTGGGTAGATGGCGGTGATCGATCTTAACTTCCCCCTCCACTCTCTGAGGTCACGACTTGGGATCGAACTTTTAATAATTTATACTTGTGCATAGCAGTCCAAGTGACTCATTTTGGAGGGGAATGGGAACGCCATAATAATCCATTAGACCCCATATTTCTGCTGCCCATGAGGAAACACGAGACTGTTTCTTCTGACATTCTGGTGGAGAGGAAGGTTGTGGAGAGAAAATGGGAAGCGGAGGAAGAAACGCTCAGAGAGGACAGTAAGATCATCCAGGAGTGGGAATCCCTGGGCAAAGCAAACGGTCCCAGAACTAGGAAGGGCTGTGTCCCGGGAGAATCAATCCCCTCCACCCACCCGCCCTCCGCTCTTCGCCCTGGGGAGGACGCGAAAGATCTGTAATGTGTAGTTAAAAGCTGGGAACTCTTAGATTCGCGCTTTCAAACGGTGGCGGGGCCGTGGGCGGGCTGCTGGGAATTGGGGCCCTTTCAGCCTAGGGAGGTTGGCGGAGGAAACACCCACGCGAGCCAGTCTTCGGAGGCGGCAGCCTTGGGAAATGCAGCACCGGGCACCCAGTAGGCGCGCACTAAGTGCCGAACTGCGGTGCTCCTGAGTCAACTCCGCCGCCGGGAGGAGGAGGACCCCGGCTGCCACTGCGTATATCTTCTCCCCCCGTTTCACGTGTTGCCGAGGTCCGCGGCTTGCGGCCGCCACAGGCCGCCGGCAGCGCGACCCTCCCCCAAGGCGCCGCGACCGCGGCCGCGCCTCACTTACGGGGGAGTCGTAGGAGAAGGCGCACTCGTTCTTGTAGACCCTGTCCCCGGACCTGGGCACGCGGATTGTGGGCATGTGGGGCACCAGCAGTTCGCCGATGTCTCCTGCAGCCATCTTCCTGCTGCCGCTGCCGCCCGGCATGCCGAACAGGGCGCCCCGGCGCTGCATGGCCGCAGCGCGCAGCAGAGCTGAGCCTTGCCGAGCGGAGCGGAGCCGGAGCGCTGGGTCTGCCGCCGGCAGCGGGAGAGCAGCTGGGCCCGGGCGGGCGGGCGAGCGGAGCCGAGTCGGGGCGGGGAGAGCGGGCCGTGGGGCGGGAGCGGGCACCGAGGGCCTGGGACGGGCGAGGAGGTGGGGGGACGCTGCTATTTTTAATCCAATGGCGAATCGCCGGCCCAGCTGCAGCGTCAGGCGGGGCGCTGGGGAACGCCAGCCGCAGCGCACCGGGGAGGGGGCGCTGGAGAGGGGCCCTGTGCCCAGGCCGGGCTTGGCGGCTGGGGGCGGAGAGCTAGCCCGGGAGCCTCCGCACCGAGCTGGGACCGCGGCGGTGGGGGGAACCCCGCGAGAGGAGGGGCCAGCGGGGGTGCTCCTCGCCAACACCGGCGGACTGCCGTGGGAGCGCGACCACGGTGTTTCCTACCATAAATCGTTAGGCTGACCAGGGGCAACTCCGAGGCAGCCACCACAAAGAGCTGGATTTGCGATCTTTTAAAAGGCTTGTTTTTTAAACGACCGAAGATAAGAGCGGTGTCTTCGCCGGCTTGAGTAAGAGCGGGACTCGATGTGTCAGTCTGGAACCTAACATCGGGGCCCCAATCCAAATCTGCCCTTTGCACTTCGGTGTTAACTCACCAAGCCTTGTTCCTCACTGTTTTTTTTTGTTTTAATACCCAAAGCTCAATAAAAGAGTAGAATAAGATCCAGGGAGCATAGATGTATATTTTGCAATAACAGTTTTTCTTGCATATTTGGGGGGGTTCTGGATTTTTCCGGGGCGAGGGGAGGCTTTAACTGAAATTTTTCTGTACTTTTGGAACGTCTGCGTGTTTCAAGGTCCCCCTGTTGAACATTAAATGGCCTGATTTGGGGATCTTATGTGCAGACATACATATAACTGCCTTGGATGTTCCGTTCCTCAAGATAAATAATGAATGGGTTGGGACTGGGAGGTTAGTATTTTGTGAGCAGAGCATATCTCACAGCATACTCTCATTTTCTCCAAAAATAAAAAAAATTTTTTAAAACTTTCAATTCCGTTGAGTTTCTCTAACTACACTCAACGTACTTATAAAGTAAGGCAGTATTACCCGCCAATGAATGAAATACAGAAATAGCAAGAAATAAAGTACAGGAAAACCCTGTTTTCTATAAGCCTCTCTCAGATCAGCTAGTCCTTATATTCCTTTTTCCTCTACATTATTTCTTTTTTACTCTTCCTGATTCTCTAGACCTGCTAGTTTCCTAGGAAGAAAAGAGAGAGACCTAGAGTTTAATATTAAGAAGACAAGCAAGTTTTCTCTTGCCTTGCTCCCTGATGTAAAGGGACAAGGGGGGGGGAAAGCTCAGAGAAAAAATAAGTACTATTATCATCATCTTTGGACAGATACTCTCAACCAGCTTTTGTTTTGAATTTATTCTCACCAGTTTATCACCTTCTAGTAATAATAGGGCCTGCTATAAGTTCATGAATGAAGCTTGCTTGTTCAATTGCAGAGGAAAACTTGATTCAAACATTCAAAACTTAAAAGTTTAATATACTCTGAGGTTAAATGTAAATTAAATCAAGACACCATTTTCACCTTTCAGGCTGATAAACTGAGTTGGGAAATGGATCCTCATACATTTTGGAGGGAATGCAAATGATAAACCTCTTTGGAAGGAAATCTGACAAGATCCATCATACTGTATATGCACATACTGTTTTCCCCAGCTATTTCTCGACTGGATTTTTATTCCGCAGGTAAATTCACTGTGTAAGGATATTTGTTGGAGCATTGTTCACAGTAACAAAAGACTGGGAACAATGTAAAGATCCATCTGTAGGAAGTGGTTAAAATACAGTATCATTGAATAGGATGAAGTTACTCTATATGTGCTGATGGGGAACAAGCTCCAATTCATATTATTAGGTAAGAAAAGAGAAGTGATGCGAATATTCTCGCTGTCCTGATTTTGTGATAATCAGGGTAGGCTAAACATTTACTATATTAGAATCCATGCATGTATCCCCAGACCTAGTTTTTCTCCTTAGGTCTGGTTTTTAGAATGCTGGTGATAAACTAAGCCTGATTTATTATATGATCATCCTGTATGGAAAAAGACTGTAACTTTGGGTATCTTTGGTCAACCTTAAGAGATATAGCAGGGGGGCGGATGTGGCTCGGGTGGTTGGGCATCTGTCTCCAATATGGAGGGACCTGGGTTCGATCCCTGAGACCTCCTGGTAAAAATTTTAAAAAGGAAAATATAGAAGGCGCATGGGCCACCAGGACCCACGTGCGTTTGCGCCGCCAGGCCCCGTGAGCCACACGGCAAGATGATGACATAACAGGAGAGTGACACAAGGGAGAGTCAAGATGAGATGCACCAAAAAAAAAAACAGGAACTAAGGTGGCACAGGCGGTGGGATGCCTCTCTCCCACATTGGAGATTCCAAAGATCGAATCCCAGTGAAGACAGAAGGAGAAGGATGAAAAGAGAGGGCAGGAAAGGGACACAGAGAGTTGCCCAGTGAATGGACACAGAAACAGCAAAAAAAGAGGGTAAAAATGGATAAAAGTAAATAAATAAATAAATCCTTAAAAAAATGTATAGGAGAGGAAGATACGGACTATAGTTAGTAGTAATACTTTGATGATGCTCTTTCATGATTTGTTAACAAATGTTTCACAACAATGCAGGGTGTTTGTCCGGGGGAGGGGCGGTGATGTGTGGGAGCCCTGTATGATGTTATGCATGTTTGTTTTGTAAGTTCACGATGTTTACTGAACACTTATAGTTTATGTATGTTCATGTATGAATGATATACTTCAATAAATTGTTTTAAAATATATATATATATATATATATATATATATGGATTAGAAAAAAAAGAAAAATACAGATCAGTGTGTAAAAGCAAGAAGTATGTGCCAGGCTGATGATATGCAGCAGATCCTCTAATACATCCTTTGTTACACAGGCCTTGCTTTCTTTTGGTCATACGTGCTGCAAGTATTAGCATTGGCCTTAGGAAGGATACACAAGAAACTAGTTATGGTCAGCCTCTGTGAAAAGGACAGGAAGCCTGTGGTTAGAGAGTTACTTACTACCACTCTATATTACCTTTCTGTACTATTTTTATTTTTGTCATGCACAAGCATTGCCTTGAAAAATAATTAAAACTCAATTATTAAAAAGTTCAAGTTTAATAGCCAGTAATATTAATAGAAGTTGAATACTTCATCATTAAAGTGCCTCCCATCTTTTTTCATATAATGGCAAACATGGAAAATGGTAGTATTTGTACAGTTCACTTGAGTCAAGGATGCTTCTTGAAGCTAGTGGCTGCTAGTCTGGGGGTCCCAGTCACCACCAGCCATCCAGGGGGCTGGTATCTCATTACACCTGAATGGCATCTCTGTACACCAATTAGCACACTAGATGGAAAATTCTAGGGAGAAATGGAAGCCATCTAAATATGGAGGAATGATTAAATTGGGTGCATCTACTCAAAGATGTTTATAGATATTTTTAAAATTATCATTCTGAAAATTATCATTTTCATATGTTTGTAGTATGTTAGTTTAAAAAGAATCTTACAGTGATTGTACAATACTATTGTCACAGTAAAGGTAAACATACATGTTGACAAAGCTGGAAAGACATGTAAATTTTAAATAGCTATCTTTGGGATTTGGTTATAGGATTTTTTTTTCTATTTTCAAAATGTCTTCAATGATGTTACATTTGTTTTATAATATAAAATTTATCAAGACAAAAAAGTTTGTAAAAGAAATACCATGGAATTAAGCACAATTAAGTCTTAATTGTGACAATATATGAATTTATAACTGGACTATTTTACTATTGGGACAGTTTCTGCATGTAGATCTTGAAATCAATAAGCAGAAGTAAGGAAGTGAGGATCAGTAAACAACTTTAACTTCCAACATAAATTCAAAGAGTCTTCAAAGAGCATTCAGAGAGCCTGAGACTAAGAAATGACTTTGCCACATCAACATGTTCAGGCCACCACATCACTCTATAGCCAAAAACCCTCCTCCGTGGCCTGGCATTCAATGACGTCTCCAATCTAGCACACATTTGTCTTTCAGACCTTGTCTCCTACCCCTTCACTTCTGGTAAGCTAGATTTACTGTCCCCTATGGATAAATGTACTTGTCTCCTAAAAAGGCCTTTCAAAACTTAGTATTTTCTCCATGAACCCTTTTTTTTTGACCACTTCAACCTTCAATGACCTGTCTCTAAAAATTGTAGCCCCTATTGCCTATACCAGTCATTAGATACTGTCTTATGACATGTTTTGTTCTCTTAATTAATCTTGGGTCCATGTCTTATCTCTCTACCTAAAAAGGAAACTCTTTGAAAGAAGTAATATGTCTTTTTATCACTCATGATACCTTGCACATGTGGGAGCTCAGTGCTTATGGCATATCACCTGCCTAGAATGGCCCTGATCTGTTTATTTTAGCCACTCAGTGAGCACCTACTGAATGCCAAAAAGGGGAATTGGGGAATCTACAGAGACAAAAGATATTTTAATTATTTCGAATAACGGGATAAATCTTGAACTCAGATTTCTTCCAATAATGTGCAGCGATCTGGGAAAGCCATATATGGTGATAGCTTGTTGTGGAGGCAGATCCATAAAATTTTCTATAATGGCAGATAGCCTCCACACGTAAAACAATAGGACATTGGTCAAGGAAGTTATGGCATTTTCTCTTTGAAGTAATTCTATTTAGCCTTTTAAAATTATGCGGTGTAAGAATATTCATTGACATGGGAAAATGATCACTATAATGCAGATTTCAAAAGGAGCTATAACGGAGCATATATATCATTATTCCACTTAAACACAGATACACACATATACATATTTATAGCAAAGGAAAAAGATTAGATTGTAATAAGCCATATGTTAAAAATGGTTATCTCTGGGTGATAAAATTAATTTTGCTTTTCTTCTTTGTGCTTTTCTGTGTTATCTAAATCTTTTACATTAAGCATTTATTTCTTTTTGTGAATAAGAGGGAAATAACTTTTTAAACTACCACTGATCATATCAGTTGTCTCTTCCACTCGCCCTCTTCTCTTACTCCACTGCCCCTTCATCACACATTTAAAAGTGAGCAGATTTCTGCTGTTAGGTTTACAGTCAGTAGGCCTACCTGGAAGGTAGGTTCACATTGACGTGAGCAGACTCGTTGAGCAGCTCTTACCTTCAAGATGAGGTAAGCTGTTACTCAGTTAAGAGGAAATCTGAGATCCCTGCTCACCTTTTTGGGTTTCATGATGTGTAACACTCACCACAATCTTTCCAGGAGCCTGACATAAGATACTCACAGAAGAGGAAGATTGTTTTTCAGGCCAATCTGACAGCACCATCCCTCCTCATGCCCACCACCGTTTCCTTGCCCATGCAGGGAGACTTGTCTTCACTCAGGCATAAAGATGTTCTATGTGAATTTAGTTATAACAGTCTAACCGTGGGGCCAGAGGCTACTCTTCAGGTTTCTCAATAAATGGGCCAAAGCAAGCTATCTAAATATGATATACATTGTCTCCAAAATCTCAGGAAGCTCATCAAACCTTGTGCCGCGTCTTAGTGAGCTTAAGCTGCTCCTTGGAAGGAATTCACAAACTTTTCTAGAGGATTAAACTCCCTATTTTAGTTTGCTTGGCTGATCAAGCAAATACTATGAAATGGGTTGGCTTAAATGATGGGTATTTATTAGCTTAGGGTTTTGAGGCTAAAAGAAAGTCCAAATCAAAGCCTTATCAAGGTGAACACAAACTGGTCTTCCAGGGCTGGCTGCCCACAATCTTTGGCTTCTCTGCCATATGGCAAGGCACATGGTGGTGTCTGCTTGTCTCTCCCTTCTCTCCAGGGTTTTGTTGATTTCAGTTTCTTGCTTCCATGGCTTTCTCTCTCAGGTCTGTATTCATTCAGATTCTTATAATAGGATTAACATGCATCCTGATTGTGCTGAGCCACACGTACCTTAACTGAAGTAACCTCACCGAGAGATCCTACTTACAATTGGTACACACCCACAAGAATGGAGTAGAACAGCTTCAAACCACCACAATCCTGTTCTAAGGTCCTATCTGCATGTTATCATCACTGTAGGGACCAGCATGATGACTTATGGACATTAATGGTTGTATTAGTCAGGGTTCTTTTGGGAAACAGAATCAACAGGAGATATCTGTCAATAATATGAGATTTTATAAGAGTCTCTCACGTGACCGTGGGGATGCACAAGTCCAGGTTCCGCAAGCAGGTTGCAAACCAGGGGCTCCAATGAAAGTCCAATGAAAGGTCCTTAATGAGTTTCTGGGAGAAGTTGGCTGTCCAAAGATGAGCTGGGAGACTCTTTCTGAATGTTGAAATAACTTCCCCTTTAAGGCATTCAACTTATTGGATAAAAGCACCACCCTTTGCTGATGCAATCTCCCTGATTGATGCAGATATAACTAGCCATCCATGTAGTAAACTCACTGGTGATCTTAGTCCATAAATGCTCTTGCATTACAATTAGCCCAGTGCTTGCTGGACCAAACACCTGGACACAATTACCTAGCTGAGTTGACACATTAGCCTAACCATCACAACGGTCAAGTTGGATAACTGCGGACCATGGGCCAAATCCAGCCTGCAGCCGTTTTTGTAAATAAAGTTTTATTGGAACATAGCCACCCTCATTCATTTACATATTGTTTTTGACTGCTTCTGCACTCCAACATCAAAGCTGATTCATTGCAAGAGAGACCATATGGACTAAAGCCCAAAATATTTACTAATTGGCCCTTTACAGAAAAAAAAGTCCGCTGACCCCTGATCAAGATCCTGCAGGCTGGATTGTGATACAGAATCAGAAAATTGACATGACCCTGAGAAGAGAGTAAAGTTGTGCTTTTTATCCTTCAGGTGATGGCAAGCCTATTTATCAGAATGGAGAAAATGCCTTCTTCAGATCAGTAAGAAGAAGCTGTATTAATTTGTTTCAATAAAGAGATTATTTCTGAAACATCCAAAAAAATGGAAATCACTACCTTGTTAACTTTACCACAATCTACCACCATTCTCCATTCTATTTCCAAGCCAGGAGATCGAATGGGAGTATAACAGGAATCACCAAGTCTGTATTTCCCTGGTCTTTGATAATAGTACTAATCCTTGCAGTTCCACTAGGACTATTGTCTTGTTGCTCACTTACTATTTTATTAGGGAGGATAAACTCCAGTGGCATCCTCCTGGTTCTTCCTACCATAGTAACTATTTCATAGGTTAGGAAGCCAATGTGAAGATTCTAGTTTGCCAAAATTATGTACTCCAATAAGACTTTCAGGAACTGGTGCACTAACCACAGGATGAGTTTGGGGTCCCACTAGGCCTACCACAATTTGAACGACGGTCAAAACCTCATACTATCATCTGCCCCCAATTAACCTCCACTCTGGCAGATAAGAGTGGCATTGTGAGAGGCTACAGTTTTATCAGAGCCAGTTTCCAATTGTCTCTAAAAACTTGGGAAATTTCCCATCCTCCAGTGCACAGTTATTAGAGGACTGGCTTCAGAGAAGGCCAGGAGGAAGGTTTGCAGTGTCTATGTTTGATCAAACTGCAGCATCTTTTCTCAAATATCCCAGCCTCCCCTTCAGCCAAGGAGCTCTAAATGTGCCCACTAACTCCTGTTCAGGACTGTAATTGTCTAACGTGGTGCCTTGATTCAGACCACTGCTTGCTAGGCTTGGAGTTGGAGAGGGTGGGATATAATATCTTAGTGGTATGCCCACAGTTTATAGTCCTGGGAACCCCAAACTTTCCTCAGCAATCTATTCTTCTTGGGTCCACCACCAACATATTTGATAGATCAAATTCAGACTTTCTGTCTGTTGGGTTCCTTCCCATATGCTACGTCAATGGATTTCTAGCCCTTTGTCCTCATTTAGCATGAGCCAGCATTTGGTGCCCATTTCTATTGGGCAACTCAAGTTTCCATTAGATCATAACCTATGCTAATAGATTCTATATAGAATGTCTGCTAAGTAAATCCATATCAATCAATTTGGCCTGATCGAATTTGGGTTTTGCCCTCCTCAGTCAAACTTCTTCAAAACCCATTCCCACAAACACTGCCCCATTTTGTAGAATTTACTGGTTCCTGTGATACCTTTGATTTTAACTGCTGAACTTCTTTCCACATTAATTCTGTAGTTTAACCCTAGAACCAACATTGAGTTATCAGTAAAAATGATTACCAGTAGAAACCACTGAAGGTTTGGACAATGGGAAAAACACTTTCTCCTGAAAAGAAGTTATGGCACCTTTAGAGAAAGGAAGCATGTGAGGTAAATTCAGAAGGGTTTCAGAGTTTGGGATTCTCCAAGTCCACTACATACTCCTGATTTATCAACTATGGGCATTCTACTCTTTCTTCCACCTTACCATAACTGACATAATAGTAACTGTTGTGATTTGGAGCTACGTATCCTAGAAACCATGTTATTAACCAGATCCATTTTTGTGGATGTGAACCCATTGTAGGTAGGACATTTTAATGAGGTTGCTTCAGTTAAGGTGTGGCCCAACTTAATCAGGAGGGGTCTTAATCTTATTATTGGAATCCATTATAAGCAGAATGAAATTCAGACAACTCAAGAGAAAGCCAAAGAGGGAGCAGTCAGAAGCTGAAAGTCAATGGAACCTGGAATAGAAGGGAGAGACTGCTATGTGCATTGCCATGTGACAGAGGAGACTAGGACCAACGTTTACTGGCAGCCAGCCACAGAACAACAGTCTTCAGGGAGAAAGGATCACCTTGATGGAGCATTGATTTGGACTTCTGCAAACCTCAAAATTGTGAGCCAATAAATTGCCATTGTTTAAGCCAACTCAAGGCATAGTATTTGCTTCATCAGCCAAGGAAACTAAAAGAGTAAGTAAATGTATTAGTCAGCCAAAGGGGTGCTGATGAAAAGTACCCGAAATCTGTTGGCTTTTATAAAGAGTATTTATTTGGGGTAAAAGTTACAAGGCCCTAAGGAGTCCAACTCAAGGTACCATAGAAGTACTTTCTCACCAATGTCTGTTGCCACATTTTGAAGCAAGATGGCAGGCGATCTCTGCCTGGTCTCTCGGCCCTTCTTCTTAAGGCTCTGTGGGTCCAGCTTCTTCCAATCTCAGCTGTAGGCTGGCATAGGGCTCATCTCTTTTCCCAGGGCTTTAGCTGTTTGAGCCTTCTCCTTTCTGTCACATGGCAGGACCAAAGTGACCAAGTTCTCTCCTCTTTCATGTGTCTTCTTGAGTGAGTGCTCTGCCTGTTAATATCAGCCCACCAAGGGGGTGGGGACTCAACCCTGGGTCATGCCCTACTGACATGGTCAAATCAAGCCCCAAATCTTAACAGGTAATTTAATCAACATGTCAGCTAAATATAATGCATTCTAAGGGTCTCATGCCCAGAGGAACAGACTAGTTTACAAACATAATCTCTCTTTGGGGAATCTCAAACTGCCATACTCCAACCCCCAAAAGATATTACAATATTTAAAAAAAAAAAAAAAAACTTAAGTCATTAACAATGCTAAGTACAAAATCACATTACAATCAGTTTATAGAAATACAGTTTGTCTTGGGGCAAAGTCCCCACTGGCTGTAGACCCACAAAACTTACAAAACAATTTATCTGCTTCCAATATACAAAAGGACAGACATAGGATAAATATTTGCATTACCATAAGGAGAATTTGGGAGGAAAACATGAGTCACTGGTCCCCAATAGTTCTGAAAATGTACAGGGCAAACTCCATTAGACTTCAAAGTCATTCTTAAGATTATGGTATCTCAAGATTCATGAGGGCTCACCCTTTCCACAGGCTTGCCCAATGGCCACTTTCTTGGTTCCACCCTCACCAAGCATCTGGGTGGCAACTGAGCTCTAGACCTCACCTCCAAGAACATTGAGGTGATGGCCACTCTTTCCCCAATCTCTGGGGTATAGTCTCAACCCCCTTAGTACAGTGAGGTGGCAGCAACATTCTCCCTAATCTCTGGCATACAGGCTCAACCTTCTCAGAAAAGTGAGGTGGTGACCTGGCCTTCCCTAATCTATGAGGAAGAGGCCATAGAATAGGCCTCTCAGAGCAATGAAGTGTTGATCTCACTCTCCCCAACCTATGAGGAACAGACCCACCCCTCTCAGAGCACTGGGGTGGCAACCTCACTCTCCCCAACCCTTGGGGAATGTGCTCCACCATCTCTGTGGCCTGGGGCAGCAAAACTCTCCCTGAACAATGGGCTGGAACATCCACCCTCTTCAAACGCAGGGGCAAACTTACCCTCTCCATACACATGGGTGGGGTCCCACTCTTGGCCCAAGGAGATGCCTTAATTCCAGACCTCAGCTTCCATGGTTTTCTTCTTCAAGCTGTTTTCCCTTCTATCTCTTCCTTCCATGTCGCTTTTAGTCCAGGCTGACAGTGCTTTTGTTCATACAGATGTTGCCAAAAGCTTGTTGGTTTAGCATGCAGGAAGCAGGGGTCTAAAGCCATCAGACAGTAAGACTTTCCACAAGTCTTTCCTGGGTATTTGCATTTTCAATCCTGACTTACAAGTTCCAAGTTTAATTAATTCCTCAAATGGGGCACTATCATCTGGGAGCTTGATTTCCAGAGACTTGGAATTTCCAGAATCAGTTTCTTGTTTCTTTGTGCCCAAAAATTCAGCTCTCAGCGTATGTCTTTCATCTAACATTTTGCTATAAGCTGCAAGGAGAAGCCAAGCTGCATTCTCTGAGTTTACTTTGGAAATCTCTTCAGCTAAATGTCCAGGCTTGCCATTTTGCCTTCCAAATAACATTAAGAGCCAATCTTGCGGGAAGCGGCTGTGGCTCAATCAGTAGGGCTCCCGTTTAACATATGGGAGGCCCCGGGTTCGGTTCCTGGGGCCTCCTGGTGAAGGCAAGCCCGCCCGCACGGCGTGGTTAGCTGACCCAGCGAGCACAAGCAGCAAGGGGGGGATAAATGAATAAATAAATAAAATCTTAAAAAAAAAAAAAAAAAAAAAGAGCCAATCTTGCTAAGTTCTTTTCAGCTCTAAAACATGGATTGCCTTTCCTCCAGTTTCCAATAATAGTTTCATCATTTCCTTCTAAGACCTCATCAAAAGTCTCTTTAGCATCCATATTCCTACCAACAATCTCTTTAAAGCAATCTAGGCCTTTTCTATCAAGCATCTCACAATTCCTCCAAAAAAAAAAAAAATGCCCCATACCCATTTATAAAACCATTCCAGCATTTTTGGTAATTGTATCAGACTGTATCCCACTCTCCTAGTACCAAATTCTGTATTACTCAGTCAAAGGGGTGCTGATGCAACATACCAGAAATCTGTTGGCTTTTGTAAAGGGTGTTTATTCAGGGTATTTATTTGGGGTAAAAGTTACAAGGCCCTAAAGAGTCCAACTCAAGGTACCATAAGAAGTACTTTCTCACCAATGTCTGTTGCCACAAGTTGAAGCAAGACAGCAGGCAATCTCTGCCTGGTCTCTTGGATCTTCTTCCTCTTAAGGCTCTGTGGGCTCAGCTTCTTCTGATCTCAGCTGGCACAGGGCTGGCATAGGGCTCATCTCTTTTCCCAGGGCTTTAGCTGTTTGTGCCTTCTCCTTTCTGTCACATGGCAGGACCAAAATGACCAAGTTCTCTCCTCTTTCGTGTGTCTTCTTGAGTGAGTGCCCTGCCCGTCAATATCAACTCACCAAGGGGGGCAGGGACTCAGCCCTGAGTCATGCCCTACTGACATGGTCGAATCAAAGCCCTAATCTTAACAGGTAATTTAGTCAAGACATATCAGCTGAATCTAATGCATTCAAAGGGTATCACACTCAGAGGATCAGACCCGTTTATAAACATTATCTATCTTTTGGGGATTCATAAATAATGTCAAACTGCCACATTGAAATAGTATTTTCAGCTGGTAGAATTTGATTTTCAGGAATCTCACTCTACAGCTACAAGCAGTGAGTTATTATTTGGTCATGGTCACATAAATATACCATAATTCAACCTACTCCTTAAAGGAGTAGCTTTGAGCATGCCCACCCCTTTTTTCAGATTTAAAGATTTGAGCATAGCCACCCTTTTCTTTAAATTATTCAATGTCTTTTAAAATATAGCCCTGACATTCTCCAACCCAGGGGGTCTATGGCAGCAGCTACTTTTGTCCTGAACTTTATAGCTTTGTGCATATAGTCCCAGGCAGCACAGATGCTAACTTGAGTTATCTACTACAGTACTGTGTACTGTGGTCTGTTATTTTCTATCCTGAAATCTGAGTGGAAGTCTACCTGCCTTTTATCCCGTCTTGAACTGAAAAACAATTCCAAATACCTCTAGTTTCCCTGAGGACCTGCTGCTTGCAACACATTCTCTAAGGCTAAAAATGTTAGAGTTCTTTTGTTGTAAACAATGGAAACTAGCTCTGACCAACATAGGCAATAAGAAGGGGTTTACTGCACTCCCAGACTAAATAGACTTATTTCCAAATGCTTTCACCAGATGATGCAACAATAATTCCATTCTATCCATTTGTGTCTCTACCTAAGATCCACATTTCTGGGAGAGAGTTTGTTTGGCTAAACCTCAGAATATGGCCATGCCTGTGATTGAGAAGATGCCATTTTGCAAAGAAATGATGCTGATCAGACAGAGGAAAATATTGTACCCACCTTGCAAGACTACTATAAGAATAAAAAATTTTTGTAAAACACTTCGCAGAGTGCCTGGGACATGCTAACTGTTCTTATTTCAATTATTATCCACAAATCTAACTCTTTCTTTTCTTTCAAAGGGAGTGGCTGCAGGTTACTTTGAGGGAACTGCTTTCCTCCATACACATCTCTAACCAAATCAGTCTATTCAATATTCATTGGCCACCACTTCTGCTTTTATACTTTTGCTCATGGTAAACCCCAATTGGAACATTATTATTCACTTGACCTTTCTAAACATTTTTCAGAAAGCCTACCCCAAACACTTACTATCAAATCACTCATTAGATACTAAATTATATTGTTTTTCAAACTTTTATTTATATACTTTGTCTCCCTAACAATATTTGAGACTCTAGAGGACAGAGACTGTATTAATTTATGTTTATAACCCTATCCCTAAGCCATACTTGCACAAATAGAAGTTTTTCACTTTTAAGAGTGTTTATTGTTAGGAAAAGCCTGCCAGTTGCTCCCCAGTGTCCATTCTTCCATTCTCTCTTAGACAAAGAAACATGGGTAATATATTCAGTGGAAAATTAAATTTCCTGATTTCCCTTCCATCTAGAAGTAAACATGTGACAGTTGTAGGCATTAAGATGTAAGCAGAGGGAAACTGATGTGGCTCAAGAGGTTCGGTGTCCATCTACTATATGGAGGGACTGGGGTTCGATCCCCAGGACCTCCCAGTAAAAAAAAAAAAAAGATGTAAGCAGAGACTGAGACCCAACATGGTGACAGAATAGGAAGCTCTGACAATCAACTCATCCCACAGGGCAACTAATAATTAATCAAGATCTGTCTGGATCAACTGTTTGGGGGACTCCGGAGACCAGAAGGACACAGTGCACCATCCAGGGAAGAACAGGAAGAAGAAACTGACTATCTGTGGGGAAGATTCATGAGTAGATCCTTCCATGTTGCAGAGGTGGTTGTCCAACCCCTCTGGTGAGGCGAGCCACCTCCAGACCTGCTCCCAGGCTGGAAGCAGAAGCTCTCTTGCCCAAAAGCAGGAGAGGGAAAATAACCAGGCACCAACTTCAGCTTTTGATTGGCAAATTCAGCTACCTGGATTACAATCTTGAGCACAGCTGAGGTTTAAACCTACCCAAGCCACCAAGAAGCCAGCAGCATTTGTGCTGTCTCCACCCCTGGCTTGACTAGAAGCAGCGGTGACTGAAAAATACACCAGTTCCCTGGGGTGGTAGGGATCCAGTGCACCCAGTTTGGAAAGCCACTGCTTAGGCGCCCACACCCAGCAGGAATGGAATTAGGTGCAGTCTGAACACTTTCTCAGGGAAGAGCAGGCAGATTCACACTGGGCCCCAAGGCATCCTGGAAGGAGAGGACATGTGTACTCTCTCGTGGACAGTACAGGCAGATTCACCCTGTCCACCTTAAAAGGGCTGTTGCAATCTCATCCCCAAAGTGCCCCAGGAAGTAGGAGAAGGGAGAGCCTCTGATCACTCTCTCTCAAGACAGTTCAGGCAGTCACCTCGCCCACCTGGGTGGGGTGGGGGGCAGCACAGGGAGTGGCAGTTGATTAGAGAACTCAGGTAAGGGGCTGGGAACTGTGTAAAAGTTTCATCCGGGGTAGGCTGGCAACCTCAGCCTCAACCATGCCCAAATCAGGAGATAGTTCAGCTGAGAATTAAAGGCACAGAATAACCTTAGGGCAGCAAGGAACAAATGGATAAAGAGTGCTACCTGCTGGGTACTTTAAGAAAGCCTAGATTGGGGAAGATATCAAAGAGAAGATTGGAAGCCTTTAGGGTCTCTTCTCCAGAGCACAGTGGAATTGATCTATATTCCCTTCAAAGGTCCTCTGAACCTATTTTGACTGGGAAATCAGAGCTGGGGATGTTGTCTCCAGGTGGATACTCCTACAAAAATTAGCCCTCTAGGAAATAGCAGTGAGAGAAGACTAAAAGAGTATTAAAAATGTACAGAAGCAAATAAAAAACAAACAGAACAGACTAACATTCACAGAAAAGAAACAGAGGAAACTTTGGCAAAAAGCCAACCAATAAGAAAGACAGGCTAAAGAGAGAAACTGAACACAGAATAAACACATAAAAAATGAGATGCCAAGATGCCAGCAAAAAATTACAGGCCATACTAAAAAACAGGAAGATATGGCCCAACCAAAGGAACAAATTAAACCTTCAGATGAAGCATAGTATTTGAGACAACTAATCACAGATATCCAAACAAATCTCCCTAAAAAATTCACTGAGATGGCTAAAGAGATTAAAGATATTAAAAGATACTGGGTGGGGAAGTGGATGTGGGTCACGCAATTGAGCTCCTATCTACCACATGAGGGGTCCCAGGCTTGACTACCAGTGACTTCTTGACCTAAAGAAGATGAGCAAGACAGTGAGCTGATACGATGAGCTGGTGCAGTAAGCTGGCTCAACAAGATGATGCAACAAGAGACACAAGGAGGAAAACATAATGAGAGACACAACAAAGCAGGGAATGGATGTGGCTCAAGCAATTAGGCACGTCCCTCCCACATGGAAGTTCCCAGGTTTAGTTCCCGGTGCCTCCTAAAAGGAAGATGAGCACACAATGAACAGACACAGCAAAAGCAAACAAAGAAGGGGTGGGGAGAAAAAAATAAAATAAATCTTTTAAAAAAAGACTGGTTGGACACAAAGAAGAATTTAAAAGTTTGCAAAGAAAAGTAACAGATTTTACAGCAATGAAAGACACAATGAAAGAGATTAAAAATACATTGGAATGCGAATATTCTCGCTGACCTGATTTTGTGCTAATCAGGGTAGGCTAAACATCAGCTATATTAGAAACCATGCATGTGTCCGAAGACCTAGTTTTCCTCCCTAGGTCTGGTTTGTAGAATGCTGGCGATAAACTAAGCCTAATTTATTATATGACCATCTGTATGGGAAAAGACTGTAACTTTGGGTATCTTTGGTCAACCTTAAGAGATATAGCAGGTGGACAGATGTGGCTCGGGTGGTTGGGCATCCGTCTCTCAAATGGAGGGACCTGGGTTTGATCCTCTGGACCTCCTGGTAAAATTGAAAAAAGAAAAATATAGAAGGCGCATGGGCCACCAGACCACCAGGTCCCGTGCACGGATGCACCACCAGGCCCTGCACATGGGTGAGCTGCCATGCCCCATAACAGGAGAGTGACACAAGAGACAGCCAAGATGAGATGCACTGAAAAACCAGGAACTAAGGTGGCATAGGCAGTAGGATGCCTTTCTCCTACATCGGAGATTCCAAGGATTGAATCCCAGTGAAGACAGGAGGAGAAGGATGAGAAGAGAGGGCAGGAAATGGACACAGAGAGTTGTCCAGTGAGTGGACACAGAAACAGCAAAAATGGGGGGGGGGCTAAAAATGGATAAAAGTAAATAAATAAATCCTTTTAAAAACGTATAGGGGAGGAAGATATGGTCTAGATAATGCTCTTTCATGATTTGTTAACAAATGTTTGACAACAATGCAGGGTGTTTGTGTGTGGGGAGTGATGTGTGGGAGCCCTGTATGATGTTATGTATGTTTGTTTTGTAAGTTCATGAGGTTTACTGAACACTTATAGTTTATCTATGTTCATGTATGAATGATACACTTCAATAAACTGTTCTAAAAAAAATACATTGGAGGGGAGGGTGTGGATGTAGCTCCAGTTGCTGAGCACCTGCTTCCCATGTATGAGGTCCCAGGTTCTATCCCTGGTTCCATCTTTAAAAATAATAAAATAAAATAAAACACATTGGAGGCATATAACAGCAGATTTGAATTGGCTGAGGATGGAATAAGTGAGGTGGAAGACAGAACATCTGAATTTGAAAAGACAGAAGAGACAGAGAAAAGAATGGTAAAAATGGAACAGGCTCTTAGGGAATTGAATGACAATGTGAAATGCACAAACATATGCATTATAGATGTTCCAGAAGGAGAAGAGAACGGAAAAAGAGCAGAAAAAATACTTGAGGAAATAATGACCAAAAATTTCCCAATCCTTATGAAACACATGTATCAATACCCAAGAAGGACAATTTACCCCAGAGTCAACCCAAATAGACCTACTCTGAGACACCTACTATTCAGAATGTTAGATGTCAGAGATAAAGAGGGAATTCTGAAAGCAGCAAGAGAAAAACAATTCATCACATACAAGGGATGCTCGGTAAGATTAAGTACCGATCTTTCATCAGAAGCCATGGAGAAGAGAAGGCAGTGGTTTGATATATTAAAGGTTCTGAAAGAGAAAAACTGCCAGCCAAGAATTCTATATCTAGCAAAACTGTCCTTCAAAACTGAGGGGTAAGTTTAAAGTCTTCAGAGACTAAAAGAGTATGTCACCAAAAGACCAGATTTACAAAAGATACTAAAGGGAGTGCTACAACTTGAAAGGAAAAGACAGGAGAGAGGCCTGGAGAAGAGTATAGAAATGAAGATTATCAGATAGGGTAACAAAAATGGAAAAAAAGATAATAGTAAGATAGGTCATTTGAAAGCCAAAAGATATAATGGACAAAGTAAGCAATGTCTTTACAGTAATAACATTGGATGTTAATAGATTGAACTTCCCAATAAAAACATGATACTGGCAGAATGGATTTTAAAAATTCAGTCATCAATATACTATCTACACACAAGGACACAAATAGATTGAAAGTAAAAGGTTGGAAAAAGATATTCCACACAAACAATAATCAAAAAAGAGCTAGAGTAGAGATACTAATATCAAACAAAACAGACTTTTAATATAAAACTGCTATAAGAGATGAAGAAGGACATTGTATATTAATAAAAGGAGAAATTCAGCAAGAAGAAATAACAATAATAAATATTTATGCACCTCACCAGGGTACCCCAAAATACACGAGGCACAAACTTGTAAAACTGAAGAGAGATTTAGGTGTCTCTACAATAATAGTTGGAGAATTCAATACAACACTCTCATCTTTGGGTAGAATGACTGGACAAAGGATCAGTAAGGAAACAGAGAAATTGAATAATATGATAAATGAACTAGACCTCACAAACATATATAGAACATTGCACCCCAAAACAGCACTTTTCAAGTGCTTATGGATCTTTCACCAGGATAGACCACTTGTTGGGTCACAAAACAAGTCTCAATTAATTTAAAAAAAATGAAATTATACAAAGCACTATGATCATAATGGAATGAAGCTGGAAATCAACAACAGGTGGAGAAAGGGAAAACTGACAAATGTATAGAGGTTAACAACACACTCAAACAATCAGTAGGTCAAAGAAGAAATTGCAAAAGAAATCAGTACATATCTTGAGACAAATGAAAACAAGAACACAACATATCAAAACCTATGGGATGGGGGAGGGGCAAGATGGTGGCTGAGTAAGAAGTTCCAAGAGTCAGCTCATCCTAGAGGGGAGTTAGTAATCACCCGGAGCTATCTAAAGCACCTGTTTGGGGGGCCCAGGAGACCAGAAGAGCACCCTGCAACATCCTTGAAAGAATGGAAGGAGACTGCCCATCTTCAGTGAAGTAAGGTGAGTAGACCATTCCATGCCACAAAGGTTGGTGCTCATCCTCCACTGGTGGTAGAAGCTGCCTCAGGAGCTATTCCGTGGCTGGAGTTGGAAGCTCCATTTCCCAAAAACGGGGGAGGAAGAAATGGAAGACCACTGACTTGAGCTACTGATTAGTAAATATGGCTGGCTAAAGTAAAATCCTAAGAACAGCTCAAGTTAACCAGTCCAAGTCAGAAAAAGGCTGGTAGCTGCCATTTTAACTCTGCCGCCAGCATGAAGGGAAGCAGAGCTGACTGAAAATCACAGTGATGGTAGGTACCAGCTTCTTTTCACCCAGATCAGACTGCAGACCTAGCCTAGGCTCCGGCCACACCTCTGGCAGGAAGGAAGCTGGTGGGACCTGCACCAGCCTCTCTGGGTAACTGCAGGTACATTTGGCTGGCACAGACTGAATCGTCAGACACCTGGGGCTCCATCCCCAAACCCTAATAGGATAAGAGGGGAGCTGTGTTTCCTCAGCCTCTCTGGGCAACTGCAGGCACTTTCATGCTGCATGAACTGGTTTGTTGAGTGCCTTCGTCTCCATCTCCATCCCCACCCTCCTCCCTGTAGGAAAGGAGGAAGCTGGTGTTTCCTTAGCCTATCTAGGTAACTGCAGGTGCTTTTGGCTGCACAAACTCAACTGTTGGGCACCTGTGGCTCCACCCCCACCCATGATAGGACAAGAAGGTGTGATGTTTCCTCAGCCTCTCTGGATAACTACAGGTGCTTTTGGTCCACACAGACTGAATAGTCAGACACCTGTAGCTCCATCCCCACCCTCAAGTAGGATAGGAGGAGGTTGGTGTTTCCTCAGCCTTTCTGGGCAACAGCAGGCACATTTAGGCAGCACAGACTGGACTTTTGGGTGCCTGTGGATCCACCCTCACCCCCTAATAAGATAGGAGGGGGCTGGTGTTTCCTCACCCTCTCTGGGCAATGGCAGGCAATTTTGGCCTACATGGACAAAACTGTTGGGAAACTTTGGTTCCATCCCTACCCCCTAAAGCAGGAGTTCTTAAACCTTTTTTATCCCATGGACTCCTTTGCCAGTCAGGTGAAAACCACAGGGCCCTTATAAGTCCACACTATACTGTGTATTATTGAATAAATATATCACACCTGCACCAACATGTCCCTATAAGAATAAAGTTTGTTTTGAATTTTCAATTTAAGCTCATGAACCCCCTGAAATCTTTCCCCAGATGCCTTGGGGGTCCATGGATCCCTGGTTAAGACCCTCTGCCTTAAAGGGCAGAAAGAACAGAACTCCTTCAGTTTCTCTGGGCAACTGCAGGTGCATTTGGCCCACACAGATTAGATTGTTGGGCATTCCAGAGGGTCCATCCTCTTCCATGGCAAGGAAGGAGGGGGGCTGGTGCTATGTCAGTCTACCTGGGCAACTGCAGTCATTTTGGACCCACAAAGCACAGATTGTTGCCCACACCTGCAGTTCCATCCCTGCCCCAGGCAGGGGAGGAAGGGGCATGAAGCTTCATCAATCTCTCCAAGCAACTACAGACGGTCTTGCCCTGCACAACTTGGATTATTACACATGGCTGCAGCTCTGTCACTACCCCTGGCAGAGAAGAAAGGTGGGAGACTCTTCATCAGTCCCTGGGGCAGTGTAGGCAGCTTCAGCCTCCACAGCATACAGTACTAACTACACCCTCAGCTCCTACTACACCACCAGTAAGGGAGAAATGGCAAGAAAGTCCTAAATTAAAGAGAGAAACTGCACCCAGAATAAATATATCTAGTAAGCCAGATGCCAAGACACCAATGAAAATTTAAAATCCATACCAAGAAACAAGAAGACATGGCCCAGTCAAAGGAAAAAAATAAGCCTCCAGATGACATAAAGGAGTTGAGACAACTAATCATAGATGTTCAAACAAATCTTAATAAATTCAATGAGATGGCTAAAGAAACTAAGGGTATTAAGAAGACACTATTAAGGACAAAGAAGAATTTGAAAGCATACATATAAAAACAGCAGATCTTATGGGAATGAAAGGCACAATAAATGAAATTAAAAATACATTGGAGGCATATAACAGCAGATTTGAGGAGGCAGAAGAAAGGATCAGTGAGCTTAAAGACATGGCCTCCAAAAGCGAAGAAACAAAAGAACAGATGAAGAAAAGAATGGAAAAAATTGAACAGGGTCTCAAGGAACTAAATGGCAGCCAGAGATGTGCAAATATACATGTCATGGGTGTCCCAGAAGGAGAAGAGAATACTTGAAGCAATAATGGTAGAAAATTTCCCAACCTTATTGAAGGTTGGATATCTGTGTCCAAGAAGTACAACATACTCCCATCCAAATAAATCTGAATAGACCAACTCTGAGACACTACTAATCAGAATGTCAAATGTCAAGAACAAAGAGAGAATTCTGAGAGTGGCAAGAGAAAAGTGATGCAAAACATATAAGGGATATCCAATAATATTAAGTGCTGATTTCTCATCAGAAACCAAGGCGGCAAGAAGGCACTAGTATGATATATCTAAGATACTACAAGAGAAAAACTGCCAGCCTAGAATATTATATCTGGCAAGATTGTCTTTCAACAATGAGGGCAAGTTTAGGATATTCACAGATAAACAGAAACTGAAAGAGTTTGTAACCAAGAGATCAGCTTTGCAAGAAATACTAAAGGGAGTGCTACAGCCTGAAAAGAAAAGTCAGGAGAGAGAGGCTTGGAAGAGATTCTAGAACTGAAGATTATATCAGTAAAAGAAACTAAAAGTGTAAAAAGAGTGTTGAAAATAAAATATGACATATAAAACCCAAAGATCAATACAGGCGAAATAAGAACTGACTTTACAGTAATAGCATTGAATGTTAATGGATTAAACTCCCCAATCAAAAGACACAGACTGGCAAAATGGATAAGAAAAGATTAGCCATCTATATACTATCTACAAAAGACTCACCATAGGCACAAAGAACCAATGGGTTGAAGGTGAAAGGCTGGAAAAAGATATTCCACACATACAGTAACTTTTAAAAAGATTATTGTTTATGGATGCTCATGTATGAATGATAAACTTCAATTTTAAAAGTTTAAAAAGAAAATATGTGATTAAGGTAAGGGTCTTGAGGTGGAAGATTATCCTGGATTATATCCAGTTGGGTCCTAAATGCTGTCACAAGTGTCCTTTTAAAAGAGGCACAGAGAGAGATTTGACACAGAGGAAGAGGAGAGGCAATGTGGCCAGGGACACAAAGATTGGAGTGATGCAGCCACAAGCCAAAGAAGCCAGCAGCCACCAAAGAGGAAGAGGCCAAGAAGAGATTCTCTCCTAGAACCTCCAGAAGGACCACAGGCCTACTGATACCTTGGTTTTAGCCTGGTGACACTGATTTCAGACTTGTTGCCTTCAGAACTATGAAAGAATAAATTTCTATTGTTTCAAGTGACCAAGTCTGTGGTGATTTATTACAGTAGCCATAGGACATTAATACAACTTGAATTGCCATTCTACTTCTCTTCTAACTGGGGACTCTATTTTCTTCTACAAACCACCTGTTTTACCATCACAACTCCTGCCTCCCAACATCTCATGCCAGGCACATCACAAATGCTCAAAAGATATTTGTTAAATATTTGAATCCATGCATTTCCCTGTGCCAACTAAGACAAAAATTTTCTCAAACAATATACACACGAATAAAACAAAAAAGAAAACAGTATACACATGATTAATAAACAACTGTGTGACACAGATGAAAAGCTAGCTGTAACATTTTGATATGGTTTATGAATTCCAAAAATAGATATTGGATTATGTTTGTAAACTGGTCTGCCTGAGGTTTCACTTTTACTTGATTAAATTATGATTAGGGCTTTGATCCAGCCACATTAGTAGGGTATTGAGTCCCTGCCTCTTGGTGGGTGGGGACTCACAGATAAAAGACATGGCAAAGGACAGAGTTGAGAGTTTTGAGCTGGAGCCCGGGAAGTAAGCATACAGAGGAGGAGAGCACCTAAGCCTGGAGAGAATCAAGCCCTGGGAACAGAGACAGAGCCTGTCACCTGATAGTCTACAGCTGGCCTGGTGGAGAGATCAGGGCAGCTGAGAACATAGAGAAACAAGCCCTGGGAAGAGAGGAAGCCTGAACTCTTGGCAGACCTTGGCAGCCATCTTGTTCCAACATGTGGCAACAGACTTTGTTGAGGGAAGTAACTTATGCCTTATGGCCTGGTAACCGTAAGCTCCTACCCCAAATAAATAGCCTTTATAAAAGCCAATAGATTTCTGGTATTTTGCATACCAGAAATATGCCTTTGGCTGACTAATACACTAGCTTATAGGGGGAGTGCACAAAATAAATTCAAAGGACCAGCTTGAGTTGGCAAGAACCAAGGATCCAGAAAGTGTATCAGTGAAAAGAAAGGAAATACTGCAGGTAGCTTGAAGTGAGGTAAGAACTTTGGGCTTCCTCCTTTTAGGCAATGGAGAGCCACTAAAGGTTGTTGAGCAGGAAAGTGACATAAATGAAAGTGATCTCTGAGGAGGATGAGGCTGTTGCCAGTGTATGGCCTAGACTGCAGGGAAGGTTGGTAGCAGAAAGAGCATGCAGGGGAATATTGCAAGTGTGGGCTGCAAGAAATGGCCAAACTAGTGAGGAGCCAGTGGAAATCATGATTTGTGAGGGAATCTGCAGTGCAAAAATTGACAGGACACTTACTTAAAAGATAAAAGTCCTGTGTGTATTCTAATCCCAGCTATAACTATCAGCTCTACTTGACCTTTATTTGACCTTAGGTAATTAACTGCTCCACACTTCAGTCTCATCTGTAACATTTTAAGAAGATACGGGAAGCGGCTGTGGCTCAATCAGTAGGGCTCCCGTTTACCATATGGGAGGCCCTGGGTTCGGTTCCCGGGGCCTCCTGGTGAAGGCAAGCCCGCCCGCACGGCATGGTTAGCTGACCCAGTGAGCACAAGCAGCAAGGGGGGGATAAATGAAAAAAAAAAAAAAAAAAAAAAGAAGATGAAGAATACTTTATATAGATGAAAAAAATCATATAAAAATTGCACTTCCCTCTTCTTTCTTCTCAATGTCTCTTCTATTGTTGTTGTGGTGGTTGTTTTTCTAACTTACACATCTCCTAAACCTTCTTGAAAGGATGATGCGGCAGTTTGAGATTACTTATGAATTCCAAAAAGAGAAATTATGTTTGTAAACTGGTCTGTTCCTCTGGATATGTTTACCCTTTGATTGATTTAAATTCAAAGGCTTTATGTTTACTTGATTAAATCATGATTAGGGCTTTGATTCAACCATGTCATTAAGACATGCAGGGTTGAGCCCCCACCACCTTGGTGGGCTATATAAATGGACGCTCAATCAAGAACACAGAAGTAGTTACACAGGGAAGACACACTGAGGAAGAGAGACAGCTTCATAGACACAGCAGAGGCCCTGGGAAAAGAGATGAGCCATTCACCTGATAGTTTACAGCTGACCTTGTGAAGAGACCAGAGCAGCCGAGCACAGAAAGAAACAAGCCCCAGGAAGAGAGACGAGCCTTATGCCAGCCTACAGCTGAGATGGGAAGAAGCTGGACCCATGGAACCTTAAGAGGGAAGAGGAAGGCTGAACCTTCACAGATGTCGCTCACCATCTTGCTTCAACATGTGGCAACAGAGTTTGGTAAGGAAGTAACCTAGAGTTGGACTCTTTAGGGCCTTGTATCTGTAAGATTTTACCTCAAATAAATACCCTTTATAAAAGCCAGCAGATTTCTGGTACTTTGCATCATCACCCCTTTGGCTGACTAATACAGAATTTGGTACTGAGAGTACCAAATTTGTAATTACCAAAATGCTGGAATGGTTTTGTAAATAGGTAAGGAGTAATTTTTGGAGGAATTGTGAGATGCTTGATAGAAAAGGCCTAGATTGCTTTGAAGAGACTGTTGGTAGGAATATGGATACATGACAAAAGTCTACATTAGGAGAAAGCTCCAAAGTATTATATGAGTCAAGATGTGCTAATGGAACTACTGACAGATACATACGGTGTCACTCATTATAAATTGTGTTGCATTATTTCCATTGTCACTTGGCAGCTCCATCTAATGTAAGTAGTTGTAAGAGCAGTTTAAATATATGAATCTCAAGAAAAGTTTATCCTATGTGTTTTAGTTTGTTAATGGCTGCCAAGACAATATACCAGAAATGGGTTGGTTTTTACAATGGGGATTTGTTAACTTATAAGCTTACAGTTCTGAGGCTGTGGAAATGTCCAAATCAAGTCTTCATCAGGCGATGCTTTTCTCCCTGAAACCAGCTGCTAGAGATCTTGGACTCCTGTCACATGGCACAATGGCAGTTTCTGCTGTCTCTCCCTTCTCTTCTGGGACTCACTGCTTTCAGTTTCTGACTTCCTCCAGCTGTCTCTCTGCTTCTGTGTCTTTCTCTCTTCTCCTATGGCTTTCTCTCTCCTGGGTTCCATGGATTTCAGCTTCTTGCTCTTGTGGTTTTTCTCTCTCAGCTTCTGGGGGTTCCTCACTGAGCTCTCCATAGTCATCCTGTTTAGGAAGAACTTAAATAGAAGGATTAAACCCACCCTGGGCTATGCCTTACTGATGTAATCTAATCAAATGGCCTTTAACTAAATCTAAACAAAAGATCTCACTTACAATAGATTCACACCCACAAGAATGGATAAATTTAAGAATATAATTTTTTTTTTCTGGAATCCACACAAGCCTCAAACTACCACACTATGAGACTAGCAAGGAAAGGAGGAGAAGGACAATAAAAGGAAGAGAAGGAAGAGTCAGAAAAAGCAAAGCAGAAGAGATGGAGAAGAAGAGTGACAACTCTAAAGAGTTCAACTCAAGGTTACTTTCTTACCAAACCCTGTTGCCATGTGTTGAAGCAAAATGGTGGGCGACATCTGCAAGGGTTCAGACCTCCTTCTTCCTCCATAGTCCTGGCTTCTTCTGATCTCAGCTGTAGACTGGCATAAAGCTCATCTCTCTTCCTGGGGCTCATTTCTTTCCATGCTCAGCTGCTCTGTTCTCTTCACAAGATCAGCTGTAGACTATCAGGCTCACCTTTCTTCCCGGGGCCTCTGCTGTCTCTATTCTTGTGTTCTCCTCCTGTGTGTCTACTTCCATGTGAGAATCTGTTTTATCAGCCCAAGGGGGCTGGGACTCAACACTGAATTACACTCAAATGATGTAGTTGAATCAAAGCCCTAATCTTAACATAATTTAATCAAATACATCTTAGCTGAATCTGATACAATCAAAGGGAATCTATCACACAGAGAAACAGACCAGTTTACAAACACAATCAATATCTCTTTTTGGAATTCATAAATAATATCAAACTTCTACACCATGTAAAGATTTAATTGTGAGATGTGAAGCAACATAGATGTCCCAAAGTAGGAGATTATTAAACAAATTATGTACATTTATACAGTGAATAAAATGCAGCCATTAAACATGAAACCATGCCACACATCTATGGCCAATTTATTTATTTATTTTTATTTTTTATTTTTTTTAAAGATTTTATTTATTTATTCATTTATCCCCCCCTTGCTGCTTGTGCTCGCTGGGTCAGCTAACCACGCCGTGCGGGCGGGCTCGCCTTCACCAAGAGGCCCCAGGAACCGAACCCAGGGCCTCCCATATGGTAAACGGGAGCCCCACTGATTGAGCCACAGCCGCTTCCCCAATTTATTTTTGACAATGAAGCAAAGTTCACTCAGTGGAGAAAGAATAGTCTCTTTGACAATACTGGGAAAACTGAGTATCCAAGAACGAAAGTGGATTCTACCTCACACCATATACAAAACTTAATTCAAAATAGACCAACAATATTGAGATAGAGAGAGAGAGATAGTAATACCTAGAGAAACTACTAAAAATGTCTAGACAGAGATAAACTCCAAAATACTATAGATAAATCAATGAAACTCTAAAAGTGTTCAAGTAATCCAACAGAAGAGAAGAAAAAGAAAACTGAGAAACAAAACCCAGAGAACAAAGAGAAAACTAAAATAGCAGACATAAACCTTAACATATAAATAATTAAATGTAGATGGTGTAAACATATCAATTAAAAGACATAATAGCAGAGTAGTTTTTTTTAAATGATCCAACCATGTGTTTCCTATGTTTGAATTCACTTTAAATATAATGATATAAGCAGATTGAAAGTAAAAGGATAGAAAAAAAGTTATATTATGCCAATATTAATCAATGGAAAGTAGAAATAACTATATTAAATTAACATCATATAAAATAGATTTCAGAGAAAACTTTTTACCACTGACAGAGGACATTGTATAATAATAAAATGGTCAAGCCACAAAGAAGGCATAGCAATCCTAAATATGGATGCACCAAACAACAGAGATGCTATGTGAAACAAAACTGATGGAACTGAAAGGAGAAACAGACCAATTAAATCAGAAGCAGAGACAGGGTTTGAAGAAGGAGAAGGATATCTTTGATTTGGGGGAGTGTGAACTGCATGCAAAACCAACAAAGATTTTTGTGAGATCTGTATGAACAAAACCATTGTCAGCCTGTACTAAAAGTGACAGAAAAGAGAGAGATTGAAAGAAAAACAACTTCAAGGGCAGATCTGTGGAAGCTGAGGTCTGAACTTATGATATCTTCTCAGGCCAAGAAAGGGACCCTACCCATGTGTACAGAAAAGGTAAGTTTCCCTGTCATTTGAAGAGGGTGGGCCTTCCACCCTGTTGTTCAGGAAAAGCTCTGCTACCCCAGGCTTCAGAGAAGATGGAGGACATTCCCTGGGAGTTGGGAAGAGTTTGGTTGCCACCTCACTCTTCTGTGGGAATTGGGCCTGTGCCCCAGAGATTGGGGAGAGTGAGGTTGTCACCCCGGTGTTCCTTGGAGGGTGATGCCTAGAGCTCAGCTGCCACCCAGATGCTTGATGAGGGTGAGGCTGAAATGATGGACATTGGGCAAGCCTTTGGAAAGGGTGGGGCTACCACTCCAAGCCCCAAGGAGATGACTCTCAGACTTTGAAATCTAATGGAGTATGCCCTGCAGGTTTTTGGAACTGTTTGGGACCCATGACCCCTGTTTTCCTTTCAATTTCTCCCTATGGTAATGAGAATGTTTATCCTATTAATGTCCCTCCTTTATATAATGGAAGCAGATAAATTGTTTTGTAAGTTTCACAGGTCCACAGCCATAAGGAAAATTTTGCCCCAGAGCAGACTGTGTGCCTGTAATTGATTTTTTATGAGATTTTTGTAGTTAGCATTGTTACTGAAATGATTTAAAGCTTTTGAAATATTGTGATGGAGTGAACGTATTTGCATATGGAAAGAGCATGCCTTTCTGGGATCCAGAGGGTGGAATGTGACAGTTTGAAACTGGGTGGATCCCAGAAGTTCATGTCCTTAGAGCTAATCCATTCCGATGTGTGTAAACCCACGTAGATGTGACCTTTTGATGAGATTCAGTTAAGGGACCTTCCTTTTGACTGGATCACTTCAGTTGGGCATGACCCGGGGTGGGTCTTGATCCTTTTACTGGAGTCCTTTATAAATAAGAGAAACATGCAGAAACATCGAAAAAAGCTACAGAGATGAAGTAACCCCAAGAGGCTGAGACAGAGGTCCTGGAGGCCAGAGGCTGGAATCAGCAGAGCACAGAAGCATGGAAAGAGACCCCTGAGAGGCTGAAAGAGACAAAGTCTGGAGCAGAGGGGAGAGACGAGCCATATGCCTGATTGCCCACAGCAGAGCTCAGGGAGAAAGCATTTTTAAATGACACGGCCATGTGCCTGACCACCCATAGCTGCAAATTGGTGAGCCCACATCTCTTGATAATGACTTGATGTGGACATTTCTACAGCCTCAGAACTGTAAGCTTTTAACCTAATTCCATTATAAAAGCCAGCACACACACACACAAAAAAAAAAATAAAATAATAAAAACTTTTTAAAAGTGTGTTGGTGGATGCAGGCTATCATGAGCCAGCTCCTGGATGATTATGACCCCTATGCAGTTGAAGAGCCCAGCCATGAAGAGCCGGCTCTGAGCAGCTCTGAAGATGAAGTGGATGTGCTTTTACATGGAACTCCTGACCAAAAACGAAAATTTATCAGAGAATGTCTTACTGGAGAAAGTGAATTGTCTAGTGAAGATGAATTTGTAAAAGAAATGGAAGCCGAATTAAATTCCACCATAAAATCAATGGAGAACAAGTTGTCCTCTCTGGAAACAGGGTCTTCCTCAGGAAGTGGGAAAGCTGGAACAGTTCCTACAAGGTACTATGATGATATATATTTTTATTCTGATTCTGAAGATGAAGACAAAGTAGTACAGGTGTCCAAGAAGAAAAAAAAGAAATGACACAAGATTCCACCAAATCATGAATTACTCCATGATCCTGAAAAAGATAAAAAAGATCAGGCCTGGGTTGATGCACAGAGAAGGGGTTACCATGGTTTTGGAATACAGTGGCTTGTTCCAAATAGTGATGCTGTCTTGAATTGCTCTGCCTGCATGACCACACTGGGCCTTGATTGCCAAAGGCATGAATCATACAAAACTCAGTATAGAGCAGTGTTCGTGATGAATTGTTCTGTCAACAAAGAGGAGGTTTTAAGATACAAAACCCCAGAGAACAAGAAGAAAATGTGGGGCCATAAGAAGTTGAAGTCCATCTGCTCTACAGAGCAGGCGGAGACAGAAGTGGAAGAAATCTATCACCCAGTCATGTGCACCAAATGCTCCACTGAAGTAGCAGTCTACGATAAGGATGAAGTCTTCCATTTTTTCAATGTTTTAGCAAGCCATTCCTAAATAGCATATTTGGCATTCAATTGCCCAATACTAGGTATAAGGCAAATATGGACAGTTATTTTTCTCCTGCCTGTTCCTATTATTAAATGACATTTTGAATTGTTATTTGAGGAAGCAGTATTTCATTTTTATGAAAGAATGGTTATTTGCCTTCAGTCTGTTCCCCTCCACTCCCCCTCCCTCCAGCACTGATGGGACTGATTATTTGTTTCCTTTTTCATGACATTTGGAAACTGTGGGGCTTTTTACTTATTAAAACTCTTTAGAATGAAAAAAAAAAAAAGCCAACACATTTCTGGCATATTGCTCCCAGCAGTCTTTAGCAAACTAAAACAAGGAGGGAGGATAAAGTGCTATGGAGCTTGGTTCAGACGTAAGCAATTCATGAATGGGGAATGTTAGACTCTCAAAGGGAAGGAGGAGAGCACTGGGCACTTAGGAAGAGAGATGTGACAAGTGAAAGTCACTTTACAATGTCCCAAAGACTAGTCCTGTCACTTCCTTTCCAAGACTGGTTTACTTTTTTTTTCCTTCCTTCTTAAAAATCTGGCTGTGGCAGTTTGATGTAATTATGAATTCCAAAAATATAATTGAATCATGCTTGTAAACTGATCTGTTAATCTGGGCATGATTAGGTTAGGATTAGGGCGTTGAGCACCACCCCTTGGTGGGTGGGGAATCAAATATAAAAGGCAAGGCAAAGGACAGTTGAAGCAGTCTTTTGAGAAGCAGTTTTGATGTTGGAAAAAGGACCCAGGAGAAGAGAAGCAAGCCGTTCACCTGATCGTCTACAGCTGACCTTTTGGAGGAAACAGGAACTAAGCCCGGAGAGAAACACAGCCCCGGGAAGAGAGGAACCCCAGAAGCCTGAACCCTGGCAAACGCCAGCAACTGTCTTGCTCTAACACGTGGCAATGGACTGTGGTGAGAGAAGAAACTTAACGCTTTATGGCCTGGTATCTGTGGACTTCTACCCCAAATAAATACCCTTTATAAAGACCAACCCATTTTTGGTATTTTACATTAGCACCCCTTTGGCTGACTAATACACTGGCATAACCTTTACTAACTGTAACCTTAGGCTACTTAATTAATTTAACCTCCTGATCCTCAGTTTTCTTATTTAAGTGATGACAGTAACATCTACCCTGAAGGGTTATTTTAAGAAATAAATAGGATAAAATATACATAATGCTTAATTAGCATTTAATACAGAGTGGAATCAATAACTGGTAACTATTTTAATTTATTGTAAAAAACAATGAAATAACATCACAGGAAATTGGATATTTGATGGGAATATAAATTCCACCACACTAAGGTAACCATTTTATCTTTTTTCATTTCACTTTTGGGTTTTCTTTAACTTACAATTATGGTGTACATGTACTTATTTTTTATATTTTATTTATTAACTTTAACCTTTTATTTGGAAATAATTTCAAAATTACAAAATGTTGCAAAATAAAAATAGTACAAGAACATCCATATAGCCTTTAAAACTTTTTCTCCCTTTGCTTTTGTTTCTTTTTTCTCTCTCTCCTCATATCAACTGCTAGTTCAGGGGGTTTCCAACACTGCCCTCAGGTTCAATAATTCATAGAATGACTCACAGAACTCACTAAAAACTATTATACTCACAACTACTGTTTATTACAGGGTAAGGATACAATTAAAATGGACCAAATTAATGGTCCAATTGATGGGCCACTAATCCTTTTTAAAATACTTTCTAGAACTTTAAAATTCTAGAAAGCTTGAAAGCTAGAGAGGTAGGACCTAGTTTCAGAGCTTCAGTAGAATTTAAGTAAAATTTAATATTTAGTTGTGTTTATAAGTACTTTCTCTGTATGACAAGGGACTGGTTTTCCATATATAGTCACGATATAACACTTCTTTTTAAAAAGTTAAGTAAAAAGAGGCCAATTTAAAGAAAATATTAAGTACATATCATATGTGGAGGCAAAAATCAAGGTTGCATGTGAAAGACTGAAATTTGAGAAACAGTGATATTGGGAAAGTGATTGAACCCAGAAAATATTACTGCTAACTCCTTGTCATCTCCAGTAGTTACAGGGTATGTCTCCCTGCAACTCCATTATTTTGAAGTCCATAGGCATGAGGCAGAGATATTATGAGTTATTTTTTTTTTTAATTTTTTCAGAAAGACTGAGCTATTTAAATCTTTGGATGTCAAAAAGAAGCCTTTACTGCTCACCTGCTACTTGCCAGACAGTGTACCAGGCACTTCACATACATTGTTCCAACAGTACCATGGGATGGAGAGCATAATCCATCTCAAATGGAAATAGAGTTCAAAGAAGTTAAGTAGCTTTCTCAAAATGAGATAAAAGGGAAAATTAAATATAGAGTGCCTAGTATAGTTCCTGGTACATGTAGGTACTAAATAAATTGTATCCATTATTATTGTTATAGTAATTAGCAAGGCCAGGATTTAAATTCAAGTCTGCTCATTGCAAGTCCATGTCTTTTTATAACACTATGGTGGGCCCTGTAGAATCACAGGGGGAAAAAACATACGATAATTTAAAGGTATCTCAAAACAGTGTTAAATCCACATATCATTCACTTGACAAGATGTTTATTCAGTGTCTATTATGTTTCAGATGCTATGAAATGAGCTGGGAATAATAGGATGAATAAAGCTGTCCTAACAAGTTTAGAGAATAACCTAAGGCACAAACATGGGGTTTTGCCCAGTCTTTTCTGCACATGTGTCTTGTCCTGAACAAGTATCTGGGGCCCTAGGAATTCCCCGATTTATAGGGATCCAAATGTCTCTCTTCCTCAGGAAAGAATCCCAGTAACTTTTCTAAAGTAGTTCTCAGTTCAGTGGAAGACAGACTATTTATAAACAACTATAAAGACAACTAAAGTTTTATAATAGTTTTTCAAACAAGAGCCAATAGAAGAATGCAGGATGGCATGCCCACATCAGCATTCATAAAGAAGGTACCTCTTGAGCTGAGACTGGAAGGATGAGACTATGGTGGTCATTCAAAAGGGAAAAGGATTCTCCAGGCAGATGAGATGGCACAGATGACAATGTGGCTTATTCTGGGAAAAGAAAGTTGCTCAGTAAGTTTATGGGTCAGAGTGATATAAGAAGTTGTAAGAGGTGAGATTGGGCAGGTGCTAGAGGCCACTACTTGATGGCTATTATGGATCAGAATACACTTAGAGGGATCACTTGAGCTAAAGTGTAGAGAAAGGTTTGCAGTGAGGGAAAACTGGAGCAAGAGGACAGCAGATGTCTTAATCCAGTTGAGAAATAGGCATCTAAAGCAGTTGAGGGAAGCGGATGTGGCTCAAGTGACTGGGCTTCCACCTACCACGTGGGAGGTCCTGGGTTCGGTTGCCAGTGCCTCCTGGAGGAGGCAAGCTGGCGCCACTGGCGGGCATGGTAAGCTGACATGGCAGGATGATACAACAAAATAGACACAAGGAGGAAGTACAATGAAAGACACAACAAACCAGGGAGCTGAGGTGGCTCAGGCGATTGAGTGCCTCTCTTCCACATGGGAGGTCCCGGGTTTGGTTCCCAGTACCTCTTAAAAAGACAAACAAACACAGAGAGCACACAGCAAGTGGACACAGAGAGCAGACAGCAACCAAAAACAATGAGGGTGGGGGGATAAATAAAATAAATCTTTAAAAATAAATAAATAAATAAAGCAGTTGAGTGTGGAATATAAAAAGCTAATTAGGATCTGATCATCAAGATGGGGGAGCGAGCCATTCCAGGGCTTTGTCCACCCACAGAGGTTTTAAGCAACAAAAAAGAGCTGGCAAAACCATCTTTCTCAAAGCTCTGGAACACAGTTAAAGGGTTGCAGTAGTAGGGAAAGCACCTAATCAAGAAAAAAGGCAACTCAAAAACTGCAGGATAAAATACTAAAGGAAGTTCTATAGGTTGAAAGGAAAATACAGGAGAGAGAGAGAGTTGGAGGAGAGTGTAAGAACAAATGAAAAAACAAAAAGAGAAATAAAAACAACATATGGCATACATAAACCCAAAGAAAATATGGCTGATGTAAGAAATTCGTTTAGAGTAATAACACTGAATGTTAATGGATTAAACTCACCACTCAAGAGATACAGATTGGCAGAATGGATAAGGAAATATGATCCATCTTTATGCTGTCTACAAACCCACCTTAGACCCAGGAATTCAAGGAGGCTGAAAGTGAATGGCTGGAAAACAATTTTACAAGCAAACAATAACCAAAAGAGGGCAGGAGTAGCTATTCTAATATCAGACAAAATAGACTTTAAATGCAAAATTATTGTAAGAGACAAAGGTGGACACTATATATTAGTAAAAGGGGTAATCTTTCAAGAAGAGAGAACAATCATAAACATTTATGCACCTAATTAGGGTGCCTCAAAATACATGAGGCAAACACTGGAAAAGCTAAGTGGAGACATATGCCTCTACAATTATAGTAGTGGACTTTAATAGACCATTATCACCATTAGACAGAACATCTAGATAGAGAATCAATAAAGAAACAAAGACTCTGAATAATACATTAGAGAACCTGGACCTAATAGACATATTCAGAATGCTACACCCAAATACAGCAGGTTATACATTCTTCTTGAGTGCACATGGATCATACTCCAAGACAGACCACATGCTAGGCCACAGAACAACTCTCAATGAATTCAGGAAGATTGATATTATACAAAGTAATTTCTCTGAACACAATGGAATGAAACTGGAAATCACTAAGGGCCAGAGAACCAGATTAGGCACAAAGATATGGAAGTCTTAGACAAACAATTTGTCACACTCTTAGACAAACAGTGGGTCAAGGAGGAAATCTCAAAAGAACTCAGTAACTACCTTGAAACAAATGAAAATGACAACACAACATATCAAAACCTATGGGATGCAGCCAAAGCTGTACTGAGAGGGAAATTCATAGCCATAAATGCATATATTAAAAAATAAGAAAGAGCTAAAATTGAAGACCTAACTGCACACCTGGATTGGAAAAACAACAACTAACTAACCCCAAAGGAAGTAGAAAGAAGGAAATAACAAAGATTAGAGCAGAACTGAATGAAATAGAAAATAAGAAAGCACTAGAAAAAATAAACAAAACCAAAAGCTGGTTCTTCGAGAAGATCAATAAAATTGACAAACCCTTAGCCAGACTAACAAAGAAAAAGGGAGAGCAGGTGTAAATACACAAAATAAGGAATGAGGAAGTGGATATCACTACTGACCCCACAGAAATAAAGAGTATCATAAGAGGATACTTTGAAAAATTATATGCCAACAAGAATGATAATTTAGAGGAAATGGACAAATTCCTAGAAACTCACAAGCAGCCTACATTGATGAAAGAAGAAATTGATGAACTCAACACTCCAATTACAAGTAAAGAGATAGACTCAGTCATCAAAAACCTCCCAACTAAGAAGAGCCCAGGACCAGATGGCTTCACAGCTGAATTCTACCAAACATTCTGGAAAGAGCTAACACCTATTTCAAAAAATAGAAGTAGAAAGAACATTGCCTAACTCATTCTATAATGCCAAAATTACCCTAATACCAAAGCCAAACAAAGATACCACAAGAAAGGAAAATTACAGACCAATTTCTCTAATGAACCTAGATGCTAAAATCCTCAACAAAATACTTGCTAATCACATTCAACAACATATCAAAAGAATTATACACCATGACCAAGTGGGTTTCATTCCGGGTATGCAAGGATGTTTCAACATAAGAAAATCAATCAATGTAATACACCACATAAACAGATTGAAAGAAAAAAATCGCATGTTCATCTCTATAGATGCAGAAAAAGCATTCGACAAAATACAGCACCCTTTCCTGATAAAAACACTGCAAAAGATAGGATTAGAGGGAAACATTCTGAACATGATAAAGGGTATATATGAAAAACCCAAAGCTAACATCATCTTTAATGGTGAAATCCTAAAAGCCTTCCCTCTGAGATCAGGAACAAGACAAGGATGCCCACTATCACCACTCCTATTTAACATTGTCTTAGAAGTACTTGCTCAAGCACTGAAGCAAGAAAAAGATATAAAAGGCATCCAAATTGGAAAAGAAGAAGTAAAAATTTCATTATTTGCAGACAACATGATCCTATACATAGAAAGCCCTGAGAAATCTACAGCAAAGCTTCTAGAACTTATAAAGGAGTTCAGTAATGTCTCAGGCTACAAGATCAATGCTCAAAAATCTGTAGCAATTCTGTACACCAATAACAAGCAATCTGAGGAGGAAATCAAGAAAAAAATACCATTTACAATAGTAACTAAAAGAATCAAATACCTAGGAATAAATTTAACTAAAGATGTAAAGGACTTATATACAGAAAACTACACACTGTTAAAGGAAATCAAAGAAGACTTAAATAAATGGAAGAATATTCCTTGTTCATGGATAGGAAGACTAAACATCATCAAGATGTCTATCCTACCCAAACTAATCTACAGATTTAATGCAATCCCAATAAAAATCAACACTGTATTTTTTTAAGGAATTGGAAAAACTAACTACAAAATTTATTTGGAGGGGGGCGGATGTGGCTCAAATGGTTGGGTGTCCGTCTGCCATATGGAGGGACCTGGGTTCGATCCCCGGGACCTCCCGGTAAAATAAAAATATATATACATAGAAGGCGCATGGGCTGCCAGGCTCTGTGTGCCGGTGAGCCTCCAGGCCCCGGGAGCCATGCAGCAGGATGATGATGTAACAGGGGAGAGACAAGATGAGATGCTCCGAAAGCTCCTGAAGCCAGGAACCGAGGTGGCGCAGGTGGCAGAACACCTCTCTCCTACATCGGAGGTGGGTAGATTGGGAAGGGTGGGTTAGAATACCCAGGATACTAGGGGGAGTGATGGGAGAAGGACCAGGTGAACACTTGGGATTTGTGGGTATGAGGTTGAAAGTACAGAGGTGGGAATGCTCTTATGGCAATATGACAAGGAAGTGTCACTGGTTTAGGGTGTTGTTGGGGGGGCATTTGGGACAGGGCACATCTGGAGCAGGCTTCTAGGGAGTGTGTGAGTGTTCATCCTGTCATAATGTGTTGAATCAGTGGGTGGAGATCCACACAATGAGCGGAAAGGAGTTGGACTCCCATCTTTGGGAGGACCGATTCACTCAGAAATAGACAGGTGGGTTTCTCTTAAGAGCAAGGGTGGTTCCTAATAGGGGAGGATAAACCAGTGTGTCAAGACCTCTTGTTGCATGTAACTATTAGTTTGTCATCCAATGAGTCAAGCCAGGAGGTTGTCATGGGCCCCAGGGGAATGGGAAGGGAGGAACAGAATAGATCAAACAGGGGGTATTTAGTGGTCAGTGGAAATGTTTTTCATTACCTTACATGATGGATTCAGGACATGGTAAATATCATCAAAATTTATAAAAGTGTATGGTCTAAAATGTAAACCATACTGTAAACCATTGACAATGTTTAGGAGCTATGTTTCACTCTCTGTATATCAGTTATAACAATGCTATCATCCACATACAAAAAGGTTTTAATATGGGGTGAGGAAAGGGGGAGGAAGTTGAATATATCAGAGTCTCTTGTATTGTGTGTGTGACTTTGCTGTAACCTAAAACTTCTTTGAAAATCAAATGAAAAATAGTGAGACATAAGGGAGTGAGAGAGGGAAGGTTTCACAGTACAGGCTGGACACCAGATATTGCAGTGATAAAAGGCAAATGTCAAAAAAAAATTTTTTTTAATTTCATTTTCCCATTTTTTGAATATCCCAATCCTTTAATTTTATTTTAGTTTTAGTTTTTTTAAGTTTTCATGTATTTTATCTCTTACATTTAAACTTATTATTATTTCATTTTCCTATTAATTGTATTTGGCTATTGTATTGGCTTCATCTTTAAAGAAGCTTTGGATCACAGAAGGGTTACAATTGGGGCGGGAGAGGATCGTTGGTGGGGGGCATCAGGGATGTGGGGGGCATGGGAGGAAGTTCACCTGAACATACATAAAAGGCATATGAAATTGTTCAAATGCTCACAGGGCATGGTCACAGTGGGTGGAGAATCACTCAATAAATGAGAGAAAACTGAATTCCCATCCTGGAGAGCTCTGCCACATTCTCCAAGGGAGCAGCAACAGTCCCCCAAGAACAGGGGCAGTGTCTGGCAAAGGAGGATGATCCACTGATGGACCCTCGTTATTGATGACTAGCCTTATGAGTCTTTGCTCTTGAAATTGAAACTTAGCCTACTGTTATGGGGTGCCTAAGGGTTGCCACCTAAAAGCCTCCTTGTTGCTCAAATGTGACCTCTCTCTAAGCCAAACTTAGCATATGAGTGCATTACCTTCCTCCCAGCATGGGACATGACTCCCGGGGATGAGCCTCCCTGACAATGAAGGATTAGTAGTACCAAGTGCCAACTGGCAAAACGACTGGAAAAAGACCTCGAATAAAAGGGGGAAAAGGTAAAGACAAATGAGTTCATAATGGCTAAGAGACTTCAAAGTGAGTCGGGAGATCATCCCAGAGGTAATGCTTATGCACATCTCAGTAGGATCTCATAGGCTTCCAATGTGGATATCACCCCAAATAGAGGGGCTCCTGAGGGCTCTGGAGACACCCAGGTCCTATATCAGGATGGATAGCTGCTGAGTTTGGTGCCTTATCTCTGGGCCCTACTTTGGAATCTGTGCTGAGAGTGACAGAGTTGGACTCAAATATGTCTTCCCTGCACATGGTCCATCTGTCCCTTCTATTCAAACCTATATGTGGTGCTGGAATTTGTAGGTGTACTTACAGAGACTGGAGTCTTTGGGTTGTCCATGTGCCAGCTGGGCCCGGAATCTTGGTGGAGCTGCAATTCCTACTCTACAGCTCAATGGACTCACCCAGGATACCTGGTGGGGAGATGATGATGGACAACGGCCATCCCAGGGAATGGAGAGAGTCTGCAGCTGCAGGCAGGATAATCCCATCCATCTTATCCATGGGATATAAGCCCCCTCTCACTTGGAGGTGGAGTGGACATCACCATCCCAGACTCCTCAGGATTGGGGGAAGAGCTATGGACTAGAGTGGACTTACTGGTGTTCTGTTATAGACATATTGTGATTCAAGCAATGGAAAAAATTATAACATTAATGTGGAGCCAGTGGCCACTGGACGCCTTGGGGGCAGGGAGAGGAAAAGCAGTTGTAATACAGGGGCTTTTTCAGGACTTGGGAATTATCCTAAGTGACATTGCAACGACAGATATATAGACCATTTTATATCATCATATAGCATGCAGAACTGTGTGGGAGAGAGTGTGGTCTACAATGTGAACTATGGTCCTTTTGCTTAATGGCAAAGCCCCAGGATGTGTTTATCCATTGCAGGTGATGTGCCAAACTAATGAAGGATGTTTATGTGGGAGGTTGTGGGAGGTGTGGGGGGTGGGGCATATGGGAATCCCTACAATTTTTGTGTAACATTTATGTAATCTAAGTATCTTTTAAAAAATGAAAAAAAAATTATTATTAAAAAGAGCTGCAGGATCTCATGGAACCTTGGCTGACTCCTCCCATACCCCCTTACTAGCTTGGCATCAAGGCATCCCATACTCCCAGTGCAGGTACCTGGTTCCAGTTGTGAAGGGAGCAGAGTAGATCTTGTGTTCATACTTGGAGCATGTATGTATGTTCCATTCTATCTGGTGGCAGCCCGAACTACTGAGTCAGGACACTTATCACAGGCTTGCCATCCCAGAACCTGCCCTGCATGTAGAAGGTAGCTCACAGAGTTCTCAGTAATGCTGTTGGAGAACAGTCAAATCACAGCTGCCTGGGGCAAAGGTTTAGTGGCTGTGGGACTTATGGTAGTTTCCAGGATTGTTTCCTGGGGAAGGGAGACATTTGGATCCCTGTAAATGGGGGAATTCCTAGGGCCACATATACTTATTCAGGACAAGACACATGTGCAGAAAAGACTGGGGAGGATCCCATGTTTGTGCCTTAGGTTATTCTCAAAACTTGTTAGGACAGCTAAGCTCTGAAGGAGAGCACTCACACAGGCCAATCTGCAAAGAATGAAAAAGGTGGTTTCTTTTACATTTCCTTCCTTCCTTCCTTCCTTCCTTCCTTCCTTCCTTCCTTCCTTC